>CM022951.1:81709830-82381005 GCA_012931725.1 Litsea cubeba | reverse complement strand
TATTTAAGAAAGAGACATTTTCTTGATTTGCCGTGAAAGGCGATTTTTTTTGGCATTTATAGCCGATTTTGGCGTTTATAGCCGATTTTTGGCGTTTATAGCCGATTTTGGCGTTTATAGCCGATTTACAATCCTTATCAATAATGAAAGACAAGAATTGTGATTTTTGTCTCTTTTAAAAAAATACAAACTACAATGAAAAGCAAGAAAAGGAGGATCTAACTTCTCAGGAGATTGTGGAGGACTCGTTTAGATTGACGGTCGCAAGCCATATGTGGGCTTCGCCATCATCCATGCAGATGAGAACAGAGGATGCTATTTGATTCACTTGGCTTGGCTATAACCTCGGGTTTTTAGAAGACAAAGACCAAAGGAAGGTCCTATGTCCAATAAAAAACCGAGTAGACGGGCTGAAAAGCCGCATCTAAGCCATTGGAGGCAGGAGGAGAAGGCAAGGACCTTGGGGGGGGGTACCCCCCAAGGGACTTTTGTCACCTTGTTGCGGTGGCCGGTGTAGAACTTCCGCAGAGTTTTCTCTCTTTTTTCTTTTCTCTGGATTTCTGACTGCTGTCTGATGTTTGTTGTGTGTTTTTCTGATCTTTCTGATGATCTGGATTCCTTTGGAGTGCTCTCCTATTTATAGGCTCTTGGTAGCCATTTAGGAGAGCTTATGGGCTTTTAATGTCATTAAGCCACATAATGGGAGGAGTTACAAAATTGATTTGTTTATTTTGTAACTCCTTTTTCTTGGCTTCTGATTGGCCGGAGGAGATTGAGGGCATTTAATCGCCTTTAATCGCCATGATGGGAGGAGTTTCATGGGTTAAATGCCATGAATCTCTTGACTTGTAACTCCCAAATGCTTGCTTCTGATTGGGCCGTCCAAAGAAATGGATTAATGACTGTAATAAAGCTAGTCAATTAATCGCATTAAGTGGTCGCCGAGCAGCTGAAGAGTCGCGGGCTGTGCCACGTCTTTTGGAATTCTTCTGTCGATGATCATCGATGGATCTTCATGTAGATCGACATCAGGTGACCATGTAATTTCAGGTGCTTGTTGCCAACAGCGGGTCGGTGCCATCTGTCCTGTCGATTTCTCGATCGGTCGGGTGGAAAGCACACTTTTTTTTGGTTGACCGGGTGGCGATCAATACTGTCTTTGATACTCTTGATGATTTACCCGTGTTTTGGACGGATATCAGAGGACTTGGTGTCTCAAAAGCATGAATTTTGGAAAGTACCAGAGGCTGGACCCCTCGAATCGCGAAAAAACGGCGAAAACCGGGGTTTCCGGGGCTTTCCCGGCGACCCCGGGGTCCATGGTCGCCGGCGACCCTGGCCCCGGGTCGCAGGGGGCTGCGACCCTGGGGGGTTTTCCCCCTTTTTGGTCCCGTTTTGCGTCCGTTTTTGCTCTTTTTTGATTCTTTTTTCTTCTGTACTTTTCTTTGACATTTTGATCATTTATTGGCCTGATTTCTTTGTAGGAAACCTGATGAGAATCCTGCATTTTATTTTGCAAAGTTTCCAATTTCCTGAGAAAGCCGAAGACTTTGTCGCGCAGAGTTGCCGATTTCCCGTCAGAAGCTGAAACTGGGTCAAACGATGTCGGAATGACCTGAAATTTGGTGTGAAGCCTCTTGAGCAATAAATAAGACCAACCATAGGCTTTTGTTTGAGTTTCGAAGCGTTTGGGGTCCTATCACCTGCAGACTTGCTTTTTACCGCGATGAAGATGTCGCGGTTTGATGTGCGGTCAACCGATGTCCGATTGACTTGAAATTTGACAGGGAACCTATTGGAGTCATTTTAAGATGATCCATAGGTTCTGTCTTGGAAACCATGGTCCCGGAGAGCTTTACCACCGAGAGGCTTGATTTGGCTGTCGGAGAAGCGAAGTTAGGCCAAATGATCTTGAAATGGCTTGAAACTTCTTGTGTACTCCTCTTTTGGCTGTCTGGATGAATCTTGCAGTTTTTGTTTGATTCTGACAAGATTTGATTTTTGGAAGCAGCATTGCCTATTTATGGCAGGTTGCGACTTCATGTAGCTCTTTGGATCTTGAAAAGGCAAAGTGACATTTTTGGTGTCAACAGTCAGTGGCGTCTCTGCCCTTGCCAACTGCTGCCGAATGCCTTCAAGATCGTGATGGGCACGGTCAAGTTGAATGAGGTCCTGGGCACCGACTTTGGCGTCTTCGATCTTGAGGACGTCTATGACATATGCAGGTCCGGGGAATCTTATTATCTCCGGGCTAAGTCAGGCCGGGACGGCTTCGTCCGATACTTGGAGGATTCGAGCAAGTATGCCGGGGACGATCTTCTGTACGTCTCGGGAAACTGGAAGTTCGGGGAGGCCGACACCGATAGAGGCTACCAGGTCCCTCGCCACTTCGGTACCATTCCAAGTAAACACCCTTCGTTTCTTTCCCTTTTTTGATAAGTTTCTTTTCGTTCTGCCGTGCTAATGCTCCTGATTGTTGCAGCTTTGAAGGAGAGGAAGCGGGCCGCCAGATACATCTGGAAGAGGAACGAGGCCTGGCTCCGTCTGGTGAAGCGATACAGCGGTCATGACGGCAGGGCGGCTTGGTCGCTGCTAGGGTATAAGCCGAAGTACCGCGGGTATTTGAGGGGCACCGTAGAGCCGATCCAGAGTGAAGGTGTCGGATCCGAGGTCGGTCAGGAGCAGGCCGTTCCGGAGGTTGCAGAGCCCTTGCGGGTGTCGTCTGATGTTAGGGCAACGTCTGGAACCCTAGCTTCTTCATCGGGATCGAGACTCCCCGAGGTCTCAGGAAGGGAATCGAGTCAACCTGCCCGATCTCCCTCGCCTGGCTCTGAGATGAGGCACACCAGGCGTTTGTCCTTTGAGGACCTCGAAGCTTTGGCGCTTGGAGCGGAGGACGTCCGAGCCCCCCAGGAGCCGATAAATTCTCCGAGGCATCCGTCTCCGAGGGCTCGGGTTGTTTCAACTGCAGAGGTGGCGGAGGTTCCCGCGCCCCCTAGTCCTGTTGATCCAGGGGCACGCCTGCCCCCGGCTGAGGTTGAGCGGGAGGAGACTCGGCCGCTGAAGATGCCGAGGACTGACGCGGGCCCTAGCTCGGCTGCTGCCTCGTTGCCGCCGGGTGCGCCGTTATGGGAGCCGAGCTTCATGCTCGGGCCGGGGAGGCCGATGACGGTGGAGGATAGCATTCTTCACAGGATCGATCTCCCGGTCCTCGAGGCCCTTGGGCGAGCCTGTGCCCTTCCCCGGGACATGGAGCGGCTGGATAAGTACAGCGATCAGAAGCTGATCCTGTCGATGCTGCAGTCCAACTTCGTGGTAAATCTTCATTTTCCTTTGCTAAACCAGCAATTTAGCGTCTGACGCTCTTTGGATCTAACACGTACGTCTTCTTCATTTGACAGGCGGCACAGAAGTCCATGGCCGTTGCTGATAGGATCTGGAGGTACAGCGCGGACGTTGCCGAGCTGTCCGTGGAGAAGAACGGCTTGCAGGAATCCCTGGACGCCGTTAGCCAGAAGTTAGCCAGGGTGGAAGAGGAGTACGCGGCGAAACTCGAGCAGGTGAGGGAAGAAGCCGAGGCGGAGCGGACCAAGGTGGCCGAGCTCGAGGTCTCCATCTCGAAGATGGGAGACGATTACGCGGCCCTGCTTCAGGCCGAGTCCAAGAGGGCGGACGAGGCCGAGGCGAAGCTCGAATCCGAGTCCAAGAGGGCGGATGAAGCCGAGGCTAAACTCGAGTCCGAGTGCGACGCTGCGTTCGAGGATGCCAAAGTGCAGGTCACCGCCCACTACAAGGAAAGGGTTCTTGTGGTGAGGGATAAGGCCTGGGCGAAAGGGTGGCTTGCCGGCCTGAAGGAGGTCGGGATCTCGGAGGGCCACCCCTCCTTTCGGGAGCCGCCTCCGTACCCGCTTCCGGTGCCGACCTCTGCCCGTCCATCCGGCGAAGCCTCTGACGCCGCAAACCCGTGCAACTGACCGGCGATGACCTCGGGACCTCGGGATATTTGCTCTTTTGCTTTTTGCTCTGTAATTTTCTTCAATTTGTATTCGCTGAACACTGTAATGAGTGAAACTTTAATACAAATGAAGGTTTTTGAAATACTTGTGCTTCTCTCTTTAAGCTTGAGTTCTTCGATTGCTTGAGTTTGGTAGAAAGCTCCCTTAGGTGATATTTTTTTTTTTTTTTTTTTTTTTGGTATTTGCGCCGATCCTCCGTATCTTAGGTGATCTTCATTGGTATTCGCGCTGATCCTCCGTATCTTGGGCGATCTCGAATAGCAATAAACATGGTGGCGCGGCTGACGAGGGAGTCTGACGGATGTCTCCACGTGGCGCAATAGGGATCACTGGTCGACAGTCGCGCCTTCCCAATAACGCGTGGGAGACTTCGCCCTCATAACTCCTTTTGGAGACTGAGCCTTCTCCTTCCTATAAATAGGGGTGACAAGCTTGCCGTAGGAGAAGGAGAGAACATAGCAGTAGAAATCATGTCCGTGAGATGTCTGAGATCACCTGATCTGGGGGAAACCTTGCGCCGTTGGACGGCCATCCCCGAGGGGGGAAGGCTGTCGTGGTCTGCGCGCTCTCTGAAGGAACTCCCCGTGGACCACGCGCTCTCTGAACGCGGGTTCACGGCCGTCCGCCCTTGGCCAGACAGAGTGAGGATGCGCGGCGGGGGGACGGTGGCGCAGTCCCGTCCGATGCGGCCCAGTGCGCCCGTCGTACGGCAGGCGGGATGAGGCTCCGCTGGTCCGGGAGGTTTCTTCAAGCTTGGCTGGTCCCTCTGGCCACCGAGGGTGTTGCAGGGCCCAGCGAGGTTCAGGATCGCTCAGAACCTCCAGGCGGCGATCCGGCGTCCTCGAGCCTTTTGCCTGAAGAGTCGTTGGAGATCAGAGTCTCCTGGCCTTTATCTATTTTCTGTTTTTAGAGGACTGTGGTCCTCCTTTCTGTATTTTGCTTTCTGTTATGTATTTCTTGTAACGAAGCAGTTTGCAATGAATGAAAAGGAATTTTCTGATTACCCAAGCTGTGTACAGTGCTTCTGAGTTCTTTTTCTCATTACTTTGCGCTGTTCCAGAATGCTTGGATTTGTGTTTGAATGCTGGAACTGACCTCGGCCGAAAGAGCTGGCTTTGGCCGAGACGAGCTGCATTGTGCCGAGATGGACCCATTCCGTTGGCCTTGGCTCGGCGAAAGTGAGTTCGGCAATGGCCTTCCGAGGGGTGTATGAACCCGGACTTTAGGAAATTGTCCTTGGCCGGACTGCCGTTGTGAGGGGTTTATGAACCCGGTCTTTAGGAAATGGCCGAGTGTAGAAACTCCAGATCATTCCCAAGGCGTAGAGCCTTAGTGTGTCCAAGACACGGGATTTTAGGAAAGGCTTGAGTGTAGGAACTCTTCTATGCCGTTTCCAAGGCGTGGAGCCTGTGTGCCCTAAGACACGGGATTTTAGGAAAGGCTGAGTGTAGGAACTCGAAGCCGTTTCCAAGGCGTGGAGCCTGTGTGCCCTAAGACACGGGATTTAAGGAAAGGCTGAGTGTAGGAACTCGAAGCCGTTTCCAAGGCGTGGAGCCTGTGTGCCCTAAGACAACGGGATTTTAGGAAAGGCTGAGTGTAGGAACTCGAAGCCGTTTCCAAGGCGTGGAGCCTGTGTGCCCTAAGACACGGGATTTTAGGAAAGGCTGAGTGTAGGAACTCGAAGCCGTTTCCAAGGCGTGGAGCCTTTGTGCCCTAAGACACGGGATTTTAGGAAAGGCTGAGTGTAGGAACTCGAAGCCGTTTCCAAGGCGTGGAGCCTGTGTGCCCTAAGACACGGGATTTTAGGAAAGGCTGAGTGTAGGAACTCGAAGCCGTTTCCAAGGCGTGGAGCCTGTGTGCCCTAAGACACGGGATTTTAGGAAAGGCTGAGTGTAGGAACTCGAAGCCGTTTCCAAGGCGTGGAGCCTGTGTTGCCGGAGTCGATCAGAGAGACAGATTGACGACAAGGCAAAAGCTGCTTTTATTGATTCTGAAGTTCATTACATCTTTAGAAATAGAATTTCTTCAAGTGGGATGCATTCCACGGTCTCGGCAATGGCTTGCCATCCAAGTCTTCGAGCTTGTAGGCTGACTTTCCTGCCAGTGAAACTACTCTGAACGGGCCGTGCCAGTTCGGGGCAAGCTTCCCTTCATTTGGTTCTCTGTCAGCTGGCAGGGTCTTCTTTAAAACGAGCTCCCCCGTGGTGAACCTTCTTTCCTTGACATTCTGATTGTACGCCCTGGCTAACCGTTGCTGATAGTCGGTTAGTCTCAGGGCTGCCGCTTCTCGTCGTTCGTTCCGCCAGCTCCAGCTCCATTGCCAGGTTCGTCTCATTCCGGACCTTGGTCGACCAGCTCTGTCCTCAGGGTAGGAAGGCCGATTTCCAAGGGAATGACCTGCCTCCATCCCGTAGGCCAGAGAGAAAGGTGTTGCCGAGGTGGACCTCCTTGGAGTTGTTCTGTATGCCCACAGCACGCTCGGAAGCTCTTCTGTCCATCTGCCCTTTGCCTTGTCCAGTCGCTTCTTCAGGCCGTCCAGGATCACTTTGTTGGAGATTTCTGCCTGGCCATTACTCTGTGGATATGCCGGGGTGGAGTAATGGTTTCTGATGCCGTGCTCTTGGCAGAAGTCTCTGAAGGATTTGGAATCGAACTGAGTCCCGTTATCCGAGATTAGGGTCCGGGGGATGCCGAACCTCGTAAGGATGTTTTTCCAAACGAAGTTCCTGGAGTCTCTGTCTGTGATGGAGGACAACGGTTCAGCCTCTATCCACTTCGTGAAGTAGTCCGTAGCCACTATCAGCCATCTTTTGTTACCTGGAGCTCGGTGAAGAGGCCCCACAATGTCCAGGCCCCATTGAGCGAAGGGCCATGGGCTAGAGAGGGGACTCAGATCCTGTGCTGGCTGATGGAGTGAGTGGGAGAACTTCTGGCATTTCTCGCACTTCCTGGCGTAGACCTGGGCGTCCTTCTGCATGTAGGGCCACCAGTAACCCTGGCTGATTGCTCTGTAGGCCAATGACCGACCTCCAATATGGCTGCCGCAGATTCCTTCATGGATCTCGTACAGGAAGTCGTCCACCTTGGACGGGTGGACGCACTGGAGGTACGGACCCGTGAAGGATTTCCTGTAGAGCTTGCCTTCTGGAGAGAGCCAAAACCGTGCTGCCTTGAGCCTGATCTTGTGGGCTTCTGTCTTGTCTTCGGGGAGCTGGTCATCCTTCAAGTAGGCGACGATTGGATCCATCCAGCTGGGGCCGAGGTCAGCATAGAGGACAAGCCGAGATGAATGTAGCTCTAGACTTGACCTTGATACTGACCCGACCTCGATGGTCCTCTTCTTCCCTGCTTCAACAGCGGAGGCCAGGTTTGCAAGCGCATCTGCGTGCGTGTTGGTATCTCGGGAGATTTGCCTGACCTCGGCTTTCTGGAATTGGGAGAGTAGTTTTTTTCGCAAGGGTCAAGTAGGCCGCCATCCTGTCGTCCCTAGCCTGGTAGTCCCCAGCGAGCTGGCTAGTTACCAGTTGAGAGTCGCTGAAGATCTCCAGATGCTGGGCTCCGAGGATTCGGGCGCTGTTTCAACCCCGCAATCATTGCTTCGTACTCTGCCTCATTGTTCGTCGCTTTGAAGTCCAAGGTGAAGGCTTGCTCTATGACAAGTCCCTCTGGCGATTGGAGAACTATGCCGAGGCCAGCTCTCTTGGAGGTGGACGACCCGTCGACAAAGATCTTCCATGCCGAGGTGGGAGACTGCTGGACTTCTGTTTCTACTGGCTCTTGCCCTGTGCCCCCCAGTGCCGTGCCGAGCTGGGTCGGAGCCGGTTGGGGGAGGCGAATTCGACAATGAAGTCTGCCAGGATCTGGGCTTTGATCGCAGTTCGGGGACGGTACTGAATGTCATACTGCCCCAGTTCAACTGCCCACTTTGATATGCGCCCTGAAAAGTCAGCTTTTTTGAACAATGAACGGAGTGGGTGCTCCGTGATCACCACAATAGTGTGGGATTGAAATAATGGGAGAGCTTGCGAGAGGCGGTAACGAGAGGCCAACGCAAGCTTCTCCAACAGGAGGTACCTGGTCTCGGCATCGAGCAGCGTCTTGCTCGTGTAATAGATCGGCTTTTGAACTCCCTCGTCCGCCTGATGAGGACGGAGCTCACTGCGTGATCCGAGACCGCAAGGTATAAATACAGGATCTCCCCCCGAGTTGGGGTGGAGAGTAATGGGGGTGACATCAAATAAGTTTTGAGTGCGGCCAATGCCTGGTCGCACTCAGGGGTCCATTGGAACTTCAAATTTTTCCTCAAAAGCTGGAAAAAAGGCCTGCACTTATCTGATGAGCGGCTGATGAAGCGATTGAGTGCGGCGGCCATTCCTGTAAGCCTCTGAACTTCCTTTGTGGTAGAGGGACTTTGGATGCCCTGGATGGCGGTGATCTGTTCTGGATTGGCCTCTATCCCCCTCCGCGTCACCAAGCTGCCGAGGAACTTGCCAGAGGCTACGCCGAAGGCGCACTTGGCAGCGTTTAACTTGAGCTTGTAGGCGCGAAGGATGCCGAAGACTTGGCCGAGATCCGCCAGATGGTCGCTGGAGCGCACAGATTTGACGACCATGTCGTCGATATACACCTCTACCGTTCGGCCGAGCTGGGCCTGGAACATCTTTGTGACGAGGCGCTGATAGGTCGCCCCCGCGTTCTTCAGCCCGAAGGGCATTACTTATAGCAGTAAGTGCCGCGGGGGGTGATGAACGATGTTTTCTCCTCGTCGGGCTCGTAGAGCGGGATCTGATGATAGCCTCGGTAGGCGTCAAGGAAGCTCATTCGGTCGTGACCAGCGGTGGCGTCAATCAGTTGGTCAATCTTCGGGAGGGGGAAACTGTCCTTAGGGCAAGCCCTGTTCAGGTCGGTGAAAGTCCACGCACACCCTCCACTTCCCAGTTTTCTTCTTGACGACCACCGTGTTGGCCAGCCATACCGGGTACTGGACTTCCCGGATGGCCCCTGCTTTTAGCAGGCTGTCGACCTCTTCCACGACCGCATCTGTCTGCTGCAGCCCGGTTCTGCGGGCCCTCTGCACTACTGGCTTGTGGTCGGGGTCGACGTTGAGCTTGTGGCACATGACGTCAGGGTCGACCCCGGGCATCTCACTTGGGCTCCAAGCGAAGACGTCCACATTCTGCATCAAGAACCGAGAGAGTTCGGCCCTTTCTTCGTCCGACAGCTGGGTGCCGATCAGGAAGAAATGGTCTGGGTCTGTCGGATCTAGCCTGACCTCGGCCAGGTCCTCGATGCTCTTCTTCTCAGGGTCCCGGCCGATCTCATCGAGGCCTTTCTCGAACTCGGCCAGGTTGACGCGCTCTGGCTCCTTGACGGCTGGGACTGCGGCCAGCATGCACTGCCTAGCCTGCTGCTGGTCTCCCTTTACTGTGACTACTTCCATCTTGCCTTCCTCGTTCTCATGGACGAACTTCAGCTTTTGGTGGAAGGAAGAAGGAACTGCCTCTAGTTTGTGGAGCCACGTTCTGCCCAGAATGACATTGTAGGGAGAAGGGGCGTCCACAACCAGAAAGTCGGCTGACACGGAGGCTCCGCCAACTTGGGTTTCCAGGGTGATTCTACCCTTGGGGTAGACTGGTGTGGCGGACAACCCTAGCAGAGGTGCACGAACCTCCGTGAGGTCTGCTTCGGAGAGTTTCATCCGTTTGAAGCAGTCATAGTAGAGGACCTCGGAGGAGCTGCCGGAGTCGACGAGGATCCTCTTTACGGTGAAGTCTCTCAGCTTCATGGTGAGGAGCAGGGGGTCGTTGTGAGGGACCTGGACTCCCTCTAGATCTCGATCCGAGAACGAGATGGCTGGTCTGTCGCGGCGGGCCTTCTTGGACGCCGGGGCGAGGTCGGCTTCATTACTTCTTTCTCGTGCGAAGCCCGCCTGGCTTCGGCACGGGTTTGAGAGCTTCCCCGGGATGAGGAAGCGGGAGCCGAGGACGCCAGATGGATCACGTTGATGATCTTCTCTGAGTCCTCGCTGTCTGGAGCCGGGGCTGCGCTCTGGTGGACCCGGCCCTCGCTGCCGCCGGCATCACCTTCCTTGATGAACTCTGGGATGTGGCCCTCTTTGGCCAGCTTCTCCAGATACCACTGCAAGGTCCTGCATTCTTCAGTCCTGTGCCCGTTGCCCTTATGGAAGGCGCAGTGGAGTTTGCTCCGGGAGCCTTCGGTGGGTTCGTACTTCATGGGCGGAGGATACTTGAAGAACGGCTTGGATTTGATCTTGGCCAGGATGCGGTAGATCGGCTCCTTGAAGACGACATTGACGCTCTGACTGGCGCTGGAGGGAGGTCTGGGCTTCCAATTGCCCCCAGACCTGGACGACGAAGGCTTCGTCGAACTGGAGGCCCAGTCCCGCTTGGGCTCCTGCTTCTGGGAGGGCCTCCCGCCTTTTTGCCGAGGCTGACTATTCTTCTGTTCGGGCTCTGGATGCCCGTCCTGATCCTTAGCTCGGATCTCGTCTTCTTCCCGGGCGATAAAGCGCTTCACCCGGGACATCAACTCTGACATGGATTCTAGGGGTGTCCCCGGCCAAGTCCTTCCGCAAGTCGCTGCCGGGGATCAGGGCATGCTGGAAGGCGTAGATGGCTATCGCCTCTCTTGCGCCCTCGATCTGGCTGTAGATCGCCCAGAATCGGTGGGTGAACTTGGAGAGAGTTTCGCCCTGCTTCATTCTTAGGGCGATGAGGTCCCCTTCCTTCTTGGGGACGACGGTGTAGGCCTGGAACTTCTTCAGGAAGGAGAGCTGGAGCTCCTTCCAACTGGAAACCGACTGCTCCGGGAGGGAGCAGAACCACTTCAGGGGGAGGTCACCCAAACTGGAGGAGAAGATCTTGCAGTTTAGGTGACCCTCGTTTCCCCAGATGGACATCTTCTGGGAGAAATGTCGGAGGTGTGCAGATGGGTCAGGACAGTCCGTCATAGGGGACGAACCGCGGGACGGAGAACTTCTTGGGCAAGGGGGTGCGCTCGACCTCTTTGTGAAGGGAGAGCCCCCGAGATCAGTGTGACCACAGAGCTGCTTCTGGTCCCGCATCTCCAAGTTGTGCTGGAGAGCCAATCTGACGCGTTTGTCAAATCGCTCTTGCTCGTCGTCCTTCTCTGGAGTTTGAGCTCGGGTCTTCCGCTTGGGATGGCTCGGGCTACGACGGCTATGGGTTCGGCCGTCGCGGCTGTGGTGACTTCGGCTGTTGCTCGAGCCTTCGTCACGGATCTGGCTCCGTTTCTGGTCCAGATGAGGTCTGAGGTCCTCACGAGGAGGCTGGGCTGCCCTGCTGGGAGCGTCCTTCTTTTCCCTTGAGGCTCAGAGACCTCTCTCAAGGAGGCAGTTGCACTGCCTTCAGCTGCTGCTGGAGCTCGTGAATCATCCGTTCTTGCTTCTGGAGTTGCTTCTGGAGGAGGGCAGCTTCAGGAACCTCTCCTGGGGGTTGAGCGTGGCGCGTTTCTCCTACGGCCACGGCTTTGTCCTTCCGGGGACGCTCATGCTGACGATCTTCGCGCCCGGGTGGCGCGACTTCTTCTGGTGAGATCGAGGCCTCGAGTCCCTCTTGGAGTGGGAACTCGATAAAGAGCTGAGAGCCTATGCGGCCCTCGCCTGCAGTTGCGCCTTCACCGTACGGGAGCGTCCTTGGGGAGGGACGTCCGTTGGCGGTGGTGGCAGCTCGAGCGCTGCTCTTGAGGATCCTACACCCTTCTTAGCTTTCGGAGGCATGGCTTCTGAGAAGATGAGGTTAAGAAAGATTGTTTGGGAAGATTTGGAGAAGGTTGGGAAGGCTGGGATATTGCTTTCCCACAGACGGCGCCAATTGTAGGTGCAGAAAATTATGACCCACAATAAGAGGGTGCCTTACAGGACTTATCCGGGAAGATGATGGTGTCTGGAGTGTCTGGATGCCGTCCGAAAGCCTGAAGAGAGTAGCAAAGGTCAGAGGACCCTGGCCTGAGCGGCGCAAGGCTCTTCGATGCCAAAGTCAGTATGTGAACTGGAACAATGGAAGGAGAGGGAGAAGAGAGACAGAGTAAGGGCTCTGGATATGAGATTGTGCGTACCTTGCATGGTGCATGAAGGTCTATTTATAGAGGATTGGATCGTATCTCTCAGAGAATATCTGGGTGTGGGTCCCATGATCTGACTGGGAAGTCATGATCAGCCCACAAAGTAATAAATGCAGTCTAATCCGGCCCACTCAGCATTTAATGCCAGTCGGGTCAGCCCACATTGCATTAAATGCGTGTCTTGTTGGGCCAGATTGTGTTGGGCGCCTTTGGCGGTAGGAGTACCAGCGGATCTGCCCTCGGGCCTCGCCCTGATGTGGCCTCAGCCGCTGGATGCTGCCATGTGGCGATCTGGTGAAGATAGTGGGCGGCTGGATGTCGTGTCTGTCCCACTAGATCGTGACCCTATCCCTCCACGTGGCTGATGACGTGGGGGATGAGGGGTACAAGTGGAGGTTCTTTCTTGCTTTGGCTACCGTCCTGGCTTCTTCAGCCGAGGTGGCTTTAGCCGAGGTAGGGCTCTCTGCGGAGATGGCACCCGGGGTGACCCCTGCCGAGGTGGACTCTTTGCCGAGATGGTGCCCAAGGCGGCCAGTTCGGCGCTTGTGGCCCGGAGATGCTTGATGTCGGCCAAGGCCTCTGCCCTGGTAGCCGGGATGAGATCGGTGCCACGTAGATGGCACGTGGATGGCACGTGAGGATGCTTAGCCCCATCTGATGGCTGTGATTAGCCTAATCCTGTAGCTCTGGAAATCTCCCCACACAATAGCAAAACTCTGTTCTTCATTATTTTTCTCATTTGAGCATGTGGGCAACGGAGAATATTGCCCTTGTGGTTTGAGGTTAATCACTGGACTGCTAGTGTGGGCTGATAAATACACGGACAAGGAGAGGAGTAACCCACCGTCCACGGTCTTGTAGAAACTTGCGTGTGGAGATGAGGTGAAGGAGGTTTGATAAGGTCTGAGATAGGGTTCTATTCTAAATAGTCATGAGAAGATAATCTCAATGTTGACCTCGAATTGATTTTTCTTCTCTGAATATAGTATAGCTGAAGATAGATACAATATACTTGTTGCATTTATGGGGTTCACTTGAATATAATGTTGCATATTTAGATATTATATGGTACACAAAGTGATAAAAATAAACAAGCTAAGGGTCAGTCAAGCTTGACATTCAACTCGAGTGGCCCAAATTGAACCTGACATTTTAAAGGGCAGGCTTGGGCCTGACATTTTACGGCTGTGTTTGGCCCGGGCCGGACATTGGTTGTAAATTGGTCGGATCCGGTCCGGGTCCACGGTGGACCCGAAATCGGAAACTGTCAAGGGAGGAATGTAGATCAGATTCGGACTTGGAACCGTTTCGAAACTGGTTCTTGGCTCTGGAACCAGAACCATATATGGAACGAGTCTGAATCCGGATCTAGGTCTACGTAGATAATAATATTAAAAAAATATAATTTTAGGAGATATATTAGAAATTAAAGTAATATGTCGAGTCTCGGGTCAATGGGTACGAACCAAGGTGGAACCGTACCCGGATCCATTGACTTATTGGGGTCTAAATAAGGATCTAGATCCGGTTTTTAACGGGTCGGAACCTCCGTGTAATCAGAGAGTCGGGGGACCCATTTACATCCCTAGAACACATGCTATGTATCTAAAGTCGAGCCGGATCTTGAATATAGCTGATCAAGTACTTGACGTGACCCGGCTGATGAACACCTCTAGATCCAACAATGTCCCCACACATGTAATGAAAGTGTCATTAAATCTAAAAGTTCAGGTTTGGTGTCTAAGTAAGGTCTTAATTTTAAGATCAATGCCCAACCCTAATAAAGTCATCGACTTTGCTTCAGGTCTCGTCACTCCTATTTTATTAAAGAAGAGAAAGAGAAGCATCTATGATAATAATATTATATTTATTATAAATTGTCAAACCACCGATTATCATGGAACAAATCAGGATCAATCCATGTTCCTTACATTTGGAAGTCTCACTCTTAGCCACTAAGACAACCTTGCAAAACAGAAATATATTATTTATAAAAATTCATTGATCCGATGGTTCTTAGGAGTCTTACCCATAAGTGGTAAGGCCGGCCCTTATTAAAACCAATTACTCATTATTTATTAATACACTTAGTATATATATTACAGGGCCAACTTGAAATTTTATTCTTTTGCAAGTTAAGTCCCTGCCAGGGGTTGATCCGCTAATGCAGAGAAATCAACTACCACCGCAGCTTTGTGGGGTTGGGCTCTACAGGTAGCTTCCAAATCCCCTACAACCACTTAATGTTTCATAATAATGGACACCCATTCTTTGCACCCAAATCCTTTACCACCCAAAAGTCTGGACACCACCAAGTCGTCACCTGGAGCCTCTATTAGGATTCGAAGCGGACACCTCCTGGAGGGTCAGATATTATTTAAAATATAAAAACAAAATAAGTCAAGTTAAGTTGAGTTGAGCTTGAGATTAACCTCTTCTTAAGGGCCTGTTTGGATAGGCAAAAAAATAGAGTAGAGTGAAGTTAAATGGGCCCTAACTGTCTAAAATTTCAACTCTACCCCGTTTGGATGAGTCTGGCCTAATAGATGAAGTAATGTTGTGAGTCATATGTACTCCATTTCACTTCAACTCTAACTACTTCCATTTCTTTGAGTAAAAGTATATTCTACTTCAAACCTTAACTTCAAAATAAGCATCCAAATGGAGTGAAATGAAGTATTATATTTTAACTTCAACTTATTTCTCTTCACTCCACTCCACATGTAAAATCCACTTCATTTCACTCCACTCCTCATTTATCCAAACAGGCCCTAAGGGCTAGATCGAATTGATCGAGCCTAAATGAACATGAGCTAATCAAGCCATCTCAAGCTCTAGCATACCAGCTCAGCTTGTGATCGAGCCCCAATAAGCTCGGCTCACTGACATCCTTTTGGAGAAGGTTTTATATGGGGATGTTATATATTGGGCAGGATAAAAACAGCATCCAGAACAAAGTGTCATAGTACTCGAGTTTGGTGTGGTGTCCACGATGACCCAACCAATAAAATAATTGCGGGTTTGGTTAAGCTTTGGATTCAATTCTGTTCTTACATAGAAGATAAGATCATTAAAAAAAATCTATTTTAAAAACCATTAAATTTATGGGCCACGATTGAGGGGATTAAGATCATTGGATTGTCTTCAAGTTTCATATTTAGTGTGGTTCCCACCTGAATCTTTCGATCTCTTAAATTGGTTATGATTAGATCCAAAAAGGGGTGGGACTGTAGGGAACCCTTTTAAGTTAATGAAAATCTCATCAAAATCTTCATTTTGACCCTCCAAAGTTTTAAAATTTTTAAACCCCAAACCACATTTTATAGGGAATCTGGCGATAATACCATTGTTGTAAGTCAGTGGTTGAATATGTAGTAAGGTTGTTCGCCTCTGGTTGTTTGGGTTTGTGGTTTGCTAAAGAAGGCCATATGGCGTTTCTACTTTCAACATTTTAGCCGTATGGGGCCTGCTTCATACATGTGAGAGACATAATTCCCATGTTTGTATGCCCTATGGTTTTTTCATTTCTACATATGGCAGAAAGGCAGTTCCACACCCTTCCCCTTCATAGGAAATCACATTTTTTGTGAATTGATAAATTTTAATCTAAGATTTTTCTTCTTTTTTTTTCACTGCAAAAAACAGTATAATATGTTAAAAAAAAGTAAGCGGGCGAGAAAATTAATCCCGAGGGATAGCTCAGTTGGTCTCGGACCACGGTTAGCTCTTAAAAGTTTGAGGGTTCGAAACTGCACTATCACACTGGGTCCACAGAGTATTACCGGTCTTCCCTTGGGCCCATAGGGCACCCTCTGCTATTATAAAAAGGTCTTTGAAAAATCGGTTTTTTTATGTACAATAGTATGAAATTCTCTAACGCTACTATTTTTTTTTTTTTTTATGACCTTAACCATTTGAAGGTTAAATGTTAAGTGTCCCCTTCTCCCTGTCTCTCTCATCCCACCCTTCACAGAGCCCTTCCTTACAAGCAAATACTGATTTCAAAATAACACTAATTAAATCATTTCTCTTTTCATGGTTGACCTGAGTTCAAAAAGAACCTTGTTTAAAAGTTAAAATATGTAGAGTTCAAATTAAAAGGCTAGAACCATCCTATTAAAGTGACATTTGGTTCACCTTTAATTAGTGCCAAGATCTATTTATCTCAAACCAAGGTTACTGACAAGTATTGGTTGGAGTTTAGACCACACGGAAGGGGCTTTTCAATTAAAAAGGAGGAAAACTACAGTGCATGTCACTGCATTATGGTATGGTATGGTGCAGCGCTCATCTTCAGTGCATGGTGGGACCCACCTTTTTAAAATCCATGCCGACCATAGCTCTAACGCCCATTATAATCATTGCATCTAAGTTTTTAAATGGCCCAACGATTAAATTAATCACATATGAGTGACTCCCTCAGTTTCTTTCTCACTTTAGAAAAAAGTGAAACGAGTTTACCATGTGTCGCACATAGATTCAAGTCTAATTGTTGCAATCTTACATATTTGAATGATAGATTGCAGGTTGATTACTATCTTAGTGCCCGGAACCTTCTCACAGCCTTTTTGATTCCGCTCCGAAAACGCGGATTGGCGCTTTAGGAGCGGATCCGTCTTCGGAGCGTGGTTCGACTGAATATAGAGCGAAACGTGCAGAATTTTGATTTTTGTGTATTTTTTTTCTTTTGTAAGTTAGATATTATCTTTTAAATGAAGAAAATTCTTTTGACTTATTAATTATTACCTATTTTATGTGATCAAATTGTAAAATTAATTTTTTTCTCTATTTTTGATACTTAAATATATGGATAAAATATATTTGTATTCATTAGTTAATTGCTTATAAACCCACAAGCACTATATTGTATAAGCGCTCCGGAGGCACTCTAGATATATAATTATTTTAAAACTTAGCGTTTCGCCGCTTCCTTTTCTACACTGCTCTCGCTCCGTGCGATCCGAGACGCATCTGGGATCCGACGGCCCTCATGGGGAGCCATGCCACAGCACGGGCTCCCCATCAGGCCATTCAGATTTTCCCTTTTGACTATGACAGCGGGCCCTGGATTGGAGTTCTGCCCTTAAAAAAGTAGGGGCTGAGGTTATCTTCCTACATCATGCTTTCCAAAGATCCTTCCCACTGTCTCAATAAATTAAAAGTAAGTGGATAGAAAGTGCACGTTGGAACGTGTTTCATGCATGTAGCACTGAAAATTGTACATGCCTGATTGCCTGAACATATACACTTTTATGTCCGTATGAGTCTAGTTAGTATGAAAAAAATCTGAGTATAGTTCATATAAGATTTAGTAATGAAATACAATATCATATTTGTTTGGAAGTTCCTTTAACATGAGTAAATATTGAGTAATTAACTATTTAAAAGCCAAGGATTTTAAAGTTACTAATTTTGAATGTAACCATTGTTTTTAACCGGAAGTTAACCACATTCTCCCTCTCCTTCCACATGCAACTACTTTTTTTTATTTTTTTTTTACTATTATCAACAACTTCAATTTCATCTCATATCTCGTAAACGTTTATTCTACATGTTTTTCTCTTCCTTTTAAATCCCACTTCTCTTACTCTATTTCTATGTCAGAGACTCTTAGATTAAAAAGAGATACAGTTATAATTCATTTTTTGTTGTTCTTCGTCAGCATTGTTTGGAGATGATTTTATGTGATTTGAGTTTTTTAAATTAATTTATATATATATATATATTGCTATAAATTTTATTGGCAAATATGCCTGTATTTAGTGTAGGTTATTGTGCTAGTATTGAAATTACGTACGTAATTTGAAAGTATTACGACTTAATTGGTAAAAATCGAGAATAGAATTTTCTAACAAGTGTGTAATGGTTTTACACCTATTTAGGTGTGACAAATTCTAAATAAAAATGGCATGCTTTAGACATCATTTTCACCACCATGCATTGAGGATGGAATGTAACGCCCCAAAATCCGGGCGCCTCGAATCTCGGGGCGCTACGAGAAAGTACCTAAGAGATGCGGAAAATCCAATAATATAATCAAGTGTGAATCTCATATGAGCAGGTAAATGGACAAGGCCCTAAAATTTTGTTTCATTTTAAAAGATTACAAGGTACTTTCCATAATTAAACTAACTATTCAGTCCTAGGCCAACACGGCCAGCTACAAGAAAAGGGAAGAATAGAGATCTATATGATAGACGCCTCACGATGCACCAAATGCATCATTCTCTGAACCCTGCGGCAACGGATCAGTCGCCAAACAAACCACCAAATCAAGAAAGCGGAAGAGAAGATACCTGAAAACACCAAGGATTGGGTCAGGCTCGATGAGCCAGGCAAATAGGCATGTTTAGATGGCAATACATTATATAATTAGATAGGAAAGAGGACCATACCTGATCCCAGCTGTACCTGCATGATTAGTATCTCGATAATAATATAGAATATCAGAGTGCAACAGAAAACGGTGTAGAGTGTAGTGCATAAACGAAAATCGAGATATTGATATAACAGATGTTTGATACAACCTAACAAGTAGATAAGAGAAGCCATCAAAACATCAGATAAACCACACAAGCACATCAGAGTCATCAGTAGCAGAAGTAAACAGAGGAAGTGACATTACCATAGTCGTATCCATCGCATCCAGATCCAACCGTATCAACGGCGGCAGTTTAAAGGCAATAAACAATGATATCCATAATATATAATATTCATACATCCAATATACATACATAGAAGCACACAAAGGTACGTCCACAGTTGAAGTACAAAGGACGTGGGGGTCAGAGCCAGCCCATCGTCATCGTCCCAACAACTGTCGATTGACACCAACCATGGGGGGGTCATAGCCACCCACAGTTGTCGTCACGTCGAATAAGAGCGTACAAGAATCCATCAATGTCCATAGCCACAGCCAAGTCACAGCCATTGGTCTTACGTGCTATCTTAACCAACAATATCCATAGCCACGGCCAAGTCCCAGTCATTGGACTTACGTGCTAGATCAATATCACCGTCCATCCATACACCCGGTCCGAGCGCCGGCGGTCTCAGTACCCCACCCACACCTGGTACCTACTGTGTCAATCACATCACAATATCAATGTCCATGCCGGCATCATAACCCTCGGCAGACTAACCAATATCAATGTCCATGCCGGCATCATAACCCTCGGCAGACCAATCAATATCAATGTCCATGTCGGCATCACAACCCTCGGCAGACCAATCATACAACCACAAATCTACAGATCACTAGGTGGAGGTACTCTGAACTAGATAGCCTTATTATCCTTAATATGAGATGATAATAGTCAAGGGTACGAGGCAAGGAATCGGGTATAGCTAATCCATCCTTGTGGTTCCCAACAGTTAATAATGCATACCCTTGTAAACTCCGCTTCTCTATACGCTTAATTAGTATTATCTCAATATACAGTCCGTCTATCAGTATCTATCGTTAAGTTCCCAATATTATCGGTCAGGGCTTCAAGTGCCATGTCCTGACATCTCATCCAATACGGACCGTGATCATGGATCAGAGCCTAAGTGCAATGCCCTGATTTATAGTACCTCTCAAGGCCTACATCCAAGGTTCGGATCTACCAGCCAGCCTTAGTGTCCGTTTCATCAACATAGATACCACATATTCCTAATCCATCGTTGATTGCTGCCCCTCTATTCAGGTCCAAGGTCCCATTTCACCTAAGACAGTGATCACGGAGTCCCAGATGCTTATTAAGCATCCTTGGTGCTCCTGTAGGTATTTAGCATCATAAGACATCCATAACCCTTAAATCAGGTTCCGTTTTACAACCCAAGACCCTACTTAGATGGCTACACGGGTCAAGGTTAAGCCCGGCCCTTGACTCGCGTATAGCGTATCCCAAATAGTCCAAATGGAAGGTCAACGGGCCCCACACATGATCAAATCATAAAAGGGTCCAAATCTGAGAAAATGATCATCTACAGTGTACCAGGTCGACATCATGGGTCCACGGTCGACCTAGTACTCTGTGGAAAGGGATAGTTAACTGGGAAGCCGAAATCACAGTTTGCAGTGTCCCGGTCGACCTGGATGGTTCCCCGGTCGACCGAGTACACTGGGTTCTGTACTCTGTGGGTGATTTCAGCTCCCAGCTGAGGGTCAATCCACTGTGTGCTCGGTTGACCTCATCGGTGACCGGGTCGACCGGGCACACACGAAATCCATATCTTAAGATTCTGCCATCTTCCATTTCCCATCAAAAATCCTATTAAATGGATCCCAGATCTTCACTAATCACTTCCACACATCAGACACACCTCCCACATCATGATCTCATCACCAATGGGCCATTGATCTTCCAAATGGGGGATTCCCATCCATCAATGGCTAAATACACATAAAAAGAGCTTAGACTAACAATTCTACTTATCATATCATCCAATCAACCATCCAAATACATAAATCATACCAAACATCCATAAAAGACAGTAATTACCAATCTAAGCATGTTAATCAATTTAATTAAAGAATCTAAGCATGTCTACTTGCCTTTCGTTGGAGATGCCCAAATCCAAAAGCACTAGCTCAAAGCCCAACAAATCAAACCTAAGGAATAATTAGCAAAGTAAAACTAAATTAAAACATAAATTAAAAGAAAGGGAAGCTCTAAGCTATCTTAACACAACTCCACACCCAAAGCACATAAACCAAACCTAGGGAAAGGGGAGCTTACCAAACAGAGAAGGGAATGGAGTGGTGGCTTGCAAATTGGAGATGGGGAGCTCGCGGGGGTCGACACAAAGATGATGGTGATCGGAGGTTTGTGGGGCCCACTTGATTGGTGGCCCACTAAATTAGTGGTGATGATGGTGGCCCACTAGGATGCAAGAAGGAGAAGACAGAATGAAAGAAAGAAAGAATGGAGCAAGAAAGAGAGAGAACAGAGAGAGAATGAGTGAAATGGTGAGATGGGGAGGGGGTACCACACGTTGGCAGGGAGGTGAGTGAGGGAGAGAAAACGAGAGAGATGAGAGGAAGAGAGGAATGAGAGAAATGGAGATGGAGGGGCTGCTGTGTTGTGTTGGTGTGGAGTGAATGAGAAGAGAGGGGAAATGGTCTCCATCGTGACCTAGAATAGGGAATGGGGAAAAAGGGGAAAATGAGATGGGGGGTGTGATGAGAGTGAGATGAGTGAGGTGGGGCTCACATGGGATTAAGGTGGGGTAGGGTTTGACTAAAGTGCCCTCTTAATTTATGGGTAATGGGTCAGGCCACGGGTAGTTGGGTCATCCTAAGGTTAAATTCACAATTCTCCAAGGGAAGCCCATCTGTAATTAGGATATCCTATGATTGTCTTGGTCAAATTGGGTCCCACTAGGTATGTCTAGGGACGGGTCCTCACATTCCTCACTCCTAAAACTCATTTGGTCCCCAAATGAAAACAACTACTTCTAAACTTCTAAGGTCTCTACTATAACCAACTATGATGAATGGGAGTTAAACTACCCAGCCAACACTCGGAATAGCTAGTCTTAACTAGGAGGGATACTAGAACTATTCTTCTAACAAAACAGGTTACAAACAACAACTAGTTAAATAACAATCCACACTACAATCAACAAGTAGTAAAACAGAAATACAAGTCACAATATACAACTGGCAAGATTGGAGAATCTGGCCTTCTAACACTCTAGGATACTAACAGACAGCTAGCAAAACAACCAAGGTTTACCCTCTGACACTCTAGAATACTAGACCTCGACTATTTGGTCGATGGGATCTGGACATCTAACATTCTAGTTTTCTAACAAGGTCAGCTACTCAACTCTGTCTAGTTCAAGGCATCTCACACTCTTAACTCCAATAGGTCCGACTAGGGGTGTCGCACACCCCTCACTCCTAGGAACTGACTATGGGTGTCTCACATCTCAATCTCAAAAGGAACAACTAGGTTGTATCACACTCTCCTCACTTCTAAAGGACTAGTCCGAGGTGTCTCACTCCTCGGATACTACAAGGACTATCTAGGGGTGTCGCACACCCCTCACTCCTAAGGAACAACCCGGATGTTTCACACCCTACTCCTAAAGATCTAACTCGGAGTGTCTCGCACTCCTCATTCTAATAGAACTAACTTTGGGTATCATACTCCTTTGACTCTAAAAGGATTGACTAGAGGTGCCGCACACCTCTCACATCTACAGGAATGATAACTCGGGGTCTCTCAGCTCCACACTACTAACTAAAAGGTTAGCTCAGGTATCATTCACCTTGAGCTGCTAAAAGGGTAACTAGGGGTGTCACACACCCCTCACTCCTAAAGAACTATCTCGGGATGTCTCACAATTCCCGACTCTAAAAAGGACAACTCGGGGTATTACATACCCCTCACTCCTAAATGGGACATTAGGATATCTAAGAAGCAACAATCAATCATTCACACAATATTAAGAGCACACACATTACAAGGATCCTAAGCACAACAACTACAAGAGATCTAAGCACACCAACCATAAGAGATAAAGCAAACCTCCAGGAAGGCTGATCTCAGAGTCGCTGCTCGGTAGGGAAATCAAGCTGATGTCTCTCACCAATCAGAAGTGCTGCAGAACTGTCCGGATAACCCCAAGCTGGCTGAAACTGATCCTGTGTCTGCGGGTATAGGGGCCACTGCTGAATAGGTTGTACCTCGAGTACTGTACTTGTGAGAATCTCAGGTGATGGAAGTGTATGAGTCTGCTGGCGGTGTCCTGAAGTACGGTTCCTCTTCCTTGGACAGTTGCGAGCCTTGTGTCTAAAGCTTCCACACACATAGCATGCTCCTGACCGTCTCCGATGCTCACTGGTCTCACAGCCTCTGCGATAGCGCTGCTGTCTCTGCTGAAACTCCCAATCAATCCCACAGCTGCTCATCACCTTGGACTGCCTCATCTTCATCCTCTTTTGGATACACTTGCAACATCTTCGTCTGTTCGGAAGCTCTTTGTTGGGCTAAGGCTACCCTGTGAAGAGCGTTCTCCACCCATATCGCCTTTTCCACATAAGCCTCATACGTGGGGAGCTCTATAGGAGTCATGTGCAACTGGATGTCCGCTCGAAGACCGTCTACAAAGCGTCTGATCTTCTCTGATGTTGCAGTGATAAGTCTCCCAGCAAATCGTGATAAACGGATGAACTGTGCCTCATACTCCATAACTGTCATGTCTTCCTGAAGTAGTTGCTCAAACTCCCGAAGCTTCTGAGATCTGACGGGTGCTGGGATGAACTTCCGGAGAAATTGCTCCTTGAATGTCTCCCAAGCTACTGCATCGTCCATGTCTGTATAAGGAACTCTCACTGTCATCCACCATAACTCAGCTACATCCCGGAACATGTAGGTCACTAGCTGTACTCGCTGTCTGCCGGTACACGGAAGCATCCTGAAGATCCGCTCCATCTCAATAATCCATGAATCTGCCTCCATCGGGTCTCCACATCCACTAAACTCTGAAGGTCTCCTCTTACGGAACCTCTCGAATAGCTCGTACTGATCTGGCTCATGCGGTTTTGCAACAACCAGTGGGAACTGTGAAGTCTGCGGCTGTTGGGTCATACGGTTAAGAATCTCCAACATCTGAGTGTTGATCCTGGTCTGAGATTGCACAAACTGCTCAAATCTGTCCTCTATGGTGCCATGACTACCCCTATTTGAACCATGCTGCGGTGACATGATCTGCAATTAAATATTTTTAGAACAAACAAAATACAAATGACAAAGACAAACAACAAACCACCATCGCGTTACCAGTCTAAGTCTACCCAATCCTCACATCGAATCCTAAGAGTTGCTAAGTATTTTAGTTGTCCGAGAACCGTAAAAGCTCTGATACCAAAATGTAACGCCCCCAAATCCGGGCGCCTCGAATCTCGGGGCGCTACGAGAAAGTACCTAAG
Organism: Litsea cubeba; assembly: GCA_012931725.1. Lineage (NCBI taxonomy): Eukaryota > Viridiplantae > Streptophyta > Magnoliopsida > Laurales > Lauraceae > Litsea > Litsea cubeba. Next base: position 82,356,963 of record CM022951.1, on the reverse strand, counting down.
AGATGCGGAAAATCCAATAATATAATCAAGTGTGAATCTCATATGAGCAGGTAAATGGACAAGGCCCTAAAATTTTGTTTCATTTAAAAGATTACAAGGTACTTTCCATAATTAAACTAACTATTCAGTCCTAGGCCAACACGGCCAGCTACAAGAAAAGGGAAGAATAGAGATCTATATGATAGACGCCTCACGATGCACCAAATGCATCATTCTCTGAACCCTGCGGCAACGGATCAGTCGCCAAAACAAACCACCAAATCAAGAAGCGGAAGAGAAGATACCTGAAAACACCAAGGATTGGGTCAGGCTCGATGAGCCAGGCAAATAGGCATGTTTAGATGGCAATACATTATATAATTAGATAGGAAAGAGGACCATACCTGATCCCAGCTGTACCTGCATGATTAGTATCTCGATAATAATATAGAATATCAGAGTGCAACAGAAACCGGTGTTAGAGTGTAGTGCATAAACGAAAATCGAGATATTGATATAACAGATGTTTGATACAACCTAACAAGTAGATAAGAGAAGCCATCAAAACATCAGATAAAACCACACAAGCACATCAGAGTCATCAGTAGCAGAAGTAAACAGAGGAAGTGACATTACCATAGTCGTATCCATCGCATCCAGATCCAACCGTATCAACGGCGGCAGTTAAAGGCAATAAACAATGATATCCATAATATATAATATTCATACATCCAATATACATACATAGAAGCACACAAAGGTACGTCCACAGTTGAAGTACAAAGGACGTGGGGGTCAGAGCCAGCCCATCGTCATCGTCCCAACAACTGTCGATTGACACCAACCATGGGGGGGTCATAGCCACCCACAGTTGTCGTCACGTCGAATAAGAGCGTACAAGAATCCATCAATGTCCATAGCCACAGCCAAGTCACAGCCATTGGTCTTACGTGCTATCTTAACCAACAATATCCATAGCCACGGCCAAGTCCCAGTCATTGGACTTACGTGCTAGATCAATATCACCGTCCATCCATACACCCGGTCCGAGCGCCGGCGGTCTCAGTACCCCACCCACACCTGGTACCTACTGTGTCAATCACATCACAATATCAATGTCCATGCCGGCATCATAACCCTCGGCAGACTAACCAATATCAATGTCCATGCCGGCATCATAACCCTCGGCAGACCAATCAATATCAATGTCCATGTCGGCATCACAACCCTCGGCAGACCAATCATACAACCACAAATCTACAGATCACTAGGTGGAGGTACTCTGAACTAGATAGCCTTATTATCCTTAATATGAGATGATAATAGTCAAGGGTACGAGGCAAGGAATCGGGTATAGCTAATCCATCCTTGTGGTTCCCAACAGTTAATAATGCATACCCTTGTAAACTCCGCTTCTCTATACGCTTAATTAGTATTATCTCAATATACAGTCCGTCTATCAGTATCTATCGTTAAGTTCCCAATATTATCGGTCAGGGCTTCAAGTGCCATGTCCTGACATCTCATCCAATACGGACCGTGATCATGGATCAGAGCCTAAGTGCAATGCCCTGATTTATAGTACCTCTCAAGGCCTACATCCAAGGTTCGGATCTACCAGCCAGCCTTAGTGTCCGTTTCATCAACATAGATACCACATATTCCTAATCCATCGTTGATTGCTGCCCCCTCTATTCAGGTCCAAGGTCCCATTTCACCTAAGACAGTGATCACGGAGTCCCAGATGCTTATTAAGCATCCTTGGTGCTCCTGTAGGTATTTAGCATCATAAGACATCCATAACCCTTAAATCAGGTTCCGTTTTACAACCCAAGACCCTACTTAGATGGCTACACGGGTCAAGGTTAAGCCCGGCCCTTGACTCGCGTATAGCGTATCCCAAATAGTCCAAATGGAAGGTCAACGGGCCCCACACATGATCAAATCATAAAAGGGTCCAAATCTGAGAAAATGATCATCTACAGTGTACCAGGTCGACATCATGGGTCCACGGTCGACCTAGTACTCTGTGGAAAGGGATAGTTAACTGGGAAGCAGAAATCACAGTTTGCAGTGTCCCCGGTCGACCTGGATGGTTCCCCGGTCGACCGAGTACACTGGGTTCTGTACTCTGTGGGTGATTTCAGCTCCCAGCTGAGGGTCAATCCACTGTGTGCTCGGTTGACCTCATCGGTGACCGGGTCGACCGGGCACACACGAAATCCATATCTTAAGATTCTGCCATCTTCCATTTCCCATCAAAAATCCTATTAAATGGATCCCAGATCTTCACTAATCACTTCCACACATCAGACACACCTCCCACATCATGATCTCATCACCAATGGGCCATTGATCTTCCAAATGGGGGATTCCCATCCATCAATGGCTAAATACACATAAAAAGAGCTTAGACTAACAATTCTACTTATCATATCATCCAATCAACCATCCAAATACATAAATCATACCAAACATCCATAAAAGACAGTAATTACCAATCTAAGCATGTTAATCAATTTAATTAAAGAATCTAAGCATGTCTACTTGCCTTTCGTTGGAGATGCCCAATCCAAAAGCACTAGCTCAAAGCCCAACAAATCAAACCTAAGGAATAATTAGCAAAGTAAAACTAAATTAAAACATAAATTAAAGAAAGGGAAGCTCTAAGCTATCTTAACACAACTCCACACCCAAAGCACATAAACCAAACCTAGGGAAAGGGGAGCTTACCAACAGAGAAGGGAATGGAGTGGTGGCTTGCAAATTGGAGATGGGGAGCTCGCGGGGTCCACACAAAGATGATGGTGATCGGAGGTTGTGGGGCCCACTTGATTGGTGGCCCACTAAATTAGTGGTGATGATGGTGGCCCACTAGGATGCAAGAAGGAGAAGACAGAATGAAAGAAAGAAAGAATGGAGCAAGAAAGAGAGAGAACAGAGAGAGAATGAGTGAAATGGTGAGATGGGGAGGGGTACCACACGTTGGCAGGGAGGTGAGTGAGGGAGAGAAAACGAGAGAGATGAGAGGAAGAGAGGAATGAGAGAAATGGAGATGGAGGGGCTGCTGTGTTGTGTTGGTGTGGAGTGAATGAGAAGAGAGGGGAAATGGTCTCCATCGTGACCTAGAATAGGGAATGGGGAAAAGGGGAAAATGAGATGGGGGGTGTGATGAGAGTGAGATGAGTGAGGTGGGGCTCACATGGGATTAAGGTGGGGTAGGGTTTGACTAAAGTGCCCTCTTAATTTATGGGTAATGGGTCAGGCCACGGGTAGTTGGGTCATCCTAAGGTTAAATTCACAATTCTCCAAGGGAAGCCCATCTGTAATTAGGATATCCTATGATTGTCTTGGTCAAATTGGGTCCCACTAGGTATGTCTAGGGACGGGTCCTCACATTCCTCACTCCTAAAACTCATTTGGTCCCCAAATGAAAACAACTACTTCTAAACTTCTAAGGTCTCTACTATAACCAACTATGATGAATGGGAGTTAAACTACCCAGCCAACACTCGGAATAGCTAGTCTTAACTAGGAGGGATACTAGAACTATTCTTCTAACAAAACAGGTTACAAACAACAACTAGTTAAATAACAATCCACACTACAATCAACAAGTAGTAAAACAGAAATACAAGTCACAATATACAACTGGCAAGATTGGAGAATCTGGCCTTCTAACACTCTAGGATACTAACAGACAGCTAGCAAAACAACCAAGGTTTACCCTCTGACACTCTAGAATACTAGACCTCGACTATTTGGTCGATGGGATCTGGACATCTAACATTCTAGTTTTCTAACAAGGTCAGCTACTCAACTCTGTCTAGTTCAAGGCATCTCACACTCTTAACTCCAATAGGTCCGACTAGGGGTGTCGCACACCCCTCACTCCTAGGAACTGACTATGGGTGTCTCACATCTCAATCTCAAAAGGAACAACTAGGTTGTATCACACTCTCCTCACTTCTAAAGGACTAGTCCGAGGTGTCTCACTCCTCGGATACTACAAGGACTATCTAGGGGTGTCGCACACCCCTCACTCCTAAGGAACAACCCGGATGTTTCACACCCTACTCCTAAAGATCTAACTCGGAGTGTCTCGCACTCCTCATTCTAATAGAACTAACTTTGGGTATCATACTCCTTTGACTCTAAAAGGATTGACTAGAGGTGCCGCACACCTCTCACATCTACAGGAATGATAACTCGGGGTCTCTCAGCTCCACACTACTAACTAAAAAGGTTAGCTCAGGTATCATTCACCTTGAGCTGCTAAAAGGGTAACTAGGGGTGTCACACACCCCTCACTCCTAAAGAACTATCTCGGGATGTCTCACAATTCCCGACTCTAAAAAGGACAACTCGGGGTATTACATACCCCTCACTCCTAAATGGGACATTAGGATATCTAAGAAGCAACAATCAATCATTCACACAATATTAAGAGCACACACATTACAAGGATCCTAAGCACAACAACTACAAGAGATCTAAGCACACCAACCATAAGAGATAAAGCAAACCTCCAGGAAGGCTGATCTCAGAGTCGCTGCTCGGTAGGGAAATCAAGCTGATGTCTCTCACCAATCAGAAGTGCTGCAGAACTGTCCGGATAACCCCAAGCTGGCTGAAACTGATCCTGTGTCTGCGGGTATAGGGGCCACTGCTGAATAGGTTGTACCTCGAGTACTGTACTTGTGAGAATCTCAGGTGATGGAAGTGTATGAGTCTGCTGGCGGTGTCCTGAAGTACGGTTCCTCTTCCTTGGACAGTTGCGAGCCTTGTGTCTAAAGCTTCCACACACATAGCATGCTCCTGACCGTCTCCGATGCTCACTGGTCTCACAGCCTCTGCGATAGCGCTGCTGTCTCTGCTGAAACTCCCAATCAATCCACAGCTGCTCATCACCTTGGACTGCCTCATCTTCATCCTCTTTTGGATACACTTGCAACATCTTCGTCTGTTCGGAAGCTCTTTGTTGGGCTAAGGCTACCCTGTGAAGAGCGTTCTCCACCCATATCGCCTTTTCCACATAAGCCTCATACGTGGGGAGCTCTATAGGAGTCATGTGCAACTGGATGTCCGCTCGAAGACCGTCTACAAAGCGTCTGATCTTCTCTGATGTTGCAGTGATAAGTCTCCCAGCAAATCGTGATAAACGGATGAACTGTGCCTCATACTCCATAACTGTCATGTCTTCCTGAAGTAGTTGCTCAAACTCCCGAAGCTTCTGAGATCTGACGGGTGCTGGGATGAACTTCCGGAGAAATTGCTCCTTGAATGTCTCCCAAGCTACTGCATCGTCCATGTCTGTATAAGGAACTCTCACTGTCATCCACCATAACTCAGCTACATCCCGGAACATGTAGGTCACTAGCTGTACTCGCTGTCTGCCGGTACACGGAAGCATCCTGAAGATCCGCTCCATCTCAATAATCCATGAATCTGCCTCCATCGGGTCTCCACATCCACTAAACTCTGAAGGTCTCCTCTTACGGAACCTCTCGAATAGCTCGTACTGATCTGGCTCATGCGGTGCAACAACCAGTGGGAACTGTGAAGTCTGCGGCTGTTGGGTCATACGGTTAAGAATCTCCAACATCTGAGTGTTGATCCTGGTCTGAGATTGCACAAACTGCTCAAATCTGTCCTCTATGGTGCCATGACTACCCCTATTTGAACCATGCTGCGGTGACATGATCTGCAATTAAATATTTTTAGAACAAACAAAATACAAATGACAAAGACAAACAACAAACCACCATCGCGTTACCAGTCTAAGTCTACCCAATCCTCACATCGAATCCTAAGAGTTGCTAAGTATTTTAGTTGTCCGAGAACCGTAAAAGCTCTGATACCAAAATGTAACGCCCCAAAATCCGGGCGCCTCGAATCTCGGGGCGCTACGAGAAAGTACCTAAGAGATGCGGAAAATCCAATAATATAATCAAGTGTGAATCTCATATGAGCAGGTAAATGGACAAGGCCCTAAAATTTTGTTTCATTTTAAAAGATTACAAGGTACTTTCCATAATTAAACTAACTATTCAGTCCTAGGCCAACACGGCCAGCTACAAGAAAAGGGAAGAATAGAGATCTATATGATAGACGCCTCACGATGCACCAAATGCATCATTCTCTGAACCCTGCGGCAACGGATCAGTCGCCAAACAAACCACCAAATCAAGAAAGCGGAAGAGAAGATACCTGAAAACACCAAGGATTGGGTCAGGCTCGATGAGCCAGGCAAATAGGCATGTTTAGATGGCAATACATTATATAATTAGATAGGAAAGAGGACCATACCTGATCCCAGCTGTACCTGCATGATTAGTATCTCGATAATAATATAGAATATCAGAGTGCAACAGAAAACGGTGTAGAGTGTAGTGCATAAACGAAAATCGAGATATTGATATAACAGATGTTTGATACAACCTAACAAGTAGATAAGAGAAGCCATCAAAACATCAGATAAACCACACAAGCACATCAGAGTCATCAGTAGCAGAAGTAAACAGAGGAAGTGACATTACCATAGTCGTATCCATCGCATCCAGATCCAACCGTATCAACGGCGGCAGTTAAAGGCAATAAACAATGATATCCATAATATATAATATTCATACATCCAATATACATACATAGAAGCACACAAAGGTACGTCCACAGTTGAAGTACAAAGGACGTGGGGGTCAGAGCCAGCCCATCGTCATCGTCCCAACAACTGTCGATTGACACCAACCATGGGGGGGTCATAGCCACCCACAGTTGTCGTCACGTCGAATAAGAGCGTACAAGAATCCATCAATGTCCATAGCCACAGCCAAGTCACAGCCATTGGTCTTACGTGCTATCTTAACCAACAATATCCATAGCCACGGCCAAGTCCCAGTCATTGGACTTACGTGCTAGATCAATATCACCGTCCATCCATACACCCGGTCCGAGCGCCGGCGGTCTCAGTACCCCACCCACACCTGGTACCTACTGTGTCAATCACATCACAATATCAATGTCCATGCCGGCATCATAACCCTCGGCAGACTAACCAATATCAATGTCCATGCCGGCATCATAACCCTCGGCAGACCAATCAATATCAATGTCCATGTCGGCATCACAACCCTCGGCAGACCAATCATACAACCACAAATCTACAGATCACTAGGTGGAGGTACTCTGAACTAGATAGCCTTATTATCCTTAATATGAGATGATAATAGTCAAGGGTACGAGGCAAGGAATCGGGTATAGCTAATCCATCCTTGTGGTTCCCAACAGTTAATAATGCATACCCTTGTAAACTCCGCTTCTCTATACGCTTAATTAGTATTATCTCAATATACAGTCCGTCTATCAGTATCTATCGTTAAGTTCCCAATATTATCGGTCAGGGCTTCAAGTGCCATGTCCTGACATCTCATCCAATACGGACCGTGATCATGGATCAGAGCCTAAGTGCAATGCCCTGATTTATAGTACCTCTCAAGGCCTACATCCAAGGTTCGGATCTACCAGCCAGCCTTAGTGTCCGTTTCATCAACATAGATACCACATATTCCTAATCCATCGTTGATTGCTGCCCCTCTATTCAGGTCCAAGGTCCCATTTCACCTAAGACAGTGATCACGGAGTCTCAGATGCTTATTAAGCATCCTTGGTGCTCCTGTAGGTATTTAGCATCATAAGACATCCATAACCCTTAAATCAGGTTCCGTTTTACAACCCAAGACCCTACTTAGATGGCTACACGGGTCAAGGTTAAGCCCGGCCCTTGACTCGCGTATAGCGTATCCCAAATAGTCCAAATGGAAGGTCAACGGGCCCCACACATGATCAAATCATAAAAGGGTCCAAATCTGAGAAAATGATCATCTACAGTGTACCAGGTCGACATCATGGGTCCACGGTCGACCTAGTACTCTGTGGAAAGGGATAGTTAACTGGGAAGCAGAAATCACAGTTTGCAGTGTCCCCGGTCGACCTGGATGGTTCCCCGGTCGACCGAGTACACTGGGTTCTGTACTCTGTGGGTGATTTCAGCTCCCAGCTGAGGGTCAATCCACTGTGTGCTCGGTTGACCTCATCGGTGACCGGGTCGACCGGGCACACACGAAATCCATATCTTAAGATTCTGCCATCTTCCATTTCCCATCAAAAATCCTATTAAATGGATCCCAGATCTTCACTAATCACTTCCACACATCAGACACACCTCCCACATCATGATCTCATCACCAATGGGCCATTGATCTTCCAAATGGGGGATTCCCATCCATCAATGGCTAAATACACATAAAAAGAGCTTAGACTAACAATTCTACTTATCATATCATCCAATCAACCATCCAAATACATAAATCATACCAAACATCCATAAAAGACAGTAATTACCAATCTAAGCATGTTAATCAATTTAATTAAAGAATCTAAGCATGTCTACTTGCCTTTCGTTGGAGATGCCCAAATCCAAAAGCACTAGCTCAAAGCCCAACAAATCAAACCTAAGGAATAATTAGCAAAGTAAAACTAAATTAAAACATAAATTAAAAGAAAGGGAAGCTCTAAGCTATCTTAACACAACTCCACACCCAAAGCACATAAACCAAACCTAGGGAAAGGGGAGCTTACCAAACAGAGAAGGGAATGGAGTGGTGGCTTGCAAATTGGAGATGGGGAGCTCGCGGGGTCCACACAAAGATGATGGTGATCGGAGGTTGTGGGGCCCACTTGATTGGTGGCCCACTAAATTAGTGGTGATGATGGTGGCCCACTAGGATGCAAGAAGGAGAAGACAGAATGAAAGAAAGAAAGAATGGAGCAAGAAAGAGAGAGAACAGAGAGAGAATGAGTGAAATGGTGAGATGGGGAGGGGTACCACACGTTGGCAGGGAGGTGAGTGAGGGAGAGAAAACGAGAGAGATGAGAGGAAGAGAGGAATGAGAGAAATGGAGATGGAGGGGCTGCTGTGTTGTGTTGGTGTGGAGTGAATGAGAAGAGAGGGGAAATGGTCTCCATCGTGACCTAGAATAGGGAATGGGGAAAAAGGGGAAAATGAGATGGGGGGTGTGATGAGAGTGAGATGAGTGAGGTGGGGCTCACATGGGATTAAGGTGGGGTAGGGTTTGACTAAAGTGCCCTCTTAATTTATGGGTAATGGGTCAGGCCACGGGTAGTTGGGTCATCCTAAGGTTAAATTCACAATTCTCCAAGGGAAGCCCATCTGTAATTAGGATATCCTATGATTGTCTTGGTCAAATTGGGTCCCACTAGGTATGTCTAGGGACGGGTCCTCACATGGAATGACAAGGTATTTCTTTGAACCTTTTGGCAGAAGGAGAGAGGATTGAGTTGTGTTCAGGACTGTGGTGGACCCAGGAAAAGAAGAAAGAAAATGAGGCGTTAAATAAAGTACATGTTTTCTTTCTCTCTCATTTTATTTTTATTTTGAGGGGAGGGGATCACATGTAGATAAAATAAAGTACATCTAGTTCCACCTGTGCCCATGGGGCCCGTGGTGCAAATTAAGTAACGAGTCTTCTTTATTTCTAAATTAACATTTGACTTTTTAAATTTTAGTTAAAAATTCTTTCTGAGTGATCAATTTGACAATGGACATAACCCTTATTATAGTATTATCTCATGGAAAAGATTATTTAAGTAATAGTTAATTTAAGAAAAAATTGGATTTCAAATATTAACCCCTTAATAGAAGACAATTGCATGCAGTGCAACTGAAGAAAATAAATGCCTTGAACAGTCATGATTGAGTAGTGTTGGCACCCGCAGTCTCACACACGTGGCCTCAAGTGAAATGATCACTCCTTGTTGGGTTTATGTCTTACATTCCCCGTTTACCGGATTGGTCCATCAAGTTAGGTAGGGACCGGGCTTTGGGTCAAAAGTATTTTGATCATTATACCAAGGCTTTTTTTTTTTTTTGAGGTTTTAGAAAACACATTATACATACAATGTAATCTCTAACTCTAAATCCAAACATAGTGAAATAGTAAACGAATCACATAAATTTCTCATGTAATTTTCTCCTTTTTTATATATAGCTTAATTATCGATCTAAGATTTGTGTTTCCGCACACATGCGGAAGACTCTCGCAAATAAAGCAAGACTCTCGCAAATAAATAGCCAAACAATAGGGAAAAAAAAAAAAACCTACTATATGTCTCCGAGGCTCTCTCATGGCTCAAAACATACCACTACCAGATGGTTTCTTCAAAGAATGGGGGCATTTTTGTGAAAGGGTTGGTTGGATACTTGGATAGCATCCGCTGCCAGTGCTTTCTACGTGAAGGCTGTTTTTATGCCCACTCAAAAGGAAAGAAGTCATTCTCTAAGCTGACGCCGCGTCGTTTCCTTTAATTAAAGCTGAACATCGGCACTCGCGCGAGCATCTATCTCCTATACGCGTACGTTTATTCCCTCCCGCAACGTCACGCACACCAAGTCAAAAACAACACAACGAACGCGGAATGCCCGCGATCTCTGAGATCCGGATCCTCTCATGTAGCCGCACTCACAAATATTCATGAGGCTGCCCACAAATTAAAGTATATTAGGCACTAGCCTTAGAAAATGAACATTTCTTTCCACCCATTTAAATTACATTAGCCCACTAACTAGCTTTAGAACCCTTGTGACTAGGGGCGTTAGAGGGTCCAGACTAGTGTTTTGGGGCCTATTGCTTTAATCGAATTCAAGGAATTTATGTTTGTAGAATCACTACAACAAGTTGCACTTTTAGCCACGTTTTTTAGCCACGTTTTTTAAAATTCGTCGGTAAAGGGTGCACCTTTGCCGACGTTTTTACTTTCGTCGGTAAAGGGTACACCTTTACCGACGTTTTTTAAAAACGTCGGCAAAGGGTAGACTTTTACCGACGTTTTATAGAAAACGTCGATAAAAGTATGACCTTTACCGACGTTTTTCAAAACGTCGGCAAAAGTGAAGACTTTTACCGACGTTTCGTAAAAAAACGTGGCCAAAAGTACAGCCTTTACCGACGTTTTTCAAAACGTCGGCAAAAGTAAAGACTTTTACCGACGTTTCGTAAAAAGCGTGGCCAAAAGTGCATCATTTACCGACGTTTTTCAAAACGTCGGCAAAAGTAAAGACTTTTACCGACGTTTCGTAAAAAACGTGGCCAAAAGTCCACCCTTTACCGACGTTTTTTTATAAAACGTCGGCAAAGGCCATTCTTAAATTTAAAAAAAAAATTATATTTTTTAAATTTTACCGACGAAATAAAACGTCGGTATATATATGCTTTTAATTTTCTTTTTTAATTTTACCGATGAAATTAAATGTCGGTAAATATGTTTATGAATATTTATTTATTTTTATATTAATTTTACATGCGAAAATACAAACGTCGGTAAATATGTTTATTAATTTTTACTTATTTTTATATTAATTGTACCGACGAAAATAAAAACGTCGGTAAATATCTTTTAAATATTTTTTTTTTACCTTTACCTACGAAATTAAACGTCGGTAAATATGTTTATTAATTTTCATTTATTTTTACGATCATGTTACCAACGAAAATAAACACGTCGGTAAATATCTTTTTAAATTTTTATTTTTACTTTTACCGACGAAATTAAACGTCGGTAAATCTGTTTATTAATTTTTATTTATTTTTATATTCATTTTACTGACGAAAATAAAATAATTATATCCATGATGAATCAAGCGATAAGATTTGACCAGATAATCATTGTTGACCTCCTAAAGGGGGTCTATGGTCCATATCTTGCATTAGAGACCCAGATTGTTCGGAAATGTAGAAAAAAACGGACTGCATGTCTTAACTCGTGAATGTACTGTAGTAACTATGCATTAATCCAACGATTGATATTTTATTTCAAATATATTTCATTATCCATATTGAATCAAAATTTGGGGTTGGGACCTATAACTATAAATGACCTTTTGAACAGGACTAAAAATTTGGATTGCGAAAATAGGGCGTACAAAATTCCATAAATGATGATCTAATGGTCTGTACGTTTTTATCAATACATCACAATCTATAATGATCCAATGGTTGACTTTTGGTATCATAGCCGTTTTTAGCCCCCCTAACATGATCAACGGTTTGGATCACAAATGTTTGTCTTAGTGCTATTTGAAATTGACACAGTAGAAGCTTCATCTAAACATGCTAAAACCGGATTCCATCAGTTTTAAGCCAATAAGAAGAGAAAAGTAGAGATGGCAAACTGAACCTAATTGTTAAAAATCCAACGTTTTAAGGGTTAATTCATTATCCGGGAGTCCGATTTACGAGCCGTCAGTTCCTGCAAGTTAATTTTGCCTCGAGCGAGGTGCTCGTGTCGGTTTCCAATTTTTTCGGAGCCTTTTCCCGTTCTGTACACCCTGCGGGCCGTTTTCGAACCTAAGTGTTGGAAAATCATATGTTTTGCTTCTAATTCTCTAACCGAGAGTCCTATTTGCGAACCGTCAGTTCCGTCAATTTACTTTATCCTCGAGCGAAGTGCTCGTACCGGTTTCCAAACTTTTCGGTGGCCGTTTCCTGTTCCGGACCCCCGGCGGGACGTTTTTCGATCCTAAGTGTTAGAAAATCCTTTTTGATTTTTATTTTACTTCGGTAAAACTATTGCTGACATGGATGATAGAGTGAGGCCTTGAAGGATGTGGTGTGAATGTGATTGAGATCTAGATCTAGGTTTATGGCCTTCTTCTCTTAGAAAGAAAAAGAAAAAAACCAGTGCTAATAGTTGTTGGAATATGAATTTTGGCCAATAGTTTCAGCCGCTTGTTTGAAGAAATGGGAGCCTCATTATGATGAGTACCGGGCTGAGATGTGCAATGCCATATCAATTAATGATGAATCCAAAAAACATAGTAACCAAGCGAATCTACAAGAAATATAAGCAGGTAACTCCAGAAGATGCATCATCTCCTCAGGCTTTAGGTGTACCTCTCATGTCATCTGTTTTTAAATTCTAAATGAAATATATGAAAGGAAAGAAACCGACTCTCAAACAATTCAATATGAAGTCATAGGACAGACTTTTGGTCCACACGTGACTGTCAAGCTTGTACACTTGCCCTACTTCTTTTATTTTAAATAAACATCGAATTTAAAGACGTATGATGAACTTAAATTCTACCATTATATTTCTATCTCCGAAGTTGAAGTCGTATGATGATCTTAAATTCTACCAGCAGAGCCTTCATCTTCATCCTCACGCCGCCGGACGCCTCCCCTGCACCGCGCACCATTCCCCCTCTCCTCTCTCTTTTTTCTCTGTTCTCTCTCTCTCTCTCTCCCTCGTTCCCCATCTCTCTGTCTGCTCTCCTCCCTCCCTTCCTCTCTTCTTCTCCCTCCCCTGTCTCCCCTCGCCTGCGCACCTGCACATCACTCCCTCTCTCCCTCGGCTCTCTCTCTCTCTCTCTTTTCTTCTCTTCTTCTTTCCCTATTCCTCTCCCTCTCCCCTGCTTCCTCCTCTGTTCCGCCCTGCGCCCACCTGCACACCACTCCCTCTCTTCCTTGGTTCTCTCTCTCTCTTCCTCTCTTCTCTTCTTCCTCCCCTGTTCCTCTCCTCTCCTTTCCTTTCTTTCTTCCTTATCCTCTCATTTCTCCTTCTCCTTCCCACCACTCTCTCCGCTGCTACCCACTTCTCTTCTCCTCCCCACTGCGTCTGTACTGATAAAGTGTTGGAAAATCTTTTTAAATATTTTATTTTACGCCGGTAAAACTATCAGAGACTGTTATCGACGAATTATATGACGTCGATAAAATAAACGTTTAACGGCGTTTTTTTTGTAAAACATTGGTAATGTTTAACTCTATTTTTAGAAAAATTAAAAATCAGAGTCCTTTATCGACATTTTTTTTATCGTCGAAAATTAGCATCGAAATATTTATTGCCAACGTTTAAAAGTTGGTAGACTTCATGTTTTGAAATAATAAAAATAAAATAATTTTTGCAGATAAAAATTTTATTTCTTTTGTGACGAAAATTAGTGGCATTAAATTTTCACGTTTTTTTTCCCTCTCGCGCCAAAGCCCTCTTTTCCCTCTTTTCTTCTCTCTCTCCTGCTCTCTGTCTCACTCTGTCTGCTTCTCACTCTCTCTGCTGTCCGTCTCGCTCTCTCCGCTCACTCTCCTATTTCTCTCTCTCGCGCGAGATCGAGCGCAGTGAGATCGCTCTTCCCCTCTCTCTCTCGCTCTCTGATTTCTCTGTCTCGCTCTCTTTTCTCTCTCTCGCTCTCTCACTCTCTCCAGACCTCTCCCAGACGTTGCCTGTTGATTCATTTGGAATTCACGAAGGCGAAGACGAAGACGAAGCCGATAGGGTGGAGATCTCGACGATTACAGTGGAGAGACGAGCGGCAGGGAGTCGACCATAGGTGGAGGTTTGCTCTTCCCTCTCTTCTTCTCAATCCCTGTCTTCTTTCTTTCTTTTTTTTTTTTCTCTTGTTTTTTCATTCGGATTGGGGTTCGGATGGGGATTGGGTTTTGTGGGGGCTTGATTTTGGGCTCGGCGGAATGGTTTGAGATGCGTGACTGGATTACATGCGAAACATAGGATTTTCCAACACTTAGGCTCGAAAACGGCCCGCCGGGGGTCCGGAACGGGAAACGGCCGTGGGAAAATTCCGAAATCGGCACGAGCACTTCGCTCGAGGGTAGAGTGACTTATTGGAACTGACGGTTCGCAAATACGACTCCCGGTTAGAGAATTATGACTGAAACATATGATTTTCCAACACTTAGGCTCGAAAACGGCCCGTCGGGGGTCCGGAACGGGAAACGGCCGCGGGAAAATTCAGAAATCGGCACGAGCACTTCGCTCTAGGGTAGAGTAACCTGTAGGAATGGACGGTTCGCAAATCAGCACAGGTACCTTGTTTAATGCCTAAGTAACTTGTTGGAATTGACGGTTAGTGAATCGGACTTGTAGTTAACAAATTAGACGCAAAAGCCGTCTGATTGTCAACATTTTGGCTGGAAAAAAGTTCGCAGAAAAACTTAGGAAAAGTTATATATATACATGTTTATTTTTAATTTATAATTTAATTCATTATAAAGATTTTAATGTTGTTTTTCTCATTGCAGATTGATGAACGCATTGGGGTCGGTTGCAGAATTGTTGGGGTGTTGGACTTCTTTTCGGTTTATTTGTATATATATATATCAATGTATATTGGACATTGATATGAGACTGTATCATTATTGATTGTTATATTTGTTTAATGAGATTAATGATTTAATGAAAAATGAAGATGGTTGTTTGATCATTTAGTAACGTTTGTTTCATTGCATATTTTATGTTGAATATAAGTAGATGAATAGGTGTATAAACAGGTTTACAGGAAAATAATAAAAAAAAATAAATATAATATTAAAAAAAGACCTTTACCGACGCTTTATTTCGTCGGCAAAAGTAAAAATAAAAATAAAAAAAATGAAATTCTTTTGCCGACGAAAAAAAAACGTCGGCAAAACAAAAAAAGAAAAAATAAAAAAAAGGAAATTCTTTTGCCGACGAAAAAACAACGTCGGCAAAAGTAAAAAAAAAATTTTAAAAAAAAAATGAAATACTTTTGCCGACGAAAACAAAACGTCGGCAAAACTAAAAAGAAAAAATAAAAAAATGAAATACTTTTGCCGACGAAAAAAAAACGTCGGCAAAACAAAAAAAGAAAAAATAAAAAAGGAAATTCTTTTGCCGACGAATTAAAAATTTAAAAAAAATGAAATACTTTTACCGACGAAAACAAAACGTCGGCAAAACTAAAAAGAAAAAATAAAAAAATGAAATACTTTTGCCGACGAAAAAAAAACGTCGGCAAAACAAAAAAAGAAAAAAATAAAAAAAGGAAATTCTTTTGCCGACGAAAACAAAACGTCGGCAAAAGAAAAAAGAAAAAAATATAAAAAAGGAAATCCTTTTGCCGACGAAAAAAAACGTCTGCAAAAGTCCAATAATCGTCGGTAAAAATATAATTTTGGCCGACGAACAATAATTTCGTCGAGAAAATGTTTTGCTGACGAAGTTTTACCGACGTCTTGGCGACGAAAAAATATCCGTCGGTAAATAGTTTTACCGACGAAAAGCTAACTTTTGGCGACGAAAATTTTCGTCGCCAAAAGTGCAGATTCTTGTAGTGAATTTTTAAATTCTCAAATGTACGTGTATAATCTCTGATACATCTTTTACATTTGATCATTATAAAATTCTAGCGAAAAGCAAAAATATTGGAATTTCAGGAATATTAAAGATCGCTTGAGACTTTTTTAGGTGATTGGAATTTTAGCCTTTTGTTGGATTTGTGAAGTTCCAACCTTGTTATGCCTTCTTTTGTTTTTTCTGTTTTTATCATTGAACAAAATTCTCTTTTCTATAAAAGAAAATGATGAAAGGTTATAATGCAGATGACTATCAAAGGTCAATAACACACCTAGAACATGTAAAATGCAATTAACTATATAATATGAGGTAAGTGCCAATTTACAAGTCACTGAGTGTGAGAGGTCAGATTGATTATAGATGGGTACTTTAAAGATAAGGCTGATTTTAGAAGAAAAGAGGTTTAACCTAGTTAGATGATTTTTTAGTACAATGAGACTTGCAAGGGACTGAAATTTAAAACCCAATCAAACCCTTACTTTCCATTGTCAATGATATCATACAAAAGAACGAGAGTGAGGCTTCCAATCTAGAAAATGGAATTATAAACCAACAGTTATAACATGTCATGTGGTCTAATTTAACATTGACATTCTTCTTTGCACACATGAGTACACCATGTTGTGTCTTCTTGTCGCTCAACTTCTTATTTGGGAAAAGAACATGAGGCAAGGAATTAGGCTTTACAATTATTGAGTTTGAGGGCCATCTTCCTTGATGTTGGAAATGGAGAGTGTGAAATAGATTAGGATCAATGTACCCATGCTTGACCTGCAAAAAGCAAATCACATCATATAATAGAAAATAAGGAGAGATGATGAGTTTTAGTTGTAATAATATGGGCCTACTGAAGTCAAGATTAGGTCTATAACCAACTTTGAGTGTTTACCCAAAAGTAAGATAAAAAGAAAAAATCCCAACCCAAGGCTTTGCACATAAAATGAAAGAAGAAAACATTGATTTGGTATCAACATAATCTCAATCAGATCTACATAAAGTAGGATAGATTTTAACACTATTGAAAGGGAAGATGTACTTGAGTATCATAAATTCAACCTCGACCAATCCCTCAATCAATAAGCTACCTTTTATTAGGGATTTATTACACTCCTCTTCTTCTTCATAAGGCCTGATCATCAAATAATAGGGTATTACCAATTTTAAAGTGAGGAGTGGCAATCCCAAAAACCCTTTATGTAGATTTTCATAAACAAACTCTCCACATCTTGAAATAGTTTAAAATATAGACAACCATCTTTAATGCTTCAACTTACCATGACTCATTCAAAACATTCTGTTACACCTTTCAGCAAACTATTATATTGAGGCCTTCAAAGCTTCACCTACTGTGCAATAATGCCATTTTTTACTAGGAATCTAGCTAGTGGGATAAATAGATTACGACTCATTTAATATTAATATCTACTATAGTAATCACTACCTCTATAAGCTACAACTTTAATCTGTCTATTTAATTGATTTTTCACTTTTTTCTCAAATACTTTAAAGGCAACTGGAGCATTTGATTTTTCAAATAGTATAAAAATGTGTTCAGACATGGAAAACCATCAAAAGGTTATGAAATGCTCTACAACCGATAGACAATGAATATGAAATTTGCTACATACATCCATGTGGATTAGTTCTAAGAGTCCACTCTTTGGAATTGTTTTCTTATTACTCCTTGGGGTTGTTTTCTTATTAGTGTTAGGTTATCTTTTCTTAACCCCAAGGGATAGCTCAGTTGGCCTAGGACTATGGTTTGCATCCGGAGGTTGTAGGTTTGAAACTGCACTACTACAGAGGAGTTTACCCGGCTTCTCTCTGTGTCCGAAGGGATTAGTCCAGCCCAAAGGATTGGGAACCTTCCGATTGCAAAAAAATAAAAAAAAATTAAAAAGTTATCTTTTTCTTTTATGAAGTCAACACATATGCAAAAGTTAAGTGAAGTAACGATCTCGTAGAATATACCATCTCCTTTAAGTCTTTAACACCAGTGTTCAAACTAATATTTGTATTCAGGATTGCTAGAAATTTTGCAAAGATTGGATGTAATTTTAACTAATTATACAAACCATCACATGTATACCCACTCTCAAATAGAACATTATTATTATAAATGCTCAAAATTTCTTTTTCGAGATTAAAAACGTACAAAACCATCCTTATCAAACTTTGACAAAGATTTAACTAAATTTCTATTGATGGAAGGAAAGTAAAAAGTATCAGTAAGGTTCAATTATAATCCAATGGTGATCAGAGCTAGCTGATATGTTACTTAGGCTTCGACTTAAATTCTTGTGGATTCTTCTGAACAGTGAATCCAACATCTATCTACCAAGAGTGAGGAGAAACTTCTCTTAAATCAATTTCATGACATATAAAAAACGGATTCTGAATATTATCTCTGCTTTAAACCAATTCCAATATCTGATCTCACATAGTCTTCCATCTATCATATATATTTCATCATGGAAAACAAACTCCAGGGATTTCTAATGGTTTTTTTTTTTTGGTCAACTCAAATTGTTTATGTATCGCTCCAAACAGGTCATGTATATAGCTTGGAGGCTCTTAAATAGATGGCAACAACTATCCTAATTTAAGAATCTTATGGCTACCCTAATCCGTGCTAAGCCGCTTGATTTCACACTACCCCGCAACTAATAGGGATATTAAGGCATGGCTCAATAATGGTTTGTAGGTTCATAATATAATCTAGGGCCCATTATAGTTGAACATTCCTCAAAATAAAAATATTAATAATAAAATATGGACAAAAGATTTTTCGCATCTAACTTAAGATTGGGTTGAAACATGTGTGACCCATAGTTTGGTGGTCAGGACCTTGACCTAATGAATTAGGCCTTATTGTAACAATAAAGTACCTAAAGTCTGGATCGGTAAACCTTAAATTTGGACCTGTACTAATTTTACAAAGCCTACGACTTGGTCAAAATTTGAACCCTGAACCTCCCAATACAATGAGAATTGCCGCTCCTTACGACTGGACTAAGGAGCCGTTTTAGGATTTGAAGATTTGAAGATTTGAACTTTGTTAAAGGAAGAAAAAACTTGCTAAGTAGGTAAGTGCACTGAACCATGCACTAGTAGGGTCATCCTGAGATGTTCAAAACCTATTATCGCCCAATTAACACAAAGTTTCCTTGAATAAATGGCCCATTCCATGGGAACAAGGTTCTATGTGAGATCTAATAGAAACATAAAGATCTAATTAACAAATGGGAAAGAGAGAGAGCATTGATGAAGGCTTACAAGGTAGCAAAAAACAAAAGCACTCTCCGAGGATCGATCCAAGAAGAGCGCCTGCTCGTGACATTGCTGTTGCATCTGCTGTATCTCCTCAATCTGATTTCTTCTGTGGCATTGTTACTCATTGTCGATGGGGCCCACTCTGGTGGAAGGTCAATGGCTGCTTTCTCAGCAGTCACACCACCTGCATTCACAAATTTCATTTAAATAGAACATTTTCTCCACAGTATAAAAAAACTGTTGAAATCTGTTGACCCCGTTGTGCTAGATTTTGACCGAAATATTGTTTTGGCCATCAATCAAATCAACAATCCATTAATTTGCTGTGTCAAATGGTTTGGGATCATCCGAATTTGTAGAAAAGCTCATATGAAAGACAATAATTTTGCCCCTACAAGCAGATTTTAATTATATATACTGCAAGTTGTAGTCCAGTTCAAGAGCAAGGTCCATAGTGCACTTGACTCTAACCTGAATTAGTTGTAGGAACTTGTACAGACATCCGTTGGTGTACTGGAATCTTTTTGTTAATACATTGCCGGGAAAGGGCCTTCAAATCAATTGAGACCCAATTATCCTACATATTCATACCATTTATTTACCATACAAACTCACTTGTGGGGCCCACTTGAGGCCATTACAATCATATGATTTGTTTAAAAAGATCTCAACGAGTCCATCTTTGTGAGAACGGCCACTTACCTCATTGGTAAGTGGCGATATTTCTCGTCTGAATGTCCAAAATTCATATCCTCAGTGGTCACTTTTTCCACTTGTATGGGCTTTCTTCCCGCTTATCTTTCGGTGGGTTAGAAAATAGAAAGGACCTATGAAACTGTGTGGATTCGGGTTTTAGGAGAAATATTTTCAACCCTCCATTCGATCATCGATCAACCTTATCTTTGAAGCTCATATACAAATAACTGGCAACAAACATCCACCTTTCATATGAGAGCCAACTAAACCTCCTCCGCATTAATTGACTTTTGGGTCAAAGACCCCATAGATAACGGTGCTATAAAAAAAAAAAAACCTGGCCCAGTCGTTAACCTCTTCGAACTCCCAACACAGCTAACCAATTTCTTTCTACAGTCGACTCAACGTCCAACTTGTTAGATGCCCGGTCTTTGACCTTTTGTATGGAATTTGGGTTGGGTTAATTTTTTTTTTTTTTATAACGCAGGTTTTTAACCTCTTGGGCCAGAATAATATCTAAAAGGGATCAAGAGAGAAAGCCGGGTAAAATTTTCATGTGAGTGGTAGTGCAGTTTCGAACTCACAACCTTCGGATACAAACCGTGGTCCTAGGCCAACTGAGCTACCCCTCGAGTTAACCCAATCATGCGTGACCCAACCCGACCAAAATTGAAATCCAGGTTGGCCCATTTGACTTGGGTTGAGTTGGGCCTGAATTTTGAAATCCATAAAGAAGAGTAGTGTGGAATTCAAACTAGGGGTTAAGCTTGGGTCTAGTTTATTCTGTTGAGGTATTATTTGGATCAGGTTTGTGTTTCGGGTTGACAAGCATGCCATTCGGGTCAGACTTGGATTCAGCCCATAAGCGACCTATCCCCCGAGGGTTCTTCCCATGATTGGCCTAACTCTATCCACAGTATGTCGTATCACTCGTATGTGACACAGTGAACGGTAGTCACACACTTTCCCAAATCTCTCAAAAATCCAGGATTCTTATTTTTTAGCTAACAATCGTACCTTGGGATGATACATCTGTTGTTTCTCTTTCTGAAGATTTCCTTTCTCCTCCTCTTTGAGATCCTTTTCGGGAAAGGCTTCTCTGCAACTTCAATGTAAAACAAATCAAAAGAACAGAGTAATCATTACTCACAAGACCCAAAGAAGATCATTTTCAACCTCAGAAGCATGAAACAGAAAAACTAAAGCAATAAAGATGTTCACTTTTATTTACATGTTCTTCACAAACAATACTAAAGAGTGAGAGAGATGAAATTTGGGGTACTTGGATTTGTGAGAGAATTAGAGACAATTGAATTGAATTGAAGTGTACAGAAACTCTTTCTTTAGACAAAAGTAACTTGGAAATTAACTTGGTCTTTGCTTTTGAGACTCTTGACTGAACTGGTTTCTGTGATTTCTCAAAGAAAGGGATCGAAAATGGATATAAGTCATCGAAAAATTCAACGTTAAGAGATTCTTAAGTACATGTCTTTATGGGATTATTCAAGAACAATGATATATCAAATTCTCTCTGAGTTTCAAAGAAGAAGAAGAAGAAGATGCTTACAGCTCTATTTGTATTGGAAGTTACATCTACATCAGCAACATGCAACAAAGTCTCAATATCCAAAGCAAAACTATCAGACATCTCGCTTCTCTTCAAACTTTCTTCATCCAAATCACCCATTATTCCTTCCAATCTAGTATCTCACAGCAGCTCACACAAGGATCACACTCCTAAAGATAACCCAAGAGGGAGAAAAAGAAAGAAAAAAAAACACACTTGCACCCAACAAAAACAAGACCAAAACGGTTGAGAATCCCGTGAACAACCTTCCAGAGAGAAGGGATTAGAAACTTCTCATATTTATTTCATATTTTGGGTTTATCCACCGTTTCAAAGAAGGCACTACTTGACGCGTTCTCCACAAAGACTTCTCACACAACAAAACAAAAGAAAGGTAGTTTTCTTGGGTGGCGTGTTTTTCTTGCTTCTTGCAGGGGGTAGATTCGGTAGAATCACTCGTGAAAACGAAAATTTTGAGAGTCAAAGCTGCTTTCGAAAAGATCTTTAGAATAAAAGAGATGGCTGGAAAAGCACGAAATAGGCGATAGGAACCATCACTACAACAACTCCACCATGATCTTTGAGATTGTTCAAGCAAAAGCAAAGAGCAAAGAGACGGTTTTATCATCAAGTGGGCGGTGTTTTTCGTAATTTTGTGGGTTGTGGTGCATTTGAAAGTAAGTGGTTTCATGTTTTGTCCTTGTTGTTTTGTAGGGAGGAGAGTTGCCAAAAAGAGAATGGAAAGTACAGATGAAGCGGTGGAATACGGTGGTTAGTAGTTTGGATTGATTGTTTATGAGAAAGTAATGTACTAAAGGGGGATCAGGGTGAGAAAAACTAATTTTGGTGGCCGTGATTTCCGCACCTTTGCTTTGTGGAAGAGCATTCACAGCTCATTCTTTTAAAGTTTTTTAAATGTTTTGATTGATGGTAAAGGGCCATCCTTGAGAATCCACTATTCTTTGAAATCTAACTGATGTTTGTGGGGAATAAAACAGGACTTCATCACTTTAGAAGAAACTTAAATCTCTGTTAATAGTCCATAATCATTGGATTTCTATATGATTATTTTGATAAGAATCCGTAAAATATATGATATATTACAATGAAAAAAAACAGGGGATGCATTCGGATTAGAATTTGATTTATTTGAATTCAACTGAGTTTTGTTGGCTTGATTATGTTGTCATTGCTTATTTTTACACTATATAAATTAATATAATCATCTTAGATCGATAAGTTTATTTATTGGTTACTCTAAGACTGTTTGTTTGCTCTTGAATGAAGTGAAATTGGCCCCAATTGTAGGAAAATCTATTTCTTAATGTGGTGAGATCATTATTCAGAGTTACTCTCACAGTAAGTATAACAAAGTGCATTTTACTACGTTCTCTTTATTTAAAATATTTTACTTTACTTTCTTTACTTTACACCAACCATCCAAATACATGCAAAATAACTCACTATTCATTTTATTTCAACCCACTCCTTTTTTTTTTTACTTTATGCGCAATGTGACACTGACTCCACTTATATTCTATTCCTCTTGCCAACAAATAAGCCGTCACAAGGTTCTGAAATCATAGAATTGCCCATGGGTTGCATTGTGAACCCTTTACTGACCCTCTTTTCTCCGTTCTTCATTACTCTTGAGTCCACTTATACTCAAAGAAAACTTTAACTTCAACGTTTTACAGTCATTGTATCTCACCTTTCCCCCCCTTCCTTTTATCACTTATTTTTTTTCCTTTTGATGCTAGAGCACCTAATTCTACCCTTTGGTATGATGTCCAACGGCGACAAAATTGTCTTCTGATTACAACATTGCTTTACAGCAAGACAGAGTGGTACTGCAAGATGCTGAATATATAAGAAAACCATTATATTCTTCCATGGCAAAATTTTGACTTACTGTGGTACCATTTAATACAAAAAAGAAAAGAAAAAAAGTCTAATATCATGCCCTTTAATGTTAGAAAATGTCATCCCCAAGATCTGGAACCCAACCACATGCATTTTTGGAAGGTAATTAAATACCCATTTCTCCTACACATTTGTCTGATATTTGGAATGAAGCATGCAGGTTTAGAAACTCTAATGCTATCGAATATGCCTTTAAAACTTGTTTTCTTCAAAGAGAGATGATTTTGCTTTTTTTTTAAGTTTTACACCCATCAACAAGGGGATGAATGATTGATGAAGTTGAAAACTTATTTTCTTCGAAGGAGATGATTTTGCATTCTTTTAAAGTTTTACACCCATTACAAGTGCTTATTACCATTTAGCTAATTAAGGTCGTATGGATTTCTTATTCAATGAACTTTTTAGGACTATTTGTCTTTTTCCAAAAAGTATCTAGTGGGTACTTTTTTTTCAAATAGGAATGAAAATCTAAAGCAATCAACATTGCTCTTTTTTATTTTATTTTATAAGTTCACCATGTTACTTCTTCTATAATATGACAAGATTATTATATTACTTATGTTTTATGACAAATATGCATGTACTCTTTTACTTTATGGCAGCTTGCTTATATAACTTTTTCAATATGGTAAGTATAGTTTTCTATCTAATCGGACATATCAAACATTCAATTGTAAGAATTTTCCAATTTAATCAACTCTATTTCAAATTGATAAGACTTGCCAAAAAAATTTACCACCAACGTTCTTTTGGCTCCTTAATTTTCAGCTGTACCAAACATATGATAAGTTCGTCATTTTAGAATATACTTTTCTTTATAACTAATATATTTTTTGAAAAAAAATGAAATTTGGCTCGTATTGAACTAAGATTAGTTTGTAAGTCTTTTTATACTTCCACCCGGATTTGACTAGCTTAACCCAACCCAAGTGATATACAGATTGGTGATAGATCTAGAAAACCTGACAAACATTTAAATGGGTTGGATCAGGGTGTCCAGCATAAGTTGTCAGACCTGCATTTGCTCAGTTTTAGAGTATTAAGATTGAGAGTTCACTAGAAATTTTTTTTTTTTTTTGGGTAAAAGAGTAAACTTAGAACTAACTGAGATAGAGTTGGACATGTTTTGGGCCTTTGGCCTGGAATCAATCCCAATTATAGCCTTGACACTCAAAACGGACTCCTCAACTCTACTCATTGTTGGTTGATTTGGAGAATCTGTAACAGATTATTATTATTTAAGTGAAGGTGGTCAAAACTCCATCTGTTCCAATTTGTTCTATTATATGTATTCTAATCAGACAACATTCCACCTATCTCAGGCAGTACACTATCATTTCTATTATATGATTTTGATCTCTTTGTGTGTGAGTGCGTGCATGTTTTTAAAGCAAGGGAGGCCATCCCTGCACATGCCTTTCCTCTTTCTTAAAACATTTTCCTTTCATTCTCCTTGTTGAAAGCATTATTTTTAAAGAGATCACAAAAAGCAACTCCAGATTGGCTTTTGGGTCTGTCTTTCTCTGCATCTCTTCATCTCTTCTAAATCGTTCCTTTCTATTATTATAATTATTAGGTAGTGGGTTATGATGATTCTGAAAAGCAAGATAGATATACTATGATTGTGCTGCCCCTAGTGGGTTGGGAGCTTCAAGCTTGGGTGTTTTAAGTTCTAGTAAAAAAGAAGAAAGCTCCGAAAACTCCTTCCTGTCCCAGTTGCTTTTGCTTATGGCCCTTTTACCTTTTACATATTGGAGGGGCTAAAATTGGAGAAGTAAAGAAAAAGACCCATGCATAACCATTAAATGGACTCTCTTTTTGTTGATAATAAGGGGTTGCTCTGGTAGTTCTTTTCAGGAATCGATCCTTAGATATGGTTCTCTTCCCTCTTGTGTGGGCTATCCTTCCAACTTTAAGAGTTTCATGTTTCTATTTGTGTCGAATCTCTGGGATACAAAAGAAAAATGGACTCTCTTTTGTTGGAAATTTTTACCTAGCTATCACTCTAGTAATTAAGATTTTAAAGCACGTTTGGTAACATGTGAGGATTCTATGAGGAATCAGTAAATATAAGCATTCATTACTATCCTTGAAATTGAGGCTTTTAAAGTAGATATAAAGCTGAGGATTTTACATCAAAATTGATGCATATCAATACATATATCTAACTAAGACAAATTGGTTTCAGCATGCGAATCTGTAACGGTAAGGATTTCCAAATCCTATGGGAGGAAGCTGAACTTAAAATCCTCCAAAATGAGGATTTTCATTAGTTCAAATCTTGGGGATTTATAAGTACCAAATGTGGGTTTTCAATGACTTTCTAGAAAGCAAAAATCTTTTTCCCAAGACCTCATTTTAGTATGAACTTCAAGGAATTCAAAACTATCAAACAAATGGAAGAGATGCTAGGGGCTTTAATAAATACTTGATGAGTCGATTCATAGGGTTCCATGTATATAGAAATAACTATGGGATTTTCTAATGTTGAGTGCTTAACTCATTAGGGGATTAGTTATAAATAGGGAAAAGAAAAAGGGTTATAAGCTGAAGCCATTTTACGAAGCTAAGGATTTTGGTTGGAAAGAGTTTTCCTCTTGATCAAGGGGCTATTTGAGCATTTATAAGAAACGAGGATTGACATAAATATCAATTTATAAGTGTGTTTTTTTCACACAGAGATGGGGTACAATCAAAAACCCATTTGTTGTTGTCTAGATTTTCTTCACTACATCCTAAAATTAACAATCTATAAAAATTGAGAACTTTCTAATAATATTATGAGCTGGAACATGTTAAGATCAAGATCTATCAGCCTATCTGATCCAATGCTTTGGACTTGATCCAGAGGTTTATAACTTTTTCCATGGTGTCTGGCATAACATTAAGCGCAAAGGACTATTGAAGTAGATTATCACCCTCAACTTAATAACAAAATCTTGAATCCACAAGGAAGAATTAAGGAAAACCCTAAGAAAAACTAAAATTCATATTATTAATTTCAGTCAGCAGCATAACATTATGACTTATGTAGCAATCCAAAATCCCAACTTCCTTGCTTACATAGTAGAAAAGGCCTAATTACATAAATAAATAAATAAATAAAGCCCCTCAAACCAAGCTCTAAACTACTTTTCATGGCCTTTGATGAAAATTCAGACTCAAACAGACTCCACAACCCCAAAAGCAAGCATAATAGAAATTACGGTAAATAATAAACTTTGAACAAGATCTATTTTTTGGACTTCAAAACAGACTCATTTCCCCTTTGAAATAGGACTGCCAACTTGTTTGTGTTGTAGTGCCACATCAATAAATTCTAAATGAGTACTCCAAACGTCATTAGATGATATCTGGATTAAAAAAATCGTGGTCATTTGAAGTTCAAACTATTTATTTTGGATTGATTTCTTACAATCTTCTAGTTTCAGAAAATGTTGTCACTAAAAAAAATTCTACATCAGTGTCTTAGTCCAATCCAATCCTACCTGCATTATTGCAAACCCCATGTTACAGGATATTTTCATATGGTGAAACTCGAATCATTTTTCAGAGTTTCATCTTGGATTTCTGTTTCCATTTTTTAAACTTGAACGCAATTTATGCACTTTTCTTGGAAAGTTGATTTGGCACTCAGGTGAAAAACCGTTTTAATGTAGTAATAAGAAATGGAAACACATTTGCTGCAGATTATGTTCCATGGCATTAAATAACAATGCATGAAACATGATAAATTCTATAGTTTTCAGATTTACAAAAATTGAAATCATTGTAAAAGTAAAATGTTCTAAAATTTTCCCGCTGTAAATCAACTAGTTAGAGACGCAACACTCTTTGGGGAGCAAGAGTGCATTAAATTGAGTGTAAGGGTCTATACGATTCATTAGTAGGGATGGCAATGAGTCGGGTTTTGATAGGAAATTACTCCGATCTGCTCCTACTAAGGGTGGGTTTAGTAATATGTGGGTCGGATTAGAAACTTCGGATTGGATATGATTTTCCACACTATGACCCGTTTTGGGTTCGGGTTTTGGCCTTTCTTGTCCAGCCCTGCCCCAATTTTTTTTTTCACTTTATATATATTATTCAAGTGGGTCTTTTGTATACGGAACTTCATTAGCACAGGTGATAGATATTAAGCAGTGACATTTTCCACATGTTGTAGGTTTAAAACCCTACCCTACACAAACAATTTTCTTATATTTTTATAACTAGAAATTAACCTCTAACAACTTTGACCTCGATCCATGCCAGTCATGGGGCAGGTTTGATATCCTAGATTGTAAAACTTGTCATAGGCCGGGTCAAGTATGGGGCCGTGCACACGCCAACCAGGTTGAGTTCTGTTCTGTGAGCTTAAACCCAAACCCAAGGCCGTTAACATCCCTAAGAAAATAATTGCTTATAAAATTGTAACACAATAACTGCTCTAGGAGAACAAGGGGTTGCGTAGTTGGTTGAGAACCCTCTTTCTCATCTTAGTATCCAGGGTTTGAATCTTGGGTACCCTGCAGTTACGGGTGTTACATCTCCAAGTTTCTTACCATAGGAGTAGATAATTATCTTACAGGATGGGTCTCTAATGGCTCCCTGCCCCCCTTGGCTACTCTTAAAGAGTTCCCAGCATGAAATTCAAAATTGCTTAAACCATAATCTCACATTGAACCAACTTACAAGATTTTAACTTCTACAAATATATATAAAATTTACTCCAATTGGAATGATTGAAGTTAATAGATATGGGTTGACTTTTTTAATTTTTCCTATTCACTTGCATTTCATGGGATCAATTTTATGGTGG
Organism: Litsea cubeba; assembly: GCA_012931725.1. Lineage (NCBI taxonomy): Eukaryota > Viridiplantae > Streptophyta > Magnoliopsida > Laurales > Lauraceae > Litsea > Litsea cubeba. The sequence goes on along the minus strand of CM022951.1, from coordinate 82,328,536 downwards.
ACATAACTCTGGTTAGAGATTTATCATGGGTATATATGTGAAATTTTGATCAGCTGAAATATCCAAGCCTCCACTTGAACCATCAACTCAATTAACTCATGCTTTGACTTTCCTGATTTAAATTATGGTTTTCATGTGATCATCTCATCACAGGGAACAACTCTTACTTGAGTAAAAAAATTTAAGATGATTATTCAGTGCGAGACTGGTTCATAGCCATTTGAATTTCAAGCGTGAGCCCAACAAATTTTGTAATGATCAAACTTCCAGAAACATACTTCAACTGCAGTCACATAAATTTTTGGGTACCAACAGCACCCAAAAAGGGCCTCTACATCCACCTTTTAAGAGCCCCACTTCACCTTTTACTCAGTACTCAGAATCTCAGCCTTTTCCATTCATGTGGCTGGTGGGAGCTACCGTCTTAGTGGTTATGTGGTGATCTTCTCAGCCAGTATGAGGATGACACATGGCCACTTTCTTGCAAGAGAAGTGACATTAAATAAAGAGCAGAGGCAATGGATGAAGCCAGTATCATTGACCTGAGAACCCCACTCATGTCTACTACTTTGACGATGACATGGAATATCATAAAGTATAGATTAGTTTAGTCATTGGATTAGAGTGGGCAGCAGATGTTAGAACACAAGGAAGGCAAAAGAATGATCAGCACTATTGAAAATGATGCTGTTGTATTGGTAGGGTAGTAGCATGATATGGACACTCAATGATGCCAATTTTCTATTGCATCTTGATTATTTACATGGGATGCTGTTTTTGAGGGTTAAGTTGACGTGTTCTAACTTCTAGTGATGGTGCTCTTTAATTTTTAGCCCCGCGCCAACTAAGAACAAAAATGAACAAAAGATATTCAAGAGAGAGAGAGAGAGAGAGAGAGAGAGAGAGAGAGAGAGAGGAGGAGGAGGAGGAGGAGGAAGAAGAGTGAAAGAAAGAAATCAATTTCCAAGGATTGACCATGCTCCACAACCAGTTGGGAAAATGTCTGCTTGCTCTAACACTTGAATGGCATAATTTAGCTAAAAGGTGGGTAGCTTCACTAAGAACTCTAGTTCAAGGTTTCATTAAAAACTCTGTAAAATTCATGGTTTCATGCCATAATCAACAAGCCAAGGACTTTTGGCCTAGACTTGTAAGGCACATAATCTCAAACCAAAAACCCCAAGCTCACAGTCTTCATTTTTTTTTTTTTTTTTGATAGGCAATGAAGAAAATATATTAAGAAAGGAAAGAGATTACAAAGAAGCCCCGGCCAAAGGGCACTATGGTATAAAAGCATTATACCACAAAACAAGATACATAGTGAAAGCCAGTCTTCATGCCTAAAGCTATAAGAATTCATTGTTTTCATACCAAAAAAAATCCAAGTTTCATGCCTTTAGGCCTATAAATTTGAAAGGGTCATGGTTTTTGTACCAAAAATACAAAGCTCATGGTCTCTAATTCTATGTTTGCAAAATTCTTGTTTTCACACCAAAAATACAAAGCCTATTGTGTTTAAGTCTAAACTTGTAAATTCATAGTTATTGTACCAAAAACCTAAAGCTCGTGGTCTTTAAGCCTAAGCTTGCAAACTCAATGACCATCATGCCAAAATCACTAAAATTTATGGCATTTAGCCTGAACCTCTCAAAATTCACGTTCTCCATACCAAATTAAAAGGTTCATGACCTTCTGAGCTTAATCTTTCAAAATCCATGGTCCATGCCAGGCAAAATTCATAGCTTTTAGCCTAAACCTGCAAATTCCATGATTCTCATACCACCAAATTCATGGTCCTTCTAGCCTAAATATCCGAAAAGAAATTTGTCCTCATATACAAATAAGTTAATGGCTTTTAGACTTAAGCTTGCAACACCCATCATTCCATAACCAAAACCAACATGTTCATGGTCCTATTGCCTATACTTCTAAAATCCCAAAATGCATGTTCCTTGTCATTGAACCCAAAATTTATGCTTTCTCACACACAAACCCCACAAACTTGGTTTCATGCGACAAATTGGCTTTCGTGCCAGAAACCAGCTTTTGTGCCAAAAACTCGGCTTTCATGCCATTTACTGAGTAAGGAAAACAAAACAGTTACTCTATCAACTTACATTTGAACTTTTGATTAGAAGTTTTATTTATATACATATATATTTTCGTTATTCAAGAAAATATCATGAATTGGGCAAAGCTTCTTGAAATCTACTCATAGCTTCAAATGAGTGAATTCGTGCTGTCTAACCATGGGGTCCTCTCCATAATCAAATGAAGAGCCAGTGAGGCATGCATGAGAGAGAGAGAGAGAGAGAGAGAGAGAGGGGGGGGGGGGGGGGGGGGGGTGTGGACAAGCATATAGCCACTAAGACTATCATTTCTTACAGGGTTGTGACAGCCAAGATTACATGGAAGAGTGGAAACAAGATTGATGGTATTTGTAAACAGTAACTTTTATTTGGTGATAACTATTCATTATTCCAATGAAAACATTGTTTCAGAGAAGGCCTCCATATCATTTACAGATGAAGGAAAATCTTATGAAATATGAAGCGAGCACCATGTACCGTGTTCTTTGAAGTCTCTCACATCCAACTATCGATGAATTGACAACGGGATAGTTACGAGTGCTCGATTTGAAACATAGTAGCATGATGGAGGGTGGCTTGAATTGTAGGGTTGATCCAAGACATATTGTGACTAATTTGTTAGAACTAGCTTTAATGATGGATCTGATAAGACCCCGTTCACAACTTCATCCCTTGGCCTTTCTTTTTTATGTGTAAGTACTAAGTAGATAACATTAGTTTCCTCATAAGCCATGTAGTTCAGATCTTTTAGAAATCTAATTCTTTCTTCCTTTCTATATCCGTTGTCAGTTGTCACCTTGATATACATTGTTACACCATTCTCTTTCAGCTTAAGCTTTTAGAGAAAAGCAGTTGTCAACAGTATCTACATTGATGCAGAAAGGAATAAAGCCAGAAACAAGACCAGAATGCCTCTAATGAATGGTTTTGGGTGCTTGAGTTTAAATCTTGTGTAAAGCAATAAAAAATAAAATAAAAGAAAAATAGGTACAGGTAATCGAAGCAATTAGTTAAAGCACAATGGTCGTTTCATCTAGGAGCAAAACAAATAGGCATCTTCATAACTGAAACATTCAGCTAGAAAACATGCAACAGAAACGATTCAATAATAGTGCATTCTTCACTAGTAGAACATGGTATTTATCCTAGCCAATTTAAATGGCTCTACAAGGACTTAAATAGAAGGATGAATAATTAGTCCTTAAAAAAAAAAAAGATCTATTAAGGCCTGTATGTTCGCATAGTATTGAATTAATACTCAAGACATATATAGAATATAGATCACATCTTCTTCTCTTTTTTTTTGGCTAAAAGGCAAGCATATTTTATTAAGGACTGACTTGTAGTCTTAAAAAAACAGACAGCAGATATACAGTGGGCTACAAGAGCTCAAATTGATCCAGAAACTAAGAGCAGAAGAGAGTACACACAAAACAGAGATTATAGATCACATATTGGATAAGTTTTTTGTGATTTTTCATCTAATTGGCTATTTATAGAGTACACTCAAGATCATCTAATCTTAAGATAACTCTAATCACATCATAAATAGGAAAATCTGATAACTTAATCTATCATAAATCTACTCTAACCTAATCCTAATTACATTATAAATCAACTCTATGTAATCCTAATGAATGATAAACCCATCCTTATTACAAGACTTCCAACCTTTTTAATATAAGATATTCTCTATTATTGAATTTGTAGGACTTCATAGTAATATGGTTCCTACAAAGGAATATTGGAGAGGTGAAGGAGGTCAATGGAGATGTAGGTGGGCCGTTATCGTAGGATTTGATTTACAAGGGTCATGGCTAGGTATGCACTTATCAAATAGTTAATTTCAAACTAGCCCGAAACTCACCATTGACAATACAAATCATAAGAAAAAATACAAAACTTGCATAAAGTTTTAATGGAAATACATAAAATCCTCTTTTCTCAAAAATCATACTGGTGATGAGTAATTGAAGCAAGTGCCTCTGCTTTGCTAAAACTTAATTTTGATGGCTCAATGATCCATGATTGGAAAACAGCAGGCATTGGAGGTATCATCCATAACCATACAGGTGTTATGGTAGGCGCCTTCACTGAAGCAATTTCCGAACTAATGCTTTGGAGGTGGAATTTATGGCTTTGTTGAGGGGAATCCAACTCTGCATCTCCCTCGGACTATCTAACATTATACTTGAAGGAGACTCATACATAATTAGGGAGACACTTCAAAATTCAGATACTATTCCTTGGCAACTGATGTATTCTTGTAAGAAGCAGAGCAATTATCAGAGAAAGATGGAAAAATGGCAGACTGCTTTGTGCTGAGGCACAACAAAAGTGTGTGGTAGATCAATTTGCCAAACTCGCACCGCCAGAGAAAACATCAATGTCCAATGGTAGCCTTGATATTAAGGTTCATGAAACACCATCCCCCACTGCTCGTTTGGATATTGCTATATGATACAATCAGGCTCTACTAAATGCAATTGTTATTGTCACATTTTGCATAGGATCCATCTGATCTCTATAGAATATCTCAGTTGTATGCTTCTGTTTTAGTGCTTTAATATATCTTCACTTTCAGCGGGAAAAAAAAAACAGCATGGATGTACTTATTGTAGAAAATAATTATTAACCACCTAGAAAGTTACAAATTCAAACCTGAACTTCACTTTTTGACTTCAAATACACTACTAACTCCCTACTTCGCTTATCGCTATAAATACTAATGCAATAACTCATAGTTAGAATTCAAGAACTATAAAAAATAATTTACTTAAATTTCAATAGAGGATTTTCGAAGAAATGCTCGAGAAATGAGGCACAGACAAGTGGCACTGAGGTCACTCACTTAAATGATTAGTTCTGGCTGGCAAAAGTGAAAGCAAACAAAAACAGGTGAGGGCCTTTTGATCACAATTTGTTGGGACCTCTGGATTACATCTTACAGGTAGCATTAAGTGTTTTTACAATTCAACGACTAATCATTGTTCACTGATCGATCTCCTATTTGTAATATTCCCCAATCCCACTGGAAACTCCTTTGAAACTAGTGCTAATGCAACAAAGTTGAGGAGGTTGCCTTTCAAGGGTATTAAAGTTCAAATTGGGGAGTTAAGAGAATGGTCCACATACATGTTTGATTGTTTGGTAATTTGAATTTTCAAAGTTGAAAGTCCAAGATGGGATAAAAAAACTGAGACCTGCAACATTGTGTGGCCCAATCGGTTATGATCAAGGTTGTAGGTGCAGAAAATTATGACCCACAATAAGAGGGTGCCTTACAGGACTTATCCGTGAAGATGATGGTGTCTGAGATGTCTGGATGCCGTCCGAGAGCCTGAAAAGGAGTAGCAAACGGTCAGAGGACCCTGGCCTGAGCGGCGCAAGGCTCTCCGATGCCAAAGTCAGTGTATGAACTGGAACAATGGGAGGAGAGGAGGAAGAGAGACAAAGTAAGGGCTCTGTGTATGGGATGTGCGTACCTTGCATGGTGTTTGAGGGTTTATTTATAGAGGAATGGATCGTATCTTTCTGAGAATATCTGGGGGTGGGCCCCATGATCTGACTGGGAAGTCATGATCAGCCCACAAAGTAATAAATGCGGTCTAATCCGGCCCACTCAGCATTAAATGCCAGTCGGGTCAGCCCACATTGCATTAAATGCATGTCTTGTTGGGCCAGATTGTGTTGGGCGCCTTTGGCGGTAGGAGTACCAGCGGATCTGCCCTCGGGCCTTGCCCTGATGTGGCCTCAGCCGCTGGATGCTGCCACGTGGCGATCTGGCGAAGATAGTGGGCGGCTGGACGTCGTGTCTGTCCCACTAGATCGTGACCCTATCCTTCCACGTGTCTGGTGACGTGGGGGATGAGGGGTCTAGGCGAAGGTTCCTTCTCGCTTTGGTTACTGTTCTGGCTTCTTCAGCCGAGGTGGCTTTAGCCGAGGTAGGGTTATCTGCGGAGATGGCGTCCGGGGTGGCCTTGCCGATGTGGACTCTCTGCCGAGATGATGCCCGAGGTGATCCAGTTCGGCGCTTGTGGCCTGGAGATGTATGATGTCGGCCAAGGCCTCTGCCCTGGTAGCCGGGATGAGACCGGTGCCACGTGGATGGCACGCGGATGGCACGCGGATGGCACGTGAGAATGTTTAGCCCCGTATGATGGCTGTGATTAGCCTAATCCTGTAGCTCTGGGAATTTCCCCACACAATTGCCCCCTAGCTTCTGAGCTCGCGTAGAACGTCAGTGCCGTGAGGTCGGGAGCTATGTGCCGGGTCTATCTGTAGGAGATCCTTTTTCGGCCCTGACTCGCTGTCGCTTTGGATGTTCGAGGTGATAAATGGCGTCCCCTATTCAATGCTGAAGACAGTTCGACGGTTCCACGTGTCGTTCCTGGGCTGGTTGTCTGTCTCTTCGAGGTCGTACGCGCCGTTTCGTCAGGGGCGCAATCAATTTTTGAAATGATTTGCGCGCCGTTTCAGGGAGGCGTAATAAATTTCCGAAATGATTCGCGCGAAATCCCAGGAGGGGGGCGCCCCTTAGCACGCCCGATTAGGGTTTCTGTAAAAAAGGGGAAACTCTCTGCTATTTATAGGGCAGTTGAGGTCTGTTCCATCCTTCGTTTGCGATTCTGAATCAGAGACGAGCGTCAGAAGAGGGAGGGCTACTGTGAGGGAGCTTCATCCGAGAAGTGGTGCGCTGCTGAGATTGAGCCTCTTCGCTGTCCAGCGTCTTTGTTCTGCTTCCGTAAGTTCTTTCTGCTCTGCTTCTTCTTCTGCGGGTTTCTCTGCTTTTAGACTGGGATAGGAATGGGGATTTACAACCACTGGTTAGAGAGCGAGGCAGCGATCGAGGGTTTTAGGTCAGCCTTTAGGATCCCTGCTGATGTCCAAGTCAGGGGTGCTGATCCCCATGGCTACAACCCTCGCGCCTTTCTGGGAGGCTGGATGCCTTTTCCGCTGGTGGCTGTGATAGAAGGCGGGGTCCGATTCCCCCTTCATCCGCTTCTCAGGAGATGCCTTAGTCAGTGGCGTCTCTGCCCTTGCCAACTGCTGTCGAATGCCTTCAAGATCGTGATGGGCACGGTCAAGTTGAATGAGGTCCTGGGCACCGACTTCGGCGTCTTCGATCTTGAGGACGTCTATGACATATGCAGGTCCGGGGAATCTTATTATCTCCGGGCTAAGTCAGGCCGAGACGGCTTCGTCCGATACTTGGAGGATTCGAGCAAATATGCCGGGGACGATCTTCTATATGTTTCGGGGAACTGGGAGTTTGGGGAAGCCGACACCGATAGAGGCTACCAGGTCCCCCCGCCACTTCGGCACCATCCCAAGTAAACATCCTCCGTTTCTTTTCTTTTTTCATAAGTTTCTTTTTATTCTGCCGTGCTTATGATTCTGACTGCTGCAGCTTTGAAGGAAAGGAGACGGGCAGCCAAATACATCTGGAAGAGGAACGATGCCTGGCTCCGTCTGGTGAAGCGGTACAGCGGTCACGACGGTAGGGCGGCTTGGTCGCTGCTAGGATATGAGCCGAAGTACCGCGGGTATCTGAGGGGCACCGTAGAGCCGATCCCGAGTGAAGGTGCCGGATCCGGGGTTGGTCAGGAGCGGGCCGTTCCGGAGGTCGCAGAGCCCTCGCGGGCGTCGTCTGAAGCTAGGGCAGCGTCTGGAATCTTAGTTTCCTTAGCAGAATCGAGACTACCCCAGGTCTCAGGAAGGGAATCGAGTCAATCTGCCCGATCTCCCTCGCCAGGATCCGGGATGAGGCACACCAGGCGTTTGTCCTTCGAGGATCTCGAGGCCTTGGCGCTTGGAGTGGAGGACGTCCGAGCCCCCGAGGAGCCGGTAGATTCTCCGAGGCGTCCGTCTCCGAGGGCTCGGGTGGCTTCTCCTGCAGAGGCGGTGGAGGTACCCGTGCCCCCCGGCCCTGTTGACCTAGGGGTACGCTCGCCCCCAGCCGAGGTCGAGCAGGAGGAAACTCGACCGCTGAAGATGCCGAGGACTGATGCGGGCCCTAGCTCGGCCGCTGCCTCGTTGCCGCCGGGGCCGCAGTTATGGGAGCCAGGCTTCATGCTCGGGCCGGGGAGGCCGATGACGGTGGAGGATAGCATTCTTCACAGGATCGATCTCCCGGTCCTCGAGGCCCTTGGGCGAGCCTGTGCCCTTCCCCGGGACATGGAGAGGCTGGATAAGTACAGCGATCAGAAGCTGATCTTGTCGATGCTGCAGTCCAACCTCGTGGTAAATCTTCATTTTCCTTTGCTAAACCAGCAATTTAGCGTCTGACGCTCTTTGGATCTAACATGTACGTCTTCATTTGACAGGCGGCTCAGAAGTCCATGGCCGTTGCTGATAGGATCTGGAGGTACAGCGCGGACGCTGCCGAGCTGTCCGTGGAGAAGAACGGCCTGCAAGAGTCCCTGGACGCTGTGAGCCAGAAGTTGGCCAAGGCAGAAGAGGAATTCGCGGCGAAGCTCGAGCAGGCGAGGGAGGAGGCCGAGGCGGAGCGGACCAAGGTGGCCGAGCTCGAGGTCTCCATCTCGAAGATGGGAGACGATTACGCGGTCCTGCTTCAAGCCGAGACCAAGAGGGCGGATGAAGCCGAGGCGAAGCTTGAATCCGAATCCAAGAGGGCGGATGAAGCCGAGGCGAAGCTCGAATCCGAGTGCGACGCTGCATTCGAGGATGCCAAAGTGCAGGTCACCAACCACTACAAGGAAAGGGTTCTTGTGGTGAGGGATAAGGCTTGGGCGAAAGGGTGGCTTGCCGGCATGAAGGAGGTCGGGATCTCGGAGGGCCACCGCTCCTTTCGGGAGCCGCCTCCGTACCCGCTTCCGGTGCCGAACTCTGCCCGTTCATCTGGTGAAGCCTCTGACGCCGCAGCCCGTGCAACTGACCGGTCATGACCTCGGGACTTCGAGATGTTTGCTCTTTTGCTTTGTAATTTGTAATTTCCTTCAATTTGTATTTGCTGGACAATGTAATGATTGAAACTTTAATACAAATGAAGGTTTTCTGAAATACCCGTGCTTTTCTCTTTTAAGCTTGAGTTCTTTGATTGCTTGAGTTCGGTAGAGTGCTCCCTTAAGATCTTTTTTGGTATTTGCGCTGATACTCCGTATCTTGGGTGATCTCCATTGGTTTTCGCGCTGATCTTCCGTATCTTAGGTGATCTTGAATAGCAATGAATATGGTGGCGCGGCAGACGAGGGAGTCTGACGGATGTCTCCACGTGGCGCCATGATCTTGAATATCAATGAACATGATGGCGCGGCAGACGAGGGAGTCTGACGGGTGTCTCCGCGTGGCGCCGTAGGGTTCGCTGGTCAATAGTCGCGCCTTCCCAACAGCGCGTGGGAGACTTCGCCCCATAACTCCTTTTGGAGTCTGAGCCTCCCTCCATCCTATAAATAGGGGGAACAGGCTCGCCATGGGAGAAGGAAGGAACAGAGGAACCATGTCTGAGAGGTGCCTGAGATTACTTGATCCGGGGGAGATCCCTGCGACGTTGGACGGTTGCCCCCGAGGGGGGAAGGCTGTCGTGGCCTGCGCGCTCTCTGAAGGAATTCCCCGTGGGCCGCGCGCTCTCTGAACGCGGGTCCATGGCCACTGGCCCTTGGCCAGACAGAGTGAGGATGCGCTGCGAGGGGATGGTGGCGCATTCTCGTCCAACACGACCCTGTGCGCCCATCGTACGGAAGGCGGGTTGGAGCTCTGCTGGTCCGCGAGATTTCTTCAAGCTCTGCCGCTCCCACTGCCCGCCGAGGGTGTGGCAGAGCTCAGCGGGGTCCAGGGATCGCTCAGAACCTCCAGGAGCCTTTTGCCTGAAGAGTCAGTGACGCCTGAAGAGTCAGTGAAGATCAGAGTCTCCTAGCCTCTCTCCATTTTCTGTTTTTAGAGGACTGTGGTCCTCCTTTCTGTACTCTGCTTTTGTTATGTATTTCTTGTAACGAAGCAGTTTGCAATGAATGAAAATGCATTTTCTGATTACCCAAGCTGTGTACAGTGCTTTGAGTTCTTTTTCTCCTTTCTTTGCGTTGTTCTGGAATGCTTGGATTTATGTTTGAGTGCTGGCATTGACTTTGGCCAAAAGGGCTGGCTTTGGCCGAGACGAGATGCATTGTGCCGAGATGGACCCATTCCATTGGTCTCGGCTCGGCGGAGCGAGTTTGGCAATGGCCTTCTGACGGGTGTATGAACCCGGACTCCAGAAAACTGTCCTTGGCCGGACTGCCTTGAGGGGTTTATGAACCCAGACTTTAGGAAAGGCTGAGTGTAGGAACTGCAAGCCTCTTACAAGGCATAGAGCCTGTGTGCCCTGAGACACGGAATTTTAGGAAAGGCTGAGTGTAGGAACTCGAAGCCGTTTCCAAGGCGTCGAGCCTGTGTGCCCTGAGACACGGAATTTTAGGAAAGGCTGAGTGTATGAACTCGAAGCCGTTTCCAAGGCGTGGAGCCTGTGTGCCCTGAGACACGGGATTTTAGGAAAGGCTGAGTGTATGAACTCGAAGCCGTTTCCAAGGCGTGGAGCCTGTGTGCCCTGAGACACGGGATTTTAGGAAAGGCTGAGTGTATGAACTCGAAGCCGTTTCCAAGGCGTGGAGCCTGTGTGCCCTGAGACACGGGATTTTAGGAAAGGCTGAGTGTATGAACTCGAAGCCGTTTCCAAGGCGTGGAGCCTGTGTGCCCTGAGACACGGGATTTTAGGAAAGGCTGAGTGTATGAACTCGAAGCCGTTTCCAAGGCGTCGAGCCTGTGTCGCCGGAGTCGACCAGAGAGATTGATGACAAGGCAAAAGCTGCTTTTTATTGATTCCGAAGTTCGTTACATCTTTAGAAATAAAACTTCTTCAAATGAGATGCATTCCACGGTCTCGGCAATGGCTTGCCATCCAAGTCTTCGAGCTTGTAGGCTGACTTTCCCGCCAGTGAAACTACTCTGAACGGGCCGTGCCAGTTCGGGGCAAGCTTCCCCTCATTTGGTTCTCTGTCAGCTGGCAGGGTCTTCTTTAAAACGAGCTCCCCCGTGGTGAACCTTCTTTCCTTGACATTCTGATTGCATGCCCTGGCTAACCGTTGCTGGTAGTCGGTTAGTCTCAGGGCTGCTGCTTCACGTCGTTCGTCCGCCAGCTCTAGCTCCATTGCCAGGTTCGCTTCATTCCGACCTTGGTCGACCAGTTCTGTCCTCAGGGTAGGAAGGCCGATTTCTAGGGGAATGACAGCCTCCATCCCGTAGGCCAGAGAGAATGGTGTCGCCGAGGTGGACCTCCTTGGAGTTGTCCTGTACGCCCACAGCACGCTCGGAAGCTCTTCTGTCCATCTGCCCTTTGCCTTGTCCAGTCGCTTCTTGAGGCCGTCCAGGATCACTTTGTTGGAGACTTCTGCCTGACCATTACTCTGTGGATATGCCGGGGTGGAGTAATGGTTTCTGATGCCATGTTCTTGGCAGAAATCTCTGAAGGATTTGGAATCGAACTGAGTCCCGTTATCCGAAATTAGGGTCCGGGGGATGCCGAACCTCGTAAGGATGTTTTTCCAAACGAAGTTCCTGGAGTCCCGGTCGGTGATGGAGGACAACGGCTCAGCCTCTATCCACTTGGTGAAGTAGTCCGTAGCCACTATCAGCCATCTTTTGTTCCCTGGAGCTCGGTGGAGAGGCCCCACAATGTCCAGGCCCCATTGAGCGAAGGGCCATGGACTAGAGAGGGGGCTCAGATCCTGTGCTGGCTGATGAAGTGAGTGGGAGAACTTCTGGCATTTCTCGCATTTTCTGGCGTAGACCTGGGCGTCCTTCTGCATGTAGGGCCACCAGTAACCCTGGCTGATTGCCCTGTAGGCCAATGAGCGGCCTCCTATATGGCTGCCGCAGATTCCTTCATGGATCTCGTACAGGAAGTCGTCCACCTTGGACGGGTGGACGCATTGGAGGTACGGGCCTGTGAAGGACTTCCTGTAGAGTTTGCCTTCTGGAGAGAGCCAAAAGCGGGCTGCCTTGAGCCTGACCTTGTGGGCTTCAGTCTTGTCCTCAGGGAGCTGGTCATCCTTCAGGTAGGCAACGATTGGATCCATCCAGCTGGGGCCGAGGTCAGCACAGAGGACAAGCCGAGATGACTGGAGTTCTAGACTCGACCTTGATACTGACCCGACCTCGATGGTCCTCTTCTTTCCTGCTTCGACAGCGGAGGCCAGGTTTGCAAGCGCATCTGCGTGCGTGTTGGTATCTCGGGAGATCTGCCTGACCTCGGCTTTCTGGAATTGGGAGAGTAGCTTTTTTGCCAGGGCTAAGTAAGCCGCCATCCTGTCGTCCCTGGCCTGGTAGTCTCCAGCGAGCTGGCTAGTTACCAGTTGAGAATCGCTGAAGATTTCCAGGTGCTGGGCTCCGAGGACTCGGGCGCTGTTCAACCCTGCGATCAGTGCTTCGTACTCTGCCTCATTGTTCGTCGCTTTGAAGTCGAGGGTGAAAGCCTGCTCTATGACCAGTCCCTCTGGCGATTGGAGAACTATGCCGGCGCCAGCTCTCTTGGAGGTGGACGACCCGTCAACGAAGATCCTCCATGCCGAGGTGGGAGACTGTTGGATTTCTGTTTCTGCTGGCTCTTGCCCTGTGCCCCCCAGTGCCGTGCCGAGCTGGGTCGGAGCCGGGTTCGGGCAGGCGAATTCGACTATGAAGTCGGCCAGAATCTGGGCTTTGATTGCAGTTCGGGGACGGTACTGTATGTCATACTGCCCCAATTCAACTGCCCACTTTGATATGCGCCCTGAAAAGTCAGCTTTTTTGAACAAGGAACGGAGTGGGTGCTCCGTGATCACCACAATAGTGTGGGATTGAAAATAATGGGAGAGCTTGCGGGAGGCGGTGACAAGAGCCAACGCAAGCTTCTCCAACAGAAGGTACCTGGTCTCGGCATCGAGCAGGGTCTTGCTCGTGTAATAGATTGGCTTTTGAACTCCCTCATCCTCCCTGATGAGGACGGAGCTCACTGCGTGATTCGAGACCGCTAGGTATAAATACAGAATCTCCCCCCGAGTCGGGGTGGAGAGTAGTGGGGGTGACATCAAATAAGTTTTGAGTGCGGCCAATGCCTGGTCGCACTCGGGGGTCCATTGGAACTTCAAATTTTTCCTCAAAAGCTGGAAAAAAGGCCTGCACTTATCTGATGAGCGGCTGATGAAGCGATTGAGTGCGGCGGCCATTCCCGTCAGCTTTTGAACTTCCTTTGTGGTGGAGGGACTCTGGATGTCCTGGATGGCGGTGATCTGGTCTGGATTGGCCTCTATCCCCCTCCGCGTCACCAAGCTGCCGAGAAACTTGCCAGAGGCTACGCCGAAGGCGCACTTGGAAGCGTTGAGCTTGAGCTTGTAGGCGCGAAGGATGTTAAAGACTTGGTCGAGATCTACCAGGTGGTCGCTGGAGCGCACAGATTTGACGACCATGTCGTCGATATACACTTCCACCGTTTGGCCGAGCTGGGCCTGGAACATCTTCGTGACGAGGCGCTGATAGGTTGCCCCCGCGTTCTTCAGCCCGAAGGGCATTACTTTGTAGCAGTAAGTGCCGCGGGGGGTGATGAATGATGTTTTCTCCTCGTCGGGCCCATAGAGAGGGATCTGATGATAGCCGCGGTAGGCGTCGAGGAAGCTCATTCGGTCATGGCCAGCGGTGGCGTCAATCAGTTGGTCGATCTTCGGGAGGGGGAAACTGTCCTTAGGGCAAGCCCTGTTCAGGTCGGTGAAGTCTACGCACACCCTCCATTTTCCAGTTTTCTTCTTGACGACCACCGTGTTGGCCAGCCATACCGGGTACTGGACTTCCCGGATGGCCCCTGCTTTTAGCAGGTTGTCGACCTCTTCCACGACTGCATCGTCTGCTGCAGCCCGGTTCTGCGGGCCCTCTGCACCACTGGCTTGTGGTCGGGGTCGACGTTGAGCTTGTGGCACATGACCTCTGGGTCGACCCCGGGCATCTCACTTGGGCTCCAAGCGAAGACGTCCACATTCTGCATCAAGAACCGAGAGAGTTCGGCCCTTTCTTCGTCCGACAGCTGGGTGCCGATCAGGAAGAAACGGTCTGGGTCTGCCGGGTCTAGCCTGACCTCGGCTAGGTCCTCGATGCTCTTCTTTTCAGGGTCCCTGCCGATCTCATCGAGGCCCTTTTCGAATTCGGCCAGGTTAACGCGCTCTGGCTCCTTTACTGCTGGAACTGCGGCTAACACGCACTGCCTGGCCTGCTGCTGGTCTCCCTTCACTGTGACTACCTCCAGCTTGCCTTCTTCGTTCTCGTGGACGAATTTCAGCTTTTGGTGGAAGGAAGAGGGAACTGCCTCCAGCTTGTGGAGCCACGTCCTGCCCAGAATGACATTGTAGGGGGAAGGGGCATCCACAACCAGAAAGTCGGCTGTCACGGAGGCTCCGCCAACTTCGGTTTCCAAGGTGATTCTGCCCTTGGGGTAGACTGGCGTCGCGGACAACCCTAGCAGAGGTGCACGAACCTCCGTGAGGTCTGCTTCGGAGAGTTTCATCCGTTTGAAGCAGTCGTAGTAGAGGACCTCGGAGGAGCTGCCGGAGTCGACGAGGATCCTCTTTACGGTGAAGTCTCTCAGCTTCATGGTGAGGAGCAGGGGGTCGTTGTGAGGGACTTGGACCCCCTCTAGATCTCGATCCGAGAACGAGATGGCTGGTTTGTCGCGGCGGGCTTTCTTGGATGCCGGGGCGAGGTCGGCTTTCATCACTTCTTTCTCGTGCGAAGCCCGCCTGGCTTCGGCACGGGTTTGGGAGCTTCCCCGGGACGAGGAAGCTGGAGCCGAGGACGCCAGATGGATCACATTGATGATCTTCTCTGAGTCCTCGCTGTCTGGAGCCGGGGCCGTGCTCTGGTGAACCCGGCCCTCGCTGCCGCCGGCATCACCCTCCTTGATGAACTCTGGAATGTGGCCTTCTTTGGCCAGCTTCTCCAGATACCACTGCAAAGACCTACATTCTTCAGTCTTGTGCCCGTTGCCCTTATGGAAGGCGCAGTGGAGCTTGCTCCGGGAACCTTCGGTGGGTTCATTCCTCATGGGAGGAGGATACCTGAAGAACGGCTTGGATTTGATCTTGGCCAGAATGCGGTATATCGGCTCCTTGAAGACGACATTGACGCTCTGACTGGCGCTGGAGGGGGGTCTGGGCTTCCAATTGCCCCCAGACCTGGACGATGAAGGCTTCGCCGAGCTGGAGGCCCAGTCCCGCTTGGATTCCTGCTTCTGGGAGGGCCTCCCGCCTCTTTGCCGAGGCTGGCTGTTCTTCTGTTCGGGCTCTGGATGCCCGTCCTGATCCTTAGCTCGGATCTCGTCTTCTTCCCGGGCGATAAAGCGCTTCACCCGAGACATCAATTCTGACATGGATTCTGGAGTGTCCCCGGCCAAGTCCTTCCGCACATCGCTGCCGGGGATCAGGGCATGCTGGAAGGCGTAGATGGATATCCCCTCCCTTGCGCCCTCAATCTGGCTGTAGATTGCCCAGAATCGGTGGGTGAACTTGGCAAGAGTTTCACCCTGCTTCATTCTTAGGGCGATAAGGTCCCCTTCCTTCTTGGGGACGACGGTGTATGCTTGGAACTTCTTCAGGAAGGAGAGCTGGAGCTCCTTCCAACTGGGAATCGACTGCTCTGGGAGAGAGCAGAACCACTTCAGGGGGAGGTCGCCCAAACTGGAGGAGAAGATCTTACAGTTTAGGTGGCCCTCATTTCCCCAGATAGACATCTTCTGGGAGAAGTGTCGGAGGTGTGCAGATGGATCGGACAGTCCGTCATAGGGGACGAACCGCGGGACGGAGAACTTCCTGGGCAAGGGGGTGCGCTCGATCTCCTTCGTGAAGGGAGAGCCCCCAAGATCAGTGTGACCGCAGAGCTGCTTCTGGTCCCGCATGTCCAGGTTGTGCTGGAGAGCCCGCCTGACGCGCTTGTCGAACCACTCCTGCTCGTCGTCCTCCTCTGGAGTCTGAACTCTGGACTTTCGCTTGGGGCGGCTCGGACTGTGATGGCTATGAGTTCGGCCATCGCGACTATGGTGACTCCGGCTGTTGCTCGAGCCTTCGTCACGAATCTGGCCCCGTTTCTGGTCCAGATGATGTCTGAGGTCCTCACGAGGAGGCTGGGCTGCCTTGCTGGGAGCGCCCTTCTTTTTTCCTTGGGGCTCAGAGACCTCCCTCAAGGAGGCAGTTTGCGCTGCCTTCAGCTGCTGCTGGAGCTTGCGAATCATCCGCTCTTGCTTCCGGAGTTGCTTCTGGAGGAGGGCAGCCTCGGGAGCCTCTCCGGGGGGTTGAGCGTGGCGCGTTTCTCCCACGGCCACGGCTTTGTCCTTCTGAGGACGCTGATGCTGATGCTCATCGCGTCCGGGTGGCGGGACCTCGTCCGCTGAGAGTGAGGTCTCGACTCCCTCTTGGAAAGGGATCTCGACAAAGAGTTGGGAGCCCAGGCGGCCCTCGCCTGCAGTCGTCCCTTGCACCACGCGGGACTGCCCCTGAGGAGGGACTTCCGCTGGAGTCGTGTCTTGCACCGCGCGGGACTGCCCCTGAGGAGGGACTTCCGTTGGCGGTGGTGGCAGCGCGAGCGCTGCTCCTGAAGATTCTACGCCCTTCTTAGCTTTCGGAGGCATGGCTTCTGAATGGATGAGGTTAGGAAGATGGGGAAAGTTTTGAGAGGTTTGGATGGCTGGGATATTTCTTTCCCACAGACGGCGCCAATTGTAGGTGCAGAAAATTATGACCCACATAAGAGGGTGCCTTACAGGACTTATCCGTGAAGATGATGGTGTCTGAGATGTCTGGATGCCGTCCGAGAGCCTGAAAAGGAGTAGCAAACGGTCAGAGGACCCTGGCCTGAGCGGCGCAAGGCTCTCCGATGCCAAAGTCAGTGTATGAACTGGAACAATGGGAGGAGAGGAGGAAGAGAGACAAAGTAAGGGCTCTGTGTATGGGATGTGCGTACCTTGCATGGTGTTTGAGGGTTTATTTATAGAGGAATGGATCGTATCTTTCTGAGAATATCTGGGGGTGGGCCCCATGATCTGACTGGGAAGTCATGATCAGCCCACAAAGTAATAAATGCGGTCTAATCCGGCCCACTCAGCATTAAATGCCAGTCGGGTCAGCCCACATTGCATTAAATGCATGTCTTGTTGGGCCAGATTGTGTTGGGCGCCTTTGGCGGTAGGAGTACCAGCGGATCTGCCCTCGGGCCTTGCCCTGATGTGGCCTCAGCCGCTGGATGCTGCCACGTGGCGATCTGGCGAAGATAGTGGGCGGCTGGACGTCGTGTCTGTCCCACTAGATCGTGACCCTATCCTTCCACGTGTCTGGTGACGTGGGGGATGAGGGGTCTAGGCGAAGGTTCCTTCTCGCTTTGGTTACTGTTCTGGCTTCTTCAGCCGAGGTGGCTTTAGCCGAGGTAGGGTTATCTGCGGAGATGGCGTCCGGGGTGGCCTTGCCGATGTGGACTCTCTGCCGAGATGATGCCCGAGGTGATCCAGTTCGGCGCTTGTGGCCTGGAGATGTATGATGTCGGCCAAGGCCTCTGCCCTGGTAGCCGGGATGAGACCGGTGCCACGTGGATGGCACGCGGATGGCACGCGGATGGCACGTGAGAATGTTTAGCCCCGTATGATGGCTGTGATTAGCCTAATCCTGTAGCTCTGGGAATTTCCCCACACAAAGGTGATCACTTTTTAACTCATACTAGACCTGACCCTCAATCTCCTATTTATAGAGATTCTAGGAGTTTCCTTGATTCCAATGATGCCAGCATATCCTCCTCATCTCTAACTAGGAATGAAACTACTCATTTCAAAAACAGTAAGTTGGATCTTATTGAAGTGAGATTCCGCTGGGCCCACACATGGCATGATAGGCCACACGGAAAATCTTAACAAAATCTAGGCATTACAAAGACAGTCTGAGACAATTCAAGTTGAGAAAAGCAACATTCGTTTGAGACAATTCAAGTTGAGAAAAGCAGCATTCAGGTAATCAGATGACAGAGAATGCAGGCTGCTACCTCAGAAACATGAAAAATTAAATTGGCAAGAAAAGATGCACCGTACAAGTTAGATGGCTGAGAGTGATTTACATAGAGAATAAAAAACCAATCGTATACCAGATGAGTTTTCAATTCAGTTGAAAGGCTTGAGCTACACTGTGTTTAGAATACTCAAGTGACTGTTGTGAGTTGAGCCTGCTGAATTGAGTTCTACTATTTGGTTTAACTCACTCAGTCAGGTTTCTATATATGAACAATTCTTCTCTCTCTCTCTAAATGTGGTTAAGTTCTTTCAAGTTAGTTCTTCCTCCAAGATTCTTCTTGACCCAAGAGGGCTTGCTGGTTAAGTTCTTTCAAGTTAGTCCTTCCTCCAAGATTCTTCTTGACCCAAGAGGCATCTGCAAGCTTAGTCCTGATCAATGTCATAGGCTGAGATTGGGACAGAATTAGAAGAACTTAACCATTTAAATGGTTGTTAACAAATAGATATTTAAGATCAAAATGCAGCATTTACCTACTTCCAATTAAGAAATGGTTGTATATTGAAAAATTGAAATGTTCTAATACGTTTTTGCCGCCTTCCCTATCCTTGATAGTAGCCCATTAGTGCATCAGTTAGAATAACAAACCACGGAACTTACAGCATTAGATGAACCACAAGGACCCTGTAGCTCAAAAAATCAGAAATTAAGGGAGAATGTCTCTGGTTGCTAACCAATACAATCAAGATGCCTAGGCGTTAAAGGTGCGACAAACTAACTACTTAACTCCCTCATAAACACCTCCAACCCCCCCCCCCCCCCCCCCCCCCGCCCCCCACCCTACCCTCTGGATAGGACGCCGCCCAGACTCGAAGCACATACCCGCAGAAGATGTGGCATGGGGCATTCTTGCCCTGTACACATGCACCTGCACACAAAACGCGACACATGGGGCCATTTTTTGCCCCGTGAGGACTCGAACCTGGGGAGTGTTGGCTCCACATGCCTAAGCGTTAAAGGTGCCACAAACTAACTACTTAACAACGTTTAGCATGTAATCCAACGGAACTAACTTATAGTGGTCTGTCCTTAACTAACTGGATTTCTCGATCCTTGATTTCGGTGATGCCAGCGGATGTCTAGGAATGAAACACGTCGGTCCTCACGCCTAAAAAACACCAAAAATTGCATCTTATCGAAACTTTGTGTAATTGAATACATAGGGATTGTAGTACTTTTCTTTCTAAAAAAGGTTAAAATTTAAGAAACAAATGTGAATTACCAAAAATGACCATCAATTTATCTCCCTTCTAATGGAAATTAAATCAAGGGGAAGTCCCAAATACATACAAGCCACCATCCTAGTCAATAAAACCCTAGGAAAGTGATGATTGCATCTACAATAGTACCTTAGATCCATCAGCCCTCATTTCATTTCCTTCACCCTGCATCTTTTTAATAATCCTCCTGTGGAACTCATTTGACCATGAACTCCTATGTATTTTTTGGAGAGGAAAAAAGGAAAAACCCCCCCAACCCACCCACGCAAATGAAAAAACCAAAAAAATTATAAAAAGAAACCTCAAATATTATAGGAAACTTTATTCCTTTTTCACCTTTGGCCCCCAATACATTATTTTCCTTTCACATAGTTTCCCCTCAAGGCAAATTTCCTAGTTCCAACCCTGCACACGTGGCATGATGACCACACTGAAATTCTAACATAGTCCAGGCATTACGAACTCAGATTTAGACAATTCAATTTGAGAAAAGCAACATGCAGGTAATCAGATAGATGACACTGAATGAGGCCTACAGCCTCAGCAGCATGAAAAACTGAATTGGCAAGAAAAGATGCAGAATACAAGTTGGATGAATAAGAGCGATTTGCATAAAAATCAATAAATCAATGGCATACCAGAGGATGTTTTCTTTCAGCTGAAAGGCTTGAGCTAAGGCACTCTTATGTATTGAATACTCAACTGACTGTTGTAACTGATCAATTCTGCTACTGGATTTAACTTTCACTCAATCAGGTTCTTTATACGGTTAAGTTCTTTCAAGAAGTGATCTCTTCGTTCCAAGAACTTTCTCGACAGCGGTCTCGACGAACACACAGACTATATTGAATTCTAAACTTAGAACGAAACCAATAGCAAACTAAAATACTGATAACAATTGCTACTATGCTCTTTTTATATTTTGTTCTTGTGTGCTTTTCTTCTTGTTTTTTTTTACTAACACCAAGGACAATAAACATAATGAAAACTGAAAAAAAAAAAAAAAAAAAAAAAAAAAAAAAAAAAAAAAAAAAAAAAAAAAAAAACGCAAGAATGAATAAGAAGAGATCCCATCCTGTAGATGATGGATTATTACTACAGTACCCGTCCCAACGCAAGATCCGTAGAGTCATATCAATTACAAGCTGTAATTAGGTTTTCTAGAGCAATGAATTTAAATGTGGGTTTTGACTTTTGCATGATGAGCTTTAGCAAAATTTTGTTCCCATGAAACTTCTCAAAATAAAGGAAAAAAATGGGAGTCTCATAGAGTTGAAACGAAAAGATAAGGGACGATCTTAACCCCTAACAAATTACGTGCATTTTGCCAGAAAAATGAAAATAGGAAAAAAGAAACAACTTTACTATCAAGTCCATTATATTCACATATTATTGACACTTCATAGTAACTTGCTACTGGTCCAATCAGTCCCAATCTTATCCTTTTTACCATCTATCTGAACACTTGAAATCACTATATATAGACACTAATGAGAACGTTTCTCATAGTTGTGCTCACCCCCAAACCAAAGTTCCATATTGAATTTTCCTTGGCTGGGTAACATGTTTCCTTTCGGTTGGAAAAGCCTGAGATAACCAAAGTGTTGTTTTGTTCTTTGCAACCTGGTTGCAGAGCATCCAAGTTCAAAGGAGCCCAACTGTGCATTTATAAGTCTAATCCTGAATATAAATGTCATGGCTGAACTTGGGCCAGAATCAAGCATGCTGGTGGCTTAATATTGTTTCTGATTTAAAAATAGACGACGGTAACTGAAGGGGTGCTCCAATATATACAAAATTTGAAGGCCCGACCATCTAAATGGTTGTTAACAAATAGGCATTTAGGATCAAAATGCAGCATAACTACCTACTTCCAATTGAGAAAAGACTGTAGATTGAAAAATTTGAAATGTCATCAAGCTCAAACCACAAAGAAAACACAAGCAAAGAAATCCAAATGGAATGAAAGAAAGAAAGTATATCTGATTCAATTCAACAGTATAAAGAGTATACATAATTGCCTCTATCCATATATCAGGTATATCGCTCCATGAAATTTACAAAAAAAAAAGTAAAAAAAAGGAACTAAAACTATATTGTCGACCATCATGAACCTAACAAATACACAGAGTCATGTCAAAATTACAAAGATAACATAAAGAAAAAAAAGAATTAAGCAGCCTCTTCTTGAACCTTAAACCGACACACGGGGCAACAGTTGCTCTGTCTCAGCCATTCTATGATACAATCTCTGTGAAACAAATGGAGACAGGGCAATTGGTTGAGTTGGGTCTCCTCAACCAGCTCTTCCAAACAAACCGTACAGCTCTCCTTGGATTGTTGGACGTCTTTCTTGAATATCTTGGTTGATAATGCGGTTGCAATCGCAGCCTCTGTCGCAGGAACCGCGCCAAAGCCGACATTATAATTTGAGATTTGTGATTCTCTCAATGCCCGGTTGACCACCCATGATTCATCAAACCAATAATCAGTTGAAAGCTCAATTGTGACCTGAATGGATAGATTCTTGAAGCATCTTTCCCTAGTATTAACGTTCATGGCTACCTCATTTACAAAAGATGACAACTTCATCCTCATCTGATCAGCATCCTGCCAATTTGAAATACCCATTTCAGAAATTGCATACGCAAGAAACCAATCCAAACTCTCTGGAAACCACAGATCGGAAATGCATGTGGTGAAATGACTCCATGGGCTGGAAGTCTCTCTTTGATCCACTTCAAAGAACGCAGCTCCATCTGGTGAACGGGCCAGCCAGGTTTCTATTTCTTTCAACCGAAGTGATAATGTCGCCTCTTTTTCTTCCCCTTCTCCTGGCTTTCCCATCGATCCTTCAGTTGTAATATCGAGTGTATAGTTCTGAATGCGGTGCCAGTCCTGATTGGAGGCCATGGATGGATTATCTTTTTCTTGAAGACGAACGTGAAAGAAAGGAGAGTAATGAAAGAAGTGAAAGAGAAGAAAACGAAGGTGATGTTAAATAACGAAGCAGAGAATGGAATTATTGAGAGAAGTTGGGAAGAAAGAGACTTTCTATTTTTTTCCAAAAGTTGGCATTCAGTTGGGAATGGATTCTCTCATTTCTCAACGGTCGGACTGCGTGAGAGAGTAGCTGTCAGTTGAGTCCGTTAAAAGAGTATCCGGCCCGGCCCATCCCATTCAAGTCCGAAAATACAGTGGTTTTTTTTTTATAAAAATTGATCCGGACGGGCTGGGCTAGGACATGAGATGCTGTAGGAGTTAATCATCAATAAAAGAGATGGGTACCATTAAAAAAAAAGGGGATTGATATGAAAAACCCAAAAAAAAAGAAGAAAAATAGAAATTATGGGGTTTGCACATTTGGAATTTGGGCCCTCTCTCATTGATGGAATGAAAATCTCCGAAGCGGCTGCCTTTTTTTGTGAGGTTTTAATTTCATTACACACGGTTGGTTTTCAGATATCAATCATTTTTACCAGTCTTCATGAAAAAAAAAAGAACGTGCTAAGCCCTGACCCGACTTGGGCCGGCACAAGATAGGATTTGGTGTAGGCTCGTTCAATTTAGGGCAGGGATGGGATTGGACAGCTCAAGACCAGTCCCTGCCCATCCTATTGACAAACCTATGAGAGACCAATTGGGGGGCCCATTTGGAGCCCCTACATGAGCCCATCATCCAAACCATCCAAACCATCTCCCGTGTGGTTTGCATCTATCCAAGTGGGCCAGACCATTGGGTCGAAATTTGAAAAAAAAATTATGAACTTATTGAACTCGTGGGCCCATAGATCAAGGGGTTAAGGTGTTCGGAAGATGGAATTGATTTAGAGTTTTATAAATAGGGTGCTCCAACTTTGATTTTTCGATACCCTACCTTAGATATGGTTGGTGATTTCAAATAAATTTTTTTTTTTTTGGATGATGTGGGTATCTGTGAGTAAAATATCAACATCCCCTTTTGTGTTTTAAAAGTTCCATACTTTACTAGAAGGGAAAAAAAGGTTGTTGAGGGACAAATATGAGAAAAGAAAAGTTGAGGAGTGGCTAAGGGATAGAATCAAAAAGTATCTATCCATATCTCTCTTAACTTAACTTAAAGAAAGGGGCATTTGGGCGGAGGTCCCTCAACTGTGATTTTTATTGCAAACGGTCCACAGCATTTTATCGTACTGACGGCAGTCCTTTTGTAAAAGTAACTCATTGAAAAAAACAAAAACACCCTTGTACACGTCAGCAAAAGCAGAATCAGACAATTTATCTGAGTTTTGGCAAAGCTTAGCAATAATTCAAATGAACTTCTCTCATTCCATTGAGGTTTGGATAGCGTTAGAGTTTCAGAACGACAAAGTGGTCTTCATGAAGTTTTTAGAGGACATCTTAAGCTTTTCAGAAAGGTCTGGTTCGCAAAAATTCAAGTTCGTTTGGGCCTCCAAGCGTTGCTTCAAAATAAGGCCGGAAAAAACCGATCCAAAATTCCTGTTTTTACCAGTAAACTTCAATGAGCCATAACTTGAGTTTCCGAAGTCCAAATCGGGTGATTCAAAACCCTAGAATCATCTACACATCTAGGGCTACAACTTTCATGAAGAGACCAAGTCAAGATTCCACCGTTATATCATAGAAAAATACCTCACAAGTTGGACACAAACTCAGATAAATTTGTCTGAGTTTTATCAGAAATTCAGATAAATTTGTCTCAGTTTTGCCAGAAACTCAGATAAATTTGTCAAATGAACTTCTCTCATTCCATTGAGGTTTGGATGGCGTTAGAGTTTCAGAACGACAAAGTGGTCTTCATGAAGTTTTTAGAGGACGTCTTAAGCTTTTCAGAAATGTCTGGTTCGCAAAAATTCAAGTTCGTTTGGGCCTCCAAGCGTTGCTTCAAAATAAGGCCGGAAAAACCGATCCAAAATTCCTGTTTTTACCAGTAAACTTCAATGAGTCATAACTTGAGTTTCCGAAGTCCAAATCGGGTGATTCAAAACCCTAGAATCATCTACACATCTAGGGCTACAACTTTCATGAAGAGACCAAGTCAAGATTCCACCGTTATATCATAGAAAAATACCTCACAAGTTGGACACAAACTCAGATAAATTTGTCTGAGTTTTATCAGAAATTCAGATAAATTTGTCTCAGTTTTGCCAGAAACTTAGATAAATTTGTCAAAACTCAGATAATTTATCTGAGTTTTTTTTTGAAAACTCAATAAATTATCTGAGTTTTGCAAATTTATCTTTATCAGAGTTTTGTAAATTTATCTTTGTCCGGGCCATGTGATGGATCGATGGCAACAGGAAGGTCATGGTTGAAATGGAGAGATTATTTTGATTCAAGACAGTCAAGTGAATGATCCAAAATTGGTAGTGCTACAAATGAATGGAAGTATTGCTACTATAAAATAAGAATTTTCACTCTTGCTTTCAACTGTTACAGTAACACTTGATGACAATGATCCAATCGAGAAAAGAGAAAGGGAAAACAAGCAAAAAAGCAAACTACTATCTTTTAAATCAGTTGTACAGAGAGAGATTTGGATAGAGAGAGATTTCAAAACCGATTCCATCTTTGAAGAAATGAAATAGAGAGAATCGGAAGTCATGGCATGGTGGCGACGAAAAGTGCTCTGCAACGATACTCCAAACCATGGAAAGGAATGGAAAATGGAAAATGAGAGAGAAGAAGAAGGCAGGAGTTCGAATGAGGGTTGAAAGGGGCAAATTAGTCATGAAAATATATGACGTGGCATATTAGGGACCTTTCACCAAAGTATCTCCAGCTGTCTGTACTAGAGACATTAGAGAAAAAGTTGTTGTCCTTGATGCCTTAGAAGACCGTGCGCAGGGACTTTTGGCTAATTTACCCTTAAAGAAAAGAAAAAAAGTTGAGAGTGGTGCAATTGACCCCTCCCAATCCTATGTAGCTCGGTGCTTGAGTGTGTGCAGTCGTTTGGGTGCTGTTGGGCCTAAGCGATGAACAGACGGTCCATCAGTTCATGTGGCTTCTGCTGAAGTGACTCAAACAGATGTGTTGGTCCACTCGGTTCGAATTGGTGCTGCTCCTCAATCATTGGTACGGTGTGGTGTGGTGCGATGCCTAGTGGCATTGTGATGCATACAACATGTGCACAAACTCCACATTAATATGATATTGTCCTCATGAATTTATTATTGGGTTCTACCCAAAAGACCTCATAACTTAACGGATGTGGGACACCAATGGAGTACTTTGTTCAACTTAACGGATGTGGGATTTTGATTGCACATCCCCAACAATCATCCCCTCAATTGGATATTTTTACACCACGGATCCACCAATCGTGAGTGTGCAAATTTCAATTGTTAGTACAGTGGACCACCACATTGCCTATTTTGGGACTAAGCCCTCATGGATTTGTTCTTGGGTTCTACCCAAAAGGCCTCATACCAATGGGGTATTTAGTCTAATTTATATAACTATGATCTTTCCCAATTCTAGCCAATGTGGGACTTTGGTTGCACATCCCCAATATGCAGTGTGTTTGTTCTGTGGCTGGCTATATATGTACAGGGTTTGGTCGCTGTGTGGTGGCATGGTTTAGCGCTTGACCGTGTGTGTAGGTGCTACTTGTTGGTAGGTCGACTAACCGTGTGCTACTAGCAAATAGATGGATAGACCAAAGCAATGAACACACAACTGAGACCGACCGACCAAAGCATGCGGTGGATGAAAGTTGATGCGTGGCACTCGGTGCGTGCTAGGAAACAACCCTTGTGTGCAGGATTGTGTGGGAACGACTAGCCAAATCCGTTTTCTCAATCTCAGGAATCCAGGAGGTGAGAGATCAAGTTTGGCATGATTTTTTACTACATAGGTGGTTTGCCCGGTAGCTGGTTCGGTCGACCGACTCATGCTTTTGTGACCTGATATGTTCTATATAAGGCACCCAAAAGGCCTTGGTTGCCTCGTTTTGCCCTTGGTTGGCTCAGATGACATGACATCCACTTGGGTGCGTGGTTTGAGGAACTACCATGGCACGAATCAGACAAATTCCCCAGAAGATGGTTACTTCCAGCAGGTTTTGACAACTGTTTAGAGGGCTTAGTTGGGAGGCAGTTAACTTCAGTGGCACTGCCTGGTTGACTTGCTTAAGGAGACTGCATGGTTGTAGATTCGTAGGCAATCAGAGGCAATTATTGGCAAATTCTAAGGGTTCAGACAGATATTCACGATGATCTTTGCACGAGAGTGTTGCATAGATTTATGTGAAGATATTGAACTTGATAGAAAGTTGTTCTTCTTTTTAATGGTAAAATGCTAGTAAGTTGTAAGGAGTTAAGATGGTCTCTTTTCGTTTCAACTGTATGAAACTGCCATTTTTTTCCCTTTATTTTGAAAAGTTTTTAAGCCAACAAAACTTTGCTTAAGCTCATCATGCAAAAGTCAGTACCCCCATTTAGATTCCCAGTGATCTAGAAAACATAATTAGAACTTGTAGTTGATAATTTAAGGAAAAAACCGCAATCTCTATCAAATGCAGTTTGGTCTTGCATTGAGATGGGTGTTGTAGTCATAATCCCTCATCTACAAGATGGGATCGTTTCTTGTTCTGACTTATGTTTTCTTTTCAATTTTCATTATGTTTATTATCCTTTGTATTAGTAAAAAGAGAAGAAGAAACACCCACAAGAACAAAATATAAAAAGAGCAGTAGTTTCATTTTTTTAGGGTAGAAAGTGGTGTCAATTGTTATCAGCATCTTAGTTTGCTATTGGTTCCATTATATGTTTAAAATTCAATCTAGTCAACATGTTTATCGAGACTCCAGTCAAGAAAGGTCTTGGTAGGAACAAGTGATCACTTCTTGAAAGAACTTAACTGCATTTAAACAGAAGAAGAAAAATAATTTGTTCATATAAACAACCTGATTGAGTGAAAGTTAAATCAAGTAGTAGAACTCAAGAAACTCAATTGAGCAGTTACAGCAGACATAGGCACAGGTTATGGTAAGGGAATTTGGATCTTATGGAATCATTCCCAGTTTATGGGCACTGTCCTTTGCAAATCATATCAACATATAGCAGTGAAAATGGTGACTTTCCTTTCATCCTTTTAGCTGTTTATGCCTCAACAAATTGGGTCCTTAGGAGAGATTTATGGAAGAATCTATAGTCTTAAAGTGTTTTTTTTTTTTTTTTTAACAACTGATCCTTGGTTGGTGATGCTCGCATATCAGAAACATTAGACAGAGATCTTGGGAATAAACATTAGTTTCTGTTCTAATAGCAATTTATCAATTACTACTCATCTTCATAAGTCGGTCCACATCATAATCCCCTGCTTTTGTCTGATCCTCCCCAGAAACACTAAACTAAGAAACATTTCCGTTTTGAATCTATGTGGTTGTCACCCGAATTCAGCCAAATGGTTGAGAGAAACTTGGCTCAATATAGGTGAGGATGAATGTCTTAGTCTTCCTGCTAAACTGATCAAATTAACTCCTAAGATCATCTCATGGAATAAGGAAAATGTTGGAAGCATTAATTATGAAATAGAAAAGTCAAAACGCAGAATCCAGGGTATACAAGATTCAACAAAATATCAACACTCTTTTCCTACAAAATTTGGGATGCA
This sequence comes from Litsea cubeba, assembly GCA_012931725.1. Classification (NCBI taxonomy): domain Eukaryota; kingdom Viridiplantae; phylum Streptophyta; class Magnoliopsida; order Laurales; family Lauraceae; genus Litsea; species Litsea cubeba. The sequence continues at coordinate 82,300,555 of CM022951.1, read as the reverse complement.
GCCTCATTGAGGAATATTCTCTAAAGATTCTCAGCTTGAAACTTTTGGGCCAAGAGATCTCGAATCAACTAGCCTACTGTGGAAGATCAAAACACAAAATTCTTTCAAACAGCTGCTAAGATATACTATTGGAAATCTCATTACTCAAATAATGTCAAATGAAGGAACATGGATTATGGATCCAGACGAGATTAGAGAATACTGTAAGGACCATTTTGAAAAAATGTTCTCAGTTCTAGAAGACCAACCCCCGGCAGAAAATCTATTTCTCCCCTCCTGCATTCCAGTCCAGCCCTACTCTCAGAAGAAGATAAAGAGATTTCTAATAAAATTTCTACAAAAGCAAAAGTTAAAAAGCTGTGTTTACAATGCATCTGAACAAATCACCAGGACCGGATGACTATAACGCCAATTTGTTTTTCCCAAAAGTCTTGGGCTTTTATTAAAGAAGATGTAATGAATTATGTGTTACACTACTTAATACTAATACGCTTCCAGAGAATATCAACAAAACAAACACAATCTTAATCTCGAACACATCAAATACTAAGTACATAAAAGATTTCAGGTCAATAAGTTTATGTAATATGATATACGAGATAATAACAAAAATTATAGTTCTCCGGCTGCAATCCATATTAAAAAGAACTATATCTGAATGCCAAGGTGCTTTCATCAAAGATAGAAGAGCCTCGGACCACATTATATTAGAAAAAGAATTTATCCATATTGTGGCAAATACGCGAAGCAAAATACCATTGAGGGCAATTAAACTGGACCGAGAAAAGCCTACGACACGATATCATGGTCATTTCTTTAAAGAATGCATGCTGAGCATTGGTATTCAGCAGAGTATTTTAACAACAACAACATAATAATAATAATGGAGGCAATATCCACTGGAAAGTATAAAATTTCAATTAATGGGTCTTTATCTAAAGAACAGTATACCAGCTCGAGGCCTCAAACAGGGAGACCCCCTATCTCCTTATCTCTGTATTGTATGTGGAGAAGCTCTATCTAGAGCTATTTTCCTTTAAGGCAGTCAATGGAAAATTCCTTTTCCAAAAATAATACTAAAAGAAGACCTATCCCAATTCTCCAATTTGCGGATAACATTATTCTTTTCTCCCACGTCGCATCTAAAACTATTAAATTTATTAACATAATTCTAGACTTGTTTAAGAAATAAGCTGGAAAAAATGAACCTTTTGAAGAGTCGGACATAGTTTGTAAAGCTTCTAAAGCTGTTCATACAAGTGAAGATCTGCACAATCTGAATATAAAGAACAAGGTAGACAGTATACGTTATTTAGGATCAACTCTTTCTATATGCCGCCATTAAGGAAATATATGGAACAAAGTTATTCAGAAAATTAGAAATAAAGTAGCTAATTGGAGGGGCTGAACTCTTAGTCCAATTGGTAGACCCTTTTTAATTAAATAAGTTTGCTCATCGATCCTGAACTACTAGCTCCCTTATCAGACAATGGTAAATAAAATAAAAGATAACATTAATTCAACGATGAGATCTTTTCCCTAGACAGGACAGGATTGAAAGTGGGAAGAAAACATATTATGCCAATTTCTTGGAAGAAAATAACCTATCCTCAAAATATGGAAGCTCTAGGAATTAGAAACCTAGAAATTCAGTCCAAAGCTTCTGACAGCCATCTAATTTGGAGACTAATCTCTAATCAAAACTCATAGTGGGTCTGTATTATCACAAAAAAGGTATCTTAAAAATGAGTTGGAAAAATATCATTAAACAGAGAGAGATAATATTGGACAAACCTCATCAGGTTGTTGGTAGGGGAGATAGAATAAATACTCTTCAGGATTGTTGGATCCCGAGTATTTTAGCTCTCATAAATTATCCCCAGAGAGATGCTTCCAACCTCAATCAAGTCCCAAAATTTTTCAAAGACAGAGACAATAGATCGTTCATATGGAACAAAGACAAAACTTACAAAGTATGTGGGGGGAAGAAATTGTACCTATAATATTTTAGCTCTATTCCAATAGGAGGCCAGGATGTTCCTTGCAGGGTCCTACGGGACCTCACCTACCTTGGAAAAAACAATGGGCAATGAAAACATCATAAAGAATTAAATATTTGTTTGGAAGGTTTTACAAAGGCGTCTAATGACAAGTGGCCATCTTGCAAATTTGTTCCCTTCATTAGCAGGATGCATTTTCTTTCGCCAATCCATAGAAACTGAAGATCACCTTTTCTCATCAACACACTCATGGTAGGGTGGTGTTGACACCCCGGTACCATGCAAATGCCCAAGGATGGATCCTTGGGTCTTCAAATTGAAAGTATCACTCCTGGTCAGTAGGCCAACCTAGAAGGAAGAAAAAAGAAGATAACCTTTTCTCAAGCTGCTCATTCTCGAGCAAGGTCCCAAACTTAATAAAATCTTAACCCCATAAAATTTGTATCCTTTAGCCCGTGGTTCTGTAGAGCGAACAAGAGAGATGGTTTGATAGGATCTATAATATCTCAGTGCACGTGGAAAAGCAGAAATGAATGCCACTTTGAAAGGAATCCCTTAAATCCACTCAAGATTCTCCCAAATCCTTAGGCTCCCTGTTCACTATTTCAACTTTAAACATACCGACCTCTTTGCCTACTACTCCAAGCCGATGGGTCCCTCCCCCAGGTGATTGGCTCAAGCGAAACTTCAATGTCTCTTTTGATCATCATCAAATAAAACATGCAGGAATAGGGGGAGAGATCAGGAATAGCCATGGATTGTTACACATTGCTTTCTCTTCACAAATAAGAGCTGATAATGCTGTTGAAGCAGAACTCCAAGAATTGGTCCATGGCTCGAACTTTGTATAAAATTCAAACTTTAATATCTGATTATAGAAGGGGATTCTTTAATCATTTTTTATCATTTCAGATGCTTTCAACAAAGGAAAGAATTTGCCTTGGAACTTGATGTCATTATGGAAACAAATTCAAAATGCTGTAAAACATATTCCCCATTGGCAAGTCTCCTTTGGCAGGAGAGGACATAAATTGGTAGATGCTCTCTAAATTTAAACCTCCTTCTATATACTTATTCAAGGATGTTTTTCCAGATCATATGAATCAGGTTTATATCTAGGAGATGCGAGACACGTCTGATGTTCAGGGAATTATAGGTCACTTTGAAAGGCTGCAGATCATGGAGGGTGGTGAGGAGGACCTCCAGTCTAATGAGTAATTATCTGTGTAGGCCTCTGAACACGTTAACAGTCAGGTTTCGTTTAAGACTATGTTTTAAATCTATGTTTAGTGCTGGTCTGCTAGTTTGGATAGTTGTAAGTCTTTTATCCGTGGGTTTGCTTAGGCAGCATAAGTCTAGCTGGTGTTGTCTGGTCCTTTTGTTGTATGTTCTCTTTTTTGTTAATGGCATATGTCACTCTTAGAAGAACAAAAGAAAAAAGAAAAAGAAAGAGGTTATTGTAACAGCATCTTTACTGCCGCTAAGGAACATCGTCAACATATAGAAGGCAAATGGTCATTTAAAGTTGATACCAATTGCTAGTCCAAGATGGGCGTTATTACCGAACTAGCCAATATCCTTGTCCTTTCATTGAGCCTTTTCCTACAGAACTTTCAAAGTCTGGGTAATGTATATGAGGGCTGAAGAATGTTTTTTGTACGTGCTAAGTGGGAGAATGTAAGAAATCGTGTGGCCCGCCTTCCATGGGACCCACGTCGGATTAAGCAATTGGCTAAGACCAAGGTGAATCACCCGATTAAGTCTTGATCTGAGACCCTAGAAGAGTTTGGATTGAGATCAGACTCTGGTAAAGAGTCTTGGATCGGCATCTAAGTCGTTTTCCAAATAAATAAGAAAGCATATTGGCTATGTTGAAATCCTATCTGAAGTATGATTAAAAGCTGATCAAAGAGCTTATTTAAGCCTATATCATGGAAAATTGTGAAAATAACCGATTAGCTTGATGAGTTGTGTACCCTTATCGACATTTATACGTGTCCTCTTAACTTTGAAGAAAGAACAAAGATCACGTTCTTTTACTGCTCTAGAATACCAAAAGTGTATTCAAAACCTCTTAAAGCCACCATCGTAGCTGAGCAAATACCTGAAGTGAAAAACCTAAATAAAAAAACAATGCTTTCATGTAAAGAATCTGGACATTATTTTGACTAGTGCAAGAGAAAAATTGCAATTATTGTAAGGGTTCTGGGCATAATGAGTGCAAGCCACAGAATTGTTCACCCCGGATATATAGTATTGTTCCTAGTGAGACTACTAAAAAAAGACATACCTTTATGTCTTCCAACAACTAACATAGATGACAAGGTTCTAAACAACATTGACTAAAAATCCATATGACCCAAAAGTTCAAAAGGTATCAATTTACAAAACACAAAAAATAACAGCTATCTTGGTTCACCCATTTCATGAAAATGATTCCTTCCCCTAACATTTCCAAGAAACTAACTAAACAGCTGCCTGGAAAGCAGCAAAAGTAGGAACACATGAGCACCAAGAGAAGACTCCAGGGTTCTATTTATATGAAAATAGTATCTCAGCATGAGAAGATGCACGAGGGCAAGCTAGCAATTTTTTAGCTACTGTCAACAATACCTTTAACCATTCTTCCACTTTCATGAAATTGGGTCTATCCGAGGCATGAATAGTCATTTTCTGTAATACCATTGAATTCTTTATCAAAAATTTTACTAGCTTTATTTGCTCATCTTTCTCATGAAAGCTTCTGACCTTCAAGCTAGAACGTAACCTGCCTTCACCCATAAAGCCAGTGATCGTGATAGTCTTGAGGTGATGCACTAGACATGGAATTGTAGCCGTTAGTGACTCCCAATATTTTCTTTCATCAAAATCATATTTCACCATACATTTTTTAACCTGGTAAGAATGAAAGTAAAATTAACATTTTCACTTTGCAAGTCTAAATTCAAAATAAGGAGCTGGAAAGTGTGATACTTTCTAAAAATAAGGAGATTAAATGTTTGAGTTGAAAGAAGAAGAGAGAATAATAATAACAATAAAAAGAAATTTATCGAACAATTTTGTGGCACTTACATATATACAATTGGAGGGTCTCAATTTTATTATGAGATTCTCAAGATCAGGTGAACTCCATAACAAATTAGCTATCCCCGGAATTTCATATTTTTGAATTCCTGTCTTTATTATAAGAGACTTGGTCTTGAAGAAGGAAGGAGGCAGATCCTGGAAGGTTGGAATGGGCATTACCTTCATACAAACAGGTCGTACAATGAGTAAACAAGAAGTATGACAGAAGCATGAAGTTTAGTTTGTACTCCATAACATAAGAAAAAATGGAAAACATCTTCATGATAAATTAAAGAAATTGGGCCTTTTTACAATCCATGCACAAAGAAGGAGCTATGTACTATTATAATTGCTTATGCTCAGTGAGCAAGGTTGAAGTAAATATGATGCTCACACTAGTACTGGGAGTCACAAAATATTTATAATAAATGATTTAATCAAAATCCCATTCTCTTAGATAGAGATAAAACAGAAGACTGATGATGGATATATTTATATTAGGACCTTTAATCGATCAACTAAAGGATCCATAGTAAATCTACAGTCAACCGTCAACTCAACCAAATCTTCCCAGAATCATGGGTTGTTATATGCATCCAAATAGAATAACTCATTCTACAAGATTGAGATAGGACTCAGTAGTATGGATTACGTGCTTGTTTATTTCGTAATTTTAACTGATTCTCATCATCATCATCAGAGCCTTGTCCCTACTGTCCCTACTATGTTTAACTCGGCTACATAAGTTTTGTTTCTCCATTCTGAGCTATCCTAAGCCAATCCTTGGATAGCACTTCTTTAGCTCTAAAGTTACTACTTCCATACATGTCCTCTTTTACCCCTTTTCTTTGGTGGGCCATCAACTTGCATTAAAAGACTTTTCCTCATTGGCACCGTTGCTGGCCTGCATTGAACATGTCCAAACCATTTCAAACACATCTCTTTAAATTCATCACCTATCAATGCTACCTCTAAATGCTCCCAAATGTGCTCATTTATAATTCTATCTTTCCTAGTTTTACCACACACGCATTTCAACATTCCCATATCTGCTATATTGATTTTATGGATGTGTTGCTTCTTGACTAACCAGCATTTTGCTCCATAAGTAAGAGTTGGTTGAATCGTTATCATCATCATCAGCAGCATCAAATCAAAGCCTCATCCCAACTATGTTGGGGCCGCCTACATGAATATTGCTTCTCCATTCCAATCTATGTTATCTTCTCAAAATTCATGCTTGACTTGTGACAAGTTTTAAAGTAGCCTGGACCTACCAAATGCAACCCCCCTCTCTTTACTCAAGCTTGGGATCGGTAGAAAAAACTGGCAAAGTTTAAACTGGCGGAGTTAGCTGGTCCAATTGCTATCCTCTAAAATTTTCCCTTCAATCTTGCAGGTATACATTGGTCACAAATCACTCTAGAAGGAACTCTCCACACCAATCATCTCGAATATAGGGAAACCTTACCTTCAAATGCAGCCTCTGTGTATACTTGAAATGGATTCTCTCCAAACTCACCTTCAGATGGAGATGCTCAAGCATTTTTATAGTATAAGAGCCAATAAGGTGAGTTAAAAGAGAAAACCATCCTACCTTTTTCAACCCCTCTATGGCGTATTCATTCTCATACAACCTTTGCTCATACCCCTCATCCTAAACCATTAGGAACTTTGCTTCTTTGAAACTCATGCATACCAACTTTTTGGCATGGAGGACATAGATGCTAGCTCTGATTGAAAGTCGGGGATTCACAAGGTTTTATTAGTGGCGAGATCCCTATTCCTTAACCACTTATCAGTCACATCAGCCAGTTGATGAACCTGGCAATGATGGCTTGATCTATATCCTTCCAAATGGGTAAAAATGCAATTTAAAAACTTATTAAAAATGGCATGTACTTCTTCCAAGTTGCTTTTTCTTGCAGAAAAATGAAGAAACAAAAAGAAGAGGATTCCAACTCATCTCAAAATAAAAACAGGCATTAGGCTTCAATCCATGTCTACTAGTGCAGTGCAGCCCACTCCTGATGATTGCCCCTTTCTCTTGGGTTTTTTATTTATATTTTATTTTTCTCTTTTTGTGGTCAGGCAACTCAAACCTTGTCTCTATTAAGAATTGATGGTTAGAACTAGTTTTGCAATGAACATAAACCGGCAACGGTGTGTAATCCAAACAGAGATGATTAAGGCGATCTCTCCTAAAATAATTATTATAATAACTTATGGTTTTACACCGCTTTGTAGAGATTAGAGACTCGAGAGTTTTCTAACTCAATTTTATCACGCCAACGGATTCTCCACATCCTATACAAAGAATGAGATTCCTAAAGAGATGATAAGCAGGACTTATACATGGAACGATGATCGATACTCATGCCCAACAATTATAATTATGGAACTCTAATCTATATGAAGGTCTTACCTCATGTAACCGTCTAATCCATCGTTATCTACCAAGAGAATTTTATTGTTTTTTAACCTCTCATTGACTGGTCTATCTTTACCCAATCCAAGTATAAACATAATGAAACATAATTAAATGTAATTGCATATATGAATAGCTGAAAGCAAACCTGAAGACAAGCACTTGATAACACAAGGAATCCGGCATGGCGGAGACTTTGAATTGACCAATTCAGCCAAGAATGAATTTCGCTTCGGTCGCTTCGGGCACAAGAAGCATTAAAGTAAGCATCTCTTAGAAAGAGCATATCTTTAAAAGAACAATGACCAACATCTGCAACATCAATCTTCAAGAATTGGAGATTAGGCGCTTCAACATCAATTGCAACATAATGATCAACTTTTATTGTCAAGCGCTTAAGTGTCAAACTTGAAGAGCCGATCTTGAGACGAGTACAACACATGAAGTATTCCATAACTAAATCTTCAAGCAGCGGACACCCTTTTAATAGGTCTTCAAGCACCAGATTGCTGAGCGTCACGCATGATAGAGACAATGCAGTGAGCTTGGTGAAGCGGGCAATACGACGAACACCAAATATGCAGTTTTTTAGCTTCAGCGAGATCAATGTCTTGGATTTCAGTAGCGAAGAAGGCAACTTGTATGAGCCGTTCCCAGTGAAGGTAAGATCTAGCTCCTGAATGGCCTTTTGCATAACGAAGCTGATGCATGTATCTACATGAGAAACACACTTCTCATTGTAGGGGAAGCAGAGGGTGAATTTTTGGATAGTTGGGGTTGGATTGAGGAGAAGAGTTTGGTCTATGAATCTAACAAAATTGTCCAGGTTTTCACCGGTTTTGCGTCTGAATTTATGATCGGAGTATATGAAGTGGAGTATGGGACAGGAAGTAGAAAGATCCCTCCATCTTTTTGATAAAATGCCTGTGAGAAGTAATGTTTTGGTGTCTAAGAAGGAGAGGATGTGGTGAAGAAGACAGTCAGGTAGAGAACTGAGATGATCATACTGGACTTGGAGCTTTTCTTCTTCTCTTCTCTTCTTCTTTTTTCTCTCCATATCTCTCTCTCCTTTCTTCTTCTTGCATAATATAAGAGATGGAATGATATTTGGTTCAATTGAAGAAGTACATGAATATTATGCAAGATATGCCATCTCTTATTATGCAAGAAGTACAAGATATGTGCCACACTGTGAAATCAGAATTTCAAACATCCTTGGAGCTAACACAGTTTATATAAAAGAAATTAAAACCTGCAAACCACCAGTTCTACACTCTCCATCACTCAATTCTTCCGGACACACATTAATATATCCTTCTTTCAGGGGTGAAAACTCAAAAAATGCATATGAATGTCATGAAAATGGGTCTCATTCATTCATGATTACAGTGAAATAGAAATTAAAAAAAAAAATTGAAACCAAGTTGATACAATTCCAAAACAGAAAACAAGAAAGAGGATGAAACCCTAAAAAAAATCAGGAATAAGCTTGCAACTGGGCTTGAATCAAACAAACAGCAATCAAACCAAAAAAGATAACTTCGTTAAAAAGAAAGAAAATTTAACGAAATGAAAAAAAAAAAAAAACAAAAAAAAACAAAGAAGGAACCCTGACTTCCAAACCAAAATCCCCAAATCAAAAACCGCACAAGCCCTAAATCAAAACCCATGAAACGGACCCAGATTAAAAAACCGTAAAAACCCCAACACCCAAAATCGCAATTCCTGACACCCCAAGTCCAAAATTTCCAGGAAAAAACTCCAAAATCAGACATCGCAAGCAATTGAAATAGAGAGGAGGAGAAAGAAGGTACCTCGGGGAGCCGTGCCTATGATTTCCAAGGTTGTCTGCTGCAGAAAAGGCCAAGCGTACGAAGAGAAGGAGTTTGTAATAGAGAAGATGAGATGTGTATATATAGAGATTGGATCCGACTTGCGTCTGAAACTAGGGTTTGCATGAAGGGTCGAATTTTTAGGGGGGAAAGAAGAGGTGACCGTGGGAGATAATCGATGAGAGTGAGAGGGACATGCTTTTTTTTCTTCTTCGCTCTTATCCCTCACCTGGGGGCTTTGTCATTTCAAAAAGTCTATCTGGACATACCCCTAGTAATGAATCTATTAAGGGGTAATACAGGGGAACTTGACCAAGATTCATGCCAAAAGGTACGTACACTCAGGCCAAAAAATATGTGCAAGTTAGGGCCCGTTTGGCATCATTCCTAGTCTGGAAATAATTTCATTCCGAGCGTGAGTTGTTCTAGAACGTTCTCATTCTTAGAATGAAGTCAGTAAAACTTGTTTGGTAATCATTCTCTCAGAATTTGTTCTGAAGGAATAAAATTTGAGAACATGTTTGGCAACATTCTTGAATTATATTTCACTGAGAATGGATAATACAACTATTCAAGATATATAAATTAAAAATAATAAATTAATTTCTAACAAAGACTATTCAATATATTATATTTCACCCATGAACTTTGGACTAATTTAAATATCATCATTGAACTATACATAAATCGGTCTCCTCATGCACAATAATGTGCAAATAGTGCATCTGCTATTTCATCTCGTACACGTGCAATCTCTTGTCGTCCTTGTGTTGTCCCTATTGTTAATGGTACTGATGGACCAATGTTTGCCACATGCTCTCCATCATTATCCTCAACTATAAGATCATCATTCTGGAACCGAATAAAATCTATCACTTTGCATTTCCATCTTTATGAAATTATGAAGTGCACATGCAGCAATTACAATTTGCCTCTGTCTGCGTAATGAATAAGGCGGCATTAGCTTTAAAAATGAGAGATTTTGCCTTCAGCACACCAAAACACCGCTCAATGACATTTCGCAATGATGAATGGTGATAATTAAATAACTCTTTCTTTCCTACAGGCCTTCGTCCTCGTCCACGGTACTGTGATAAGTGATACCGCTCCCCTTTATAAGGCATAAGATATCCCGGCATACCAGTGTAGCCAGAGTCAACAACATAATATTTACCTACAACAACATTTAAAATAATATTTAAATCATATTTGAAAGCAATATATATGTGTAAATGCCATAGATACCAATGAAAAAAATAATAATAACCTGCAAGTGGGTGTGGAAAATGCAATTCAGGGTTAGTTATAGCTTCCACAAAAACTCGAGAGTCATTTGCTGTTCCTTCCCAACCAGCATATACAAAAGTAAAACGCATATCAAATGAACATGCACACATCACGTTTTGAGTGACTGAGATTTTTCTGCCTCGATATGGAATCTGGTCTTTTACAGGAACTGATGCACTCACATGTGTTCCATCAATGGCCCCCACACAATCCTTCACATTATGATAAAATACATTACTAAATGTTAAAAAAAAATCACGTTGAAAAAATAATAATTGAAAGGATGGAAGCTAAAACATACCTTAAACCATGGATAATATTTAGGATTATTGACAATTTCATATGGTACATCTGCAAATGTTGGAGGAGTGATAACTTCTTTTCCCAGATTTACTATAGCCTTTAAGACTTTCTTGAAATGTCGACTAATGGTTTCACCCGAATGTTGGAATCGATCTGCTACCATTCGATTTCTAACACTATGTCCAATGGTCATTAGAAAGATGGCTACTTGTTCTTCTACTGGTACAAATTTTGAGTCTTTTAAAAGGCTTCTATTTTTCAAAGCTTGACACAAATTCTGGAATACATGTTTTTCCATACGAAATAAGTCACAGCAATCTATCCGGGTGTCCAATTAACACTTTATGCACAAATTCTACTCCCGTTTCACTTGCATTTTCTAATTGGCTGCTTTGATATGCGCGAACCATATTGATTCATTAGCCATAAGAAATTTTGACTAATAAAACTTTCCTCTTCATCAGATGACGTATCAAAATTTGGCGGATCCATTGTACCTGGGTGAATTATAACCATATCAATAAACAAACACACATAAACTTAATTTCAAACTACATATTATTTCCTCAACAATTAAAGTTCAAATAAAAGTACTTATTACATTTAAAGATAGCTACAATAATTTTTTAGCAAAATCTCAAACTTTTATTTAAAAAGAAAAAAAACTCTAGTATTTTTCTAACTCTAAAGGTGTTAGCATAAATATCATCATTTCTTCAGGCACAGACATAAAAGCTTCTCTCCAATTAGATTTGCTGTGATAACCTGCACTGCCTTCAAGTATACTTCTCTGTCAATGTTAGAAATCGATGATAATAATGCAATGCAATTCTTGATCGAGAAAGCGCCCTCGCTCTCTACATATTTGTTTGAGCTTGCAAGTCTTTGTTGGTAGTATTCCGTGAAGCTCGTGCAAGCTTGATCAAAATGTGTGACTGGCTTTGATCCTCGTCGACGATTAGGAGTCTTAGAACGACTCCGAACCTGATTTTCTCCGACAAAATCAGCATCGCCATCAAACTCTGTTGCAATACCATCACCTTGATGATTATCTTGTCCCATGGCATATGGATACACAATCTCGTCATCAGTATCCACTGCTCCTTGAGTAGAGGCTCTAGCATTTTCACCTCGAGCAGTAGTGTCACCGTATATTATTTCAAGCTCATCAAACATGGGACATCCCTTCTTACGGAAGTTTTGCGCTTTTGGATTTATCTGTAGACGTTTAGTATTGAATGTGCATTAATATTTTGTATGATAAAGTTTTCAGTAGAATCATAAAAAAGTAATAAAATACAAATTTATACAGTACCTTTAAATACTGATCCCAAACATCATCGGGTGCTGTAACCGTCTTTGTAACAGGGTCCCAACCAAACCCTGTCGGAATGTCACGAAGTTTCTTAAACTCTCTATAGACTAACCTTAATTTATTAAATTTGTTAACAAATTGGCTCTTTGTATACTTGTTCCCAGTCCTTTTATAAAATTCATCAATTATTTCATTCCATGCTTTAGTTGAAAAGGTTGTAGTCGGCCTATTCCCTTTTTTCACCTCCTCAACCATAAGTTCTACAAGAACTTTCTCCTCCTTATGATTCCATTTTGCAACAACGACTCTTTCTCTTTTTCATTATCAGTTGCCATCTAAAATACAAGAAAACAATACTAAAAGAGAACAATAAAATTCTTTGATAAAATAACATTTATAAACAAAGTTTAAATATTGAAAGCTATGAACATGATGATGCCAATGATGACAACGCCAACAATAATGTTGATAAATAAGGTGACATTAGCTAAGGTCAACATGGTTTTTAAATGGGCAAGGATCCAAAAATATTACATGAAAACATACAATGTTGGCCGTAGAGTAATGCATACAATGGAATTAAGACATGATTTATAATTTCCAGCTCTTACCAGCTCTTGCTTAATCAAGGTAGCCAACAGAGTAAGACATAAGTTAAAAAACAATACTCATGATGAGAAGGTACTTCATTAACATGAACAACTTCAATGAACTCCCTCATATCACTATGAAAACCCAACCAAGATAGCTTGTTCATCTGGAAGATCCTAAGCTATAAGGAATTACATAGAAAAAAATCAGTCTATCCTTTTATTTATTGGGCATTTAACCAAACCGGTCCATAACAGATTATCTTGTTATAACCGAATGAAGCCTAACCCAGGCACATTCCATGTCTGATTTCTCATGCTATTCAAGCCCAAGCTGGTTCATTCAGGGTGCAATCATGTTGTCTCACATTCAATCTTCAACTTTCACCTAATCACATGATCAATTTGTATTTTTATAGTTTTACATAATTACATCCAGTTATTGCAAACATTCTTCAAATCCCAGCAAAGAAATAGAATAAAAAGATTACAATCTCAATTAATTCATGAGCCAGAATCTCAAAGTTAAGAAATAAAAATTGTTATATGTGGCTAAAGAACTGTTATTAAGAGTGTATCTATGGGTACTAGGAGTACAACTTAGGCCCTTTTTGTTCACCTTTTGTGTTTCAACAATAATGTTCAGGAAAACACACTTGAAAAGCCCATTTTTCGTTCAAGCATTATATCATACACTTTAAGTTCGTGTTGAATGCTCGCATCCCATACAACAAGTAAAAATATATGGCAATAAATTACAGAAAATAGAGATAAAAACATAAACTACAATAGAGATAGCCAGAGAGAGAGAATTGCAGAGAAGTGAAATATTGGAGAAATACATTTTTCTGCAGAGAAGTGAGGAGTGTTGCAGAAATTGTACCCTTTCCCACAAAGAAATTCACACTGCTGCAGAGAAGATGATTCTTGCAGAGAAAAAGGACTTAAGCAAGAGGATTTATAACCATTATTAGTTGAGATACTGGACTTTATACTTGGTCTCGGTTCTTGATGTATAGTAACGGATGACTGAATATTTCGTGCACTGTTCTGGAAAAAAAAAAAAAAGAAATCTCATCGTTCCGATTTTCTCGTGCTAACGGCGCCCATTTCTGCGAGACTTTTTCGGGAGAACGAGTCTTTCTTTATGTCCAAACATAGTTCAGTTATTTCTTTTCTAAGAGAATGCAGAAATAGTCCCGGAGCTTGATGCCAAACGGGCCCTAGTATTACTCGTTTGTTTTTGAGAAGTGCTATACAGCCCGGGAACTGTGTCGGGCTGTGGCACGGTCCCCAGGGGGACCGTTGGATCGTCCAACGGTCCCCCTGGGGACCGTGCTACAGCCCGGGCACAATTCCCGGGCCGTGGAAGTCTTTGTTTTTCTTTAGGGCGGGCTTCCCAATGTTAGACATCCACGTGGGATTGGTCTGCAAGTCGGGCTCAAATGTTGGTCCATATAGACTTTTATTAGGAGGCCAATGGACTAAGGACCTTCCAATGTTGTAAATTGCAGTCAAAATTAATTTTGATTGGACCTCTTATATTTAATTTTAAAGACAGTGGACTGTTATAGTTGAATGATATTATTATTTTAAGTAAAATTATTTAAAAAATAAAAAATCATGAAAGAAGTTGAAACTGATTTTGAAATTGGATCCTTGTTCTCATAGTTTGAAACAATTCTGAAACCAGATCCATCCCCTTTTATTAAAATCAGGTTTGAAACTAATGAAATAGGTTTTGATTTTGCATCGAATCTATCATTTATAATCGATTTCAGTTTCAGTTCCGGATCCAATATGGTTACAACCTCAAACCAATCTATTTTGCGTACCGATCATTGGATGGATAATTGAAATCATTGCTCGTTCTCTTCTAGGATTAGTCTTCAGACTCCAAACAAATAAAAGGACCTTAGAAATTTGGATATGGATTCTGATGGGGTTCAGCTAAGTCGGGTCCATTTCAGATTTTGTGCAACTGAGTTGTATAAGATAGGCTCCTGCGGATACCCCAATGCTTGAACCTGCTGTGTGTTGATGGGAAATTTATTAGTTACATATTTTGGTAACCCTTTTTTAGAATTTTTATGGGTAGACCAGTTTAGTAGGCTTTTTTTCAAGTAGAAATTTGGTATAGGCATTGTTCCTAGGTTTGGCTTTTTGTTGATTTTGTGATGGTTTTTATATTTTGATGAATTATAATGGTATCCTTATAACCACTTTCCATTTGAGACCATCCAAATGCACCCTGAGAAAACATGAGACCCCGAAATTACATGCAATCCAAAGGCACATACAAAGTGTTTAGATAACTTAAAATACAAGGTTTAGAGAATTTGTACTGCCCCAATTCATCAAAATCACAAATTTGGCTAGAAAATCCAAAAACAACCAATATATGTTCCAAGACCCAAGTTTCCATTTGTATCCCCCCTTCTTTTCTTTCCTTTGTTTTTTTGTAAACTCTGCTTGAACCATCCATCTCAATGACATTCCCTGAATTTTGTATCCTTGTATTTGAGCCACTTCTAGATTTCATCTAATGTTCATAGTACATATCCTATCGTTTCTGTTACTCCGGTCATTCTGTGCAACAAACACATGGTTGCTTCTCTGTTCCTTAACCTTTAGCTTCATACAGTAATGGACCTGTAATTAAAGTTAGGATTCTAGATTGCAATCACCTCTTCATAGATTAAAGTTAATCTAATTTAATCTAGAATAAAATATAATGTGCATAAGTTCATTTTTTACATAATGACAGAAGATGCCCCTTTAAAAAGAGGCAAATAGAGGGCATACCAAACGGTCTATTTGAAGTAGACCCGTTAATTACCAAACACGTTTTTTTTGTTCTAGTCTTTTTTTTATAGCTTTTTTTTAATGGCTCTATTTTGAATGGTCCGTCAGAAAAAGAATAGAGATGTCAAACAAGCTCCTGTTTGGCATCTCTATTTTCAACCTCTACTTGTCTAAATGTCTAAAGCGGACAGAGGTTAGAAAAATAAGAGCTTTTGTCACAGATTTCCATCGTCTGCCCACTTTAGAAAAATAGAGGCTTTACCTCTTAAAATGAAGTGGCCCAATTCTGGGCATGTGAAAATAAGAGGATATGGCACTAAAAAAGAAGAGGCGGAGGTTACTTTTTGAGACAAAACTACCCTCAGACGGTGATCTATTGCCAACGAAAATCCTCTCCAACAAAAACCAAAAAGCCCTCGTTCGCTGGTGAGAGATCCCAGATTGATGAGAAGAAAGAGGAGAGGGAAGAAAACTCTGTGAAGACCCTGAAATGATGAAGGACTACTAGAGGGGATGGTGAAGAACATCTTGGATCAGGAGACCCTGAAATGGGTTTTTGTGGGAGGGAAAGGAGGTGTTGGGAAGACGACTTGCAGTTCGATCCTTTCGATCCTCCTCTCGAGGGTTCAATCCTCAATTCTCATCATCTCCACCGACCAAGGCTCGTAACCTCAACGATGCATTCCAGCAACGCTTCACCAAAGGTCCTACTCTTTCAACGGTTGCACCAATCTTACGCCATTCCCCCCCCCCCCCCCCCCCCCCCCCCTTCATCAAATCTGATCCCCATGCCTCATACTTGAATTTGGGCTACTTTCTTCTGTTTTTTACTTTGTTTCAGTTCTTCTTTGTTTGTTGTTTTTTCGTTTGATTTTGACAATTATTTGTCATTCATGTACATAAAGTGGGCAATATATCAGTCTTGCCACGGCGCCTATAGAGTCTAGATCAACCATGGGGTGGGTGGGTTTATGGGGAAATGGGCTTTTCTGATCTAGCAAAGATTCAGGGCATCCAATCGGCCAATCTAATTGAAAAACCTAGCCTAAATTGGATTGTAATGGGTTAAAAATCAGGCTTGACCAATAGCGCCAATGCTTGGGCTAACTATTTATATCTTTCATTGAAGATTATCTGTTCATGGTTGCAAATCTAGGCATTTACAGGATGGAGTTAGCTATTTACTTAGGCTGGCGGCTTGGATAAAAAATATTGGCAATGTACTTGAGCCCACATAGAAGCCCATTATGGCAGTTGATTCTAGAACCTAGCATGGACATTTGGAACTCTAAAATAAGCTTTCAATTTATGATCTAGAGGTTATTTACATATTAGAGGATTTGTTAAACCTTTAAATCCTATTTTTTATTTTTAGAGATTTCTTTTTTTTTAATTAAAACTTTTGCCGGGAAAAAAAAGGCTTATGGATTTTTTTGAGCCCTTTTAGCTAAAGTGGATGGAGGGCAGGCAATGTCAAACTTATAAGTTTTTTTTTTTTTTTTTGATAAAAATGACCTCATATTTTTTTTAAATAATGCAAATGGTGGTTTCTACATTATAATATTTAAAAGGTAGATATCACAATTGCTAAAAGTGAACCCCAATTACCTTATAAATAAAAGTTCTTTTTATAATCGTACCAAACAGACAATCATAAATTAGCAATTAAAATTAAAATTTTCACTTAAAGTTTTAATCTAATTAGTTTTTATTAATTTGATTAGAGCTTCCAAATGGCTCTTGGAATTTTGGCATGCCTGCCTTATTCCCATGCTTCATAAATTAACTAGCAAAGAATGCCTAAGCAAAAAAATTGTGAAGTCAAGGATAGAACAAATTATATAAAAAAATACATCAAAATATTAAAATAAACATGAATACCAATCCTAAAACATGTAAACAATTTAGGTATATTAACCGTACGACTAGTCTTATACCTGACATTTGCCCCACAACCGTCAAACTTTAAATATTTTCTTATAGCTTTTCATACAATAAAGTGCGATATTCCAAGACCCTAGAAATTCGTATTTTGTATAATATTTAAGATATCACACGACCTAAAACATTGTATAATATGATGTGTGTGTAAGATATCACGCAAGGGAAATAATATTTAAAAGTTTGACTGCTCACTGTAAATATCATGTCTAAGGGCAACTTTCCGGACAATATCCTATATTGAAGTACTAGCGGTAACCCGTGTTGTGGGCACGTTCGAACGTAATTAGATAAAAAATTGTCTTAAATTAACTTATTTTGGTAAGTATAGGATTTAGTGTTATTAGAATTTCGGGTTTAGGTTAATTTTTTTTATGATTTAATGCTTTAATGTTTATTGTTTTTAGTATTTTGTTTTATTTATGGTTTAGGGTCTAACTTTTAGAATTTAAGAGTTTAAAGATTAATGTTTAGAGGTTTAAGGTTGATGTGTGTTTTTTTTTTTTTTTAGTTCTGGGGTTAGGGTTTAGGATTAAGGATATAATTTTTAGGGTGTAGAGTTATTAGGATTTTGAATTTACAAATTTGAGATTATGATTTTTTTTTTTTTGGTATTAGAGTTCAGGATTTAGGTTTCTTTTTTTTGGGTGTGTTTGCAGGTGATGGAGAAAAATGAAAAGCAAAAAAAAAAAAAAAAACAGAGAGTGGCAGCTGCATCTTGTCTTGTCTTGGAACTATCAAAGGTCAACAATCATTCTAGACCATTGGATATATATGTTACAGAGGATATTTTTCAAAGATTGTTCTGGACTGCGAAGTTGGGTTGAGATTCGAGCCCATTTGGGTACAATTGGGGTGCGTGTCGCTATTTCCGGAGAGTTCCGATGACTTTCTTATATTTTCTGTCTTTTGAGATTTTGGCACCATCGGGTAGATTACCTAATTTCCCGGACTTTATCCTTCTCGAACCCGACCCAAAACCCGACCCGACCCAACCTAAGGCCCTAAAGGTAATTTGGTAATTTCCTCCCCTACCCACCTAATCTAATCCCATGTGAACCCCACCTCACTCCCATCATATCCTCTATCCCTACTCAATCCACGTGCAGAGCCCTCACCCATTTCCCTTTTCCCCATGACCTTTTGGGTCAAATGACCATCCCCCTTCTTCTCATTTCCACAACAGCAACAGCCGCCCCTCCCTCACTAACCTCACTGCCTCGCCGTCACCGATCATCACCACTACCACCAAGCTCTCCTTCTCCTCTCTCCTCTCTTTTATCCACTTTCCCCATCTCTCATTCATCTCTCCCTCAACCACCCATGCCGCCCCACTGTCCCGGAGCCGCCTCGTCGCCCGCGACCACCACCATCACCATCGAGCTCCCTCACTCTCCTCGCTGCCTCGCCGTGGCCGGACGCCGTCGCCGATCATCACCATTACCACCAAGCTCTCCTTCTCCTCTCTCTTCTCCACTTTCTCATCTCATCTCCCATCTCTCATTTCCCTCACGAATCTCCACCTCAACCGGCCATGCCGCCCCACTGTCCCGGAGCCACCATCATCTCCGACGAACCCAACCCACTTCATCTCTCTCTATTTCTCCATTTCTCCATCTCCCTATTTTCCCCATTTTTCCCTCTCTATTTCTCTTTCTTTCATTCATTTTCTCCCTTCCACGTAGGACAAACGTCCCATCAACACTGTCCTATTTTGTAAGATAGACTAGTAGTAACCCGTGCCGTTGGCACGATAAAAAATTTATCGTAAATTAACTTATTTGGATTTGGGGTTTACGATTTCTTTTTCGGGTTTTTGATAAGGGGTTTATTTATAGGATTTAGTGTTATTATAATTTCTGATTTAGGTTAATTTTTTTTTTGCGTTTAGTATATATGATTTATGCTTTAATGTTTAGGGTTTTTAGTATTTTGTTTTATTAACTTTTATAATTTAAGAGTTTACACTCTAAACTTATTTTCTGTTATTTTTTTTCTATTTTTCTCCCCTGTTAGAGAAAAATAGTGAGATGAATAGTGAAATAGGGTCCACAAAAAAGTGTTATGGACGGCTGAGATTGAGATAAGCAGAAAAAAAAGCCATCAGCCCATTTGGTAATTTCCTCCCCTACCCACCTAATTTAATCCCATGTGAACCCCACCTCACTCCCATCATATCCTCTATCCCCACTCAATCCACGTGCAGAGCCCTCACCCATTTCCCTTTTCCCCATGACCTTTTAGGTCACATGACCATCCCCCTTCTTCTCATTTCCTCAACAGCAACAATGCCCCTCCCTCTCATTTCTCTTATCCCTCTCGTTCTCCCTCCCTCACTGACCTCACTGCCTCGCCGTGGCTGGATGCCGTAGCCGATCATCACCACTACCACCAAGCTCTCCTCTCTCCTCTCTCTTCTCTCTTCTCCACTTTCCCCATCTCTCCCTCAACCGCCCATGCCGCCCCACGGTCCCGGAGCCGCCTCGTCGCCTGCAACCACCACCACCACCATCGAGCTCCCTCACTCTCCTCGCTGCCCTCGCCGTGGCCGGACGCCGTCACCGATCATCACCATTACCACCAAGCTCTCCTTCTCCTCTCTCCTTTCCACTTTCTCATCTCATCTCCCTCACTAATCTCTCCCTCAACCGGCCATGCCCCCCCACTGTCCCGGAGCCACCATCATCTCCGACGAACCCAACCCACTTCATCTCTCTCTATTTCTCCATTTCTCCACCTCCGTATTTTCCCCATTTTTCCCTCTCTGTTTCTCTTTCTTTCATTCATTTTCTCCCTTCCACGTAGGACAAACGTCCCATCAACACTGTCCTGTTTTGTAAGATAGACTAGTGGTAACCCGTGCCGTTGGCACGATAAAAAATTGTCATAAATTAACTTATTTGGATTTGGGGTTTACGATTTCTTTTTCGGGTTTTTGATAAGGGGTTTACTTATAGGATTTAGTGTTATTAGAATTTCTGGTTTAGGTTAATTTTTTTTTTTTTTTTGTGTTTAGTATATATGATTTATGCTTTAATGTTTATTGTTTTTAGTAATTTGTTTTATTAACTTTTATAATTTAAGAGTTTACACTCCAAATTTCAAAAATTTTATTTTTTTAATGTTCTTGACTTTTAATTATTTTTAACACTCTTGGCCAAACTTTACCCGGCTCCCCTGCTTTTCTTTTCTGTTATTTTTTTTCAATTTTTCTCTCCAGCCAGAGAGAAACAGTGAGATGAATAGTGAAATGAGGTCCACAAAAAAGTTTGATGGACGGCTGAAATTGAGATAAGCAGAAAAAAAAAAAAACATCAGCCCGCCCCCCCACGTAAGACAAACGTCCCATCAACTGTCCTCCTTTGTATAATAGATGAATAGTGAAATCCCCCCCACGTAAGACAAACGTACCATCAAGTGTCCTCCCTTGTATAATAGATGAATAGTGAAATGAGGTCGACAAAAAAGTGTGATGGACGGCTGAGATTGAGATAAGCAGAACCCCCCCCCCCCCCCCCCCCCCCCCCCCAAAAAAAAAAAAAAAAAAAAAAAAAAAAAAAACCCAAACCCATCAGCCCTCCTCCACTTAGGATAAACCTCCCATCAATTGGGGTTTATAAAAAAGTGTGATGGACGGCTAAGATTGAGATAAGGAGGGGAAAAAAATAAAAAAACCCATCAGCCCCCCTCCAGGCAGGACAAATGTCTGATTTTGTAAGATAGATATTAAAAATAAATAAAAGGAATAATGTACTAGCTAAGTTAGAAAGCAGAGAGCGCCCAAATCCTCTGCACTCTGCAGAGAACGGAAGACGGGATAAAAAAAGAGAAAAAAAGGGAAGAAAGCACGACAGCGAGGAAGAAAGGTAAGAAGAACCGTTCATTTGTTTCTCTTCTTTCCCTTTCGATTTCAATGTTGCCGTATTTTAGATATTTCCTTTCTGGGTGGGTGTGTTTGTGAGAATTTCTGATAAGAATTCCGACGCTTTGGTATTTTAGGAATTCTTGTCAGAAATGCTTCGTCTCAGAGGGTAAGAATTCCAAAACCCAGCTTTGTGAGAACCCCAATGCTGAAAAAGTGAGCATTCCGAATTTGAGAGGGCCCTTCAGAAACAGATGCAAAACCTATTTTTCTCATCTCTATTCTACCAATTCCATTTCCATGTTTTTTTTTTTTTTTTGAGAAAATCTCAAATTCAGTCTTCCTGGAACTCAGTTTTCTTCAACCATGGCAGGAAAGATCTCTTCAGGAGATCTCAACTGATTCTGCTTGTTTGAGCCTGGTGTGCCCAGGCCCGGGCGCCGTTATCGACGGAGTTGCACTCTTCCTCTTCGACCCCAAGAAAATACCTGAACTCGGTGGTAGCATTGGAAAGACTGCAAATAGCTTCAAACAGGTTAATGTGTAAATTTTTTTTTTGGGTATTTTTATGCTTTTTTGGGTTGTAATTATTGAGTGGCTTTTTTCCCCTACTTTTCTTCAATTGGGTTTTAGGGCCTCTGTGTGTTTTTGTAGTGTTTTTTAAGGTTTTTGTTTAGTTGGATTGATGTTAGATTGTGAGTGGCGTCAGTTGTGTTTTATTAGTGTGATTTTGATGATCTTTGATGTTTTGCATTGCTTTTTTCTGCTTTTTTTTTTTTTTTTTGAATTTGATGGGTGAGTGTTGCCATTGATGATCACGAACATGTGCTGGTGACTTGGTGTTGACTGGAAAGCTCTGTGACACATGTTACTAATTGGCTAGTAGTGGTGCATTCAGTGGGGGAGCCGGGATTTTCTCCTAATGGGCAAAATATTTCTCTCAGCGAGAAATTTGAGAAATAGTTAAGAAAATTAATTTTTTTTGCTGATTAAAAAATTTAACATAAATAAATTAGTTAACATAATATCAAAATTTTAAAATCATATATTCAATCCAATTTAACTATAGACTAGTTATTAATTATCCCAAAAATGATAAAAATGATAAACTCGTATTGCTCTCCACATCCAACATTCAATAATGGGCCCAGAAGACTTTAGAAGAATTGCAAATGGTCTGATTTTGATAAATTTACTTGTGAGCACAGTATTATAATTACAAAAAATTTAAATTAAATATTGTTTTTGAACGTCATAATATGGGTTTGACAATCACATCATTTAGATGTAATTTACTTTTTAATTATCAATCCTATGTAAATGCATATATTGGTGACAATATCAGTAAATATAGCATTTGTAATGCATAAGATTTGAGTTAATTGAAATTTGAGGAATTCCCATTAATAGAGCGAGAAATCCGTTTTGAGCGGCTTGGATTTTCATCAAGTATGCTGCATTGTGGGTTCTACTCCCACTACACTCACATGAAGCGCGTGGAAGATCACTGATTGCAACTAGGCTGAAGATCACTGATTGCAACTAGGCTTTCTTCAGAAGTGAATAGGTATAGAAAAAAAAGGAGAAATTAAAACCATATAATTCAAATGGAAATGGTAATTGGATAGCTTTGATGAGTTGTCTTTTGGATAAAAAAGTAAATGACGAAATTGCCTTCTAGTGTTTTAAAAGCTCCATTCTTTCCTTGAGGGGAAAAAATTTGTTGAGGGGGCAAACAAAGTTGAGGAGGGGCAAAGAGGATAAGATCAAATTAGGCATGAGCATTTAAAATCTTTTCTTCCTATATATTAAAGAAAACCCCAAAAGTTGAGCTCTATGTGGCTCTGCTGCTGGGTGCACTAAAGATTGCAAAAACAAAACCATAAATAGTGGGGGGCATTTCTTGTTACTAATAGGTTTGGGTTGTTGGGTGTCTTGGATTATTATTATTATTATTATTATTATTATTATCATTATTTTTTTGTTGTTGAGAGTTTGAGATTGTGATATTCGTGAGTGAAGATGAGTTTTGGAGTTGGGGTTAGTCCTCGTAAAGCTTTAGTGTACCATGGAATGTTATATCTTATGAAGAGGTCAAGATTTGTTAAAATATATGTATAAATTTAATTAACTTTGCATTATATTCTACTAAAAGTAGTCGTAATACTAGTGTAGTTCAGAATTCTTCCAAGTCATCAAACAGAGAATTTCTGGAATTAAGGCTAGATTATTCTCCGGCATGAAATTCCAGGATGAATCAAGCAACGAATTGGAACTCAGAAGGAGTTTAGCAGCATTTTGAATTCCAATATTCTAAATTCTCCAAATTCTAGTAGGCATGAATTCTCCAAATTCAGTAAAACAGTGGACCTTTAAAAAAAAAGGAGGCGATGCAGAGAACGCGACCCCCTTCCCCAGTTTTCTCCCTTTTCGTCTCAAATTTGCCTCCAGTCATCTCCAAAACCGAACTTGAAGCTATGTTCTGTAGGGCTGGTTCGGTGATGGACTTCTTCCTCCCAATAGAAAGATCCTCAGGCAAACAGAGAGGATTTGGATTCATAAGATTCAAAACTGAAAGGGAGCCCTCAAAGGTATTGATATTGTGAACGGAAGGTCCTGGGGAGGCAGACGCATCATCGCTGAAGTCGCTCGCCTTCGCCCAGGAAAATCACTCCCAAAAGCCCTTCCCACAACCTCCATTTCTCTCGCCAATCCAGGGGCCTGGCGACAGCCAACGTCCAATGCCTGGCGCCATCCTCCAGCATCCATCTATGGCTACAGTGCAGGCTGGATTGTCCAGGACGGTCATGCAAACTACATCCTGGTGGGACCCTGGGTTGTCGATTCGGAGAAGAAGAAACTCTATTTAAGCTTGGTAGGTTTTCTGAAGCCACAGAGGGGTCTGGACGATATTGATAGATGGCTTAAATCCCATTGGGGAAAATCGACAGAAATCCTCAAATTGATAGAAACCGATGTCATTCACATCCAGCTGCTCTCACAAGAGGATATCAGCCAGGTTCTGGATTTCGTTGCTAATTCTTCTTCCCCGTTCGTCGCCATTAATAGGTGAATGGAGGTCATCGGCTCCCCTCCAACCCCCAAATGGATAAGACTCTACGGTGTCCCACTGCAAGCATGGACTGAAGGCGTCTTTCGCCTTTTAGGGGATTACATCGGCACAACCATTGAAGTGGATCGGCACACTTCGGAGAAGGAGATCATAGCCTACGGCCGTGTGAAGGTGCTCACCAGTAGACTCTGTAAGCTTCCGATAGAAATCCCTCTATCAGTTGGCGATCTCCTCATCTCAGTCAGGGCAGAAGAAGACCTCCCCAAAAATGGCGAAAACATCTCAGCAGCTCTAACCCTCGCAATGACCGAAGTTGCCAATCAAGGGTTGGCAGGCGAAGACTCTTCTTCCAAACCCAACCCTAGAATTCTCTCGAAGGAAGCTAGGGCTCACACGCGAGATTTGGGCTGCAAAATTGGACTTCAGCAAATGACCCATTCAGATGCTAAGACTTGGCCCATTTTTCGCTCCTCTCTGGGCCACGAGCTAACTAATGGTGAGTCACTATGCTCATTTCTTAGCAACCTCGGCCAGCCCAACTATTCAGCCCCGGCTTTTTTAGCCTCAACATTTCAAGAGAAGACGGAGCTCGCCTCGACTGGGAGATTCGTCTCGACTGGGAGCTTCACAACGTCAGGGGTCTCATCCACTTCGGATTCCACCAAAGTAACGTTGAACCTGAGCAAGACATCCTCTGCTCCTTCCTTCAGGACAACTTCTGCTCCTTCCTCCCGCCAAACAAATAGAAATCAGCGCCTACAAGCCTTGGATGATTCCAGACGAAAGTCGACAGATGTTGTTCGGTTAATAGCTGGTTGCTACGCCTTGGATTTCGTCTCCACCCCACCTAGCACAGCTTCCACTCCTCGCTCTGTGCTGGACTCCATAACTGTTCCGGCATCCCATTCCTTGGCCCTAAGGGACTCTGACAAGCTCTCTCTCCCTCGTCAGAAAACCAAAAATTCAGCATGTAGGCCAACAAAGTCTTCTCCAAGACCTGCTAGCGAAGGAAGAACCCCTCAGATTGCCCCTGCGGAAGAAACCAACTCAGAATCTCCACATAACCAAGCTGCTCATCCGAATTCTTGGCTCTCTCATAAAATCAAATCATGCGGTGAGGCAATAGGCATCTCAGTAGACAATGGCAAAGGAGGCTGGGAAAGCTTGGTCGCCTTCGCCAAAGACAGAGACATCCAAAACAGACCTGGTATCTACAAAAAGAAGTCTAACAGAAGGGGAAGCATAGAACTTCAAAAGCTGTCCTGTTCCATTAATTATGACAACTGTCCTCTTGGGAGTTCATCATCTCTCACAGTCATCAACCGAGCTAGCGATTTCAAAAATCGTTATTAATGAAAGCTCTATCTTGGAATGTTCGCGGATTAGGAAGTTTAGTGAAGTGTGCAATCATAAAGGAGGTCCTCTGCTCTAGAAAAGCTTACTTGTTGCTCCTTCAAGAAACCAAGCTCAGCTCAATATTCCAAGTGTTAGTCAAAGATTTATTTGGGCTATTGGATTTCACTAGATGCTGACGGATCTACAGGGAGCATTCTGCTGGACTAGAACAATAGACAATTTACCATGACAGATCTCAGTCTTGGCAGTGCTTACAGACAAGACAACAGGTACCTCCTGGATTATCTCCTCAGTCTACGGCCCTTCTGACCGTAGAATCCGTCCAAGATTCTGGTGTGAGCTTGACTCAATTCGCATTAGATGGGCATGCCCTTGGTGTATAGGAGGTGATTGGAATATCACTAGATTCCTTTCAGAAAAATCAGGAGGTGGTAGCACCAAGACAGAAATGGAGGCCTTTTCGGACTGGATCAATTCCCACTCACTCGTCCACTTACATCTAGGGGGCCAAATTCACATGGTCTAACTATCAGAATCCTCCTACTTTGTCGAGACTAGACAGATTCTTGGTAACTGGAGATTGGATCGATTTGCACCCTGAAGCTTGCCAACTAACCCTCCCCAAGCCTATTTCTGATCACCTATGATGCCCATATACGGCACGGATACTGCATGGACATGCCATAGACACAGCAAGGACACGGACTTTACATTTAAAAAGTGAAGTATCGAATACGATACGACACGATATGTTGGCTATTTTGAAGTATCCGTGCATCATAGCTAATCACTGCCCCATCTTACTTGACTCTAGATGCGCAAGGTGGGGGCCCTCTCCATTCCGTTTTGAGCTAATGTGGCTGGAGGACAAGAAATTCAGCGCCCTGATCAACGACTGGTGGAATAGCTATGGCGTCAATGGTTGGTAGGGCTGCACAGAACCGGACCGCAGACCGGACCGGACCACAAAACCGGACCGGACCGGACCGGATTTGCGGTCTTAGCGGTCCAAATCCGGTCCGGTCCGGACCTTTTGTGGTCCGGTCTGGACCGGACCGGACCGCATTTCTTAAAATAATAATTTTTTTTTTTTCATATAGATGAGCCCATGAGGCATGAGCCCAACACCCATTTGTAAAACCCATCATTCATTCATTTGACATTTGCCCACTTTTTAGATGTGAGGTGAAAATGAAAAAAAAAAAAAAAAAAACGAAAAAAAAAGTGAAAAAAAAAAAAATGGAAACCGGTCCGGACCACTTTAAGTGGTCCAACCGGACCGGTTTGGACCGGTCCGGTCCTTCATTTTAGGCCGGACCGGAAATCCGGTCCGAAAACCGGACCGGAAATCCGGTTGATCACCCCTAATGGTTGGGCAGGCTTCAGACTCACTTTGAAGCTTAAGTATCTGAAAGTAAGCATTAAAGACTGGGTCAAGAGCTAAGTGCCCAGAGCGCGGAGCAGGAATGGGGGTGGGAGCAGGAGCGCGAGCGGCGAAATGCTAAGTTTTAAAATAATTATATATCCGGAGCGCCTCCGGAGCACTTAACTAATGGGCACAAATATATCTTATCCATATATTCAAGTATCAAAAATAGAGAAAAAAATTAACTTTGCAATTTGATCATATAAAATAGACAATAATTAATAAGTGAAAATAATTTTCTTCATTCAAAAGATAAATATCAAGGTTATAGAAAAAAAATGCACAAAAAACAAAAATTCTACACGGTTCGCTCCATATTTGGTCGAATTGCGCTCCGAAGATGGTCGAACCGCGCTCCGAAAATGATCGAACTGCGCTCCAAAGACGGATCCGCTCCGAAAGCGCCGATCCGCGTTTTCGGAGTGGGATCGAGAGGGCCGAGAGAAGGTTCCAGGCACTAAGGTCAAGAGTAATATTGGGCCGGTGGAATCGCTAAAGGCTAAATATCTAGAAGAAATGCAAGTCCTTGATAAAAAGGAAAAATCTCAAATATTATTTGATACGGACATTGCCAAGAGATTCAATCTTAAAGATCTTTTTGAGAGGAAAGTCCGGGAAGAAGAAATTAAATGGAAACAGAGATCGAGATATCGGTGGCTCAAAGAAGGGGATAGGAACACCAAATTTTTCCACAGTATGGCTACAACAAGAATGAGGGGAAGCAGAATCAACTACTTGATGGTAGATGGAGAAAGGCTAGAGGACCGAGAAGGGATAAGCAGACACATAGTCAATTTATTCATTAGTCTATATAGCAAAGACGGCAGGATTAAACCTTCCCTAGACAGCCTTCAGTTCTTCACCATCACTGGGGAGAATGCTAACTGGTTGGAAGGCGAGTTCCAAGAGGAAGAGGTCAAGAGTAGCTGTTTTTCACCTAGCTAGTGATAAAGCCCCAGGCCCAGATGGCTTCCCAATGTCCTTCTTCCAGAAATCTTGGGATCTTCTGAGAGAGGATATTATGGCCTTAATGAAGGAGTTCCACTCAAGAGGAAGGCTTTCTAAAACAATTGGCGCTTCCTTCATTGCCCTTGTGCCTAAGAAATCCAGGGCTGATAGTTTGAGAGACTATAGGCCCATAAGCCTCTTAAGCAGCACCTACAAAATTTTGCAAAAGTGCTAGCAACGAGGCTCCAAAAGATCCTCCCATTGATCATCTCTCCCTCCCAAGGTGCTTTCGTCCACGGAAGACAGATATTAGATAGGGTCCTTGTTGCCAACGAATGCATACACTCCAGATACAAAGATAGAGCACCCGGCCTAGTTTGCAAGTTGGATCTAGAAAAAGCTTTTGATATGGTGGGCTGGGATTTCCTCCTTTATTTGATGCGTAGGATGGGTTTTGGATCTAAATGGAGAAACTGGATCAAAGAGTGTGTCTCAAATGGGACCTTCTCCACTCTAATCAATGGCTCCCCGAAAGGTTTCTTCCCAGCGGAGAGAAGTCTGCGTCAGGGGGACCCTCTCTCCCCGTTCCTTTTTGCCATTATCGGAGAGACTCTTAGCCGGATGCTCTCAACAACAGAAGACAGTAACCTGATCAATGGTTTCAAGCCTTCTCCTAATGTACGCTCAGTCTCCCACCACTAATATGCAGATGACACCCTTATTTTCTGCGACGCTGAAGACGATCAGGTCAAAAATATGGTAGCTATTTTACAATGTTTTGAAGCCGTATCAGGCCTCAGGATAAACTTTTCCAAGAGCGCTATTCTCAGGGTTTTAGTTGATGACATCCTCTTCGCCACTTCGCTGACACTTTGGGGTGCAAAGTGGACTGCTTCCCATCCACATACCTTGCCCTTCCCTAGGAGGCAGAATTACCTCGTGGAAAGTTAGGCACCTATCCCTAGGAGGCAGAATTACCTTGATCCAATCGGCACTTACTAATCTCCCAATCTACTACATGTCCATCCTCAAATGCCTCGTGGATACCACCAATCGCATTGAGAAGCTTCAACGCGATTTTCTTTGGCAAGGCCGTGAGGACTCTAAGAAAATTCACTTGGTCAACTGGAAAACAGTTTGTTCTGCTAAAGACACCGGTGGTCTAGGTATCAGACCTTTAAGGATAATGAATCAAGCTCTGTTGAGAAATTGGTTATGGAGAATTGGGGAAGAATTGAGTGGTCTGTGGAGAAACATCGTGTTAGCCAAATACAAAGTGAGGAGAAACGGTTGGGACATCCCTCCTACCTCCCAAAGGTGCTCTACCTTCTAGAAAGGAATTTGCTCCACCAAAGACACTTTTGCTCAATCCATCTGCTACGGAGAGAAAATTTCTTTTTGGCATGATGCCTGGGTTGGAGAGTCCTCTCTAGCAGATCAGTATCCTGACCTTTATAGATGCGCCAGAAACCGTAATGCAAGGATCAGAGATTATCTTGACACAAACTCCAACCGTAACCTCTTATGCCCAATCTTTAGAAGGAATCTATACGAGGCAGAAGAAGCTCACTTTCTAAGTCTCCTCGAGATCCTAAATGGGATAGACATTACTAGAGAAGGGCAAGACAGTAGGCGTTGGGGCCCCTCCAGAGACGATACTTTCTCAATATCATCTTTCTTTTCCACCCTTTCAATAGCTCCTGCTTCTTCTAGAAGCTGGTCTTCTCTCTGGAAGATCAAGGCCCCTCCCAGAGTGCTAGCCTTCACCTGGCTCGCTCTTAGGAACAAGCTGCTTACGATGGACAATCTACGTCGTCGGAACATGATCGTTGTCAATGCTTGCCCTCTTTTGCTTAGCTAACGAAGAATCGGTCAACCATTTACTCCTTCACTGCAAGTTGACAAATGCTCTTTGGTCATCTACTCTTAAGGAGTTCAACTTCAGTTGGGTGCTTCCGCAGTCCTTATACGAGTTGTTCCATCGGTGGTTTTGCCCGATTTCTTCCTCCAAAGGAAAGACCATGTGGCGTCTCTCCTTTTTGGCTTATATCTGGACGATTTGGAAGGAGAGAAACTGAAGATGCTTTGAAGGAATTCCTCCCAAGAAGACTTAATCCTTAAAATGAAATATTGTGTTGCCTCTTGGGTCTCCCATCTTCCAGATTTTTGGGGCTTACCTCTAGATGCAATTATGTACAATTGGAGGGAAGTTGCTTCTCCATGACTATCTTCTCTCCCTCTCCCTCTTTGTATTTTTTTCCTCCTTTTGGTGGTGGCTGTTTTTTGGGGCCTGTCCTAGCGGCTTCTCAGTATAGATCTTTTATACTGTAACGCTTTTGATCAATACAAGTTACCATTTCAAAAAAAAAAAAAGAAAAAGAATTCTCCAAATCCTTTCAACCAAACAGGCTAGTGTCCTAAAGAATCCAGAAATGACTTATTTATTGATGTAATCATGATGTTTAAATGTTTGAATTTCTTGAGTTTTTCCTTCCTTTTACAATGTATTCATGTCTTTCATTGTTATTTGTATTTGTATATTTGTTTTGAAAGATGATTTTTTTTGTACTTCTCTGTAAAATGTTGATATTTTTAGGGCGAATGACTTTAGCTGTATTTTTTTTTTCCTTTGGCATGGTTTAGATCAGACTTGAGAATTCAAAACATGATTTCAAGTTCAAATTGGATCTGTGCATTCTGATCAAATTCTAAGATGTTCAAATGCTAAAATCCATATATTTTGAGCCAACTTTTGCTATTTTTTTGTGGGTACTACTTCTATTTTATTTTACTGTATAGGTACTGTGTCTAATACTCTAAGCTTCCAATTTGCTTATTAGATTTCATAAGTAGCCTGCTTCTCAACTCTATATTTAGTTTATTTTCTTGCTTCATCTGTACTGAATTTTTTACCTCATAAAAAAGACTTGCACTTGGATATTCGTGATTTCATATGGTATGTGTTTTTTGTTCCTCACCACATGGTGCAATTACATGTGCATCAATTCTATCTAAAGTAACTTATGTTTGTATAACTTTGGCCAATAGAGTCACATAATTATATCGCTTGAACAAATTCAACAACTTAAGGTAAAACGGCAATAAAGACCTAAATGACCTTCTAGGGCGCAGCATGTACCCCTTTACTAATGCTATAAAACAATAGCATATATCATTTTATTATTATTTTTGTAAAATTTGTTGAGGCAAAGCAAGTTTTGCCGATATGATCCCATATGTCATGCCAACAAATATGATCATTGGATACCATTGTTATGAACCATGATTCTATGATGCTAAAAAGAAAGCGCACACAACAGAAGAAGACCCATCTTACTAATCATTTCTATAGACCTTATCTCTAGATTTAAGATATACCTCATTTTGCTGTTTGCATTAATGTTTGGAAAGTTATGATCCGGGGTTCCTTTAGTAGTCTATTCTATAACACCATCTTTTCATACTTGTGTATGATTAGGAATAAATGGCTATTTTAGGTTAGCAATACTACTAGTGTAAACAATAGAGCATCTTCAATTTGTACATGTGGTTATGACAAAGGGATAAAGGGATGGACAAGAAAGAAGGATTTACTGCAATGTTTCTCTAGCAAGCTGAATGTAAAACACAATATAGGAACAACATAAGATTATAAGAATAATACAGCTATTACAGCAAAGTTGATCAGCAGCTATATACGAAGTCAGATGGACAAACCAATCTGACCAATGAATGGTGTGTCACTTAGAGAAGCAATAGGTTCTTCTGCTGAAGCCAGTCCTCCTGGCAAGGCAATCTACAGGATCTCTAACCCTAGGTCATCCTTCTAGAAAACAAGCCTGCCGTAAATTTTGGCATTAATTTACATATCATAATAGACAAACTTGTAGAGAATAATAAACATGTGGAACAAAAGAAATTAAGCATAGAAAGAAATCTCAAAAAAAAAAAAAAAAGTGCTAGTTCTTAATTCTTGGTTCAATTTGTTAGGCAGGTATAAGGTTGGATTCAGGTAGTGAACAAATTCCATTGTCTGGTATGTTCATCAGACCTTCAGCAATGATATCTCAAAATGTCATTTTTTAAAGCATCTTCGTATTTTTTACTTTTCAGAGATCCCTGTTAAACATGAAGCTATCACATTGAATATTCTTAGATGAGATATTTATTATGAGCTACACAATTAAATATTACATCACATCCTTTGCGAAAATACAAAAGAGACCGGTCCTCTCATTTCAGGATTAACTGGTAATAGCATCTTCTGGCAAAGTTGGGGAGCCCAATCCATTCACTAGTAATGACTTCTATGTTAAAACAAGGTCCCCAAGGTACCAGAACTTCTATTGTAGTATTTTCAACTTTGTCACCAAGTACACAAAAAAAAACACAATTTTACTCCTGTTTTTCTCTTTCCCTGCATCTGATCCATCAGCAGCAAAACAACCCACAACAAAAATGAGCAGCCAAGGAGATAACTGGTGCAGAAAATGGAATAACTAATAGGAAGACAAATAAATACCTAATAATGAGCAGCTGTAGATAGAGGAATGAGACTGTACAGGGTGTGTTGGGTCTAAAGAATATAATGGAGGTTTATCAAAATGGTGGTGCCATGGTTGATAGTCGATACTAGCATAACATGATCCATAGCAAGGTTTTTTTCTTAAAGCCTTTACAACGTGTAAAAGTATCTGCTCTCAAGTAGCAATACCATAAAATTTCAATGCGAGAACTCAGATTTGTTTAGGACAAAATTTCCCTTAATGTAGCAGGTTATAGAATGAGCCCCTGCATAGTTAAAGCCCATACAAACATCCAACACCGAGGTTTAGCAGATTTTAGATGGTTGGAGGCCTCAATAATGATGATGAGGATCCTTTTTGTTTTGGTGAAATAAAATTTTAATGTTACAAAAAAAAAAAAATGATAATAAAAAAATATGATGATGATGATGATGATGATGAATTGAGGCAAGCCCAATATCATAGCTATAACAGGTAGAAAACCTATGTTACTGGCTGCTACTCCTTATTTAGAGGCTCAATTAGATATATGATTGTAGAGCTTAAAGCTGAGTGTAACTGGAAAGTGTTGGCATTGGTGCTTGAGAGGAAATACTACTGCAAATTATTAGCTTTAAGAATGTGCGAAAAAATCATAGCCTAACTAAAGTAGCCATGTTTTGCAAAGAACCCTGACCAAAGCAGGCATCATAGAGCATAATCTTCGGCTTTCTCTGTCTTAGATCTTTCCAGTATGAATATGTTGACTTTGTCATCCCTCGCAGTCCTCATGGAGACATGGACTCATCAATATATCTAACCACAAAAATCAAGGAGAAGCACTGCTACGCAAAGAATCCTTGGTATAAGAATAAAATAGCGACGAAAAAGTTGAAGGATACAGTGTTTCAAGCCAGCTCTCCGGATTGAAAATGGCCAGCAAGGTGTTGTAGTTCTTTTGAAATATGTTCAACAGCTTTATTGCTAACACAGAATTTATAGGATAGGACAAGTAGAAGCATCAGCAACTTAAAAAAGATTTGGAGTCAACATCAAACTGAAACACTATAGAGAACAGGAACCACCATGTAGTATAAATGTGTCATGGTGATGGGATCTGTTGAGTGTTGACCCAGTAGGTCATCAGGTGGCGGAGCACAGAATTGCAGTGATCATATTATCCTAATCATCCAATAAACTCTGAAATATCCATTGGCTGAATTTGGACAGTTACACTTTGGTTGTTAAAGAATTTGAACAGTTACACTGCGGTTGTTACATGGTGGGACCCCAAAAGTTGTTGTGATCATATTATCCTAATCATCCAAAATTGGAAACTTAAAAATAAAAAAACACAAAAAAATGAATTGGCAGAAGCCCAAATTTGACACTCATCGAACTATTACTCACTGTTGGACTAAAATCAAACTAAATGATGCCTTCTAAAACCATTGAAACTTAAGGGCCATAGATCAAATGGATATGAGGACCTAAGATATTTCGGCCCCCCACCCTCGCCCATAATTGGCATGGCCCACAAGGGCGTGCCCACGGAAGGTTTT
This sequence comes from Litsea cubeba, assembly GCA_012931725.1. NCBI lineage: Eukaryota > Viridiplantae > Streptophyta > Magnoliopsida > Laurales > Lauraceae > Litsea > Litsea cubeba. Next base: position 82,266,256 of record CM022951.1, on the reverse strand, counting down.
CACGAATGGTGCTCAGCGAAGAGTGGCCATACTGGAAATGAAAATGAGAAAAAAAAAAAAAAAATGGTGAAGACGACCATACTACCAAACCCAATAATTATTATTGGTATTTCATATAACCCACCTACTGTAAGTTATTAATCTTCAGATGAAATCATTTTCTTTCATTTTTCTATTTTCTTTCTCATCTCATCCCATCTAATCTTATCTTTGGTTTTGATAATAATCTTAGGCATGATGGCAGTTGCTTTGCCTTCCAGTCCGGTGACAGGAGCCGCTTCTGTTGTTGCTGGTATTCTCAGAGCATTTGGCCCACATTGTCATCTTTCACCCAATCCCTCTACCCATCTCAACCTCTCCTTTGCTTCTAATTCAATAACCATCAGGTCCAATTTCCTCCACAAACTTAAAACCCCAACCCCCTCTCCCCACCTCTTCTTCCCTCTCAATCCCCTCTCTCCACCTTACCCTTACAAATGCCTCGCTGCAATGGCAGGCGATGAAAATGAAGAAGAAGAAGAAGACATTGAAGCGGATGAAAAGGAACACGAAGAAGAGATGAGGCTGTATGTGGGAAATCTTCCTTACTCAATGACTCAGTCCCAACTCACTGATGTCTTCCAGGAAGCTGGCAGAGTTGTTGCTGTTGAGGTAAACATGATTGGTTGCTCCACCATCATTTCTCCTTTTAATTGAACAAAAGCATGTTATCAAACTACTGTGTTTAGGAAAGGAGATGAATATAAGCAAAAAACAGCTGCTGTATTTTCTTGTGTACTAGTTAGTACTGATAAGATGATGAACTGTGGATCTTCTGGCCTGTATTTTCAGGTTGTTTACGATCGGGTGACTGATCGGAGTCGAGGATTTGCATTTGTTACGATGGGTAGTGCCGAAGAAGCCAAAGAAGCGATTCGAATGTTCGATGGATCTGTAAGTTGTACTGAAGACTATAGTTATCATTTGTTTTGGACACTCCAAGTAACTGAAATTCAATGGTGCTATTGATGTTGTTGGTCTGATTAGCAAATTGGGGGCCGAACAGCAAAGGTGAACTTCCCAGAAATTCCGAGGGGAGGTGAAAGAGAGGTCATGGCGCCAAGAATTCGCAGGAGCTCCCGAGGGTTTATCGACAGCCCCTACAAAGTCTATGTAGGGAACCTTGGTTGGAGCCTCACCTCTGAGGCCCTCAAGGAGGCATTCCAAGACCAGCCTGGGTTGCTAAGTGCAAAGGTGATCTATGAGAGGGACTCCGGACGATCACGGGGATTTGGGTTTGTCTCCTTTGCCTCAACTGAAGATGCAGAGTCTGCTTTGAATGCTATGAATGGAGTGGTAAGCTGCTGAAGTTGGTTTGGCCATTGAATTTTTAAATGTTAATTACATCCTACTACTTCTTGGTTTATAATACAGACTCATGCTTGTATGTAGGAGGTGGAAGGGAGACCCCTGCGATTGAATCTTGCTTCACAAAGAGAGAGAACCACCGTGCCTACATCACCCTAATCATCCCAGATGCAGGAAGCTGTAATAGATCCTGTTAGGAATGCAATGCAATCCAGCCTTGGTTATTGAATGTGAAGAGAATGAAAAGATCCATCTCGCCATGAATTTGCATGTATTTCATTTTCACATTTGTTGTGACCGTGTCCTGCTGTCGAAAGGTAGGGGCAGGCTTGGAACATGTGATTTTCCCGTGTATGCGTGGTTTTTGTTTTGTTTTCCATTTTTTCTTGTTGGGGGTTGGTAAGTTGGTTGTTGGGTGTTGGTGTTTACAGGGCCCTTTGTTTTTTTTTGGTTAAATGCTCCTGATCTTGTTCACCTTAATAGATAGGATCAGATGTCTACAAATAAGATTATTTGAAATATGGTTTGAAATAAATCCCCCGAAAAACGGTGATGGTAATATCATGCAGTAATATAGCATATAGTGAATGATATCATGGAATGTTAGATTATTTGATGATATTAATGGAATGTCCCTATTTTCATGAAATTTGCATGTGGGTTGTTACATGGTTATCATGAAATGTCCCTATTTTTATGAAATCTACATGTGGGTGGTTCCATGATATCATGGAATGTCATGAAATCTATATGTTACATGAACATGTGCGCAAATTCCTTAGAAATATTGGATTGACTTGAAAACTCATATTGGAGTGGTCCCAGTTGGATCTTTTGATCCTCCCATGGCCCATGGGATCCCAAGTAGGTGGCCTCGCAACCAGCATGCACAGGAGCATGACTCTATTATATATAGGGGTGTTTTCATATGCATCTACCTCTGTCAGTACCATATAAGGTGGATTTTGTTGGGGACCGATTGATCATGGGATTATGGGGGGTTGGAAGGATCCATGGGGGATGGGGGTAACCCCATATATCTAATTTCAAGTCAATCTGATGCCCTTAATCCAATAATCTTTAGCCCGCATGCACTGGATTAGTGTGTGCTCCCCAATGTAGGGCCCATATGGGGCTCCACTTGGGATTGAGACCTAGGGGGATCAAAAGATCTACATGGGCCTTTCATCTCTGTGAAAAATTAGCTCCAATCCTAAACCTTATCATCTCCATTGGGGCTCCACAAGTTCAACAGTATACAATGCATTCGGATGGGTGAGTAGTCGACCCAACCAGTCTAGTCCATTAGGAGCCGAGGCAAACCCCAAGGGACTTGTGAAATTCAGGGAGAGGTGTGATTCAATTGGACGGACCATCAGGTGGGCCCCACCGCGCATCCTAATAACCATCCCAATGAATAATTTACAAACTCATGGGATCTAGTGCATATAAGGGGAGACGGTTTGGATGGTCCATTCGAATTAGTATATAAAAAATCCAACATATTTAAGCCCGGGCCTACCCGTTTCAGCCAACAACCAGGGAAAATTACCGGTGCCATGCACGGGTCGCACTACTTGACTGCAAAAATCCGAAGGCCGAAATTGTTCTATTACGTCGGTCTAACCGTCAACGCCGATTCCCCACCGCGTACGTCATTGCTTAGCTTGGCTTTCCTTGTATGCTATGCTAACCCCCTTAAAAAATAGAGAGAATTTGTTTGTTCATCTTCCACACGTTTCTAGAAAGGAAAGGATCAAAGGAAGACCGTTTTTACGTCAGGCCACCAACCATCCTATAAATATCCCCCATTAGCTTCTACGCCTCTCATAACCTTGTGATTTGTGAATCTCTCTTTATACGAAAGACCTAAATCTCTTTTTTCTCTTTCTAACAAGGTAAGGTATATTATCAATATTCCCCCATCTCTTCAGCTTTCGATCTATATTCCGTTGATGATGTTCTTATTGCCATAATGTTTTGGTTTTCTCAAGGGAAGTTTGAGATCTATTGATTTTCTTAAGTGAAGCTGTTTAGATCTATTGATTATTTGATCCTTTCTGTTTAGATCCATAGATTAGAATATGTTGACATCTGTTGATTATTTTGAAGGGGCTATTAGATATATGCTGATAATGTTATTATTTCACGATCGGATCTCTTATTTTATGTTAACATCATGTGATGGTTTTCATCTAATCCTGACTGGAAATTTGGATCTTACTGTTATGTAAGATCTGTTTTCCTTTTTTGTTCCTTCCTTTTACTGGAATTTGCATGTGTGGGATCTCTCCAAATTTTTACTGAAATTTTATATATGTAGATGATGTTGTTAGATTAATGATGTTGTCTGATTGGATCAGATTCTTTGTAAGGATCTTTATCTAACTTTGATTGGTTGTTATGTTGTTCTCTTTAGAATCTTAGAAGAGGTTGATAACTGTTTTTAAGGAGTGGTTTTAGATATACATCTATGTTCTTCTAAAAAAAAGATTTCTTGTGTTTTATTTATTTATTTTTACATTTGAGTGCTTGGTTATATGAATAGTATGAGTATTTGTTTCTCTCTGAATTATTTATTTGTTTATTTTTTCCAAATCTGGTTATATGGGTGATCATTTTTCTACTTGGATTTTTTTTTTTTTTTTGAAATATGGTCCTTATAGATGAATTTCTCTTTCTTTTATGAGGGTTTTCTTACCCACTTTTTACATAAAGTTTAACAGTGTTTCTGTAATTAAAGTTCCCTTGAACAATTAAAAATACCCATGAAATTTTAAAGAAGAAAAAGAGATTAGAAAAGTTAAATAAGAAAGCTTGGATGAAGTGGGCAGGAAGCAGACCAGAACAGGGACTGGAATCTTTTTGAACCTGTTCCTGTCCAGATTCAGTATCAGATCAATATGATTCCACTACAAGTACCTATTTGTATTCAAAATAGCAATGGAAAATATCCAAATTTCAAAAAATAAAAAAAAAAAACTTTTTCTCGACGGGTTCAACTATCAAATCAAATCAATACTCTATAATACAGATTCAGTTCAGATCATTACGATTCCACAAGGAGTACCTAATTGTATTCAAAATAGCAATGGAAAATATCCACATTTCAAAAATAAAAAATGAAAAAATCAACTTGGTTCTCTTCAGTTTCAAATATCAAATCAATATGCTATAAACATAACAGAATGTGATTTACAGCTATAAAGCTGATTATAATTGTGCCCTTTTCCCATTCTGTGCTGACTAGTGGAGGAAAAGGCATTCCTAGGATTGGGCTTTCAGATATGGGGGAATAAGTTGTAGACAAATGTCTCCTTTTAAGTTCCATAGATATTTAGGATCACTTATTTCTGCTTTATTTTCCCATATTTTTTTTTATTTGATCTGTGCATGATTTTAGCTCTTTTCCCCTTACCTTGTGATGCTTGGAGCTATCAAACACTTTTTTAACTTTCATTGTTTAAATAATTTAGTTTCATCTAGAAAGAATCCTCTTTTTTCATGGAAATGAATAATTAAGAATTCTGTTGCTATTTTTTTTTCTCTTGATCTGCTGTTCTTATCAGATTCAATTTGCTGTTGACATTGGACAGAAATGCTATTTTTATCTATTATTTACTAAATAAATTTAAACGATATGTTACTTCAGTGAATTTTTGAATATCCAAAATGGAATTTGGTTAAATATGATGCTAGACTGGATGGAACTGGCCCTCATTGGGATTTATTGTTAACTTGCACTTTCTGCCACCTCTAGTCCAACTGTCTAAGTCAAGGTCTTTTTGTTTTAGCTCCATTAATTAGATGTTACCTGTAAGATTTTTTCCCTCCACATCTTCTAAGCAAAAGACAATATGGATGAAATTTTATGTAAGCATAAATATCCAATTTGGCTGTTGGTTAAATATTATCCTGGACTGGATGGTATTGGCCTTCATTGTTTTAGATGGTTAACTGCCACCTCTGGTCCAGCTGTTTAAGTTATGGTTTTGTTGTTCTAACTACATTTAGATGTTGACTGTTAGATTTAGATCTTTTACCGTCCCTCTTTTAAGCAAGTGACAGCATGTATGAAATTTTACATGAGAATAACTTATGTTTTAGAAAACATCGAAGCCTTAAAGTGAGAATATGCTTATGTTTTATAAAATGCGATGTAAATTTTGATTGATTATTTATTTTTCTTACACGTGGAAACAATGAATTGGTGTTTTCCCCCTTGCCCTATAAATGGACCATAGATTCTTAGAAAATATTAGTTTCTCTTAAGTTTTGCTGCTGCTGGGGTTATGTTTTCAAATGTGCATTATGGGGTTTGATGTCAAAATGCCTTTGTTTTATTCATAGGGAAATTTCTTAATCCTGTGAGTAATTTGGCTAATATCTTTCCCTGTTCTTAATTACAGATGCAGATATTTGTGAAGACACTTACAGGAAAGACTATAACACTTGAGGTTGAGAGCTCTGACACAATTGATAATGTCAAAGCTAAAATCCAGGACAAGGAGGGCATTCCACCAGATCAGCAACGTTTGATCTTTGCTGGGAAACAACTGGAGGATGGCCGGACCCTTGCAGACTACAACATCCAGAAAGAGTCTACCCTCCATCTCGTTCTTCGCTTGAGGGGAGGAATGCAAATCTTTGTGAAAACATTAACTGGCAAGACCATCACCCTGGAGGTTGAGAGCTCTGACACAATTGATAATGTCAAAGCTAAAATCCAGGACAAGGAGGGCATTCCACCAGACCAGCAACGCCTAATCTTGCTGGGAAACAACTTGAGGATGGCCGGACCCTTGCAGACTACAACATTCAGAAGGAGTCAACACTTCACCTGGTGCTTCGTCTTCGCGGGGGTATGCAGATTTTTGTTAAGACCCTCACTGGCAAGACAATCACCCTTGAGGTTGAGAGCTCGGACACCATTGATAATGTGAAGTCCAAGATTCAAGACAAGGAGGGCATTCCTCCAGACCAGCAGCGGTTGATCTTTGCTGGGAAACAGCTTGAGGATGGCCGCACCCTTGCAGACTACAACATTCAGAAGGAATCAACTCTTCACCTTGTGCTGCGTCTTCGTGGGGGTATGCAGATATTTGTGAAGACCCTTACTGGAAAGACCATCACCCTGGAGGTTGAGAGCTCAGATACGATTGATAATGTAAAGGCCAAAATCCAGGACAAGGAGGGCATTCCACCAGACCAGCAGCGTCTCATCTTTGCAGGGAAACAGTTGGAAGATGGACGGACACTTGCGGACTACAACATTCAGAAGGAATCAACACTACATCTTGTTCTGCGTCTGCGCGGTGGAATGCAGATTTTTGTCAAGACACTTACAGGGAAGACCGTCACTCTGGAGGTGGAGAGCTCGGACACCATAGATAATGTGAAGGCTAAGATCCAGGACAAGGAGGGCATTCCACCAGATCAGCAGCGGTTGATCTTCGCTGGAAAACAGCTTGAAGATGGACGCACGCTTGCAGATTATAACATTCAGAAGGAGTCAACTCTCCATCTGGTGTTGCGGCTGCGGGGTGGGATGCAGATTTTCGTCAAGACGCTGACCGGCAAGACCATCACTCTGGAGGTAGAGAGCTCTGATACTATAGATAATGTGAAAGCGAAGATCCAGGACAAGGAGGGCATCCCACCTGACCAGCAGCGTCTCATCTTTGCTGGTAAGCAGCTTGAGGATGGCCGCACTCTCGCTGATTATAACATCCAGAAGGAATCAACCCTCCATCTTGTCCTCCGCCTGCGTGGTGGTTTTTAAGTCACTGCCTGTTCTGTTGGTTGGATGTGTTTCTTTTATTAGCTGGTGTGCTTTATGAACTTATGCTAAACTCTCTATTGCTACCTATGTTAAGACTCTTTAATAATTGTTCTCTATATAGTCACTTAGCATTTGCATCTTCTGTTATCTACTCTCTCTATCTTGCATTTTGCTCCCTTTTGAGCAGGGACATCGGTTCGTTCCTTTTCCCCTCTTGTATGAATCTCAACTTACTCTGATAGTTTGTTATTTTGCTTGTGTTTTTTTTTTTTTTTTTTTTTTTTTTTTTTTTTTTTTTTTTGTTTTTTTTTGTTTTTTTGTTTTGAGGAGTTTCTAAGGGCTTGTTTTATTAATTGAATACATGGAAATTGCAAGACATTTTTTTTTGAATTTCTAGGAACAAATTCGAGGAACAAATTTTGAATTTTCATATCGTCAAATTATCTTGGATCGAATGGTAATTGATAGGGGGGGTGGGGGGTGGGAATACTCGGCCATTGCCATAGTAATTCAAAAGGAGTGCATCTGCATAGTGTTTAATATCTTACACACACACACACAACCCCCCCCCCCCCCCCCCCCCCCCCCCCCCCCCCCCCCCATCTCTCACTCTTGACCTCTTTAATAATCCTTGGTGGAACTCATTTGATTAAGTCAGTCCCTCTGTATTCTATAATGTGAAGAAACAGGGCAAAGCTTTCAATTGCTCTAATTTGGAGATGTGGATGTGCCTTCCAAGTTACATTTAGGGACACTTTGGAATGAAAAATTTGTATATGATAGATTTTACATGTAAGGTGAGGTGAAAGGTTTTAGGATATAAGGTGGAGATGTGAAATAGGATATGAATTACTAAGGTGATGGTGTATTCTTGCGGAGACATGGATGGGTCTTCTACTTAGGATATGATTTACAAGGTGATGGTGAGTTCTTTTCCGCTCTCTCTTCATATAAAAACATTTTATATTGAAGCGCTAGGTTGTCTTCTTTCACTCACAAAACTAATTTTCTTACCAGATCATCTGAGTGTGGGACTATCAATGTTCATTTTGTTTGATACTTATCTTCTGCATCTTCAATTTTAACCATTTTTAGAAATACAAGTACCTACCATCCCCGACTTGTCTCCAAGCCCCAAAATAATCCTACTGGGTAATTTAGAGGATTCTGGTAGAGTCCAACCTTAGGATTGTGGTGGAATCGGTCCATATATTTAATGAAAACTACTGGCGTGCTTTGAACTGCCAAAACGCTCCAAACTGAACCGAGATCTGAGTTGACCCTGTTGAATTTCCCACTTCTGCGTGTGTTCAAAGAAACTGGTACATAGATGATGCAGCTCGTGATCCACGATCGAATGGACCAAACCCACAGCAGCAGTCTTGCATTCGGAACACACAATAAGAGAAAATCACACACAAAGTAAGCCAAACCTGAAATCTTCTATTCAATAATCAGAGGTACCAATTGTCACGCCCCGAGCCTGAGATTCAATTATATTTGGGTAAATCCCAAGGCGCGACTACACATACTCCCGTGAACTCCGTGTTTAACTGAAGTTAAAATGAAATCCACAAGGGATATACTTACTTCACGTGAGTAAGATATTCAAATCACACCTGTCATATACATAACAATGCAGAAGACATAAACAAATATGATATTACTATTCCATGATGCCTGAATATACACATTTACAAAGTTCTTTACACAAAAGTAAAGTTCTCAGTTTACTAACCATGTCACAATTTTCATATTCAAAATACAATGCAGGATGACACACACTTTAAAGTTCTCAAAAATTGTTTCCAAAAGATTTCTACTTCTCTCTTGCACTCAGATATCAAGATCAAATGATATCCCGACTGCTCCACTCTATTAGTTCACCCAGAGGAACCGGAGCGGTCTCCTCCGCTGACGTGGCCTCTGCAGGATTGGCATTGGCATCCGGGCCTATAATACTATTAATAACACTATGATACGACGATTTAGCGAAGTATAAACATTTCTATGATAGTACATGTTATAACACATAGGCCTTGTTTGGCATATCTACTCTTTTTCTGACATACCATTCAAAATAAAGCCATTAAAAAAAGAGCTATAAAAAAAAAGAGGTTAGAACAAAAAAAACGTGTTTGGTGATGAACGGGTCTACTTCAAATAGACCGTTTGGTAAGTCCTCTATTTGCCTCTTTTTAGAGGGGTTTGCCTTAATTTTTTAGAGGGGAAGAGGAACCCTCATTTTGTTTCTTCTCCTCTCTCTGTTTGTGTTGGTGAATGTATGAAATGGGCATATGATGATGAAAATCACATCTTCTATAATCAAACCCATATCCCAAATCTTCTCATCCAAATCAAAATCTCCCCCAACAACCCTAAACTAAAACTCATCTTCAACCCTTTCCATCATCATTAAAAAAAAAAAAAAAACATATCGACTGAACATAGAGAGAGAAAGAGAGTAGAAAGCAATTGTTCTGAATAGAGATTGCAACAAGAAGAAACAAAAGGGGATCGTACCAGAAGAGATGAGCGTTGCAAGCATTACCAGAAGACCAATACAGCAGGCTGATAGGCCATATACCGTTCTCCTTTCCAGCCTCTATCACGAAGATGGGTTTTGAGTTGCAGAAAGAATGAGAATGAGGGTTTTATTCAAAGGACTTTCGTTGACAATAAAATTCCGTTGGGGCATTTTTGTCATAAAAGATGGGTTCTGCCTCTACTTTTTTGAGAGGCATTGCCTCTGATTTCTACATGCCCATTTTTGGGGCATTTCCTTTTTAGAGGCTTTGCCTCTTTTGCTCTAGAATGTGCAGAGGCTATAAATCAGTACCGAACACTTCTATTTTCAAAACCTCTGTCCGCTTTAGAGAAATAGATGTTTAGAGGTAAAAAATAGACATGCCAAACAGGGGCTAAGTCTGTTTAAACCTAAATTAGAAAATTCTCAAATTCAATATCAAATACTAGACAATTTGTGCAATAATCTCAATGTATGCAATAAGAATCAAATTTAGGATCATACACTAATTGGCAACTACATTAGCATCTTATCTCATTTCAATTCATGATTCCTTCTATTGGAAGTATTCATTCATTTTACAAATAGTGGTATCTAACCAGTGTCCGGGCCAAGGACAACTGGCATCACCACGGAGCTCCGGAACGCTCCCATTTAACCAATTTCAGCTCTAATGAACTTTAATAGGACAACTAAGTAGTGCCAGACTCAAAGAGTCAATTTAAGTGTCATTCCCACCATCCAATAAATACAAAGGGCATAATGGGAACAAGAAAAAGAGAAGGAGAATGGGAACGGTCGTTGGTTTTGGTTAGGCTTGACTTTAAATCATGAAATCATTTAAGTAAAAATATAAAATATCAAGGTGACATCTCGATTGAGGCTTGGAAATGATTAGGAAAAGTTGAGGAGATTTGGTTAACTAGACTCTTCAATAGGATATTAATGATAAAGAAAATGCCAGTTGAATGGAGAAGATGTGTATAATAATACCTATATGTAAGAAAAAGGAAGATATACAAAACTGTACCAACTTTCGTATGATTAAACTTATGAGTTATACTATGAAGTTATGTTAGAGAGTAATGGAGCAAAGATTTAGACAAAAGACCAAGATATTTGAAATTCAATTTGGCTTTCTGTCAGGGATGTTAGTGATAGGTACACTATCTTCTCACTTAAGCAATTAATGAAAAAATATCGAGCGAAGAAGAAAAAACCTAGATATGATCTTCATTGATCTAAAAAAAAGCCTATAATAGGGTACCTGGAGATTTATTTGGTGGATTTTAAATAAAAGGAATATTCTAAGATGTTATATCAAAATTATTAAAGACATGTATGAATGAGCAATAACGATTGTGAGAACTACTTGTGGATAGATAGGGGAGTTCCCAATGACCATAAGTTTGCATTAGGGGTCAACCCTATGTCCCTATCTCTTTGCACTGATTATGAATGAGCTAACTACTTGTATTCAAGAAGTGGTACCTAGGTGCATGTTATTTACCGATGATATTGTATTGGTAGATGAATCAAGATGATGTGAATTAAAAACTTGAGAGATAGCGGGAGGTTTTATAATCCAAATGCTTTGAAATAAGCCATACAAAGACGGAATATATAAATTGTAACTTCAGTGGACATATATAAAGAGTTGAAATTGCTATGAGAATTGAAGACCATGAGATACCACAAAGTAATTCTTTTCGCTACCTTGGCTCTATAATTACTAAGGATGGTGAGATTGATGACGATGATGAACATAGGATAAAAGGGGATGTTTAAAGTAGATACTTACTTTTGGAGTGCTTTGTGATTGACGATTGCCAACAAGATTAAATGAAAGACTTTATAGGACAACGATTAGACCAGTTATACCCGATGAAAAAAAGAATATTGGCCACTCAAAAAGCAATATATGTATAAAATGGATGTAGCTAATATGAGAATGTTAAAGTGGATGTGTGGTAAAACTAGGAAAGATAAAAATAGAAATGAGTGCTTTCGAGAGCATTTATGGGTAGCAATAATAGGGGATAAAATTTAAGAAACTTACTTGAGATGATAAAGAATAGCTTGGCTATGAAGGTTGATGGCTCATCAAGGGGACATAGTAGGTAAAGAGGACGTGAATAGAGGTAGTAAAAATATATATGAAGAAGTATAACTTATCTGAGGTTTTTGCTCAAGATAAGATTCGAACGGAGAAATAAAATTCGTGTAGCAGACCCTAACATAGTTAGGACAAGGCCTTGATGATGATGATGACAACGACAAAATATAGGGGTGTGTTTGAGGTTTAATAAAATCATAGGGGCATTTTTGTAAAAGTATTTTTTTCTATTTTGCATAGAAAATGATAGATTAAGAGAGTTACATGCAATTACAGCTATAATAAGTGAGAACCCAAACATGGCCCAAGAAAGCATCATACTTAGACTCACATGTACTGAAATCCGCACATGCGTGAATTCTAACAACAAAAATACCAAAATGTCAACAATTATCCAAACACAAAGTACAAACTAAATAGTTGAACAAGTTTAGAATGCTAAAGATAAAAAAAAAACCTAACAGAAATAAAATTTAGTCTAATCTCACACTAAACTGTGATACGGTGATCTCTATACATAAAGATGTTAATTTAAAAAAAAAAAATACCATAACACTAATCTTGTTAGTGGTAATATAACCCACTAGCCACAACATATGAACATTATAGAGTGTATCAATCTGACACGAAAACTGACACCTCCACGCAAGAAGAGGCTCTAGGGAAAGCACGGATGATCTGAGCAATCCCATGTAATACCTTCGGGTTCCTTAGAGTCACTTTGAAATTTATTTCTTTAGTAATGTAAAGAGTCAACTTCTCCAAGTACATCGAACTCTTAAGCAAAGTTTTTAGAAACCTAATTTCATTTCCTTGTGTCTCCAAAGAGGCCTCAGAGGTACTACTCTCAAGCAATGATAGGCACAATTCTTCATCATAGTCCCATACTTTTATCATCTTGAGGTGATTCATCAGACAAGATAATGGAGAAAGAAATGATTCCCAATATACCATTTCATCGAAATTGTATTTCTTTGCCAATCCTACGTTGAGATTGTACTGCAAAATTAAAGTGGTCAGTTTTTTAGGACCTAGGAAAAAAAATTAGAAAGGATTTATGGTGAAGATGTAGGAACAACCAAGAAAATTGTAGCATTACTCACACGACTATAGTGCTTTGAATTTATCTTTATATTGAGAGTCTCAAGGTTACATGAAACAAGTAGACTATCCCTAGCTATAAGTTCCCATTTTATGAGTGCAGTCTCAAGTATCAAACGTTTGTGCTTAAAGATGGAAGCTGGTAGATCTTGTAACTCTTGAAGAGACAATGCCTTAAAAAAAAATTTCTCTATGTCAATATAACATAATCAACAAAGCTTAAGCTACATGTCTAAACCCAACAATGTAATATGTAATAAACAAATCATAATTGTGCAAGTGTGTTCATCGCCGACTCATTGTCATGAAGCCTATGTGTATGTTTTTAAGCTTTTGATATATGTACATGCATGTTCTTTAAGCACAGTTGCTCAAGCTAATTGATATTTTAAAGAGATAAATTAATGTAAAAATTATAATAAATGGTTCATATTAAATGAAAAATTAACATGTGATTAGACAGATGGAAAGAGGGCCCCACAAGTGGCATGACTCATGCAAAATCTTTCAAAGAGTGGGAGATGTGATAAGAGACATTGCAAATGGGCCCCATCAGTGGCGCCGTGGGGGGTCCCACATGATGCTAGAAAAAGAAGCGGAAGATGTGGCAAATGCACCGCGTATCGGATATATTGTGAGTTGATCGAATCAAAAACTGAAGTGTTAACTTTTATCTGATTCTTCAACCCATCCCGAGCCCTAGTGGATTATTAATTATACGACCTCATCGGTTGACCATTTTATAGAAATAAATCTCTGGCCATTCTATCTATTGAGAGAGATGAGAGGATTTGAATCCTATTATGATTGTGTTAACACCACTGGTCAAACAAGCATCAATCCCATTTGATGTAGCTTAAGTCTTAGGCAAATCGAATAATAAATTAAAATTAATATCTTAGGGCCCATATGGGGCCCCACTTGGGATTGAGACCTAGGGGGATCAAAAGATCTACATGGGCCTTTCATCTCTGTGAAAAATTAGCTCCAACCCTAACCCCTATCATCTCCATTCGGGCTCCACAAGTTCAACGGTGTATAATACATTCAGATGGGTGAGTAGTCGACCTAACGATTTAGTCAATTCAGATGGATGCAAACCCCAAAGGACATGTGAAATTAAGGGAGAAGTGTGATTCAATTGGAAAGAACATCAGGTGGGCCCCACTGCACATCATAATAACCATCCCAATGGATAATTGCAAACTCATGGCATCTAGTGCATATAGGGGGCGACGGTTTGGATGGTACATTCAGATGTAGTATATAAAAAATCCAACAGATTTAAGCCCGGCCCTACCCGTTTCAGCCAACAACCTGGGAAAATTACCGGTGCCATGCACGCGTCCCACAACATGACTGCAAAAATCCGAAGGCCGAAATTGTTCTATGCGTCGGTCTAACCGTCAACGCCGATTCCCCACCGCGTACGTCATTCCTTAGCTTGGCTTTCCTTGTATGCTATGCTAAACCCTTAAAAATAGAGAGAATTTGTTTGTTCATCTTCCACACGTTTCTAGAAAGGATCAAAGGAAGACCGTTCTTACGTCAGGCCACCAACCATCCTATAAATATCCCCCACCAGCTTCTACGCCTCTCGTAACCTTGTGATTTGTGAATCTCTCTTTATACGAAAGACCTAAATCTCTTTTTCTCTCTCTAACAAGGTAAGGTATATTATTCCCCCATCTCTTCAGCTTTCGATCTACTGTTTATTCCGTTGATGATGTTCTTATTGCAATAATGTTTTGGTTTTCTCAAGGGAAGTTTGAGATCCATTGATTTTCTTAAGTAAAGCTGTTTAGATGTTATGATCCATTGCAATATGTTATGATTATTTGAATATCCTTTTTGTTTAGATCCTTAGATTAGAAAATGTTGACATCTGTTGATTATTTTGGAGGGGATATTAGATATATGCTGATAATGTTATTATTTCACGATCTCTTATTTTATGTTTATATGTGATGGTTTTCATCTAAATCCTGACTGGAAATTTGGATCTTACTGTTATATAAGATCTCTTTTTTGTTCCTTCCTTTTATTGGAATTTGCATGTGTGGGATCTCTCCAAATTTTTACTGAAATTTTATATATGTAGATGATGTTGTTAGATTAATGATGTTGTCTGATGGGATCAGATTCTTTGTAAGGATCTTTATCTAACTTTGATTGGTTGTTATGTTGTTCTCTTTAGAATCTTAGAAGAGGATGTGAAACTATTGGTAACTGTTTTTAGGAGTGGTTTAGATCTACATCTGTGTTGTTCTAAAAAAAGATTTCTTTTGTTTTATTTATTTTTACATTTGAGTGCTTGGTTATATGATGGAATAGTATGAGTATTTGTTTCTCTCTGAATTATTTATTTTTATTTGTTTATTTTTTCCAAATCTGGTTATATGGGTGATCATTTTTCTCTACTTGGATTTTTTTTTTTTTTGAAATATGGTCCTCATAGATGAATTTCTCTTTCTTTTATGAGGGTTTTCTTACCCACATTTTACATAAAGTTTAACAGTGTTTCTAATTAAAGTTCCCTTGAACAATTAAAAATACCCATGAAATTTTAAAGAAGAAAAAGAGATTAGAAAAGTTAAATAACAAAGCTTGGTTGAAGTGGGCAGGAAGCAGACCAGAACAGGGACTGGAATCTTTTTGAACCTGTTCCTGTCCAGATTCAGTATCAGATCAATATGATTCCTCTACAAGTACCTATTTGTATTCAAAATAGCAACGGAAAATATCCAAATTTCAAAAAAGAAAAAAAAAAAAAACTTTTTTCTCGACGGGTTCAAATATCAAATCAATATGCTATAATACAGATTTAGTATCAGATCATTACGATTCCACAAGGAGTACCTATTTGTATTCAAAATAGCAATGGAAAATATCCACATTTCAAAAATAAAAAATGAAAAAACCAACTTGGTTCTCTTCAGTTTCAAATATAAAATCAATATGCTATAATCATAACAGAATGTGGCTTACAGCTATAAAGCTGATTATAATTGTGCCCTGTTCCCATTCTGTGCTGACTAGCGGAGGAAAAGGCATTCCTAGATTGGGCTTTCAGATATGGGGTTATAAGTTGTGGACAAATGTCTCCTTTTAACTTTTAAGTTCCATAGATATTTAGGATCACTTATTTCTGCTTTAGTTTCCCATGTTTTTTTATTTGATCTGTGCATGATTTTAGCTCTTTTCCCCTTACCTTGTGATGCTTGGAGCTATCAAACACTATTTTAACTTTTATTGTTTAAATAATTTAGTTTCATCTAGAAAGAATCCTCTTTTTTCACGGAAATGAATAATTAAGAATTCTGTTGCTATTTTTTTTTCTCTTGATCTGCTGTTCTTATCAGATTCAATTTGCTGTTGACATTGGACAGAAATGCTATTTTTATCTATTATTTACTAAATAAATTTAAACGATATGTTACTTCAGTGAATTTTTGAATATCCAAAATGGAATTTGGTTAAATATGATGCTAGACTGGATGGAACTGGCCCTCATTGGGATTTATTGTTAACTTGCACTTTCTGCCACCTCTAGTCCAACTGTCTAAGTCAAGGTCTTTTTGTTTTAGCTCCATTTAGATGTTACCTGTAAGATTTTTTCCCTCCACATCTTCTAAGCAAAAGACAATATGGATGAAATTTTACGTAAGCATAAATATCCAATTTGGCTGTTGGTTAAATATTATCCTGGACTGGATGGTATTGGCATTCATTGTTTTAGATGGTTAATTTGCAGTTTCTGCCACCTCTGGTCCAGCTGTCCAAGTTATGGTTTTGTTGTTCTAACTACATTTAGATGTTGACTGTTAGATTTAGATCTTTTACCGTCCCTCTTTTAAGCAAATGACAGCATGTATGAAATTTTACATGAGAATAAGTTATGTTTTAGAAAACATCGAAGCCTTGATTAAATTGAGAATATGCTTATGTTTTATAAAATGCCATGTAAATTTTGATTGATTATATATTTTTCTTACACGTGGAAACAATGAATTGGTGTTTTCCCCCTTGCCCTATAAATGGACCATAGATTCTTAGAAAATATTAGTTTCTCTTAAGTTTTGCTGCTGCTGGGGTTATGTTTTCAAATGTGCATTATGGGGTTTGATGTCAAAATGCCTTTGTTTTATTCATAGGGCAATTTCTTAATCCTGTGAGCAATTTGGCTAATATCTTTCCCTGTTCTTAATTACAGATGCAGATATTTGTGAAGACACTTACAGGAAAGACTATAACACTTGAGGTTGAGAGCTCTGACACAATTGATAATGTCAAAGCTAAAATCCAGGACAAGGAGGGCATTCCACCAGACCAGCAACGCCTAATCTTTGCTGGGAAACAACTTGAGGATGGCCGGACCCTTGCAGACTACAACATTCAGAAGGAGTCAACACTTCACCTGGTGCTTCGTCTTCGCGGGGGTATGCAGATTTTTGTTAAGACCCTCACTGGCAAGACAATCACCCTTGAGGTTGAGAGCTCGGACACCATTGATAATGTGAAGTCCAAGATTCAAGACAAGGAGGGCATTCCTCCAGACCAGCAGCGGTTGATCTTTGCTGGGAAACAGCTTGAGGATGGCCGCACCCTTGCAGACTACAACATTCAGAAGGAGTCAACTCTTCACCTTGTGCTGCGTCTTCGTGGGGGTATGCAGATATTTGTGAAGACCCTTACCGGAAAGACCATCACTCTGGAGGTTGAGAGCTCAGATACAATTGATAATGTAAAGGCCAAAATCCAGGACAAGGAGGGCATTCCACCAGACCAGCAGCGTCTCATCTTGCAGGGAAACAGTTGGAAGATGGACGGACACTTGCGGACTACAACATTCAGAAGGAATCAACGCTACATCTTGTTCTGCGTCTGCGCGGTGGAATGCAGATTTTTGTCAAGACACTTACAGGGAAGACCGTCACTCTGGAGGTGGAGAGCTCGGACACCATAGATAATGTGAAGGCTAAGATCCAGGACAAGGAGGGCATTCCACCAGATCAGCAGCGGTTGATCTTCGCTGGAAAACAGCTTGAAGATGGACGCACGCTTGCAGATTATAACATTCAGAAGGAGTCAACTCTCCATCTGGTGTTGCGGCTGCGGGGTGGGATGCAGATTTTCGTCAAGACGCTGACCGGCAAGACCATCACTCTGGAGGTAGAGAGCTCTGATACTATAGATAATGTGAAAGCGAAGATCCAGGACAAGGAGGGCATCCCACCTGACCAGCAGCGTCTCATCTTTGCTGGTAAGCAGCTTGAGGATGGCCGCACTCTTGCTGATTATAACATCCAGAAGGAATCAACCCTCCATCTTGTCCTCCGCCTGCGTGGTGGTTTTTAAGTCTCTGCCTGTTCTGTTGGTTGGTTGTGTTTCTTTTATTAGCTGGTGTGCATCTTTATGAACTATGCTAAACTCTCTCTTGCTACCTATGTTAAGACTTCGTTAATAATTGTTCTCTATATAGTCACTTGGCATTTGCATCTTCTGTTATCTACTCTCTCTATCTTGCATTTTGCTCCCTTTTGAGTAGGGAAATCGGTTGGTTCCTTTTCCCCCTCTTGCATGAATCTCAACTTACTCTGATAGTTTGTTATTTTTGCTTGTGTTTTTTTTTTTTTTTTTTTTTTTTTTTTTTGTTTTGAGGAGTTTCTGAGGGCTTGTTTTATTAATTGAATACATGGAAATTGCTTTGTTATTTTGCTTTTTTTTTTTTGGAGGAGTTTCTAAGGGCTTTTTTTATTAATTGAATACATGGAAATTGCAAGACCTTTATTTTTTTTTTTTTATAAATGGTTAAAATTTTAGGAACAAATTTTGAATTTTCATATCGTCAAATCTTGGATGGAATGGTAATTGAAAGGGGGTGGGTTGGATTTGAATACTCCGCCATTGCCATAGTAATTCAAAAGGAGTGCATCTGCATGGTGTTTATTATCTTACACCCCTTACCTCATCTTTCACTCTTGACCTCTTTAATAATCCTTCTCATTTGATTAAGTCAATCCCTCTGTATTCTATAATGTGAAGAAGCAGGGCAAAGCTTTCACTCGCTCTAATTTGGAGATGTGGATGTGCCTTCCAAGTTACAATTAGGGACACTTTGGAATGAAAAAATTGTATATTTTAGATTTTGCATGTAGGGCCTCTTCGTTTGTCAATAGATTAGGAAAGAGGTAAGGGGATGTGAGAGGTGAAGGATATAAGGTGGAGATGCAAAATATGATATGAATTACTAAGGTGATGGTGTATTTTTGTAGAGACATGGATGGGTCTTCCACTTAGGATATGATTTACTAAGGTGATGGTGATTGGTGAGTTCTTTTCCGCTCTCTCTTCATATAAAAACATTTTATATTGAAGCGCTAGGTTGTCGACTTTCACTCACAAAACTAATTTTCTTACCAGATGATCTGAGTGTGGGACTATCAATGTTCATTTTGTTTGATACTTATCTCCTGCATCTTCAATCTTAACCATTTTTAGGAATACAAGTACCTACCATCCCCGGCTTGCTTCCAAGCCTCAAAATAATCCTATCTAATGAAAACTACTGGCGTGCTTTGAACTGCCAAAACGCTCCAAACTGAACCGAGATCTGAGTTGACCCTGTTGAATTTCCAACTGCTGCGTGTGTTCATGTTGAATTTCCAACCTAGGTCATCCTCTACTCTCGGGGCACTCTTTATTTTAGGTGACAGAGAGATACAATTGGCTGAAGAGTGCATCCATGACAAAGAAACTGGTACATAGATGATGCAGCTCGTGATCCATGATCGAATGGACCAAACCCACAGCAGCAGTCTTGCTTTCGGCACACTTCAGAACACACAATAAGAGAAAATCACACACAAAGTAAGCCGAACCTGAAATCTTCTATTCAATAATCAGAGGTACCTATTGTCACGCCCCGGGTCCGAGATTCAATTATATTTGGGTAAATCCCAAGGCGCGACCACATGTACTCCCGTGTTTAACCGAAGTTTAAATGAAATCCACAAAGGATATACTTACTTCACGCGAGTAAGATATTCAAATCACACCTGTCATATACATAACAATGCGGAAGACATAAACAAATAAGATATCATATATGGAAAAGTACATTATTACTATTCCATGATACCTGAATATACACATTTACAAAGTTCTTTACACAAAAGTAAAGTTCTCAGTTTACTAACCATGTCATCCATCTACATATTTAAAAACGATATCCCGGCCATTCCACTCTATTAGTTCTCCCGGAGGAACCAGAGCGGTCTCCTCCGCTGGCGCGGCCTCTGCAGGATTGGCATTGGCATCCGGGCCTGTAATACCATTAATAACATTATGAATACGACAATTCAGCGAAGTATAAACATATCTATGATAGTACATGCTATAACACATATTAAGTCTGTTTTAATCTAAATTATACAATTCTCAAATTCAATATCGAATACTAGACAATTTGTGCAATAATCTCAATGTATTCAATAAGAATCAAATTTAGGATCACACACTAATTGGCAACTACATTAGCATCTTATTTCATTTTAATTCATTCCTTCCATTGGAAGTATTCATTCAATTTACAAATAGTGGTATCTATCTAGTGTCCGGGCCAAGGACAACTGACATCACCACGGAGCTCCGGAACACCCACATTTAACCCATTTCAGCTCTAATGAGCTTTAATAAAACAACTAAGTAGTGCCAGACTCAAAGAGTCAATTTAAGTGTCATTCCCACCATCCAATAAATGCAAAGGGCATAATGAGAACAAGAAAAAGAGAAGGAGAGTGGGAACGGTCGTTGGTTTTGGTTAGGCTTGACTTTCAATCATGAAATCATTAAGGGGTGGCATCCCAATTGAGGCTTGGAAATGCTTAGGAAAAGTTGAGGAGATTTGGTTAATTAGACCCTTCAATAAGATATTAATGATAAAGAAAATGCCAGTTGAATGGAGAAGAAGTGTATAATAATACCTATATGTAAGAAAAATGAAGATATACAAAACTGTACCAATTAACTATCGTGAGATTAAACTTAAGAGTCAGGATACTATGAAGTTATGTAAAAGAGTAATGGAGCAAAGATTTAGACAAAAGACCAAGATATCTGAAATTCAATTTGGTTTTCTGTCAGGGAGGTTAGCGATAGACACTATCTTCTCACTTAAGCAATTAATGAAAAAATATCAAGCGAAGAGGAAAAACATAGATATGATCTTCATCGATCTAAAAAAAAATCCTATGATAGGGTACCTGGAGATTTATTTGGTGGATTTTAAATAAAAGGGATATTCTAAGAGGTTATATTGAAATTATTAAAGACATGTATGAATGAGCAATAACGATTGTGAGAACTACTTGTAGACAGATAGGGGAGTTCCTAATGACCATAAGTTTGCATTATGGATGAGCTAACTACTTGTATTCAAGAAGTGGTACCTAGGTGCATGTTATTTACCAATGATATTATATTGGTAGATGAATCAAGATGATGTGAATGAAAAGCTTGAGAGATGGCGGGAGGCTTTATAATCCAAAGGCTTTGAAGTAAGCTATACAAAGACGGAATATATAGATTGTAATTTCAGTGGACATATATAAAGAGTTGAAACTGTTATGAGAATTGAAGACCATGAGATACCACAAAGTAATTCTTTTCGCTACCTTAGCTCTATAATTTATTAAGGATGGGGAGATTGATGAAGCTGTTGAACATAGGATAAAAGGGGATGTTTAAAGTAGAGACTTACTTTTGGAGTGCTTTATGATTGATGATTGCCAACAAGATTAAAGGAAAGACTTTATAGGACAACGATTAGACCAGTTATGGCCGATGAAAAGCAGAATGTTGGCCACTCAAGAAGAAATATATGTATAAAATGGATGTAGCAAAGATGAGAATGTTAATGCAGATGTGTGGTAAAACTAGGAAGGATAAAATTAGAAATGAGTGCTTTCGAGAGCATTTATGGTAGCAATAATAGGGAATAAATTAAAGAAACCTGCTTGAGATGGTAAAGAATAGCTTCGCTATAAAGGTTGATGGCTCATCAAGGGGACAGAGTAGGCCAAAGGGGACGTGAATGGAGGTAGTAAAAATATATATGAAGAAGTGTAACTTATCTGAGGTTTTGGCTCAAGATAGATTTGAACGGAGAAACAAAATTCGTATAGCAGACCCTAACATAGTTGGGACAAGGCCTTGATGATGATGATGACGATGACAAATATAGGGGTGTGTTTGAGGTTTAATAAAAACATAGGGGCATTTTTATAAAAATATTTTTTCTATTCTGCATAGAAAATGATAGATTAAGAGAGTTACATGCAATTACAACTATAATAAGTGAGAACCCAAACATGGCCCAAGAAAGCATCATATATACTTAGACTCACATGTACTGGAAGCAGCACATGCGTGAATTCTAACGACAGAAATACCAAAATGTCAATAATTATCCAAACACAAATTACAGACTAAATAGTTTAACAAGCTTAGAATGCTGAAGATCCAAAAAAAACCTAACAGAAACAAATTTCAGTCTAATTTCACACTAAACTGTGATACGGTGCATGACGTTAGTATTATCTCTATACATAAAGATGTTAATTTAAAAAAAAAA
The DNA here is from genome assembly GCA_012931725.1 of Litsea cubeba. Lineage (NCBI taxonomy): Eukaryota > Viridiplantae > Streptophyta > Magnoliopsida > Laurales > Lauraceae > Litsea > Litsea cubeba. The sequence goes on along the minus strand of CM022951.1, from coordinate 82,243,749 downwards.
ATGCCATAACACTAATCTTGTTAGTGGTAATGTAACCCACTAGCCACAACATGTGAACATTATAAAGTGTATCAATTTGACACTAAAACTGACACCTCCACGCAAGAGGAGGCTCTAGGGAAAGCACGGATGATTGGAGCAATCCCATGTAATGCCTTCGGGTTCCTCAGAGTCACTCTGAAATTTATTTCTTTAGTAATGTAAAGAGTCAACTTCTCCAAGTACATCGCACTCTTAAGCAAAACTCTTAGAAACCTAATTTCATTTCCTTGTGTCTCCAAAGAGGCCTCAGAGGTGCTACTCCCAAGCAATGATAGACACAATTCTTCATCATAGTCCCATACTTTGATAGTCTTGAGGTGATTCATCAGACAAGATAATGGAGAAAGAAATGATTCCCAATATACCATTTCATCGAAATTGTATTTCTTTGCCAAACCTATGTTGAGATTGTACTACAAAATTAAAGTGGTCAGTTTTTTAGGACCTAGGAAAAAAAATTAGAAAGGATTTATGGTGAAGATGTAGGAACAACCAAGAAAACTGTAGCATTACTCACACGACTATAGTGCTTTGAAATTATCTTTATAATGAGAGTCTCAAGGTTACATGAATTCTTCAACAAGTAGGCTATCCCTGGAAGTTCCCATTTTATGAGTGCAGTCTCAAGTATCAAACGCTTGTGCTTAAAGATGGAAGCTGGTAGGTCTTGTAACTCTTGAAGAGACAATGCCTTAAAAAAAAGTTCTCTCTGTCAATATAACATAATCAACAAAGCTTAAGCTACATGTCTAAACCCAACAATGTAATATGTAATAAACAAATCATAATTGTGCAAGTGTGTTCATCGCCGACTCATTGTCATGAAGCCTATGTGTATGTTTTTAAGCCTTTTGATATATGTACATGCATGTGCTTTAAGCACAGTTGCTCAAGCTAATTGATATTTTAAAGAGATAAATTAATGTAAAAATTATAATAAATGGTTCATATTAAATGAAAAATTAACATGTGATTAGACAGATGGAAAGAGGGCCCCACAAGTGGCATGACTCATGCAAAATCTTTCAAAGAATGGGAGATGTGATAAGAGACATTGCAAATGGGCCCCATCAGTGGCGCCGTGGGAGGTTAAGAGAGAATACAGTTATCATCTCAGGCAGATTAGTAAAATCATTCATTTATGATACCTAAGATTCCAGACTAGTGTAAACGTATAGTGAGTGTCAATTCATGAGGGTCTAGTGAGTATGTAAAGGGTTTGATTGTGGGGGGTCCCACATGATGCTAGAAAAAGAAGCGGAAGATGTGGCAAATGCACCGCGTATCGGATATATTGTGAGTTGACCGAATCAAAAAACTGAAGTGGAAACTTTTATCTGATTCTTCAACCCATCTCGAGCCCGAGTGGATTATTAATTATACGACCTCATGGGTTGACCATTTTATAGAAATAAATCTCTGGTCATTCTATCTATTGAGAGAGATGAGAGGATTTGAATCCTATTATGATTGTGTTAACACCACGGGTCAAACAAGCATCAATCCCATTTGATGTAGCTTAAGTCTTAGGCAAATTGAATAATAAATTAAAATTAATATCCAAATTAAGTATTACTAAATAAGAAATACAATGATTGATTAAATTGTGATCCAATTTGTGTAATCATCACTATAAATTCATATTATAGATAAACCCGATCAAGATCCTATTTCTATTGTTCCGGTCCTCTATCCAATTTTCTCCCGGATACAAAATTTGTTCTAAATTAAACCTGCTTTATTTGGATCAAGAGACTTTAGATATCCATTTGCAACCCATAAAATAAAGCAAGCCCTTTCTCTCATTAACTACATTTTTAAGGTATAACAATACATTTTTACCAAAAAAACAAATAGTATAAGAATACATTCTACATATATACATGTAACTATAAATGTAAAGTACCGAATCCTAATAGTGTAATTAGAGTTATTTAATTAAATTTTAGTCAATTAAGCTTGATTAGATGCTAAGAAATTTTGGTTTACTATTAGATTCATGGGTGCAAAATTTTATTGAGATCCAATTCGTTTGGGTACAGTAAGGGGTAGTTCGCAATTTTAGGAAGTTAGGAGGGCATTTTCATAATTCCTGTTTTCTGAGATTTTGGACCCATTGGGTAGATGACCTAATTTCGCGATCTTTACCTTTCTACCACTTTTCGATCCAACACATCGAAGACCATCAAAATCCCATTCCAAGAACTTAGGGACTAAACTGAATTTTCATAAAACCCCTTCCCAAATGAAAAAATCGATCCTAGCTCATTCATTTTCTTCATCTTCTCATTACTCTCTCTATTTCTCTTTTTTCTCCTTTCCCTCTCACTCTCCTTGTTACCAACGAAAACCCGAGGTTCCCCAAGCTCTAATCATTACTCCCATCATCTTCCTCAAGCTCCACCAAACCCAAGGAAACCCTTCTCCAAACCCCTTGCCATTTCCATACCTCTAGGTGAGCTTCCATCCTCATAGCCTTTAGGGTTTTCTTTTTCCTCGCATAGAAATAGTTTAGATTGACTCATTAGGTTCTCCTTATTTGAGTTGTGTAGGATTTTGGATTTGGTTCGGTTTGGTCCAAGATTTGACCATGGAGTGGGCTATGGAGCTAGGGTTTGCTTTATTTTAGGTGCCTTCATACCAAGACAAGTGGACAAACATAATTTGTAGTGTGATAAGCATGTCTATTTTTGATGGGCTAAGACCTATTTGTATTGTGTATATCGGGTGTTGGAATGGAGGGGCTTGAATGCCCAGAAAACTGCACTGAAACAAAGCTTCAGTTTGAGGTTTTTGGGAGCTCATGGCTAGCCATGAGGAAACCCTAAGATCCCAGGTCTACCTTCTGGTAGCAGTCACCTGGGCCCTCCATGTTCTACTGTGACCTTACGACAAGCCTATGGCTAGTCATGAGATTCGACTTCAGTTTCTATTTGCGGGGTTTGGAGGACATGAGCCTCCACAAATTCTGTTATTGACTTACATGGCTAACCGTAGAGGAGCCACACCTAACTATGGATGTCCCATGACTAATTGTGAAACTCCATATTCCTTTTTAAGGGCCTTTACCTTAGGAACTTTGAGGCATGGTTTGAGAACCGTTGGCATTCTATATTGAGGACTAATTAGTAGACTACTAGCGAGGGATGTCCTGAACAAACATACCCTTACGAATTGTCGGACATTGTACGATGTACAATCTGCATCGGACCGGAGCGAAGTGAGGCCAAGGAGTTACCATAACGAATGATGCGCCAACGTGAATTGGCAGGGTATCGATAACATCATTTCCTCCTTGGACAGAGTATTGACGTAGCGTACGGGGAAGGTGATGATTAATGTAGGATTAAGTTGTTTGTGTTCCTTGACTATTGATAATCGAATTGAATTGTACTTGTTGTTTGTGTTCCTTGACTATTGATAATCGAATTGAATTGTACTTTCTCAATATTGATGTTCACATGTCTTTTGCATGTTCTATAGATTTATATTACTTTTTATTGTCGGGATCACATTGAGAACTTAGATTGATTGAACATAGGATCCCCCATTGATTTTCATTGTTTTTGATCAACATGTTAAGGTTAAACGACCTTCATTGTAAAGCATAGTTATTAATTTCGTACCGTTTCGGCCGAAATTTTTTGTTTCGGTCAAGTGACCAAAACGAACTTTTGCATCAAACTTTTCGGTTTAAATTTTAGTTCATGGATTTCAGCCAATTTCGGCCGAAACGAAAGATTACAAAATTAATTATTTTTTTATTTTTAAAATTCTATACATATATTTTCTTTGTATTCTTATATTTTCCCAAAATGTGATACTAAAAAGTTTTATTAAAATGGATTAAATCCATATTGCTTGTTTTACTTCTTATTTTTTTATTTTTCTACATATATAAATATATTATTTTTATATTTACCCGAAATGTAATTCCGAAAAATTTCTCCGAAATTCTGAATTGGACAAAACTTTTCATTTTAGAGACTTGAACGACCGACAACTATGTTGCAAAGGCTTAGGGAGAACTATTATTGTTGGCATTGGAACTGATTGAAGAGATGATATTGATTGAAAGATTGATGGAAGACAGTACTGTTCACGTAGGATAAATCAACCCCTCACTGATTGTCTTAAGATTCTTATGTCATGCACCACTTAACTATTGACGTCTGACACAAAGGGGCACCTCTGTGGGAGGACTGTAGATTGATTGGTTACGATTGCAGATCAATATTGGATAATGGTTGTCCAGAGCTAGACCCTGATATCTTATCCCGGACTAACCACCCGATGTATTGTCTTGGGCTTATCTATGATGTATATATTGTTCTTAGCTGATGTATTATTCTGGGTTAACCACCCGATGTAGTAATTGGACGGGTTATTCTCCCATTGCATATTCTCTACCACACTTGGTTTGAGAACGGGAAGACAATGAGAATATCCAATGGTGTATTGGCCTATATGGATCGCCTATATTGTTAGAGTATTATGATAGGACATTGTCTTTCATTGGTCATTATAAATTGATATTCAGCCTTGTGCTTAGACTCCTATCATTGTACTTCACATGATCACATTGTTTTAACACCACTTTGATATTACATATCTATTGTCAATATGTATATCTACTTGCCTACTTTTCGTAACTTGATGATGCTATGCTTGGTTCACTGGTACAGAGCCCCCTTTACTGTGGAGGAGGAGACAGACAACGCATTTTAGGCAAATCAGCCTGATGACCATGAATGGTGTGCAAATGACATTGTTTTGAGTCATATTGACCAGCACATGAGTTCCTCACATACTTTAAATAGTATTTTGTAATTAAACTGCTTTTGATATGTTTTGTTAAACTTTAACTATAGTAATAAATGATGTGCTCACTCTGAAATGTTTAATTATACCATCTATTTATTATGAAGCGTCCGTTATGTTTTATAGTACTTAACCGAAGAAATATTCATACCTCACCACGGACTTGGATCTTGTGGGACCATGATTGGGGGACACGTAGTGTGATTTATTAAAGAAAATTCTAATTGGCCTTTAATCTCACACATAATCCCCATGATCATCAAGGGGGTATGACAATCAAGTTGGCCGTTTGCAATTTCTTCTCCGACCTTAATGAATATTTTATTTGACAAAAGAATAATAATGTTCTCCATCATCTAGTTTCCTAGTAGTATTATTACCCAATCAAAGTATAAAAATAACTTAACCAGAACTATAGCCTGATTGGGAAAGAACCATAGAGATTACCTTAATACAAGTACTGGATAGCTGGAGTACTCTGGCATGGCAAAGATTCTGGATCGACGTTGTCAAAGAAGAAACTTGCTCTACTCTTTTAAAAATCCCACTTCTCTTAGAAAACTCAAGCAGGCTTCTCTTAGAAAGAGCATATCTTTGAAAGAATACTTGCCTAGTTTTTCACCGCAAATCTTCATCTTAAAAAATTCGAGGTTAGGGGCTTCAACATCAATACTGACAATCTCACCTTCCATTGTAAAGCGCTTAAGTCGTAAATTTGAAGAAGAAGAAAAAGAACAGATTTTGATATCAGAAGTGCAGTAAACGTTCGCTCTAATAACTAAATCTTCTAGCCGAGGGCACCCTTTTAATATGTGCTCAATCAAACCATCTCTTACACCTACCAACTGTAGGGACAATGTAGTGAGATTAGGAAAGCTCCCAAAATTAGAAACTCCCAAACAGTGAGTCGAGAGCTTCAAGGAAATCAATGTTCTGCAATTCAATACGCAAGAAGGCAACACGTATGAGTCATAAACACGATTTGAAAAGTCCAAATCAAGTTCTTGAACGCCTCTTCGCATCGCAAAATGGATCCATGCATCCACTTAAGAAACATACTTCTCAGGGTGGTGAGAGTCAAAGCAGAGTTGAAGCTTATGGATCTTTTGGGTGGTGTTAATCAGAAGAGCACGATTTACAAATCTAACAAAAGCTTCTTCAAAAAAAAAAGTTAACTTCATACTGGAAGTGGAAGTTGAGATGGGAAACTGAAGCGGAAAGAACCCTCCACCGTCTTGACAGAAGAACCGTCTGAACAACATCATCTAAGAAAGAAAGTATGTGGTGTAGAAGAGAGTCCGGTAAAGAGCTTAATCGATCATCCTCGGTATTTGTTGCTGCTCTCTTCTTAGCCATTCCCTCCATCTCTCTCTCCTCTCTTTCTTGAAACTCTCTCTTCATCTCTCTTTCCTTGAAAGAATACAAGCTGAGTATGATGACAGTAGAAGGCAAGTGATGAATGCCTACGTAAACAAGGACGGCACAGCAAGTGCCAATACGACGGCTTGCAAAAGATGGATATCGAGAGAGATGTGTCAGAAGAAGTATGGAAAAATAGCAATAGCAATAGCAAATAGGGATATTTTAGGGTTTTGAGGGAGGGAGAGGACCGGTGTTTGGATTCCCTACGCACCCTTATCTTATATGCCCATGTGCACCTCAATGTTGGGCCCACCCACCTTGGGCTTCATCAATCAAGAGGAAGGTGGGGTTCGAAAGATTCTGAAAGGTCGCAAATTCTCTGTGTAAAATTTCAGGAGGATTAGATCATCCTCACTCCTTGATCTGTGGCCCAAATAGTTAGCACTGCCGTATAAAAAAAACGGCAATCATTCCAACAAACAATCCCATTTGGATCGGTGGTAAAAAAAAACTCACATTCACGAGAGTGATTGATTGTGTCCCATTTGCAGGGGGGGGCAAAACTTGAATAAATTTTTATTTCACCAATTATTGTAACTATCATATTTTTAAATTTTCTTTTGACATAGTTGTAAGTTCAAGCATGAAAAATATATTACGATTCAAGACTAAATTTTACATGAAAATTAAACCAGTATATATTCAGCCTTAACAAAATATAAGCAAAGAAAAGTCGTAAAATAATTGTTTCTTAGTACATTTCAACTCAATCATCTATCAAAAAGGAACTCGACGTTTTTTCAAATCTCGAAAATCGTCTATGATTGATTTTGTGCTAAGCTTCTCAGCAATTTCTTTTTCAATGTACACAATCAAAGAGTCAGAGAGAAAATCATCTTCCATTTTGCTGCGAAGCCTAGTTTTGACAATATTCATGGTTGAAAATGATCGTTCAGTAATTGCAGTAGAAACTGGAAGAGTAAGCATGAGTTCAATCACTCTAAAAACAAGATGGTAGACTGTTGATCTTCTAGTCTTTACCAACCATTGACGCAGATCAGAAACAGTTGACAATTTTTGAAAGTCTAAATGTCGAACTACATTATACTCATAATGGTGAAGTTGCATTCTCAATTGCATTTTCTCATTTTCTGTGAAGTCTTGAGGATAAAATTGTCTACCAACTTGCAAATATCATCGCTTCTGAAAGATTCTTGTGCATTTCGAGGATCCAAAGCTGAGCTAAGAATAAGCAACTCTACTGCATGCTCACTAAACCGACCATTTAATTCTTGTAATTGAGAATCAATCGCAGCATAAAAAATTTCTATTCGACAATGATGCTCAATTGTAAACTCATCTTGTTGATGGCGGGCTCGACCTCGTCTCACAACATAACGAGCATTCATATCTTGGACATCTATATTGCGTGCCTCACAAAATGATTTCACATTGGTAAGTAAAGCATCCCACCTAACATCTCTCAATTTTTGGATAAGTGCTTTAGTAGATGAAACAAGATGCATGGCATTTAAAATGTCTTGAGATTGACATGCAAAGCTTTACAAAGTAATTCAGTGATCTCCATGATTTCTTTCATAAGATGTAAGATGAAGACAAATTCAAATGAAGTCATTGCCTCGTAAGCTGCGTCCGCATCTCCTCGTTGAGAAAAAGTAGTTCCGTCCTCAATGATGTTAATTAGAACTGCACATGTTGGACTAAACATCTTTATCAAGCTAGAAACTGATTTCAAGTGAGAACTCCAACGAGTATCTCCTGCCCGTTGTAAAGAACCAATCTGATTAAGTCATCTCCCACTCTCGAGCTCATCAATGGAAATCAAATGTGCAATTTCAGCAGCTTGAGCAACTTTTAACTCATCATTACGCTTGCATGAAGCGCCAACAATATTGACAATAGAAGTCAATTTAGTAAAAAATTGATAAATTGGATTAACTTCTTTCGATGCTGCAACTAATGCCAATTGCAAGCGATGTGCTAAACAATGGACATAGTAAGCATATGGACAATCATTCAAAATCAAAGCTTGTAATCCATTCCACTCACCCCGCATATTGCTTGCACCATCGTATCCCTGCCCTCGAATATTCTGAACATCGAGATTATGATAAGACAATACAGCATATATCTCATTTTTTAAGGTCAATGATGCAGTGTGGGAGACATGAACAAGCCCAAAAAAACGCTCCCGCACAAAGGCATCTTTGTCGACGAATCTCAAAATTATAGCCATTTGCTCCTTCTTTGACTCATCACGATTCATCAACAAGTATACAAAATTTTGCATCACCAATTTCCTCACGAATTATCTTCTTCACTTTGGTTGAAAAATATGTAGAATCTCTTTTTGGATCATTGGTGATGTGTAAGAGCATTTTTTGGAGTTTTATCTAACACAACTCTTGCAACTTTCTCGTTATAAGAACTCAACAAATTCAACATTTCAATATAATTTCCACGATTGATTGAACTTTGACTTTCATCGTGGCCTCTAAAAGCACAACCTTGAAATGTAAGCCATCGAACTGCATCAATTGAAGCCGTTAGCCGTAGTCGATTGTTTGCAATTTCTTCCGACGTGAATTTGTCAAGCACTTTCTGTATGTGTTGAGATTGATTCATCAAGTCTTCACATGATCTCTCGGCAACTTTATGAGGAGAGTTAGGATCCTTCCCCACATGACTCAATAAAGCACAATTTTTTCCATCTTTAACTTTCTTCCAATTCTTAAATCCAGTAAGAGTGAATGCATTTTGCGAAGCAAGCCTAGTTTGCTTATTAAAAAGATAGCATGGTGGACAAAAAATAACATCTTTCTCTGGGGAATATTCCAATCATGAAGGAAATAGCTTGAACCACGAATGTTGAAAGCTACGAAGATGAGTTGTTGATCCAGATTTCGGATACTTTGAAAGTATAGGTTGGTATGGACCAATCTTAATGTACTTCCGTCGAATTTCATCACGCCGATTAATATCATAATCCCATATCTGTGGACGCAATCCTGGATCACGCTCTAATGAACTAATATCAACTTCCTTGATTTCAGTTCTTTGTGATTTTGTAGGACGATCTTCAGAAATTGGATTCTCAACATTAGAGGTCGGCAATAATGCATCGGCTTCTAAGTTTTGAGGATTTTTTCTTTTAAAAAATCCATCAATTGTAGATGACTTTCCCATCTACAAATCAAATAAAAAACATATTTATTATATGTCCAAAATCAAATAATCTCAAATCAGTAAAAAGTCGGCCCCACTATTCAACAAAAAGCTTAGTTAGTTTTTTCCCAATCTGTGGGGGTTTCACCATTGTGTCCAATTTCCTTTATTATGCTGAACAAAGGTTTCAAGTGCTACGAATGCAAAGTGACTTGAGTTGAAAATTGAAATTTGATCAGGTTGAGTCATGAGTGAACAAAATCCAAATTCTTAGATCACTAAGCAAGGCGTTAAACTATGGTGCACAGGGAAGTATATTATATATATAATATATGCTATGTGAAAGAAAAGTGTAGGTCTCATGCCTTCAGCAATTGGTGAATATGCAATCATAGTTTGTCCTGCAATTGGTGAATATGCAATCATATACATTCTCTGGAAGAAACACTCCTGTCCTGTTTATGAGGTTGTAATTAAACTGATTTGAAACCAATGGGATACCTTGCTTCTTCAAATGATCATAAACAATATTAACTAAGGGCGAGTTTGGATATTAACCAAATTGAAGTTGTTGGAATATTTTGGTAGAACAGGTCAGGAACAATATCAGGTTGGAGCTCCGCCCCTGGTTTTACCTTGTGTAATTAAATGCCACTTTAAAATAGCATATGTTCATTTGGAGAGGGAGAAAAATGTTCGGGACCCTCTCAGAGTATGTGAAAAGAGGAAATCACATTTGGGTGTACCTGACAGTGGCGGGCCGGCGGCGGAGGCACTCCTGGGAAAGGGGGAAGGTGGCGGCGTGGCGCTGCTGCGGCTGGGAGAGGGCCAGAGGGGGAAGGCAGCGTGAGGCCCAGCCGCTCCTTCTTCTTCTTCTTCTTCTTCCTTCTTCTTCTTCTTCATTAATGGCTAGGGACTTTCTTCTTCGTTAATGGCTAGGGACAGGGGCAGCCGGACACTCCTCTTCTTCGTTTAGGGATTAGGTTTTGGAAAAGGGAGAAATGGCCAAATGGGAATAGGGTTTTGGAAAAGGGGCTGAAGAGGGCTTTTCCTGGAAATGACGATGGATTGAGGGGTGGGGGGGGGGGTGGATTGATTAAATTTCTTAGGGGGGGGGGGGCATTTTGATAATCTTAAAGCATTTTTCCAAAGCCTGGCCCCAGGCCCTCATGTGGCTCCGCCCCTGCCCATTTGGATTGATTATCAGATGAGCCCCACTAGGTGTTATGTGCCTTAAAATACGTGCGCACCTTGTGCACTACATTATGTGGGGCCAACTAATCATCGATCCAAATGGACCATTCAAAATTTCCTTATATACACAAATCCTATGAGTTGTAACGATGTGTTGGGACAGGACCATTGGATTGGCGGTCAACAAAAACCCTGTAATAAATTACCATTAAATTTGTAGGCCACATATCAAGGGGTTAGGATTTCCAGATTGGGCTTCTTTCTTTTATTGCAATAAAGGAGTGTGTCACAAGCCTTTGAGCCAAACTAATCTCTTCTGGCCAGAGAGAGCCGGGTAAGTCCCATGTGGAGATTGGCTAGAGATTTGATATCTGAAGTACTCACACCTAAATCTTTTAATCCCAACGCATCCATGATCTATGGGGCCTAGGTTGGCCCCAACAGTATTGTGCACACAAATGCTCATATATGTAATTTACTCCTATGAGAACATCTTTTACAGAAGGGATCCATGAGAACTTCTAGTGGGCCCACCACGACCACACACACAACACACATGCACAAACAAATCACTGGACCTTGAGGTTAACACTTTTGCACCCACCAAAAGGACTAGACTGTCTCGTTAAAGTTGTGGGCCATAGATCAAAGGGTTAGGAGCATATGATTGATCCCAAATTTTATACCCATATGTAGGGGTGTACACAGACCGGATTGGTGCGGATTGGGCCAAATCCGTCACCAATATGTTACCTACGAATTGATGGGTTTGGAATCCGTCACCAATCCATGGCTATTAGAAACTGATCTGATCCGATCCGATCCGTGGAGGACTGGATCGGATCGGATTAATCCGTTCGATCTAATGTTAAAAAGGAAGATATCAAATATGTTGTAAAAAATTTCATATTTGACCCCTTAAATTTTTTTTCTTATTTTATATTTAGACATCTTAACTTATATTTAGACTCATTAATTTTTTTTTATATTTAATGTCAACGGATCGAATCAGATTGAATCCACGGATTGAGGGTGAAATCCGTCACCGATTCGTTGCTAACGGATTACAAGATTTTCAATCCGTCACCAATCCGTTTACCTTCGGATCAGTTAAAAATCCACATTTTACGGATCAACGGATTTTTTATACACCCCTACCCATATGGATCTTTCCAATATCCCCTGGTTCTATGATCAATAGAGCCCCATTGGGCATAGAGAATTCATGTGCACCTCATAGTGGTGCCCATCTAATCAACCATCCGAATGGAGCACATGCACAAGACCTCCTTGAATAAAAACAATCTTTTTTCTTAATCATCCATGAAAAAGGATTGCACGATTCAATTGATTGTGCATGGGTTTTTACAGCGACAAATTGTGGACCATTAATTAAGGGGTATGATGATCATGCGACACCCTATGGTCCCTATCACCGTACACCAGTAAGGCCAGCCAAAATCCTTAAATATATATATAGAAGTTTCCAGGTGCATACCTTTTCCTTAGGTTTTTTCTTGCACGCCACTTAGTAGAGTCCACTTGGTCACAGATCTGGAGGGACTTTCCAAACCCACAGATCTGAAGGTACTTTCCAAACCCACCTATATGTCATGAATCCCATGTGGTTTTCATCAGATGGGCTTGAAGTTTTACACATAGAGGTAGGGGACAAATCAAGGGTTATGATGATCCAGATGGGCTTGAAGTTTTACACAAAGAGGTAGGAGCTGTCGCGACCCCGGACCGGGACTAGGGGAAAAAGGCCAAGTCCGGGATCGGGACGGTGATGATGCCGCGCCACGTGCATCTCTTTGGCTAAACCGCACACGGAATTAAAAGAGCATTTATTCGTGCACGTGATTTCCCACAGGGTTCCGTGGTGAGGATTATCTTTACACATCATCTCACATACAACCATATCAAACACATTCTCAAAATTGCGGAAGCGTGTAGCAAATCATAATAATGTTATTCCATCTCATAAATGAGATTGACCTATGATTAACATGACAAGATATCAGAATGAGCAATGATTATAAGCATATTCCCCAAAAGTAACTTTAAGTGTAATTACAAAAGATCAGTTGATTAATGCCCCAAAATAATGGTCAACAAAGACCATACAACCAACAAAACCTAAATTAAAGATATCATAAGCCCAAAATGTGACGTTCTCAAGGCAAGGCTGTAAGATCCCGACCCCGGTCCTTTTGTTTAGCATTGTTTTAATCGTGGTTTAGCTTTTTAAGTGAGATTTGATTTAGTTTGACCGCATTTTTGAGTTTGACTAGATTTTTCCTTAGTCTTTGAAATTTGGTAGACCGTTGACTTTGGTTTGACCCGGTCTTTATGATATGTATTTTTATGGGAAATTACTTCGGATTTCTAAAAATGCTGGATTTGGTGTATTTTGACTCATTTTATGAAGTTTAACAACTTTCATATTTTAACCATTTTGATTTGATGATCAGAAAATGCGTTTTTCGAGAAAAAGGGCAAAACTGACTTTTCACCCTAAATCTGTCCATGAATTTCGAAAATTTCAGAAATTGGGGAAAGTATACTTTTTGGAAAGTAGATATTTCGCCGATCGTTTTTGTCTTCTTCGTCGTTTTCGTTCGGGGCCCGCAAATGCGAGTTTCAGCCTTGTGAAGATTGGGGCCCACAAAACCCACCTTATAAGAGGGGAACCCCTCTCTTCTTCTCCTTCATTCCGTTTCCAGCAAGGGTTTGAGCTAGGGCTCTTTCCCTCTCTTCCCACTCTTTCTCTCTCATCTGAAACACCTCTCTCTTGGAGCTTTCATGGAGATTTGATCTCACCTCCTTCTTCCCCAACTCTCAAGCATTCCAAAGACCCCATTTTCAAGAACATTGGGCTAGGACAACCCTCCTCTTCAAGCCCTTCTTCTTATTTGGAACACCCAAAGGTTAGCAATGGTTTTCTTTTCTTTAGATCTTTGTTTTCCTCTTTCATTTTGAGTGTTTTCATCTCTCATGCAATGGGTTTTCATGGAAACTCGGAAATGGATTTGTTTTCTAGGGTTTTTCCATGAGCTATTTGGGGGTTTTGTGATTTTGGGAGCTTGAGACCCTAGAGCATGGTTGGGAGTGCATCTTAGCCTTCATTGAGGCTTGAGGCAAGTAGATTTCCAATTAATATGATGGTTTCTCTCATTTGGTTCTATTTTATGATTTTTTCTTCTTATGGGTTAATCTTCTTTGATTTATGGATCTACTTTGATGGAATGGACCATTGTTGCATTGATTTCAATATATGTTTTGTTTACCATGCATGGGAAGTTTGCTTTCATTATGGTTTTCTTTGAAAATTTGGACTTCTTGTGTTAAAGGTAAGTGTTCATGAGTATGGGGAAAACTTTGATTTTTAAAAAGGGTTGTGTTTGATCAATTAGATAGATTAATGAATGGTGATTGATGAGTTTGGAAGGTCAAGGAAGGGCCCAAAGGATCTAGGAAACTTGTATGAAAGATTGGGAATGAAAAAGGATCAAAAAGGATGGAAAAAGATGGAAAAAAAGGGGAGAAAACCCTCCCTGCACGGGCTGGACAGAAGCCCAGCTCGCTATAGCGAGCTTGGGCTCGCTATAGCGAGCCAGGCTTCTGGAATGGGCTGTTTCTGGCCCAATTTCTGGGCTGTTTAAGGCCCTGTTTTGAGGCCTGTTTTCTGCCTGCTTAAGGCCCTGTTCCAGCATGTTTTTAGGCCAATTCCCAACCTATTTTTTGGGCCATTTCAAGACCTGATATTGGGCCATTTCAGGGCCTGATATTGGACTGTTTTAAGACCTGTTTTTGGGCCTGTTCAGTTTAATTTTGGACTGTGTTTTAAAAATCAGTTTTGTGGGCCATTCGAGTTTAGTCTTGGGCTGTTTTTAAAAATTTGTTTTGTGGGCCAATAAATGTTTAGTTTTGGGGCTGTTTTAAAGGTATGTTTGTGGGCCATTTAAGTTTAGCTTTGGGGCTGTTTTAAAACCTGTTGGTGGGCCTGTTTTCATGGTCAGTTTTGGGTTGCTTCATAACTCATTTTTGTGGGCCATTAGAGGTTTAGTTTGGGCTTGTTTTAAAACTTGTTCCTTGGACCATTCAAGGATTTGTTTTGGACCGTTTTAAAACTTGTTCTGTGGGCTTGGTTAAGGTTGGTTTTTGGATTGTTATTAAGGATTATTTTGGACTCGGATTAAGGCCAACTATGGGCCTGTTTTAAAGAAATTTTGGACTACTCGTATTACTTGGAAAGTTGTGAAATGGGAATGATGTGAGAACGAGTGTATGTGAAATTACCCGGGAACCGTTCGAGTCTTAATGCGCACTTTATCATTTAAATATTATGGATTTCATTGGCATCAAACGCACTTTTTATTAATCAATGTTTAAAGGTTAAATGTGCATTGAGATGGTTCCTTGGTAAGTCATTAAGTCATTCTCCACTATCCATCCCATTTCAAGTCAGACTATGTATTTGTGTTTGTATTTGTACTTGTATTCTTGGGTAAACTAATTTGAATATCATCGGTGATTTGCTACAAAATCATGTGTCTTCCCATGTTCGAAAGGGTTGATCGTATGATTTTATACAAATCACTTTGATGTGTATTTGAACGGTTCACCATCGAAATTCGTACGTTTTCTCCGATTCGATTTGAAAAGAGATTTGGAGTATGTTTGTCACATTCGGGATTTCTTCGATGAGACTATTGTTTTGATAAGACTAGTATTTGAAAATAAAAACCTCGAGGCAAGACGGGGCCAGAGCTATGTGGTGCGAGCCCATGAGCCAAAGAGGCTATGATTCCGAAAACAAAACCCCGAGGCAAGACGGGGCCAGAGCGATGTGGTGCGAGCCCCTGAGCCAAAGGGATTAGTATTATGTTAGATTTGTATCCGTTCGAGTTTTGAAAACTAAAGGCACCACTAGGCTTAGGTCACCTTGTCGGGCTGATCACCCGGCTTGGGATCTTTAATTTGTCCGCCAGCTGCAGCTTGGATTCTGTCTGTACCGACCATGGCAACGGTAATTATCTGCCGGTCCCATTTGTATGGCTACGGTTCTGATACTTTTGATCTGCCGGTCCCATTTGTATGGCTACGGTTCTGATACTTTGATCTGCCGGTCCCATTTGTATGGCTACGGTTCTGATCCTCTGTTTAGTACCCACGTTCAGTGGCTACGCTCTGTCTGCTCTTATCACTTCGGTAATAGGAGGATTTTAGCTATTTGTGGTCGCCTAGGTTTTATCTGCATATTACTTTAGTTTATGATTCTTGTTGGTTATATTTTGTTTATGCTTCGATTTGGTTAATGTTTACGATGTCGATCATTTATCATATTGTCGCTATTATTCAGGATTTGAAATGTATTTCCGACGATTAAATGTTTTATGCAGACTTTTAATCTTTCGAGATATTCGTACATCTGATATTGTTCTTTTACTTGTTTTGATATTTATGTTCGGTCTTTCGATCATTTTAGCATGCTTTATTGTCATTATTGTTTAGCCTATTTATTCGGTTTTACGATGATTTCATCAGGTTTTATATATGTTCTTTTGTTCATATTATTTGGTTATTTGCTTGCCAGACCGTCGTGTCTGACCCTTTTTGTTTGGTGCCAGTTTCTTCTTTTCTGGTTTTAGGTGTTTGATCAGAGGAGGCGGTGGGACCGCCGGTCTGACGTGAGAGGCTGCCCACTGATGTCATCTAGATGTCAAGTTTTGGCACCGGAGTTCGTATCAAACCTTTGAGGGTAGTATTTTTGTT
The DNA here is from genome assembly GCA_012931725.1 of Litsea cubeba. Taxonomy (NCBI): domain Eukaryota; kingdom Viridiplantae; phylum Streptophyta; class Magnoliopsida; order Laurales; family Lauraceae; genus Litsea; species Litsea cubeba. The sequence goes on along the minus strand of CM022951.1, from coordinate 82,227,366 downwards.
TAGTTGTTATATTGTTGTATGGCTTTATCAGCCTTTTTCTTTTGGGGTTTGTAATTAAGACATTTGTTAATTGTAATCTGAATATGCGGGAAATAATAGATTTGTTACTACCAGCTCAGTGTGTTGTGATTTATGGGTTATGCCAGTCTTATTATGAGATGGCTTTATGACATTGGTTGCGTACGACACGGAACCCGATGGCCACGGATTCCGAGTCGTAACACCATGGTTAGCTTCCGCGAAAAATATACTCTGATTGTGTTGGGATGTGATTATCCTCATTCACGCGGATCTTGGAACTATAACAAAAAGTTTCAAATTTATTCCAAAATTTCGCACCCCGAGGTCGGATCGCTGCAGGGCCCGGTTTCGGGGCGTGACAAGTTTGGTATCAGAGCTGGTTAGCTTCTAGGAAATAAAATACTCTAGAGACATTAAGACGTGTGGTGAGGATTCGTTAGATTGTGTCGATTTGTTTTCTCGTGTCTTTGTTTCGTTGGATTTGAGTCGGCTTTTCTTTCAGTTCGGGAGATTTTGCTTGTCTTTCCTTTTAGTTCGTGTTGTTAGGAGATTTGGATGACCAAATTTCCTCTTTAGTGGTGGAGAATTTAAAAATCTCCATGCTCTTGTTCAGTGTCTTTTGTCTGTGCTTGTGTCGGAGACTGAGAACCCTCTGGACTTGGTATGTTGTTTTCGGAGAACATCAGCAGACTTCCAGTCTTCAACATCTTCATTGTGGTTAATGAGAGAAGACATGTGCGTTTGCCCCGCCAGAGTTGAACTTGAGCATTATTCGAAGACCCCCTTTCAGCTAATCAAGGATCGTCATGTAGCGTACCAAGGTAAGTAAATGTAGATTTTTCTTTCCAAGATGAAGGACTGCAAAAAGGCATATCAGCTATTGATTCTATGAAGAGAGAAGTGATTCTTAGTTAGTAAGACTAGAAGTTAGTGCCATAAACTCAGGGATTTTCCCGAATTCAATGAGCCTTGTCATGGATTTGGTTGAGAATTTCTATAACTTGCAGCTTAGCTGGTGTATTTGATTCAGCAGGGATACCAAGTGGATGGTTCGTTGTGGTCAAGATAATTTTGGCAGCAAAGGAAACGTTGTGGACTTTACCGACTTATAGGGTATTGGATTGGACAACATGCAGGTGCAAGAGTATACCTCAGTCATGGTGATGTCCCTTTTCTTAGTGAGAATGATTTTCGCGATGTTTTCATCTTTTATTTAGTTTTTTCCTTAATGTCTATGATCTATCCTTGCAGAGTTTAAACAATGGATGTATGTTATTTTTCTTTAAGGCTTATTTTGAAATAAACTATGATTATTATACTCTTTTGATGAGTCATATGATTTTGGTTTTCATAAGGTTTTGTGTTTTGAATTTTTGTTTAATCTCCTTAAGATATTATTTTACAACGATCTTGGAATTTTACCTCTTATTTTAATTTCTTGAATGTTGATATCTACTTTTCTAAACCTTAATGATTTCAAGATTTTGTATATGTTTGGTTGAAAATGGATTTCAATAAAAATTTAATGTATGGTCATAATACATGAATTTGATTTATTTTTGAAATCCTAATTTGAAATTGTTGAGTATTTCAAGGATTTGTTGGGTTATGAAAACATGAGTTTCAAAACGAATATGTTGTTTCATGTTCAAACTTTGATAAACCTCATTTATTAAGCTTTATTTGATGATTTGGAAGTTCAATTTTTACTATGTTTTAAAATGATTAAATTTAGCTAAGTAATTATTTTAGTCAATATGTTTCAAATTGTAAGATTTGTTTTGCATTGAATAGAATGAGTGGTAATAGCCCTTGGCTGGAGTTTTGGTAGTGTGAGAAGTGAAGGGTTGATGGATGTCAGGATGTGTGCTAGTTCGGTTGAGGACAAAGTTGGATCTGCGAGAGAATCACATCATTCAAGACAGGGATTGAAAGTTTCAGTTCTTCGGGGATTGACATCAGATTTGGCAGATATATTTTTGTTGATAACACTGTATCAGGTAAGAGATCAAGAGCAGCAAATAGATAGAATCGGATGTGGACAAGAATTCTGAGTACAGCACAGAAAGATTAGAATTTGGAGTTGTGACTTCGGAATGAAGAAGTATTGACGATATTCTTAGAAGCCAGAGTCTGAATGGTACAGTGTAAGTAGGTATATGGAATTCCAGGAATTTTTGAAGTGGGAATTATTTCAGAGAAAACATATCTGCGATCACATCTTCGTGCAAGCGTCGGGAGCGCCGTGTACAACTTGAAGGACTTAAGGCACAGAATCCCAAAGTGATAGAAAGAGGCAGAATTAGCAGTTCTTGAACCGACAGTGACGATGAGATAAATAAAAGGATTGATCCAGTACAGGAATGACAGATGACACCAAGGATGCTAGAAAAATTGTTGAATTCTAGTTTGGGCAGAGAAGTTTGTTTTTGAGCAGATGTGTGGAATAGTGTGAAGCCTTCAACTGAATCAGAATGCTGTTTGCAGGCGCATCTCAACATCTGGTTTGATCAGAGTGTCTCTCAGTTGCCCGAGGTCGAGCATAGGGTGTCAGTGTTTTCGTTTGTCTTCTGGGTTTTTGGATTTTAGATTTGGTTTAAGCCATTTGGAGGTACCAATGGATTCTAAGGGAGGGGAAGGATGTTACATCCCGACCCCGGTCCTTTGTTTAGCATTAGTTTTAACTCGTGGTTTAGCTTTTTAAGTGAGATTTGATTTAGTTTGACCGCATTTTTGAGTTTGACTAGATTTTTCCTTAGTCTTTGAAATTTGGTAGACCGTTGACTTTGGTTTGACCCGGTCTTTATGATATGTATTTTTATGGGAAATTACTTCGGATTTCTAAAAATGCTGGATTTGGTGTATTTTGACTCATTTTATGAAGTTTAACAACTTTCATATTTTAACCATTTTGATTTGATGATCAGAAAATGCGTTTTTCGAGAAAAAGGGCAAAACTGACTTTTCACCCTAAATCTGTCCATGAATTTCGAAAATTTCAGAAATTGGGGAAAGTATACTTTTTGGAAAGTAGATATTCGCCGATCGTTTTTGTCTTCTTCGTCGTTTTCGTTCGGGGCCCGCAAATGCGAGTTTCAGCCTTGTGAAGATTGGGGCCCACAAGACCCACCTTATAAGAGGGGAACCCCTCTCTTCTTCTCCTTCATCCGTTTCCAGCAAGGGTTTGAGCTAGGGCTCTTTCCCTCTCTTCCCACTCTTTCTCTCTCATCTGAAACACCTCTCTCTTGGAGCTTTCATGGAGATTTGATCTCACCTCCTTCTTCCCCAACTCTCAAGCATTCCAAAGACCCCATTTTCAAGAACATTGGGCTAGGACAACCCTCCTCTTCAAGCCCTTCTTCTTATTTGGAACACCCAAAGGTTAGCAATGGTTTTCTTTTCTTTAGATCTTTGTTTTCCTCTTTCATTTTGAGTGTTTTCATCTCTCATGCAATGGGTTTTCATGGAAACTCGGAAATGGATTTGTTTTCTAGGGTTTTTCCATGAGCTATTTGGGGGTTTTGTGATTTTGGGAGCTTGAGACCCTAGAGCATGGTTGGGAGTGCATCTTAGCCTTCATTGAGGCTTGAGGCAAGTAGATTTCCAATTAATATGATGGTTTCTCTCATTTGGTTCTATTTTATGATTTTTTCTTCTTATGGGTTAATCTTCTTTGATTTATGGATCTACTTTGATGGAATGGACCATTGTTGCATTGATTTCAATATATGTTTTGTTTACCATGCATGGGAAGTTTGCTTTCATTATGGTTTTCTTTGAAAATTTGGACTTCTTGTGTTAAAGGTAAGTGTTCATGAGTATGGGGAAAACTTTGATTTTTAAAAAGGGTTGTGTTTGATCAATTAGATAGATTAATGAATGGTGATTGATGAGTTTGGAAGGTCAAGGAAGGGCCCAAAGGATCTAGGAAACTTGTATGAAAGATTGGGAATGAAAAAGGATCAAAAAGGATGGAAAAAGATGGAAAAAAAGGGGAGAAAACCCTCCCTGCACGGGCTGGACAGAAGCCCAGCTCGCTATAGCGAGCTGGGCTCGCTATAGCGAGCCAGGCTTCTGGAATGGGCTGTTTCTGGCCCAATTTCTGGGCTGTTTAAGGCCCTGTTTTGAGGCTGTTTTCTGCCTGCTTAAGGCCCTGTTCCAGCATGTTTTTAGGCCAATTCCCAACCTATTTTTTGGGCCATTTCAAGACCTGATATTGGGCCATTTCAGGGCCTGATATTGGACTGTTTTAAGACCTGTTTTTGGGCCTGTTCAGTTTAATTTTGGACTGTGTTTTAAAAATCAGTTTTGTGGGCCATTCGAGTTTAGTCTTGGGCTGTTTTTAAAAATTTGTTTTGTGGGCCAATAAATGTTTAGTTTTGGGGCTGTTTTAAGGTATGTTTGTGGGCCATTTAAGTTTAGCTTTGGGGCTGTTTTTAAAACCTGTTGGTGGGCCTGTTTCATGGTCAGTTTTGGGTTGCTTCATAACTCATTTTTGTGGGCCATTAGAGGTTTAGTTTGGGCTTGTTTTAAAACTTGTTCCTTGGACCATTCAAGGATTTGTTTTGGACCGTTTTAAAACTTGTTCTGTGGGCTTGGTTAAGGTTGGTTTTTGGATTGTTATTAAGGATTATTTTGGACTCGGATTAAGGCCAACTATGGGCCTGTTTTAAAGAAATTTTGGACTACTCGTATTACTTGGAAAGTTGTGAAATGGGAATGATGTGAGAACGAGTGTATGTGAAATTACCCGGGAACCGTTCGAGTCTTAATGCGCACTTTATCATTTAAATATTATGGATTTTCATTGGCATCAAACGCACTTTTTATTAATCAATGTTTAAAGGTTAAATGTGCATTGAGATGGTTCCTTGGTAAGTCATTAAGTCATTCTCCACTATCCATCCCATTTCAAGTCAGACTATGTATTTGTGTTTGTATTTGTACTTGTATTCTTGGGTAAACTAATTTGAATATCATCGGTGATTTGCTACAAAATCATGTGTCTTCCCATGTTCGAAAGGGTTGATCGTATGATTTTTATACAAATCACTTTGATGTGTATTTGAACGGTTCACCATCGAAATTCGTACGTTTTCTCCGATTCGATTTGAAAAGAGATTTGGAGTATGTTTGTCACATTCGGGATTTCTTCGATGAGACTATTGTTTTGATAAGACTAGTATTTGAAAATAAAAACCTCGAGGCAAGACGGGGCCAGAGCTATGTGGTGCGAGCCCATGAGCCAAAGAGGCTATGATTCCGAAAACAAAACCCCGAGGCAAGACGGGGCCAGAGCGATGTGGTGCGAGCCCCTGAGCCAAAGGGATTAGTATTATGTTAGATTGTATCCGTTCGAGTTTTGAAAACTAAAGGCACCACTAGGCTTAGGTCACCTTGTCGGGCTGATCACCCGGCTTGGGATCTTTAATTTGTCCGCCAGCTGCAGCTTGGATTCTGTCTGTACCGACCATGGCAACGTAATTATCTGCCGGTCCCATTTGTATGGCTACGGTTCTGATACTTTTGATCTGCCGGTCCCATTTGTATGGCTACGGTTCTGATACTTTTGATCTGCCGGTCCCATTTGTATGGCTACGGTTCTGATCCTCTGTTTAGTACCACGTTCAGTGGCTACGCTCTGTCTGCTCTTATCACTTCGGTAATAGGAGGATTTAGCTATTTGTGGTCGCCTAGGTTTTATCTGCATATTACTTTAGTTTATGATTCTTGTTGGTTATATTTTGTTTATGCTTCGATTTGGTTAATGTTTACGATGTCGATCATTTATCATATTGTCGCTATTATTCAGGATTTGAAATGTATTTCCGACGATTAAATGTTTTATGCAGACTTTTAATCTTCGAGATATTCGTACATCTGATATTGTTCTTTACTTGTTTGATATTTATGTTCGGTCTTTCGATCATTTTAGCATGCTTTATTGTCATTATTGTTTAGCCTATTTATTCGGTTTTACGATGATTTCATCAGGTTTTATATATGTTCTTTGTTCATATTATTTGGTTATTTGCTTGCCAGACCGTCGTGTCTGACCCTTTTTGTTTGGTGCCAGTTTCTTCTTTTCTGGTTTTAGGTGTTTGATCAGAGGAGGCGGTGGGACCGCCGGTCTGACGTGAGAGGCTGCCCACTGATGTCATCTAGATGTCAAGTTTGGCACCGGAGTTCGTATCAAACCTTTGAGGGTAGTATTTTTTGTTTAGTTGGTTATATTGTTGTATGGCTTTATCAGCCTTTTTCTTTGGGGTTTGTAATTAAGACATTTGTTAATTGTAATCTGAATATGCGGGAAATAATAGATTTGTTACTACCAGCTCAGTGTGTTGTGATTTATGGGTTATGCCAGTCTTATTATGAGATGGCTTTATGACATTGGTTGCGTACGACACGGAACCCGATGGCCACGGATTCCGAGTCGTAACACCATGGTTAGCTTCCGCGAAAAATATACTCTGATTGTGTTGGGATGTGATTATCCTCATTCACGCGGATCTTGGGAACTATAACAAAAAGTTTCAAATTTATTCCAAAATTTCGCACCCCGAGGTCGGTTCGCTGCAGGGCCCGGTTTCGGGGCGTGACAAGGTTTGGTATCAGAGCTGGTTAGCTTCTAGGAAATAAAATACTCTAGAGACATTAAGACGTGTGGTGAGGATTCGTTAGATTGTGTCGATTTGTTTTCTCGTGTCTTTGTTTCGTTGGATTTGAGTCGGCTTTTCTTTCAGTTCGGGAGATTTGCTTGTCTTTCCTTTTAGTTCGTGTTGTTAGGAGATTTGGATGACCAAATTTCCTCTTTAGTGGTGGAGAATTTAAAATCTCCATGCTCTTGTTCAGTGTCTTTTGTCTGTGCTTGTGTCGGAGACTGAGAACCCTCTGGACTTGGTATGTTGTTTTCGGAGAACATCAGCAGACTTCCAGTCTTCAACATCTTCATTGTGGTTAATGAGAGAAGACATGTGCGTTTGCCCGCCAGAGTTGAACTTGAGCATTATTCGAAGACCCCCTTTCAGCTAATCAAGGATCGTCATGTAGCGTACCAAGGTAAGTAAATGTAGATTTTTCTTTCCAAGATGAAGGACTGCAAAAAGGCATATCAGCTATTGATTCTATGAAGAGAGAAGTGATTCTTAGTTAGTAAGACTAGAAGTTAGTGCCATAAACTCAGGGATTTCCCGAATTCAATGAGCCTTGTCATGGATTTGGTTGAGAATTTCTATAACTTGCAGCTTAGCTGGTGTATTTGATTCAGCAGGGATACCAAGTGGATGGTTCGTTGTGGTCAAGATAACTTTTGGCAGCAAAGGAAACGTTGTGGACTTTACCGACTTATAGGGTATTGGATTGGACAACATGCAGGTGCAAGAGTATACCTCAGTCATGGTGATGTCCCTTTTCTTAGTGAGAATGATTTTCGCGATGTTTTCATCTTTTATTTAGTTTTTCCTTAATGTCTATGATCTATCCTTGCAGAGTTTAAACAATGGATGTATGTTATTTTTCTTTAAGGCTTATTTTGAAATAAACTATGATTATTATACTCTTTTGATGAGTCATATGATTTTGTTTTCATAAGGTTTTGTGTTTTGAATTTTTGTTTAATCTCCTTAAGATATTATTTTACAACGATCTTGGAATTTTACTCTTATTTTAATTTTCTTGAATGTTGATATCTACTTTTCTAAACCTTAATGATTTCAAGATTTTGTATATGTTTGGTTGGAAAATGGATTTCAATAAAAATTTAATGTATGGTCATAATACATGAATTTGATTTATTTTTGAAATCCTAATTTGAAATTGTTGAGTATTTCAAGGATTTGTTGGGTTATGAAAACATGAGTTTCAAAACGAATAATGTTGTTTCATGTTCAAACTTTGATAAACTTTATTTATTAAGCTTTATTTGATGATTTGGAAGTTCAATTTTTACTATGTTTTAAAATGATTAAATTTAGCTAAGTAATTATTTTAGTCAATATGTTTCAAATTGTAAGATTTGTTTTGCATTGAATAGAATGAGTGGTAATAGCCCTTGGCTGGAGTTTGGTAGTGTGAGAAGTGAAGGGTTGATGGATGTCAGGATGTGTGCTAGTTCGGTTGAGGACAAAGTTGGATCTGCGAGAGAATCAACATCATTCAAGACAGGGATTGAAAGTTTCAGTTCTTCGGGGATTGACATCAGATTTGGCAGATATATTTTTGTTGATAACACTGTATCAGGTAAGAGATCAAGAGCAGCAAATAGATAGAATCGGATGTGGACAAGAATTCTGAGTACAGCACAGAAAGATTAGAATTTGGAGTTGTGACTTCGGAATGAAGAAGTATTGACGATATTCTTAGAAGCCAGAGTCTGAATGGTACAGTGTAAGTAGGTATATGGAATTCCAGGAATTTTTGAAGTGGGAATTATTTCAGAGAAAACATATCTGCGATCACATCTTCGTGCAAGCGTCGGGAGCGCCGTGTACAACTTTGAAGGACTTAAGGCACAGAATCCCAAAGTGATAGAAAGAGGCAGAATTAGCAGTTCTTGAACCGACAGTGACTGATGAGATAAATAAAAGGATTGATCCAGTACAGGAATGACAGATGACACCAAGGATGCTTAGAAAAATTGTTGAATTCTAGTTTGGGCAGAGAAGTTTGTTTTCAAGTAGATATGTGGAATAGTGTGAAGCCTTCAACTGAATCAGAATGCTGTTTGCAGGCGCATCTCAACATCTGGTTTGATCAGAGTGTCTCTCAGTTGCCGAGGTCTAGCATAGGGTGTCAGTGTTTTCGTTTGTCTTCTGGGTTTTTGATTTTGATTTGGTTTAAGCCATTTGGAGGACCAAATGGATTCTAAGGGGGGGAGGATGTAAGATCCCGACCCCAGTCCTTTTGTTTAGCATTATTTTAATCGTGGTTTAGCTTTTTAAGTGAGATTTGATTTAGTTTGACCGCATTTTTGAGTTTGACTAGATTTTTCCTTAGTCTTTGAAATTTGGTAGACCGTTGACTTTGGTTTGACCCGGTCTTTATGATATGTATTTTTATGGGAAATTACTTCGGATTTCTAAAAATGCTGGATTTGGTGTATTTTGACTCATTTTATGAAGTTTAACAACTTTCATATTTTAACCATTTTGATTTGATGATCAGAAAATGCGTTTTTCGAGAAAAAGGGCAAAACTGACTTTTCACCCTAAATCTGTCCATGAATTTCGAAAATTTCAGAAATTGGGGAAAGTATACTTTTTGGAAAGTAGATATTTCGCCGATCGTTTTTGTCTTCTTCGTCGTTTTCGTTCGGGGCCCGCAAATGCGAGTTTCAGCCTTGTGAAGATTGGGGCCCACAAGACCCACCTTATAAGAGGGGAACCCCTCTCTTCTTCTCCTTCATCCGTTTCCAGCAGGGGTTTGAGCTAGGGCTCTTTCCCTCTCTTCCCACTCTTTCTCTCTCATCTGAAACACCTCTCTCTTGGAGCTTTCATGGAGATTTGATCTCACCTCCTTCTTCCCCAACTCTCAAGCATTCCAAAGACCCCATTTTCAAGAACATTGGGCTAGGACAACCCTCCTCTTCAAGCCCTTCTTCTTATTTGGAACACCCAAAGGTTAGCAATGGTTTTCTTTTCTTTAGATCTTTGTTTTCCTCTTTCATTTTGAGTGTTTTCATCTCTCATGCAATGGGTTTTCATGGAAACTCGGAAATGGATTTGTTTTCTAGGGTTTTTCCATGAGCTATTTGGGGGTTTTGTGATTTTGGGAGCTTGAGACCCTAGAGCATGGTTGGGAGTGCATCTTAGCCTTCATTGAGGCTTGAGGCAAGTAGATTTCCAATTAATATGATGGTTTCTCTCATTTGGTTCTATTTTATGATTTTTTCTTCTTATGGGTTAATCTTCTTTGATTTATGGATCTACTTTGATGGAATGGACCATTGTTGCATTGATTTCAATATATGTTTTGTTTACCATGCATGGGAAGTTTGCTTTCATTATGGTTTTCTTTGAAAATTTGGACTTCTTGTGTTAAAGGTAAGTGTTCATGAGTATGGGGAAAACTTGATTTTTAAAAAGGGTTGTGTTTGATCAATTAGATAGATTAATGAATGGTGATTGATGAGTTTGGAAGGTCAAGGAAGGGCCCAAAGGATCTAGGAAACTTGTATGAAAGATTGGGAATGAAAAAGGATCAAAAAGGATGGAAAAAGATGGAAAAAAAGGGGAGAAAACCCTCCCTGCACGGGCTGGACAGAAGCCCAGCTCGCTATAGCGAGCGCGCAGGCTTCTGGAATGGGCTGTTTCTGGCCCAATTTCTGGGCTGTTTAAGGCCCTGTTTTGAGGCCTGTTTTCTGCCTGCTTAAGGCCCTGTTCCAGCATGTTTTTAGGCCAATTCCCAACCTATTTTTTGGGCCATTTCAAGACCTGATATTGGGCCATTTCAGGGCCTGATATTGGACTGTTTTTAAGACCTGTTTTGGGCCTGTTCAGTTTAATTTTGGACTGTGTTTTAAAAATCAGTTTTGTGGGCCATTCGAGTTTAGTCTTGGGCTGTTTTTAAAAATTTGTTTTGTGGGCCAATAAATGTTTAGTTTTGGGGCTGTTTTAAGGTATGTTTGTGGGCCATTTAAGTTTAGCTTTGGGGCTGTTTTAAAACCTGTTGGTGGGCCTGTTTCATGGTCAGTTTTGGGTTGCTTCATAACTCATTTTTGTGGGCCATTAGAGGTTTAGTTTGGGCTTGTTTTAAAACTTGTTCCTTGGACCATTCAAGGATTTGTTTTTGGACCGTTTTAAAACTTGTTCTGTGGGCTTGGTTAAGGTTGGTTTTTGGATTGTTATTAAGGATTATTTGGACTCGGATTAAGGCCAACTATGGGCCTGTTTTAAAGAAATTTTGGACTACTCGTATTACTTGGAAAGTTGTGAAATGGGAATGATGTGAGAACGAGTGTATGTGAAATTACCCGGGAACCGTTCGAGTCTTAATGCGCACTTTATCATTTAAATATTATGGATTTTCATTGGCATCAAACGCACTTTTTATTAATCAATGTTTAAAGGTTAAATGTGCATTGAGATGGTTCCTTGGTAAGTCATTAAGTCATTCTCCACTATCCATCCCATTTCAAGTCAGACTATGTATTTGTGTTGTATTTGTACTTGTATTCTTGGGTAAACTAATTTGAATATCATCGGTGATTTGCTACAAAATCATGTGTCTTCCCATGTTCGAAAGGGTTGATCGTATGATTTTATACAAATCACTTTGATGTGTATTTGAACGGTTCACCATCGAAATTCGTACGTTTTCTCCGATTCGATTTGAAAAGAGATTTGGAGTATGTTTGTCACATTCGGGATTTCTTCGATGAGACTATTGTTTTGATAAGACTAGTATTTGAAAATAAAAACCTCGAGGCAAGACGGGGCCAGAGCTATGTGGTGCGAGCCCATGAGCCAAAGAGGCTATGATTCCGAAAACAAAACCCCGAGGCAAGACGGGGCCAGAGCGATGTGGTGCGAGCCCCTGAGCCAAAGGGATTAGTATTATGTTAGATTTGTATCCGTTCGAGTTTTGAAAACTAAAGGCACCACTAGGCTTAGGTCACCTTGTCGGGCTGATCACCCGGCTTGGGATCTTTAATTTGTCCGCCAGCTGCAGCTTGGATTCTGTCTGTACCGACCATGGCAACGGTAATTATCTGCCGGTCCCATTTGTATGGCTACGGTTCTGATACTTTTGATCTGCCGGTCCCATTTGTATGGCTACGGTTCTGATACTTTTGATCTGCCGGTCCATTTGTATGGCTACGGTTCTGATCCTCTGTTTAGTACCACGTTCAGTGGCTACGCTCTGTCTGCTCTTATCACTTCGGTAATAGGAGGATTTAGCTATTTGTGGTCGCCTAGGTTTTATCTGCATATTACTTTAGTTTATGATTCTTGTTGGTTATATTTTGTTTATGCTTCGATTTGGTTAATGTTTACGATGTCGATCATTTATCATATTGTCGCTATTATTCAGGATTTGAAATGTATTTCCGACGATTAAATGTTTTATGCAGACTTTTAATCTTTCGAGATATTCGTACATCTGATATTGTTCTTTTACTTGTTTTGATATTTATGTTCGGTCTTTCGATCATTTTAGCATGCTTTATTGTCATTATTGTTTAGCCTATTTATTCGGTTTTACGATGATTTCATCAGGTTTTATATATGTTCTTTTGTTCATATTATTTGGTTATTTGCTTGCCAGACCGTCGTGTCTGACCCTTTTTGTTTGGTGCCAGTTTCTTCTTTTCTGGTTTTAGGTGTTTGATCAGAGGAGGCGGTGGGACCGCCGGTCTGACGTGAGAGGCTGCCCACTGATGTCATCTAGATGTCAAGTTTGGCACCGGAGTTCGTATCAAACCTTTGAGGGTAGTATTTTTTGTTTAGTTGGTTATATTGTTGTATGGCTTTATCAGCCTTTTTCTTTTGGGGTTTGTAATTAAGACATTTGTTAATTGTAATCTGAATATGCGGGAAATAATAGATTTGTTACTACCAGCTCAGTGTGTTGTGATTTATGGGTTATGCCAGTCTTATTATGAGATGGCTTTATGACATTGGTTGCGTACGACACGGAACCCGATGGCCACGGATTCCGAGTCGTAACACCATGGTTAGCTTCCGCGAAAAATATACTCTGATTGTGTTGGGATGTGATTATCCTCATTCACGCGGATCTTGGGAACTATAACAAAAAGTTTCAAATTTATTCCAAAATTTCGCACCCCGAGGTCGGTTCGCTGCAGGGCCCGGTTTCGGGGCGTGACAGGTTTGGTATCAGAGCTGGTTAGCTTCTAGGAAATAAAATACTCTAGAGACATTAAGACGTGTGGTGAGGATTCGTTAGATTGTGTCGATTTGTTTTCTCGTGTCTTTGTTTCGTTGGATTTGAGTCGGCTTTTCTTTCAGTTCGGGGAGATTTTGCTTGTCTTTCCTTTTAGTTCGTGTTGTTAGGAGATTTGGATGACCAAATTTCCTCTTTAGTGGTGGAGAATTTAAAAATCTCCATGCTCTTGTTCAGTGTCTTTTGTCTGTGCTTGTGTCGGAGACTGAGAACCCTCTGGACTTGGTATGTTGTTTTCGGAGAACATCAGCAGACTTCCAGTCTTCAACATCTTCATTGTGGTTAATGAGAGAAGACATGTGCGTTTGCCCGCCAGAGTTGAACTTGAGCATTATTCGAAGACCCCCTTTCAGCTAATCAAGGATCGTCATGTAGCGTACCAAGGTAAGTAAATGTAGATTTTTCTTTCCAAGATGAAGGACTGCAAAAAGGCATATCAGCTATTGATTCTATGAAGAGAGAAGTGATTCTTAGTTAGTAAGACTAGAAGTTAGTGCCATAAACTCAGGGATTTCCCGAATTCAATGAGCCTTGTCATGGATTTGGTTGAGAATTTCTATAACTTGCAGCTTAGCTGGTGTATTTGATTCAGCAGGGATACCAAGTGGATGGTTCGTTGTGGTCAAGATAATTTTGGCAGCAAAGGAAACGTTGTGGACTTTACCGACTTATAGGGTATTGGATTGGACAACATGCAGGTGCAAGAGTATACCTCAGTCATGGTGATTGTCCCTTTTCTTAGTGAGAATGATTTTCGCGATGTTTTCATCTTTTATTTAGTTTTTCCTTAATGTCTATGATCTATCCTTGCAGAGTTTAAACAATGGATGTATGTTATTTTCTTTAAGGCTTATTTTGAAATAAACTATGATTATTATACTCTTTTGATGAGTCATATGATTTTGTTTTCATAAGGTTTTGTGTTTTGAATTTTTGTTTAATCTCCTTAAGATATTATTTTACAACGATCTTGGAATTTTACTCTTATTTTAATTTTCTTGAATGTTGATATCTACTTTTCTAAACCTTAATGATTTCAAGATTTTGTATATGTTTGGTTGGAAAATGGATTTCAATAAAAATTTAATGTATGGTCATAATACATGAATTTGATTTATTTTTGAAATCCTAATTTGAAATTGTTGAGTATTTCAAGGATTTGTTGGGTTATGAAAACATGAATTTCAAAACGAATAATGTTGTTTCATGTTCAAACTTTGATAAACTTTATTTATTAAGCTTTATTTGATGATTTGGAAGTTCAATTTTTACTATGTTTTAAAATGATTAAATTTAGCTAAGTAATTATTTTAGTCAATATGTTTCAAATTGTAAGATTTGTTTTGCATTGAATAGAATGAGTGGTAATAGCCCTTGGCTGGAGTTTGGTAGTGTGAGAAGTGAAGGGTTGATGGATGTCAGGATGTGTGCTAGTTCGGTTGAGGACAAAGTTGGATCTGCGAGAGAATCAACATCATTCAAGACAGGGATTGAAAGTTTCAGTTCTTCGGGGATTGACATCAGATTTGGCAGATATATTTTTGTTGATAACACTGTATCAGGTAAGAGATCAAGAGCAGCAAATAGATAGAATCGGATGTGGACAAGAATTCTGAGTACAGCACAGAAAGATTAGAATTTGGAGTTGTGACTTCGGAATGAAGAAGTATTGACGATATTCTTAGAAGCCAGAGTCTGAATGGTACAGTGTAGTAGGTATATGGAATTCCAGGAATTTTTGAAGTGGGAATTATTTCAGAGAAAACATATCTGCGATCACATCTTCGTGCAAGCGTCGGGAGCGCCGTGTACAACTTTGAAGGACTTAAGGCACAGAATCCCAAAGTGATAGAAAGAGGCAGAATTAGCAGTTCTTGAACCGACAGTGACTGATGAGATAAATAAAAGGATTGATCCAGTACAGGAATGACAGATGACACCAAGGATGCTTAGAAAAATTGTTGAATTCTAGTTTGGGCAGAGAAGTTTGTTTTTGAGCAGATGTGTGGAATAGTGTGAAGCCTTCAACTGAATCAGAATGCTGTTTGCAGGCGCATCTCAACATCTGGTTTGATCAGAGTGTCTCTCAGTTGCCGAGGTCTAGCATAGGGTGTCAGTGTTTTCGTTTGTCTTCTGGGTTTTGATTTTGATTTGGTTTAAGCCATTTGGAGGACCAAATGGATTCTAAGGGGGGGAGGATGTAAGATCCCGACCCCGGTCCTTTTGTTTAGCATTATTTTAATCGTGGTTTAGCTTTTTAAGTGAGATTTGATTTAGTTTGACCGCATTTTTGAGTTTGACTAGATTTTTCCTTAGTCTTTGAAATTTGGTAGACCGTTGACTTTGGTTTGACCCGGTCTTTATGATATGTATTTTTTATGGGAAATTACTTCGGATTTCTAAAAATGCTGGATTTGGTGTATTTTGACTCATTTTATGAAGTTTAAACAACTTTCATATTTTAACCATTTTGATTTGATGATCAGAAAATGCGTTTTTTCGAGAAAAAGGGCAAAACTGACTTTTCACCCTAAATCTGTCCATGAATTTCGAAAATTTCAGAAATTGGGGAAAGTATACTTTTTGGAAAGTAGATATTTCGCCGATCGTTTTTGTCTTCTTCGTCGTTTTCGTTCGGGGCCCGCAAATGCGAGTTTCAGCCTTGTGAAGATTGGGGCCCACAAGACCCACCTTATAAGAGGGGAACCCCTCTCTTCTTCTCCTTCATCCGTTTCCAGCAGGGGTTTGAGCTAGGGCTCTTTCCCTCTCTTCCCACTCTTTCTCTCTCATCTGAAAACACCTCTCTCTTGGAGCTTTCATGGAGATTTGATCTCACCTCCTTCTTCCCCAACTCTCAAGCATTCCAAAGACCCCATTTTCAAGAACATTGGGCTAGGACAACCCTCCTCTTCAAGCCCTTCTTCTTATTTGGAACACCCAAAGGTTAGCAATGGTTTTCTTTTCTTTAGATCTTTGTTTTCCTCTTTCATTTTGAGTGTTTTCATCTCTCATGCAATGGGTTTTCATGGAAACTCGGAAATGGATTTGTTTTCTAGGGTTTTTCCATGAGCTATTTGGGGGGTTTTGTGATTTTGGGAGCTTGAGACCCTAGAGCATGGTTGGGAGTGCATCTTAGCCTTCATTGAGGCTTGAGGCAAGTAGATTTCCAATTAATATGATGGTTTCTCTCATTTGGTTCTATTTTATGATTTTTTCTTCTTATGGGTTAATCTTCTTTGATTTATGGATCTACTTTGATGGAATGGACCATTGTTGCATTGATTTCAATATATGTTTTGTTTACCATGCATGGGAAGTTTGCTTTCATTATGGTTTTTCTTTGAAAATTTGGACTTCTTGTGTTAAAGGTAAGTGTTCATGAGTATGGGGGAAAACTTTGATTTTTAAAAAGGGTTGTGTTTGATCAATTAGATAGATTAATGAATGGTGATTGATGAGTTTGGAAAGGTCAAGGAAGGGCCCAAAGGATCTAGGAAACTTGTATGAAAGATTGGGAATGAAAAAGGATCAAAAAGGATGGAAAAAGATGGAAAAAAAGGGGAGAAAACCCTCCCTGCACGGGCTGGACAGAAGCCCAGCTCGCTATAGCGAGCTTGGGCTCGCTATATCGAGCCAGGCTTCTGGAATGGGCTGTTTCTGGCCCAATTTCTGGGCTGTTTAAGGCCCTGTTTTGAGGCCTGTTTTCTGCCTGCTTAAGGCCCTGTTCCAGCATGTTTTTAGGCCAATTCCCAACCTATTTTTTGGGCCATTTCAAGACCTGATATTGGGCCATTTCAGGGCCTGATATTGGACTGTTTTAAGACCTGTTTTTGGGCCTGTTCAGTTTAATTTTGGACTGTGTTTTAAAAATCAGTTTTGTGGGCCATTCGAGTTTAGTCTTGGGCTGTTTTTAAAAATTTGTTTTGTGGGCCAATAAATGTTTAGTTTTGGGGCTGTTTTAAGGTATGTTTTGTGGGCCATTTAAGTTTAGCTTTGGGGCTGTTTTTAAAACCTGTTGGTGGGCCTGTTTCATGGTCAGTTTGGGTTGCTTCATAACTCATTTTTGTGGGCCATTAGAGGTTTAGTTTGGGCTTGTTTTAAAACTTGTTCCTTGGACCATTCAAGGATTTGTTTTGGACCGTTTTAAAACTTGTTCTGTGGGCTGGGTTAAGGTTGGTTTTTGGATTGTTATTAAGGATTATTTTGGACTCGGATTAAGGCCAACTATGGGCCTGTTTTAAAGAAATTTTGGACTACTCGTATTACTTGGAAAGTTGTGAAATGGGAATGATGTGAGAACGAGTGTATGTGAAATTACCCGGGAACCGTTCGAGTCTTAATGCGCACTTTATCATTTAAATATTATGGATTTTCATTGGCATCAAACGCACTTTTTATTAATCAATGTTTAAAGGTTAAATGTGCATTGAGATGGTTCCTTGGTAAGTCATTAAGTCATTCTCCACTATCCATCCCATTTCAAGTCAGACTATGTATTTGTGTTTGTATTTGTACTTGTATTCTTGGGTAAACTAATTTGAATATCATCGGTGATTTGCTACAAAATCATGTGTCTTCCCATGTTCGAAAGGGTTGATCGTATGATTTTATACAAATCACTTTGATGTGTATTTGAACGGTTCACCATCGAAATTCGTACGTTTTCCTCCGATTCGATTTGAAAAGAGATTTGGAGTATGTTTGTCACATTCGGGATTTCTTCGATGAGACTATTGTTTTGATAAGACTAGTATTTGAAAATAAAAACCTCGAGGCAAGACGGGGCCAGAGCTATGTGGTGCGAGCCCATGAGCCAAAGAGGCTATGATTCCGAAAACAAAACCCCGAGGCAAGACGGGGCCAGAGCTATGTGGTGCGAGCCCCTGAGCCAAAGGGATTAGTATTATGTTAGATTTGTATCCGTTCGAGTTTTGAAAACTAAAGGCACCACTAGGCTTAGGTCACCTTGTCGGGCTGATCACCCGGCTTGGGATCTTTAATTTGTCCGCCAGCTGCAGCTTGGATTCTGTCTGTACCGACCATGGCAACGGTAATTATCTGCCGGTCCCATTTGTATGGCTACGGTTCTGATACTTTTGATCTGCCGGTCCCATTTGTATGGCTACGGTTCTGATACTTTTGATCTGCCGGTCCCATTTGTATGGCTACGGTTCTGATCCTCTGTTTAGTACCACGTTCAGTGGCTACGCTCTGTCTGCTCTTATCACTTCGGTAATAGGAGGATTTAGCTATTTGTGGTCGCCTAGGTTTTATCTGCATATTACTTTAGTTTATGATTCTTGTTGGTTATATTTTGTTTATGCTTCGATTTGGTTAATGTTTACGATGTCGATCATTTATCATATTGTCGCTATTATTCAGGATTTGAAATGTATTTCCGACGATTAAATGTTTTATGCAGACTTTTAATCTTTCGAGATATTCGTACATCTGATATTGTTCTTTTACTTGTTTTGATATTTATGTTCGGTCTTTCGATCATTTTAGCATGCTTTATTGTCATTATTGTTTAGCCTATTTATTCGGTTTTACGATGATTTCATCAGGTTTTATATATGTTCTTTTGTTCATATTATTTGGTTATTTGCTTGCCAGACCGTCGTGTCTGACCCTTTTTGTTTGGTGCCAGTTTCTTCTTTTCTGGTTTTAGGTGTTTGATCAGAGGAGGCGGTGGGACCGCCGGTCTGACGTGAGAGGCTGCCCACTGATGTCATCTAGATGTCAAGTTTGGCACCGGAGTTCGTATCAAACCTTTGAGGGTAGTATTTTTTGTTTAGTTGGTTATATTGTTGTATGGCTTTATCAGCCTTTTTCTTTTGGGGTTTGTAATTAAGACATTTGTTAATTGTAATCTGAATATGCGGGAAATAATAGATTTGTTACTACCAGCTCAGTGTGTTGTGATTTATGGGTTATGCCAGTCTTATTATGAGATGGCTTTATGACATTGGTTGCGTACGACACGGAACCCGATGGCCACGGATTCCGAGTCGTAACACCATGGTTAGCTTCCGCGAAAAATATACTCTGATTGTGTTGGGATGTGATTATCCTCATTCACGCGGATCTTGGGAACTATAACAAAAAGTTTCAAATTTATTCCAAAATTTCGCACCCCGAGGTCGGTTCGCTGCAGGGCCCGGTTTCGGGGCGTGACAGGTTTGGTATCAGAGCTGGTTAGCTTCTAGGAAATAAAATACTCTAGAGACATTAAGACGTGTGGTGAGGATTCGTTAGATTGTGTCGATTTGTTTTCTCGTGTCTTTGTTTCGTTGGATTTGAGTCGGCTTTTCTTTCAGTTCGGGAGATTTTGCTTGTCTTTCCTTTTAGTTCGTGTTGTTAGGAGATTTGGATGACCAAATTTCCTCTTTAGTGGTGGAGAATTTAAAAATCTCCATGCTCTTGTTCAGTGTCTTTTGTCTGTGCTTGTGTCGGAGACTGAGAACCCTCTGGACTTGGTATGTTGTTTTCGGAGAACATCAGCAGACTTCCAGTCTTCAACATCTTCATTGTGGTTAATGAGAGAAGACATGTGCGTTTGCCCGCCAGAGTTGAACTTGAGCATTATTCGAAGACCCCCTTTCAGCTAATCAAGGATCGTCATGTAGCGTACCAAGGTAAGTAAATGTAGATTTTGGGTGAACCCAAACCATCTTTCCAAGATGAAGGACTGCAAAAAGGCATATCAGCTATTGATTCTATGAAGAGAGAAGTGATTCTTAGTTAGTAAGACTAGAAGTTAGTGCCAGAAACTCAGGGATTTCCCGAATTCAATGAGCCTTGTCATGGATTTGGTTGAGAATTTCTATAACTTGCAGCTTAGCTGGTGTATTTGATTCAGCAGGGATACCAAGTGGATGGTTCGTTGTGGTCAAGATAACTTTTGGCAGCAAAGGAAACGTTGTGGACTTTACCGACTTATAGGGTATTGGATTGGACAACATGCAGGTGCAAGAGTATACCTCAGTCATGGTGATGTCCCTTTTCTTAGTGAGAATGATTTTCGCGATGTTTTCATCTTTTATTTAGTTTTTCCTTAATGTCTATGATCTATCCTTGCAGAGTTTAAACAATGGATGTATGTTATTTTTCTTTAAGGCTTATTTTGAAATAAACTATGATTATTATACTCTTTTGATGAGTCATATGATTTTGTTTTCATAAGGTTTTGTGTTTTGAATTTTTGTTTAATCTCCTTAAGATATTATTTTACAACGATCTTGGAATTTTACTCTTATTTTAATTTTCTTGAATGTTGATATCTACTTTTCTAAACCTTAATGATTTCAAGATTTTGTATATGTTTGGTTGGAAAATGGATTTCAATAAAAATTTAATGTATGGTCATATTACATGAATTTGATTTATTTTTGAAATCCTAATTTGAAATTGTTGAGTATTTCAAGGATTTGTTGGGTTATGAAAACATGAGTTTCAAAACGAATAATGTTGTTTCATGTTCAAACTTTGATAAACCTCATTTATTAAGTGGGAATGGGGCCCACAACTTAAAAGACTTCTTGGGCTCAAAACATGGCATTCGGGGCTTCAAACTAATTCGATGAAGAAGACAAAGTTGATCGGCGAAATTTATAGTTTCCAAAAAGTATATATTTTGCACATTTTGGTGACATTGAAATCGGTGTCTAGATTTTGGGTAAAAAGACCATTTTGCCCTCAAACTGCGAAAAACCTGGTTTAGGGCTCTCGAATGGGAACGATGTCAACATGAAAGTTGTAGGGATTAACAAAATAAGTCCAAATGGGGTTAAAAACACAATTTTTAGAAATCATCGGTAAACCCCCAATCTTACACAATTCGTAACAAGAACCCCCAAAGGGTCCCACAAGTAAAAGGCTCTCCAAATTCCCCAAAGCTATTACAAAAGCTATTCTAATCCCCAAACTAATCCAAAAACCACTAGACACACTTAAAACTAAAACACACTTAATAAACTCTAATCGAGGTCTCTTGGGTCGGGGTCTTACAGGAGCCATGGAGAACCTTTGATCCCCTACCTTCCCCTTAATTGGGGAGACCCACCACATGGTGTGCACAAGCAGGGCTGTCAAAAGGTTGTGGATGTACTTTCCTTAACCCCAATATATATGTTCGGAACATGGTTTAAAATCTCGGTCTAGGTCGCGGTATCGGTCGGGCCGAAAAACCGATATGATATTGGATATCGTCGGGATATCGGTCCGTCGCGGTCATCGCGGTGTGATTTTTTTTTAATCCAAAAAAATTCTCAAAAATATCCAAAAAATTCAGAATATTAGAAAATTCTCGGTTACCTTAAGTTATGAGTCATGTCTGTGTCGCTGTTCGCTTTCTTCTCCGGTATTTCATATAATGCAACCATTATTGATGCTCATGATCAATAAGCTGAAATATCATTAATTTGACATAATGCAACTATAATTTTGGGCAAAAACTCACTTTTTTGTTCCAAAAGTGTAGATCTATTTTAAACTAACACATTATCAATGCAATTGAACACTAATGTGGAAAAATGTAATTGATTTCAAGAAAAAGCCCCAAATTTTGGAAATAAAAAAAAACTTAGATCTACAATTTAAAATACTAGATCTATGGAAAAATAAGTGAGTAACATCAAATCTAAATCAATATAAAGCCTTTCGGTTGATGAATTAGTGTATTACACAATCTTTACTACTATATCATTTCAAACATAATTAAATAGGTTTAATATCATATCTAGCAAGTTATGATAATAATAGACATCCAAGCACAAAAAAGGAAAGACAACTGTTGAGTTCATGAATTTGCACATTTACCCATCATCGTAGGATAAATTAGGGGTTTGATTAGGTGAATTGCATCATTATTCATCTAATTCCATCATTTCATGCATTTTCACCTAGAAACTTGAATTTTCATACTTTTCATATATTTTCTGCATTAATTTAGAATGTTTTGCAAATTTTCTTCGAAGAGTCTCAGTTGGAGTAGGACTCTGTCCGGATGGGTCCCGCTTCAATATGGGCTCTTCAATATTTGATGTGTTGAATTAAAATGTGCAGAAAACGAGAATTGTAGGCCTCTGTCATGGAACCCACTTTCAAGCACACATAGTCATCATGGGCCCTGCATTGCTGAATTGAAGTTTGAAAAGAAGAACTCACCACATGGACCCCACACACAAGCCATGTGAATATCACTCAAAGGAGGGGTCCACTCATCATGTCAGTTGAAGAGTCCTAACTACAATAGAAGACTTCTCATAGAGCCCACTATTCAAGCAGATGAAATGATCTACATGGCAGGGTCCGCAGTAGTTGCAGATTTGAAATTATTAATGGATAATTCAAATAGTACAATTATGATTGGAATAAAAAAAGAAGAGCTTGAATCATCCACATTTGATCTCCTTTGGAAAATAAGAGTTGTGGAGAGAGAATCCTTGGCAAATCAAATTTCAAAAGTTAATCCCGTTTTTCTCAGGATAACTCATCTTCAAATGGCCATAACTTTCAATCCAACCGTCGGATCGATGAAATTTACCTACCGTTGGAAAGCTTATTCAGAGTAGATATTCGTGGAGCCCAAGAATATGCAAATCAGAGCTAAATTGACAAAGTTACGGGCCTGGAGATTTTCATGTTCATTTTTAGACGGGATTGCAATTAAATCCACACCGTTGATAATCAATTGCCCCACATCCCTTGTGGGACCCCCATCTGAAGATTAGTCAAGCTATCCAGAAGCTTCCACCTCATTCAAATTTAAAAGAGATAAGAGATATACCTTATCTATGAAGATAAATCAAATTTGCAGAGAAAGTGTCCAGATTCAATGTATCTGTAAGATAACCGGGGTTATAAGAGGAACCAAAAGGAAGCATACGACACACTCTTTTCCCTTGGACGTCCACCACTATTCTCTCTCATTTTTTTTCTTTTCCTAATTAATAAAATTTAAGAATTATTTTTGGGTATTCTGAAGCCCTGTTTCAGAAATTAGGATTTTTAGAAGAGAGATTTCTGAGAGACCATTGTACAAGGAGATGCTATTAATGAAATTACTTATGGAGTTCTTTTCAATGGCTGGCTAGATTTCTGGATTGGGGCACACAGATGAAGCTAAGTAAATCTTTAATTTAATCTATGTGAATTTTCTATTTACTTGTCTCTTTTAAATGCATGCTCTATTAGAATAATAGATCTGTCTTCATGCCTTAGGCAGCCTCTATTTTGATTTCTAATGAAAATAGTTTGATGATTTATACTTATTTTGATAGATTATGCTTAGGGTTGAGATCCTTTGATAGTTTATGCTTAATTTGATGAGTCATGCTTATGATTTTTCATTCTTTTATGAGGTGAAGGAGGTCTTGGGTTGTGATCTTATTCTTTTTATTAAAATCTGGTTTTTACAAAAGACAAATCATCCGGATCCGAAACATTGATTTGTTTCTGATCTGAGTTATTTTGAGACAAATAGTAGAATAATTGCATGATGGATTGATTATCTTGCTTAGTGGATTCTGGATGCTCCGATCTATTTTTTTATATATTTGATTAGTTTGTTTCTGAATTCTTCTAGATTTTCTTAGATCTCAGTTATTCATTAATCTTTGATAAAAAAAAAATCAGATTTAAATTTTAACTTAGTAGTGCTCCCTGTGGGATCGACCTGTAATTGCCACTATCTCAACAAGATAACTGTGCACTTGCAGTAATTTTAATGGATTGATTTAATTCACATCAAGTTTTTGGCGCCGTTGCCGGGGAGCCAAATCTAAGTTTTGATAAAAATCTGAATTTTTGTTATATTAGATTCATATGCATGCTCATATTTAGGTTGCATTAGTTGTTTAGTCATTTAATTTACATCAGTAGTGTTATTTGCAGTTAATATTAGTTAGTATTTTACTTTGCTAAGTTTTCTGATTTTTCTGATTTTTTTTAATATTTTTTTTATAATTAATTGAATTTTCGGAATAAATAATTAATAAAAAAAATTTCTTTGAATTATTTCCTTTAATTCCGAATTTCAGTAAATAAAAACTAAAAAAAAATATTCTGGATTCGTTAACTAATGTTTTGATTAGATTAGGATTGGTAAGGTAGAGTTTAAAATTTTTAGGACTAGGTTGTTTTGATTAATATGCTAACCTTTGAATTCTTAAATTAGGTAATTAGAAATTTTAAAATTCTATCTCTTAAGTTGTTTAGATTAGTTAGAGTCTTAAAATCTGAAATTTGAATTGGATAAGATTGGATTTCTTATAATTGAAACTTTTTGAAAACTCTAATCATATCTGGACACTTGTTTGGATAATTTAGAATTTTTGATTTTTTTTTCTGTAGATAGAATTTTTGATTTATTTCAATAACTTAGAGTCCACTTTGGATAGAGTTTTGATTTACTTGGTGTCTTTTGAATTTTCTTATATTTTTTTTTCAAAATTAGGATAAGATAGACTTTTGAGTTGGTTTGTTAACTTAGGATTTACTAACAAGAGTTCCTTTTGGATAGGTTACCTTGCTAAGAGGAGAGTTGCACAAAAATAGGAAACTGCATGGATTTGCTCTAAGCAAACAAGTTGCTCTCAGAATTGCAAAAATTTGTCAAAAAAAGGTTATCCTTACATAGTTTAAGGATTAGCGTGGGCCCGCTGTAAGAGTTTCTAAACTTTATCCCACGAATCTTTTACTTGTAAGTGGGGCTTGGGTGATTTAAATTTCAGCAAATATGATTGTGTGATTGACACACCAAGTAATTTGGACCCACACACTTAGTTAAGGGCAATTGACCCCAATAAGATAAGGACTGGATTTCATCACCAGATCCTTGCCCAATTAGGTTTAACCACCTCTCACATAGTAACCTAACCATTAATTAAAATCAAATAGAAACGAGACCATAGGACTCGAGCTCATTAGGACGAAGACCACAAAAGGTTGCACCAGTTGCGCTCTTTGGTCAAGTTGATGTCTAGGTAAGTCCTGTCCCTACAAAAAAAAAAAGGGTGACAGTCTCTGTTCTAGGAGTTTGGTTCTTAAGCGGGACCCTTGCCAAGTGCATTGTGACCCCACCACTCATCCTGGGGACTTACCTGGTCAATTTGTCTTCATAAGACCGAATTGGAGGCCTTAGTGCACTCTTCAAACCAGTTAGGAGCTGTCTAGAGAGTTAGGCTAACCCTAGGATAATTCTTTGTGCTCAATCTTTGTGCTTGACTGCTTGTGCATAATCTAGTAAGACAATTGGGGCCCCGCACATAGATTAGGCTTGCATTTCTTCAAGGTTAAACCTGATGCATGCGTTCTAGACCCGAGAGAGAGAAATTGTGGGTACGCAAGAGTAAAAGGTTAGTCAGGATAGAACCCGAATTAGCCTTAACCGTTGTCGGAAAGTCTTCCATCTTTGAAGAAATTATTAGGATGGCTGATCAAGTGGACCCACCCATGACTTTGAAGGACTACATGTACCCCACCAGGACAACTCAACCGTCCTGCATCACCCTGCCTCAAACCAATGCCACATTTGAGCTGAAATCTGGCATGATCCAGATGCTCCCAGTATTCCGTGGGCTAGACCAGGAAAACCCATATCAACATGTTAGGGAATTTGAGGACATCTGTGGGACCATGAGAATTAATAACATGACTGAAGAGGCCCTTAAACTTAGATTATTTCCTTTCTCCCTAAAAGAAAAGGCTAAAGCTTGGCTTTATGCCTTACAAGCCGGGTCCATCACTACATGGGACAAGCTAGTCGAAGAATTTTACAAAAAATTCTACTCTAAGCAGAAAACCGCTTCGATCAGGCAGGCCATCAATGGATTCCATCAAATGGAAGGGGAGACACTTTGCAGTTATTTGGAACGGTTCAAGGACCTCTTAATCCAGTGTCCCCACCATGGATTTGAAAAAATTCGATTGGTCCAGATCGTGTATGAGGGTTTGGATTACCCTACTAAGCAGATGGTGGAGTCTTTCTGTGGTGGGCAGTTTACACAGAAGACAGCAGATGAAGCATGGACATTTTTGGAAGAAACTGCTGAAAATACATTGCAGTGGGCACCTATCAAGAGGGAGCCCATCAAACCCACCATTCCTGAAAAAGGGGGGATGTTCAAGATTGAACCCAAAATTGAGGCAGAGGCCAAATTGGCCACATTGGCGAGAAGAATAGAGGCTTTAGAACTGAACCAAAAGCCTACTCCAAACACTTTGGAGTCTTTGAAATATACTCAGGCCATGAATGGAGGGATTGACCCAATAACTTTGGGTCAGACCGAGTCTATTGAGGAAGTGAATGCGCTTTATCAAAATACTCGTTTTGATAATCGTCAGAGGTATGACCCATACTCCAACACATACAATCCAGGTTGGAGGGATAATCCTAATTTTTCTTGGACCAAGGGTCCAACTCAGGGTGGCCCATCACAATCACATCAATTTCAGCCCATTCAATCTCAATCCAATGCCCCGCCTGGTTTCCAAAAGCCCAATTTCACCCCCAATCCGCAAAATCAGCGGATAGATTCTCTTGAGGAAACTATGAAACTGTTAGCTCAGAATACCCTCCAATTCCAGCAAAGCACTACTCAAATTTTGAATGGTCACACTCAGACCCTTACACAACTGGAATATCAGATGGGCCAACTGGCCAACTCCATCAGTATCAGAGACAAGGGAACCTTCCCTAGTCAATCTGAACCCAATCCCAAAGGCCAAGTCGTTCATGATATAAAAGGAAAAGGCCCAGAACAAGTTAAGTCCATCATTACTCTTAGGTCGGGTACACAAATTGATAACAAGATTGAAATACCAAAAGAACCTGAGGAAGAATCTAGTGACATATTAGAAATTGAGGAACCACGTGTGCATGTTAAACCCATGTTAGAACCAGAGCCAGTCAAAGCAAACCCAATCATAACTAATCCATCACCTAGTGAGCCATCTCCTAGGACTTATGTTCCCAAGGCACCATACCCACAGAGGCTAGGCCCAGCAAAATCAACTATTCAGTTGGATAAAATGCTAGAAGTATTCAAACAAGTGAGGATCAATATCCCACTACTTGATGCTATCCAACAGATTCCAGCCTATGCAAAATTTCTGAAAGACCTTTGCACCTTCAAAAGGACTACTAATGTGCCCAAAAAGGCTTTTCTAGCCCAACAAGTTAGCTCGATCATTTCCTGTCCAACCCTGATCAAATACAAAGACCCAGGGTGTCCTACCATTTCTTGCCAGATAGGGGACCATCACATAGAGAAAGCTTTGCTAGACTTGGGTGCAAGTGTAAACCTTCTTCCATACTCTGTTTATGAAGAATTAGGTTTGGGGGAGTTGAAAAAGACCCATGTGACCTTGCAATTGGCTGATGCATCGATTCGATACCCCAAGGGGGTAGTCGAAGACGTTCTGATCAAAGTCGGAGACTTTGTGTTTCCTGTCGATTTTGTTGTCTTGGATACCACACACACATCTGGGGCTGAACCCAACATCCCAATAATTTTGGGGAGACCATTCCTTGCCACCTCTAATGCCCTGATCAATTGTAGGAATGGTGTGATGCAAATTTCTTTTGGGACCATGACAGTTCAAGTGAACATTTTTAATATCAGTAAGCAACCTCCCGATGAGGATAATGGAATTTTTGAAGTCAGTTACATTCATGAATTGGTAGAATATCACTTACCCCATTTGAAACTTGAAGATCCACTAGAGGCTTGTCTGGCACACTTTGGAAGTGATTTTTATGTAGATGAATATATTAAGGAAGTTAATACACTGTTAGACTCCACCCCATCCATGGATTGCTCCAGGTGGCAACCGAAGCATGAGATTCTGACTCCATCTGCTTCCCCACCTGTCCCATCGATTATAAAGCCTCCTAAGTTAGAACTCAAGCAACTGCCGGATACATTGAAATATGTGTTTTTAGGCCCACTAGAAACCCTTCCAGTGATTATAGCTTCAGACTTGGACCCTGTCCAAGAGGAAAAACTCGTGAAAATTTTGGATGAACACAAGGAATCTATAGGGTGGTCCATCGCAGATATTAAAGGAATAAGTCCATCTGTGGTCCAACATAGAATCCATTTGGAAGAAAATGCAAAAACTTCTCGTGAACCACAGAGGCGACTGAACCCTACAATGAAGGAAGTAGTCAGGTCGGAAGTCTTAAAATTACTTGATGCAGGAGTACTTTACCCCATATCTGATAGTGCATGGGTAAGCCCGATTCAAGTGGTACCAAAGAAATCTGGAATAACAGTAGTTCAAAATGAGGGAAATGAATTGGTACCCACTCGGATACAGACTGGATGGAGGGTATGCATTGATTATAGGAAGTTGAACTCAGTCACTCGGAAAGATCATTTTCCCCTCCCATTCATGGACCAGATGCTCGAAAGGCTAGCTGGTCATGCATATTATTGTTTTCTTGATGGTTATTCCGGTTACAATCAAATTCCAATTGCACCTGAGGACCAAGAAAAAACCACCTTCACCTGTCCATTTGGCACTTTTGCATACCGACGCATGCCCTTTGGGCTATGCAATGCACCGGCCACTTTTCAAAGATGCATGTTGAGCCTATTTTCTGACATGATAGAAAGATTCATTGAAGTTTTTATGGATGATTTTTCGGTCTTTGGCAATTCTTTTGAGGAGTGCTTACATCATTTATCCCTTGTGCTTGAAAGATGCAAAGAAAAGAATCTAGTCTTAAATTGGGAGAAATGTCATTTTATGGTCAAAAGGGGCATAGTTCTAGGACACATTATTTCTGATAATGGGATTGAGGTGGACAAAGCAAAAATTGATTTGATCTCCAAATTGCCACCACCAAAATCAGTTAAGCAGATTCGATCATTCCTAGGCCATGCTGGTTTTTATCGTAGATTCATCAAGGATTTTAGTAAAATTGCTAAACCTTTGTGCCAATTACTGACAAAAGAGGCCCCATTTGAATTTGATGAGAATTGTCTAAAGGCCTTTGAGAGACTGAAAACAGAACTAACTTCAGCCCCTATAATTCAGCCACCTGACTGGACCATTCCATTTGAGTTAATGTGTGATGCATCCGATACCGCTATTGGAGCTGTTTTGGGTCAACGGGTTGGGAAGTTACCTTATGTGATTTACTATGCAAGTAGGACCCTCAATGATGCACAGCTAAATTACACAACCACTGAAAAAGAATTACTCGCTGTGATTTTTGCCTTGGAGAAATTTAGATCCTACTTGATAGGGTCCAAAGTCATCATCTACACGGATCATGCAGCTCTGAGATACCTTCTGTCCAAAAAGGATGCAAAAGCCCGATTGATCCGGTGGATCCTTCTGCTACAAGAGTTTGATTTGGAAATAAGAGATAAAAAGGGATGCGAGAATGTTGTAGCAGACCATCTTTCGAGGTTACCTTTAGAGCCATTAGATGAGGTTCCTCTGAATGAAAATTTTCCTGATGAACAATTGCTTAGTATTTCCCAAATCCCCTGGTTTGCAGATATAATCAATTACCTTGTTACAGGGGAGATGCCCACCCATTGGTCAAAACAGGATCGATCAAAATTTCTAGTTGAGGTCAAGTACTTTTTTTGGGATGACCCATATCTTTTTAAGTACTGCCCGGACCAGATCATCAGGAGATGCATTCCTGATCATGACCACTACTCGGTCATTTCATTCTGCCATGATCATGCTTGTGGGGGCCACTTTAGTTCGAAAAAGACAGCTGCAAAAGTTTTACAGTGTGGATTTTACTGGCCCACAATTTTTAAAGATTGCCACACTTTCTGTTTGAACTGTGAGAGGTGTCAAAAGCTTGGCAAGCTCAATCGGAGGAACATGATGCCCTTGAATCCTATACTTGTGGTGGAACTTTTTGATGTATGGGGAATTGACTTCATGGGGCCATTTCCAAGCTCTTTTGGCAATTTATATATTTTACTTGCAGTGGACTATGTTTCAAAATGGGTGGAAGCAATACCCACCAGAAAGAATGATCGCCATGTGGTGATCAAATTTGTGAAGGAATACATATTCTCTCGGTTTGGTACACCTAGGGCAATTATCAGTGATGGTGGAACCCATTTCTGTAATAACACCTTTGACCATCTGATGAAAAAGTACTCTATTACTCATAAGGTTGCTACGCCCTACCACCCACAGACCAGTGGCCAAGTAGAAGTATCGAATAGGCAGATTAAACAAATTTTAGAAAAAACGACCAGTCTTTCCGGCTATTGGATGCATTATGGGCTTATCGAACCGCTTACAAGACTCCTATTGGGATGTCCCCATATAGGTTGGTCTATGGAAAGGCATGCCACTTGCCTGTTGAATTGGAGCATAGAGCTTATTGGGCCATTAAGAAGCTCAATTTTGACTTACCCACTGCGGGTACTCTGCGTAAATTGCAACTCAATGAGTTGGAAGAACTTAGAAATGATGCCTATGAGAATGCCAAGATCTACAAGGAAAGAATGAAGTTGAACCATGATAAGTCAATTTTAAGAAAATCTTTTGAACCGGGTATGAAAGTCCTTTTGTATAACTCCCGGTTACACCTGTTTCCAGGGAAGTTACGAACCCGATGGGCTGGTCCATTCATTGTCAGGACTGTTTACTTTCATGGTGCTGTAGAAATTGAAAATCCCAAAAATGGTGATGTTTTCAAAGTGAATGGTCAACGATTGAAACCATTTCTGGAACTGAAGGATAAAAACATTGAGGATATCCTTCTGGAAGACCCAATTTACCAGGACTGATCATTTTTTGTCATGTCGGGCTGACGACATTAAACTTAGCGCTATTTGGGAGGCAACCCAATTTTGGAAGGTAATTGAGCTGGTTGATCACATTCTTTTGCACTCACTCCACATGGTAAGATGTTTCCATTTTTCTTATTGTTCAGTTTCACATTACACATGCATTCATAACATTGAGGACAATGTTGCATTTAGGTTTGGGGGTGTGAGTTAGAACTCGACATGTGATCATTTGTTCAATTTTCATTATACATTTTTTTTTCGCTTTGCTTTGGTTTTTAGGAGATTAAAAAAAAAAGATTTGTTATTGTTAGGTTAGAGGGAAACTTTCGAGACAATTTTTATTGGCTGAAGATATTTATTTTTGGCAAAAGAAAACAATGGTTCACTATTTTATTTATGGAAAGGATTTTTGAAAAAGTGCTGAAGTTTGATCCCCCACTTTTACACAAGTTGTATACGTTTTTAAGGTTTTGAATGTGAAGCTAAGATTTCCATTTTTTTTTTTTTTTTTTTTTAAATATGGAAAACCGAACCTTAGTTTACAGAGCTTCCTGGTTCGACGGATGGATACATGGAAAGGGCTGCCTATTGTTGGGGACCGCACAAAAAAAAAAAAAAAGAAAAAAAAAGAAAAAGAAAAAGAAAAAATATATATATAAATAAATAAAAGTGTTTTGTTAGAAATCTTGAAAAGAATAAAAAGTTTTGTGACTAGTTTGGGTTCGTAGCCTTTTTAACCCGAGCCAGTAAGCCCTTAGGGGTATTTACATACCTAGTGCCCTAAAGCCATCTGGTTTGGGAGACATTGGCCAAATGCTCGTTACATGGGTTAATTAGAAAGCTTAAGGGACTTAGGCATTGCACAGTCACGTGTGTGTGAAAAAAAAAAAAAAAAAAAAAAAGAGAAAAAAAAAATTTGCACCCTTAGAAAAAACAGTAGTGCGAAAGCCGTCATTATCACCTTGAAAGGAAGACTTTTTTTTGCTAAGTTTAGGCGGCCCAGGTTTTGAAAAATATATATATATTATTATTTTCATGGAAATTCTTGGTGGATCATTTGATGCTTATTACGTATACATACTTTTCACCATGCACAATCAATTAAGCATGATTTCGAGAATTTCTGACCAAAAGATGGGATTGGTGAACCGAATTTAAGAGTTGCTTTTGAAAATTCTGAGAACCAAGAATAGTCGGTATCTATAAACTTTCTCTTGGAAGAAGTTTCCCTGGATTATGTTAGGTTTTAAACACATTTTTCAAAAAAAAAAAAAAAAAAAAAAAAAAAAAAAGAATTTTGTGGGTAAATTCACTGCAAACCCTCACGAGGCACAACTCGTCCACTAGGGGGAACCTAGGGGTTTAAGGGCTTGTTGCATATGCTAAATGCAACCGAGAATACCAGCGAAAGTGGTTTTGTTTTCATATTTACTTTTCTTTCTTAGATTAGGTCAAAGAACTTCAAAACTTTTGCTCGCAACTTTTGCTAAGGGACTAGCAAAATGCTGGTTGGGGAGTGTGTTGAGTTCATGAATTTGCACGTTTACCCATCATCGTAGGATAAATTAGGGGTTTGATTAGGTGAATTGCATCATTATTCATCTAATTCCATCATTTCATGCATTTTCACCTAGAAACTTGAATTTTCATACTTTTCATATATTTTCTGCATTAATTTAGAATGTTTTGCAAATTTTCTTCGAAGAGTCTCAGTTGGAGTAGGACTCTGTCCGGATGGGTCCCGCTTCAATATGGGCTCTTCAATATTTGATGTGTTGAATTAAAATGTGCAGAAAACGAGAATTGTAGGCCTCTGTCATGGAACCCACTTTCAAGCACACATAGTCATCATGGGCCCTGCATTGCTGAATTGAAGTTTGAAAAGAAGAACTCACCACATGGACCCCACACACAAGCCATGTGAATATCACTCAAAGGAGGGGTCCACTCATCATGTCAGTTGAAGAGTCCTAACTACAATAGAAGACTTCTCATAGAGCCCACTATTCAAGCAGATGAAATGATCTACATGGCAGGGTCCGCAGTAGTTGCAGATTTGAAATTATTAATGGATAATTCAAATAGTACAATTATGATTGGAATAAAAAAAGAAGAGCTTGAATCATCCACATTTGATCTCCTTTGGAAAATAAGAGTTGTGGAGAGAGAATCCTTGGCAAATCAAATTTCAAAAGTTAATCCCGTTTTTCTCAGGATAACTCATCTTCAAATGGCCATAACTTTCAATCCAACCGTCGGATCGATGAAATTTACCTACCGTTGGAAAGCTTATTCAGAGTAGATATTCGTGGAGCCCAAGAATATGCAAATCAGAGCTAAATTGACAAAGTTACGGGCCTGGAGATTTTCATGTTCATTTTTAGACGGGATTGCAATTAAATCCACACCGTTGATAATCAATTGCCCCACATCCCTTGTGGGACCCCCATCTGAAGATTAGTCAAGCTATCCAGAAGCTTCCACCTCATTCAAATTTAAAAGAGATAAGAGATATACCTTATCTATGAAGATAAATCAAATTTGCAGAGAAAGTGTCCAGATTCAATGTATCTGTAAGATAACCGGGGTTATAAGAGGAACCAAAAGGAAGCATACGACACACTCTTTTCCCTTGGACGTCCACCACTATTCTCTCTCATTTTTTTTCTTTTCCTAATTAATAAAATTTAAGAATTATTTTTGGGTATTCTGAAGCCCTGTTTCAGAAATTAGGATTTTTAGAAGAGAGATTTCTGAGAGACCATTGTACAAGGAGATGCTATTAATGAAATTACTTATGGAGTTCTTTTCAATGGCTGGCTAGATTTCTGGATTGGGGCACACAGATGAAGCTAAGTAAATCTTTAATTTAATCTATGTGAATTTTCTATTTACTTGTCTCTTTTAAATGCATGCTCTATTAGAATAATAGATCTGTCTTCATGCCTTAGGCAGCCTCTATTTTGATTTCTAATGAAAATAGTTTGATGATTTATACTTATTTTGATAGATTATGCTTAGGGTTGAGATCCTTTGATAGTTTATGCTTAATTTGATGAGTCATGCTTATGATTTTTCATTCTTTTATGAGGTGAAGGAGGTCTTGGGTTGTGATCTTATTCTTTTTATTAAAATCTGGTTTTTACAAAAGACAAATCATCCGGATCCGAAACATTGATTTGTTTCTGATCTGAGTTATTTTGAGACAAATAGTAGAATAATTGCATGATGGATTGATTATCTTGCTTAGTGGATTCTGGATGCTCCGATCTATTTTTTTATATATTTGATTAGTTTGTTTCTGAATTCTTCTAGATTTTCTTAGATCTCAGTTATTCATTAATCTTTGATAAAAAAAAAATCAGATTTAAATTTTAACTTAGTAGTGCTCCCTGTGGGATCGACCTGTAATTGCCACTATCTCAACAAGATAACTGTGCACTTGCAGTAATTTTAATGGACTGATTTAATTCACATCAACAACCAGCAAAAGAGTCCTAGCTATCATGGTCAAGTAGGATCCTCTTGTCTTCATGATTGTCACTTCTTTAAAACATGCGCTTCACGAAAGGGGTCCGGGGGTATCCCTCGGCTGGGATCGAGCTGCCCGGTCCTCTCGCGGGGGCCCAGGGGGCAGCGCACCCGGCGGGGGTTCGAGGGCAGCGCCCCCGAAACCAAACTTTTTTTTTTATGAAGTTCTTCATTCGAAAACGAATGTGTCCCTTCTTAAGAACCTGTGTCCTTTTTTATATAGTCCCGTTATGTAAAGGTAACGGCCATTATTTTAAACCCTGGTGGCTGCTCTAAGGAGTATGGAGATGAGAGGAGAGGGAAAGAAGATGAAGATGGGGAAAAAGAACTAGGGTTTGCACTTTTCAAAGGATCTTGGAATATCGGCCGAGATGAAGTTCATCTCGGCCAATATCGCCTGAGATTTTGGCGATATATTCATCCATATCGCCGAGACCGATATCTCAGTGAGATATCGGCTCGGTACCAGCCGATTTTTAAATCCATGGTTCAGAGTGAGCAAAAGCCCTTGGAGGGGTTACACTACCTAGGCCATTACTCTACCCTCATTGGTCAGGGCTGGCCTAGGTCCTAAAACTAAGAAGATTGATTTATTATTACTATTATTATTTCTATATTGCCACCAAGTATTGGGTGTCAATGAGACCTTAACCCTCCACCTTTATTGAGCTTGGGACTAACAATGCTTACAATAATTAAGCAACATGACAAAGTTAATAGATCATGTTTCGTCAATAATGACTTAAAAATTATAAATAAACAGAATATATTATCTTGCCTTATTAAAATTGATTACATGCTTATTTTTATAGTGCCACTTGTATATATGAAAATTCCAATCATAAATTTAGGGGAATGAGAGGGGGAGACATATGGTGTGGAATTGAGCCTTGCTAATTATGATTCTAATCAAATCATTTTTACCAGTTGGCTTAGGTACTCATATTTAATGGTTTTGAAACCAAGTTTTTATTTTTATTTTTATTGAGAGTTGATCCAATTATAGATAACCGTCAGGCAATTCTCCAATTATAGATAGGGGTTTTTATGAAAAAATTAGCCTTAAATACTGATTAGATATATTGATTATGGAAAATACAGAATTGGAGGATTTGGGTGCAATATATATATATATATATATATATTTTTCGACAGAATCACCCTCGTGATAATATCATTATCCACCTGATACCCATTTTGCATAAACTCTGCCCACCAGAACCAATGTTTCAGTTTCTCCATTCTGATTTTCAATGAAGTTTCTATGAATAATCAAGATTAAGGGAACAAATATGGAAGGGATAAATGCATCAATTTTTTCAAGATAATATAAGTTTAAATGGTTCATTCTCTTCTCTTCTTGACTTAATATTCGAATGTTGAGATGCTACTTGCTTCCTAACTTTTTGCTTGCTTATAATGAAATAAAAACATTCTTTTCTCCAAGATCGTTCAAACCTTTGATAGTGGTGATCATTATTAATCTTCCTCTTCAATATATTAGAAGCCCTTTTCTAATCCAAATCTTTTTGAAAAAATTTATGTAGTTAATGTGTATCAATATTGAAACTAACTAATCCAAAATGGGTTTGGCTGATGGTGTTGTTTAATCTAGTGTCCTCTTTGCCTCTTTCTCTTCCTTTGTTTTGCTTTTATACTTTTTTCTCCAAAAAAAAGTTGGGTTTGTTGATGTGTTATCCCTTTTAAGATTTTTTTTTATATAGATCACAAGTCATACAAAGCACAAAATAGATGAAAACAGAAATAATTACAACAAATGGCTAACAAATAACAATGAGAACGAGAGACGTAGGAGCCGTTTGGTATCGTTCTCGTGTTGTTCCCGATTTCGTGCTCAAATCAGGTTGTGCTGAGATCGAGCTGTGTTGAGATTATACTTTGCATAACCTGTTATGTAATATTATATTAAATTACTCTAGTAAGAATATGTTGTACGGAACTTATTTGATAATATTATAAAAATTCTATTCCAAAGATCGAACATAGGATTTACAATGTGGGACCCACCTTTTATTGTTTGCAGCACTCCATTATTATCATACAAGGGACCACTTGTAGAAAGCACAATGTGGTACCCACTTATAAGAATTAAAACATGGAACTTATATTCATAGGATTTACAATGTGGGCCCACCTTTATAGGAATTATAATATGGGGCGACCTTTTTGTAAATGTAAATGGAAGACCCACCATTAGAAATTACCACATGGTACCACCTTTAGAAGTTAGAATATGGGGCACACCTTCATAAGATTTACAATCCGAGTCCACCTTTTTTATCGTAACCATGTGTCCCACATTTATAGATTACAAAGTGGAGTCAGATTTTTTGTGTTTGTGGACAAAGGGACCACCTGTAGAAATTACAGTGTAGTGTCCACCATTAAAAATTAGAACATGGGGTCAGTACATTGCATAGGATTTGCAATCTGGGACCACCTATATAGGAATTATAATGTGGGCCATCTTTGTTGTCGATTGTGAACATGAGACCCATCTTTAGAAATTACTATGTGGTACCCACATTTAGAAAACCGATCATGGGACCACATTCATAGGATTTATAATGTGGCTCCAACTTTTGTGATCACAACCATATGACCCAGTTTTAAGAAATATAAAGTGGGGCCACATTTTCTATGATTGTAGACACGGGACCCACCTTTAGAAATTAAACATGATGTCCACTTTTGGAAATTAGAAGATAAGGCCCACATTCGAAGGGTCCCACCATTATAGGAATTATAATATGGCCCCACCTTTTCTGATT
This sequence comes from Litsea cubeba, assembly GCA_012931725.1. Taxonomy (NCBI): domain Eukaryota; kingdom Viridiplantae; phylum Streptophyta; class Magnoliopsida; order Laurales; family Lauraceae; genus Litsea; species Litsea cubeba. The sequence continues at coordinate 82,190,333 of CM022951.1, read as the reverse complement.
GTGACCATCATGTGACCCCCTTTAGAAATTATAAAGTGGGGTCACCTTCTTTGAGATTGTGAACATGGAGCCTAACTTTAGGATAAGCGAGAGGATTTGGAGTCTTAAATGAAAGGCAAGAGATAAAGTAAGAAAAAATTGTGCCAGCAAATTGTTAAAAAAAAATAATATTTTTTTCGTTTCAACTTTCTTATACCAGCCGATTAAGATTTTGAGATTCTTTCCAGTGAGATCAACATTAGAAACAATGATTTACACATACCAAACATGTTTTCCACAAACTTATTTCGCGGGAACATGGGAACATCTGAATGGTACGATGCCGAACGCACCCATAATGTTCAACTTGCTGCAAAAACTCAGTGTGTATGCACTTAACCTTGTACATGTACTTTTTTTTAAAAACCATGCAACGTTTAATATGAAAGCAGGACATTGGATCCTATTACCTATAGCAAAATGGTAAAAATAGAAAAAAGGGAAATAACAAACAAAGTTTTAAAAAATATGGGAAGAAATTATAAGAAAATGGGATATTTTAGCAATCTCTTATATATAGTAGTTATCTAGTGTGCATTTAAGTATAAATGCACGCCTTAATGTTGGGCCCCACTTGGGAATGAGACCATGGGGATCTCTTCATCTAGTTGGGGCCTACTTGTGTATAAAATATGGGTACCCATCTAATCACCCTAACCCCTTCATCAACGACCAACAAATTTGAACTCTTTAAAATTAACTTGTCGATCAAATGGTAGAGACCATTCAGATGAGTGTAAAAAAATAGGATTAGTGTAATTAAGGGGTGTCCCATATGTGTGGTCCATTTGGATGGGTATCAAGTGGGACCCACTATGAGGTTGCATAGTGTGCACAAAAAAGGTGTGCGTTGTGGTGGTGGTGTTGGTGGTGTTAGTGGAGGAGGAGGATGGGCGGTCGTGATTCTGTTAGCGCCGCGCACGGACAATCCATATGCACCATGCTGGGGGGCCACATAGTGCCCACCTTAAGGATGGGGCCTGAGGGGATTTGAAGATCTATGTGGGCCCCTCCTGTGTAGAAAAAATCGGCCACATCCGATCATTCTAACCCTATCATTTAGGGCCTACAAGTTTAATCCATTCAGATGGGATGTGCAGTCGATCCAGTGATCTAGTCCATTTGAATCCATCAAAACCCGGCGGGACTTGTGTAAATAGGGGGGATTTAAATGGTCCACTCAGATGGACCATTAGGTGGGCCCTACTCAGGCTGTAGAAATGTACGCCTGGGGCATGGGATAATTTCCCTCGAGTGAGTGCAAGGGCATAGGCGTGTGCGACTTGCTCACTAGATAGCGATTGGGGGTGTGTAGAAGTTATCCTATGCACACCTTTGTTTTTTCCTTCACGCCATACACACCTAAAGTGACCCCTCCTAACCATTTCACACACACGGGACCACCCATGATAGTCACTGGACTCTGGGGTTTTCACCCACCGAATGCGCTCGACCGTTGGATCAAGAATCAATTGTTCAATCTGACCCTAAAATGGGTGAACCTACAAAAATTGGCGAGCCTAGTATTGTCCATGCTTGACCCAGCTGGGCCTAGCATTGTCCAAGCCTGGCCCTAACATTGCCCAACCCAGTCCTTAGGGTTTTTTAAGAAAACAGAGGCCCTTATTTTTCAATCATTTTGAGGGCCAAAGGGCGTAGGATATCACATGAGAGTCTTGAATAATAGTGGTGTAGGATTATTAATCCCTGCCATCCACAAACTGAACTCCTGCAATAAAAATGCAGGCATTGAAAACCCATGTGTGACTCTATAAGCACTCTACCAATGTTGCAAAGCCCGGGGTGTGTGTTGAAAATTGAGTTCATTTAAACGTCCAGGCTTTCATATGGACTATTGGTCATCTTCACTTCTTCAGATTGACCATTCATCTCTTCCTATTGTTAGAAAACAAGATCTGGATCTATGATCCAGAAAACTTTATTGTCAACCAAGATCATCCATGTCAAATCATCGAGAGATGTAAAGCGGAAAAAACATACCTTGATCCATTGTGGAAGTTATTCGCAGGTTGTTGATCTTCCAATCCAATAGGGCTACCCAGAGAAACTTGAATCTTTCTGATGATGGGATGTCAGAGAGAATAGGAACTTACCATATGAATTGGGGACCATAACCCTTATATATAATAATGAGATTTGCTAATTCTAATTTGTCCCCTCATCAAATTAGAATTAGTATTCTGGTATCTACACATTAATCCCATGACAATTATACCCTTAAGCCTTAAAACTTTAAGTCTTAATTAGATCACTTCAATTAGGCTTAACCAAAGATAGCATAACACATTTAATGGTTACATGTGTGGCCCCACATGATGGAATTTTCCAACACCTATATGATAGAAACTATTCTGTAGGACTCTTTTATGTACATTGTTTTCTCATTCACTAACATCTCAGGCTTTTGGTGTTTCTAGTTATTAGCATTCAATACCCAATGAACGAACAAGTCCCAACAACATTTACTAACCACTTCATGAACTGTTAGCTGTACATTGTGTTTCGTTTTATTTTTCACGAAAATCTGTTCATTGTTTTGCAAGAAAAAAGAGGCATAGAGGCGAAAAGGCCTCCAAAGAGGAAGGGAAGAACTGTAACTCTGATTGGGCCTTGGCACTTGGAAGCCATGTAAATAGTAATTCATGGTGCAATTTTTCCTGTGGTTGGTGCAGCAAAGGAGAGAGTCCTGAATTTCTCTAGAGCTAATGTTTGGTGCAACAAGGAATTCCTTAATGATTCCAATGTATTGGTGTTTTGTGCAACCGTGTTGCAGCATTGGAAAACAACACATGAATGATAAAACTTCTTCAAAAAATATGCGGACCCCACTCCCACACATTTAAATACTTAATTAAATTCATCAAATGATGTGGTATCCATCAAACAATCACATACCCATTTATGTTACAAACCCATTCATGTGACCTTTTGGGCCAGGCTGCTCAAGATTTATAAGTTCTTTCCAACGTAACCATCCTTTACAAGTGGTGTGGAGTGTGGTAACTCCTTATTTGAGTAAGTATTATTACAGGATGAGACTCCTTATTTCCAACTTTTATAGCCTTTCCAACATTCACGCATGAAATGAAATTGCAAGAGTTACCAAACATCATGACATTTTCTCACAATCAAGTGGGCCCATCAAAAGATTACTCAGAAAGTTAATTGAATATAATTCCCTGTCTATAAAAATGTGCCATTACATGTTTAAAGGCTCAGATCTATCAAAAACAAAAAGAGCCAATATATGCTTGACTACATCTAAATGGTATTTTAGTGATTTGGTTGCTCAGATCTTAGCTTTCCTTGCATATTTCTTTTTGGCTTTTGAGGCCTATATGGAGGAGTTTCTGGCCATATAAGTAAGAGACGAATGGTCATTCTGAAGATAACTGTACCACTGATGGTATTCATATTCGTCAAAAGAAGTATGCAGAAGATCTATCATCATTAGCTCATCTGACTTACTCCAAGGTCTCTGACACTTCATTAGAGCTTAATGCCAAACTTCAAAAGAACCACGGTGTTCCCGTTTTTGATGCCACACTAGGGCTGCACAGAACCGGACCGCAGACCGGATCGGACCACAAAACCGGACCGGACCGGACCGGATATGCGGTCTTAGTGGTCCAAATCCGGTCCTGTCCGGTCCGGGCCTTTTGTGGTTCGGTCTGGACCGGACCGGACCAGATTTATTAAAATAATAATTTTTTTTCATATTGATGAGCCCATAAGGCATGAGCCCATCTCCCATTCATAAAACCCATCATTCATTCATTTGACATTTGCCCACTTTTTAGATGCGAGGTGAAAATGAAAAAAAAAAAAAACGAAAAAAAAATGAAAAAAAAATGGAAACCGGTCCAGACCACTTTAAGTGGTCCAACCGGACCGGACCGGAAGTGGTACGGTCTGGTCCTTTATTTTAGGTCGGACCGGAAATCCGATTGATCAGCCCTATGCTACACTATGCAAAGTGCAAACGGTAGGGGGGGTTCATGGGCCGGGCTGAGGTCTCTCCAGGCCCAACCCGACTTTTAAAATAAATGTCCAAGTCAAGCCCAAGCCCGGACTGTCTGAAAATGAGTATAAGCCCGGGCCCCGCCTGAGTTTATTTTATAATAATAAAACAGGGTTTTTTTTTTTTCATAAAAGTTCAAATGGTAGCTCTAGTAATGCTGACATACATGTACATGTGAGATGGAGTGCGTTGCAAGAGATGTCAAATGAGCCGGGCTGAGCTGTTTCAGCATGGCCCGGCCCGCGGCATGGCTCGTGGGCTGAGGGAATAGGCACTGCCGGCCCGTTTCGGCACGGCACACCGCGAGCCGACCCATCCATAAGGGTTGGCTCGCTAGGCACGGCCCGCTTGGCCCGCCCCAACGACTATTTTCATGCATTTTGTCCATTTTACCCCCCCTCCAAACAACCATAAAACGGTCATATAAGGGGTATTTTGTGTCTTTTTGAATTTTACAAAGTCTATAAATAGTCTAACCCTCCCATTCTTATTTCTCACTAAAGCATTCAAGTTTTTCACCATCTAGCTCTCTCTCAAAGCATTCAACTCTTTCACTCTCCCTTGTTTGTTTATTTTAATAATTTTTTTAATTTTTATTTCCGTTCATTCATTATAAATCTAAAGAAGCAATTATTGTATGTTGTCATGTTTTCTTTTTCTCTTTTCTTTTTATTTGTTTCTCTGCAATGATGATATATATAAATGTTTGAATGTTTTCTTTGAGATTTCTAATGATTGGGGATTTTAATTTCTTGATTGTATTGAATGGCTAAGATTTGGAGCTTCCAAAGTTATTCTTAATTTTTTTTAACTCTTGCAGCTCACTGCCATCACTGCATTCCCTCTCTTTTTGAGTTTTTAGTGAATGGCTAAAACTAGAAACCTTGATTTTGTAGGTTTAACCAATCAATCCAAGTCGTCTAAGTCATGGGCCATTTAGTTGATGGATCACTTTTATCCCGTGGCTACAGTAAATGCAATAGGTAGGCATTGGGACTAAGGTATCAGTTCCTGAGAATTGGAAACTTATGGCCGCACCAAGACCTTATAAAAGGATTTGATCAGCAATGTAACCATATATCAAATGCATCGGATATTACCAAGCATTTGATATAGGACCCCGTTTGTTGCTTGGGATTGAAACCCTTTGGAATTTTGTGAAATGTATTATTCGAAGTGGCCAAGAACTATACTCGTTTTACTGTGACCCACCTGATGTATGCATGAGTCTGATCTATTTTCTAGGCCCAACTGGGCCATGAATGGATATCCATTTGCAAAATAAAATTAAAAAAAAAAAAGAACAAACCAGAAAAAACTGGGAATGGGCCTTTTTTTTTCTTAAAAATTGAATCCATAGTTACGAATCAAATTAATCGAGATTTGACCGAACCACTTAAATATTTTTGTCATTCTATGTATTTATTTTAATTTTAAAAACGTAAAGGCAAAAATCAATTGAAAAAATTTCAAAGAGGCACGCCGAGCACGGCCGGCACGAAGGCACGGCACAGCCCAGCCCACTCCAGGCACGGCCCGTCGTGGGCATTGCCGTGCCAGAGTTTTTTTCTGGTGGGCTGGGCTGACATGGACAGTGGCCTGTTCGGGCCGAGATTTGGGCGGGCCGGGTCGGGCAACATGCCTATGCGTTCCTGTCCCATATCCAACACTCTCCAATAATGTTTTTTATATTTTGGCCCGGCTGGACTTGGGCTTGGGCTCTCTCTATCACTAAATCCAGGCCTGGCCTAAGTAGGAAATGGAGCTAAATAAAATGCCAAAGCCCGGCCCGAGTAGGAAAACCTTTAGCCCAAGCCCTGCCCAAGGCGGATGGACTGGGCCCGGGCCGGGTTCGGACTAGCCTGATCCATGAACACCCCTAACAAATGGCTGGTTGGAAGTTTGATATATCTTACCAGAGGCGGACCCAAGTACATCCACGTGGGGACGGTTGCACCCGTTAGACCTCGGTCCTCTTCTAAAACCATGATGAAAATTCTGACTTTATTTCAAAAATTCACATAAAAATCTTGCATCCGCACCCAAAACTCACATGAAGATCCTTGTTTGTTCCCATAACCCAATTGCTTGTTTGGATCCATACCCCTAAACGAAACTCCTGGGTCCACCACTGATGTTACTATGACTAGGCCTAATATTTCCCATACACTACAGATTGCCAGTCAATTTGTAGGCAATCCTTGTAAACCTCATCTCACAATGGTACATAGGATACTTAGATGTATTCGTGAAACTCTTGACTATAGATAGTTCAACTCTTCTACCTTCTCTATGGATCTTTATGCTTATGTCGATGCCGATTGGGCTAGATACCTCAATACTCGACAATCAACTATTCGGTGGTGTATGTTTCTTGGCTCACGATATCCAAATCCTCTATTGAGACCGAATACAGATTTATGTCCTTTGCTAGTAGTGAAGTCATTTGACTTCGCCATCTTCTCTGTGAGATCAGTGCTCTGGTCATTGGTCTTACTCCTCTCAATGCCGACAATACCAAATGTGATACAAATTGCTAACAATCCACCAAGTACATTGAAGGAGACTGTAATTTTATTTGACGGCACGTTCTCTAAAGCTCTACCCGTTCATACATGATTTCCTTATTTCCAAATTGATGTTAAAGTGAGTTAAGGTGACCATTTATAGCAAATATTTACCATCACTTGGGTGAATATGGATGATCTGTATTATGAATGTATCATACCTTATTAGGAGATTCTAGATGTGCCATATATGGTGGATTATTTCATTGACTGTATTAGATTGTACTTAGATGCTTTTGCATATACCCCCTAAGGTTTTTAGGATTTGTAAATAAACCCCTGTGGTTTCAATATTTATATATACCTCATTGGCTTTTCATTTTAATATCTTTCATATCCCAAAATTAATAACCTTTCAATCACCATAAGTTTTTAGAGTAAAACGACATTTTTGCCCATCTCTTTATCCATATATGCATATGTTTAAAAGCTTGGATTTTACTATTACGGGTGGCAGCGGGGCCGGTTGCAGTAAACTCAAACCCGCCTCGTCTCAAGTTTGTTTCAACCAAACCTGACCCGCCCCATGACGGGTCAGTGGCATGTGATACCAAACCCGCCCCGTTTGGGTAGGGTTTAGGTCAAATTTAAAGCTTAAAATTTTCAAAATATATAAATGCATGGGAAATAATATGCTAGAATTCAAACACACAATTTTATTTTAAAAATTGCTTTAAGTTAATGCCCCAACACCACTTGTACCATATGAATTTTATTTATACTTTTAGTAATAGATAAATATATATTATATATATATAAGACAGGGCGGGTTACATCAACAAAATCCGAACCTGCCCGTTCCAAGAAAATCAATACCAAACTTGTCCCAAATCGGACTGGGGAGGGCCAAGTCGAGTCCCCATTTAAACCCCACCCATTGCCATCCCCAATTACTATAGTACATTTAGTGGGAGAGAGTAACCCTACATAAATCTATTTTTATCAATACGGAGCCCATTTCATTATATCTAAATTGATCATAATGACAATCAACACTTGTTCTTATATTGGTTATAATTGACCCGATCCATGCACAACCCCCTATTAGATTGATGAGAGTTTCAAATACATGATTAGACTTTATGTGCATGGGAGAATTTGAGAGACACGATTAGGACGTGGGATAAAATAATAGTATTTTTATAAATAATGGAATACTTATATTTGTTTAATGAATTTAAGGGAAAAGTTGTCATTTTTATAAAAAAAATCAACACAAATCTTTTGGTGGTCGCCTATTCTTGTTATGACTAGTGGTTATGGGTACATGTAAGGTATTAAAATGAAAAGGCAGGGGGGTATACGCAAATACTAAAATCTCATTCCTTATATACTCTGCTTGATACCGTCCCAGGATCCCTAATCCATAACAGAGAATTCATAATAAGAATGAAGAATGCTAGCTTCAACTCTCTGTTAGGAAAACACTAATTCTAAACCAAGTGATGTACCCTGAAGTACAAAGTCAACCATATGAGACCCAAGCTAGTACCACATCTAGGGTTCATGTGAGGGAAATAATCCACCTGGAACATTCCTTAGTGGCCTCACATGCCCAATCCCCCTTTTTTAAGTTAGTTTACCATCTATTTTGTGTAGTCATGCTTTAGAGTAAAAAAAGTAATCACCCAATGCGGTGCCACCGAAGCAGGGTCTTGGGAGGGTCTAGATTGGAGACAGACCTGCTTGCAGGTCTCGAGCCTGTGTGATAACCTGTGTAGTCAATAGTCATGCTTTAGCGTGTTTACAGGTAAAAAGTCTTTTTTCAAAGATGAACAAAATTGTGAATAGAACTGGAAACTGAGAGGATACCATATGTGTAACTCTCAGCCATACAGATAATAGCTGCCTAAAGCAGCAATCAGAACCTAAGAAGCCTCAAAACCAGCATATCATTTGGGTCCAGAAGAAGATTGTGAAAGCATAGCAATTCAAAATGAAGATCGGAGCACAAAGAAAGGCAAAAATGTCAAGACAAATGATAATTCAAGCCGAAAGAGGAACTCTGGAGAGTCCTAAGCAGAACAGGTTTCATATTTTAAGTGACCTTAATGGAGAATCCTGAGTCCCTGAAGCAGCATTCCAGGCTGCCAATGATTTTGTTCTTCAGCAGATTGTGGATGCAGATGACAACCAGTAAGGGAGTCGGTGAAAAGGGTAGAGGGCCAACCTTTGGACCTTTTTACTTGGAATGTGATGGGGCCTTAATAGGCCCTCCATCCTTGCAGAAATAAGAAGCAAGATCGACCAACTTCATCTTTGTTTTGTTGGCTTAATTGAAACAAAAGTTAAGATAAAGAATATATCTTCTGTTAGTAAGGCCTTGCTTCCTACAAACTGGAAAGACAACATCAATATTTGTCACATCAACTTCATAAGGATTTGTTAACAGTCCCAGCATCTCTGTCACTGTTCTTGCAGAATCAGCCCAAATGATCCATTGTATGCCTTCTTTCCATGAAGAATCTTATTTCATAACTATCTGTGTGATTGTGACAATTTTGTGCACAAGCAGCAGGAGCTCTGGGATCAGCTGGCCATGTACTCCAAATCCATCTCCTGTGCATGGCTTGTGATGGGTGACTCTAATGCAGTTAGGTGGACTTCTGAGAAGAGGGGGGGCTGAACCGAACCTAGCTTCCATGCAGGCCTTTAATAATTGTACTCACTGCAGGCCTTGAGGAAATGCAACTGCAAGGGCCAAGATTTTCATGGTGAAATTCTTCAACAGGAGCTAGCCGCATTGATTGTAGACTGGACAGAGTACTTGTAAATGCTCAATTTCTCCAAAATGCTCACAATTTTCAAGGTTCTCTCCTCAATCCTGGATTGTTTGACCATTGCCCGTTGCTTTATATCCAACACAAATGCTCCCATTGTGAAACTCCACTTCAGGTACTTTAATGCATGGGCCAAGAAGGATGACTTTCAAGACTGCTAAAACTGCATGAGTCGTCAAGAAGCTGGCCAATGTGAAAAAATGTCTCAAAGAGTGGAACAGATCTCAGATTCCAGTCTCACTTGAAATCATTGAAGCTACAGCCAAGCTTGAAAGCATCCAAACTCAAATGGGAAATTCTCAGCCTTGCACCACCACTGAAACTGCTGAAACAGAAGCTATAGAGGAGGTGGTGCTCCTTCCTATAGAAGAAAGCATGCTAAAGCAGAAGTCCAGAGACAACTGCCTCAACCTGGGAAGCCAGGCTCCTTCCTATAGAAGAAAGCATGCTAAAGCAGAAGTCCATAGACAACTGCCTCAACCTGGGAAGCAGCAACTCAAAGCACTTTTCCTCTATGGTCTGAATCAACAAAAAGAGTTGACAATCTTCTCCATCAAGGACTGTGACTAGTGAGGGTACAAACTACATGGCTCCTGTTCATATTGAAAATGTGTGTGTTGATTATTTTCGAAGTATTCCTGCTCGAAAAGGATACAGCCAAAATGCAGCAACTGACCTATCCCATGTAAACATAACTGGCAAACTAAATGCTGATGATGCCGAAACTCTTTGTAGACCAGTTGAAATTTCAGAGATAGAAAGCGTGATTAATTCATCAAAACCCAAAAGTCTCTAGGTCTTGATGGCTTCAACGAATATTTTTTATAAGGTGTTCTCGCCTATTGTTGGCGAGGAAGTCTCCAAGGCGATCATAGAATTTTTCTGCAATGGGAAGCTCTCAAGCAAGTGAAAAGTATATTCATTGCAGTTGTCCCCAAATGTGAAACACCAAGCACTCCTGCTGATTTCAGACCCATATCTTTGACAATTGAATTATACAAAATTATCTTAAGGATCATAGCAGTTAGAATGAAAACTTTCACGGGTAAGATCATCAATCCCAATGATCAAAATAGTGGTTGCGGAAGGTGTAGCGGCAAGTGTCCAAACTCCAAAATCCTACATAGCGGTTGCGGTGATAAGCAACAGCGGAGCGGTGTGAATTTTTTAAGTGATAAAAAAGTCAAATCTCGTGTAGCAGTTAATCTCAGATTGTTTTAGTGACTAGGAACCATATATGGGTAGAGACAACTTTAGGAAAGCCTACCCGGAGGGGTATTATGCACTCTTACATTTATGGGCCTTGCATCACCTATCAAATAGGGGAGTGCTAGAACATATAAAAGAAGAGAGCCCTTATTTTGAGGTCTGAGACCATATCATAAGGCTACCTTTCCTACTCTCATAATGAGAACAGTGATATGAACAATCGTACTGAAACACTCCCTTGAGGAACTACTCAGACTAGTGTTCACATATCCAACTCAATCGGATAAGTAGAGCCTTACTCCATTCCCCCCTAATGTCGGGAATGGCGACTCGGGAAACAAACACCCTTGGATAGCATAGCAGCCTCAACCACTAGGTCCGATAATGCAACCGCTACAACCGTAGCACCGCTATTTTCAAAACAACATAGCGGCCTCAACTATTATGGCTGATAATGTAGTGGCCGCTATTTTCAATCCATGTCAATCGTTTTTTCCTTCCTGGAAGATCAGTCACTGATAACATTCTTCTCTCAAATGATCTTGTTAGAGACTTCCACAAGGATGCTGATATTTCCAGAGTCCACGGGGTTTAAGACAGGGCTGCCCATGTCACCTTACCTGTTTGGTATTTCTATGGAGTTATTCTCAGCAAAGTTGGTTGAATGTGCTTCCAACGGTTTAGTTCCTTCACTTTTTATCAAAGGAACATATGCCATCTCCCACTTACTTTTTGCCGATGATGTTTTGGTTTTTTCTGTGGCTAACACTCATGTGGGAGGAAACTTAAAGAGGCTATTTTAGGTTTATCTGCTAGCTGCGAAAAAAGCTCGATCATTTTCTCTTGCTGAAGTGAAGATTCAAGAGAAGCAATCGCCTCAATCCTTGGATTCCAGCAGAAAGATTTACCTAAGAAATATCTCGGCACCCCACTGTTCTCCTCTAGATTAAAGCTCGAGAGCTGCCTTCCTATAATTGGCAAAAATCAGGAAACATCAGAGCGGATGGAAATCATCGAACCTTTTGTATGCTGGAAGAGTTGAGTTAATAAATTCTAGTCTCTCCTCCCTCCATATTTTTTGGTCTTCATGCTTTACGCTTCCTAAATCTTGTATAGTTTTGCTAGTAAAGCACATAAGGAACTTAAGGGGTGATTTTGACGGCAAAAATCGTCTTAAGACCATTTCTTGGAAAACTATCAGCAGTCCTCTAAAGCTTGGTGGGCTGGGTATTAACTCCATAAAAGCAATTGCAGATGCTGCTCTCTACAGACAGACTTGGGCCATTGCTAGTAGAAAAGATACCATATCGGTGAAATGGGTTTGTGACAAATATACTAACGAGAGGAATTTCGGGGACATCAATCTTGCAGGAAATTGCTCTTGAGGCTGGTGTGGTGTCCTTCAAAAGAAAGCCTCAGTTATGAAGCATATTCCCAATTTAACTAGCAATGGTGAATCGACTTCTTTTTGGCTTGATCCCTGGCAGCTTTGTAGCAAGCCGGTTGAATTTTTTGGGCATAGACCTATATATCTACAACCTTGGGATTGGGAGAGATATTATTAAGGTCAAGCATTTCATCTCCAACGGCAAATGATTGATCCCAACGCCAACTTCTGCTCAATTATTTGACATCTTTCAGATGATTTCATAAAAAAAAGCAACCAAATGTTGAGTTTGATGATGAGATAGTGTGGAAAGCTTTTGACGATGGAAACTTAAGTATCAGATATACTCTAACTAGTGCGCTTTCTAACAGCAATGCCTCCTCTTGGTCTGATATGATTTGGTTCACAGGCAGAATCAAGAAGCGTTCAATATGTTCTTGGATGGCTCTTATTAACGGGCTGAAAACAAGATCTCTTCTGGCATTAAAAAAAAAAACATTATTGCTGATAATTCCTTTTTTTTTTCAGAAATAGTTGCGAGACTTGCATCCACCTCTTCATTGACTGCCCTTTCAGCCATCAAATTTGGAGCTCCATCACCTCTTTATTTGAAGCGGCTTCAAGTCAGAGTTTCAATTCTCTTGAAGACCAACTCCAAGCTTTAACCGGTTGATGTGATCCAAGCAGAATAGACAACCAAACTCTGGCAAAGCTCTCATTCAGCACCTTGTTTGGACGACCTGGAGAGAGAAATGGAAGAGTCTTTGGCAATTCAAAAGGTGCGGTCCAGAGGATTGTTGTTGCATCTCCAGGTTTTCCCAAGCTATGATGCACGGATACTTCAAAATGAACAACGCATCGTGTTGTATCCAATACTTCACTTTTTATGTGTAGGATTTGTGTCCCTGTCGTGACTATTGTGTGTCCTCGCCGTATCCATGTTGTATCTGGGCATAATAGTCTCTAAGGCTCGCAACTGCTTGGAACATTCCTATGCATCCAATGCTATTCAAGAAAATTTTTATTACCATTCTGAAACTCAATGGAATCTGATAATTTCCTACCAGGAAGGATTCACTGTTGGAATCCTCAGGAATAGCTCAAATTCTGTTATTTGGTCTACAGCAGTCCATGACAGTGATGCTGCCCATATCATTATCAGCGCTGCTGCTAAGGAGTCCCTTGTTCTTGCCATAGCTACTGATAGGAAGGTTGTTCGTGTCTCAATCCAAAACCCAAGCCTATCCCCTTACAATGAAAGGTTCTCTGCTAGAAAGATCGCCCAGTTCGTGAAGCGAGAGGGGTTCCCTGTTTGCAATCATTTAGAAAATGCTGCTTCATATTGGTCCCATGCTGCTGCACTGCTACATAGTGCTCCGATAGATCATTTAGCAATTTTCTGCTCCTTTTGCTGGTGGTTTTGCAAGGTTCTGTGGTGGTGAGCCTTTCTTCTGGATTGTCCAGTTTTTCGCTTTGAGTTGGCCTGGTCTGTGGGCTCTTCACCTTTTTTCCTTTGTTAAGCTGGCCTGGCTTGTGGGTTCCTTTTTCTGGTTGGCCCTCTGTGGCATCTTTTGCAGGTTCACTCTCTCCCGTTTTCCCCTCCATATGTGGAGCAGAAAATGTTCGGGAGCTTCCCCATTTGTTTGATTCATTCTTTGTATTTTTCTTTATTTGGAATATGTTTTATTTATCTTCCAAAAAACAAAAAAAAAGATGAACAAAATCCATGTCTTAAACAATGCTTGAATTACATTTAGTTAGATGCACTTGAAAAAATGCCCAAGATTCTAAGATTCTAACATGGACTAAAGTTAACACGCATTCATTGAAAAGGTAGCATCTAGTTCTAATTGTTTCAGTGGATTTGAGACTATTTATACTTTCAAGTTGTGTTTGTCAAGATTTGCTAATGGCTTCTAGATACATTAGTTGGAGTTTTACTTTATGATTTAATCTTAAATGGAAGGAATATGACCTAAAATAGGACACTAGAAGTGGATATCTCATCTCCTCTCCACAGTCCACATAAAGAATGTACTCCACATTATTTTACAGGCTACAATCCATAAAATTCACTTTGTTTTGTCCTTAGTTTGGTGATGAATCCATCCACTCCTGTTTTTGGGTTGGTTTCGCTAGGTTATGAATATTTTGAGTATTGAAAATGAAAATGTGCCCTACGCACTTTTCACATTGCTTTATTTATAAGCAACTGTAGCCTACAAATCTCCCTTTAAAGCTCAGATTTGAGATTGCAATTATATATATATAATGAAAGGGACTGATCTGGGATTTCAGTTTTGACTGACTTCAATTATTTTTGGCTGGATGGCAGCAACGGGACTCGTACGGATCTGGTTAGGTTTCCTAATCAATAATTATCTATTGATTTTAAAACTAAAAAGAATACTAATGTTGTGGATGGGAATTCAACCCATGAACTCAAAAATTGTATACATCACCTATTAGCACCTGTGTTACTATAATCTTACATTAAAAGATTTACCAAGTAAAATACAAGTTAGAGGTAAATGGTACAATATAATTCATAAAGATAAACATATTTTAAATTCCTTATAAAGTTTTTAAATTTGCATATTTTTTATATTATGAATTATATTGCCCGTGCTAAGCACGAGCATGTTTTGCTAGATACATCTTGAATCTAATCTATGACATCTTTCCTTACCGGCTGTTTGTTTGTAGGTGGATTAAAATAAATAAAATTGAGTGTCAAATCAAGAGGAAAAGGAAAGTGGAGGGAGTTGGTTGTAAAAGACAAAATGGCAAAAAAAAGGTACTTTCAGTTGCACAAAATGAAAAAAAAAACTACTTTTAAAAGGCACAAAATGACAAAAATGTACTCTTAAAAAGCATAAAATGGCAAAAAAGGTACCTATAAAAAGCACAAAATGACCAAAACGGTGCTTTTACCCCCACCTCCCTCCACTTTCTTTTTCTCATGGTTTGACATTCAATTTTATTTCATTTAACTCCACGCTATAAACAAAAAGGCCCTTATGGAATAACGTACAATAATTGTCTTGTATTACATCCTGCAAGGGCATATAAAGAGGTACCTGTTATAGTTTCATTAGTCTACAAGACTATAATTCACCCGACCCCTCAAATTGACGAAGATATATCAAGTGACATCAAACTTGCAAGTCAGGAATTAGTGACACTAGTCTGTTTAAGCCAAGGTGAAGATATCAGCAAGATACAAATTCGAGGTTATGTCACTTGCAAGTTGCTCAGGATTGCACTTTTTTCCCAGGTTAAAGAAGGATGGACAACTAAGTCCTAAAAGATCTTGTATCTTAAAGCAAGCAGAAGACATCTCAATATTCAGCATCTACAGAAGATCTCGAATTGTAACCATGCTCGTTATACTACCAAGAGATTAGAGAATTCCAAAGAAAATGGACCATTCAATAGTAAAGTGTTCAGTGACGGGATATTCAACTCAACCAGAATCCACACTGGCGATCAAATGTCGAATTATTGGTGGGAAAACACAATCCCCAGTATGGAGTTGCTTCTAGATAACAACTAACGACGAAGGCAATACAGTGCAGCCTAGGTGTAAATGCCTTGGATTTGTCACATATTTGTTGACAATTGGTTTCGCATCAATTAGACGACTGAAAAATAGGTGAGCCATTTATAGTTATGTTGATTACAAAATATTCCCCTCGTCCTAAGTGTACTTCTCAAGTCCTTAAACATAGCTGATGATGAGACCCAATGGCTTTCACCTGGAAGACTTAGAGACTATTACAAAAATTGAACAGCATCGGTACCACTGGAAGGATATTGTCAAAGGATAAAAGGATACTGGTAATATTAAAAAAGGTTTTCCAAATAAATAAGGAGTGATCATATTGGCCTATCGAAATCCCATAATAAGTGTGATTCAAAAATTGATCAAAGGGCTCGTTTATACGCATATAATGAACAACGTGGACAAAGGCATAAACTTTTTTCGAAGGCATAACTTAACTGGCTAGCTTATTGAGTTGTGTACCCCTGAGGACATTTAATACTTTTCCTCAAAACTTTCAAGGGAAGAACAAAATCTCCTTCTCTTACTGCTTTAAGACATATTGAGAACCCCATAAAATTACTTTCATAGTTGAGGATAAGCTAGCCAAAAGCGAAGGACACGAGTGAAAAACAATGCTTTTCATGAAGGAGTTTGGACATTATTCTGACCAGCATGAGAAAAAAAATTGCAATAATTATGAGGGTTCCGCCCATGCTATCACTTGAGTGCATAGCTCATCCTCAGAATTGTCCACCTCGGACATAGTGTGCATTTCTTGTAGACTCTACTAAAAATGGATATAACCTTAGTGTCTCTTAATAGCTAACGATAACAAGGTTCTTAACAACAGTGATTATAAAATTCAAAAGACCTAGAAGTCCCAACAAGTATAGATAAATAAAATAAAACCACAAACGATAACAGCTATCTTCACCATTTCCTGAAAATGATTCCTAGTCCTACATTTCCATGAAACTAACAGATCAACCACCTGGAGATTAGCAAAAGTAGGAACAAAAAAAACACCAAGAGAAAAGACTCCTAGGCTATTTGTATGAAAATATCACCTCAGCACGAGAAGACGCACGAGGGAAAGCTACCAATTTTTGAGTTACTCCCAGCAATATTTCCGGCCATTGCTCCTCGTCCACAAACTCGGGTCTATTGGAAACATGAATGATCATTTTCTCTAATACCATTGCATTTTTTAGGAAAAATTTCACTAGCTTTATCTGCTCATCTTTCTCTTGAAAGCTTGTGACCTCCATACTAGAATCTAAACTGCCTCCACCCATAAAGCCAGTAATCTTGAAAGTCTTGAGGTGATGGAGCAAACATGGAAATGTGGCTGTCAATGACTCCCAATATTCTCTTTCATCAAAATCATATTTCAGCCCACGATCTTTATCCAGCTAAGAGTTAAGGTAAACATGAACATTTTAACTTCATATGTCTAACTCCAAAATAAGTAGCTTAAAAGTGCAAAACATTTAAAAAATGAGGAGATTAAGCGTAGACAGAGAAATAATAAAAATAAGAGGAAATTTATGACCAATTTTGTGGTACTTACATAAATACAATTGGAGGGAACCAAATCAATTACGAGATTCTCGAGATAATGCATGTGAGCTCCATAACAAATTAGCTATCCCCGGCATTTCATATTTTTGCACTCCTGTCCTTAGTACAAGCAGCTTAGTCTTGAAGTTAAAATGCAGATCCTTGAATGTTGGAATAGGCATTACCTTCAAACACATGTTGTGAAAATACAAAACAAGGATAGAGTTTATTTTATGACTCCAAAGATAATAGAACATGGAAACTAAAAATGCTCGTCTTAATGATAATTTTTTTTTGAGCTTTTTAACCGTACCAACAAGAGATATGTACTATCATAACAATTTATAGGCTAAACATGTAAGGTGGAAGTAAATACGATACATTAGTAGTTGGAGCTCGCAGAGTATTAGTAGTATACGCTTTAATCAAAATTTCATCATCCTAACTTTGATATATTCTAGTTTAGAATGATTTGGTATGCTGTTGTTAGAAGAAGGATATACATGAAAAGAATGCTTTACAAGCTCTTGATAGGGACAAGAGAGAAGGTGGACATACTAGCTAGCGTTCCTAGTCGATCAACTAATCCATCATCATCAATCTACAGCCAACTGCCAACTCATCCAATTCATCCCAAATTCATGGGTCGTTACATGCTTGAAAATCCAAAAATAGCAAGAAGATAATTCAATCTACAAGATTGAGATAGGATTTGGTTGTAAAATGAATTAGGTGTATATTTGACTTATTCTTTTGCATGTTGAAATGATTCTTTTTGGGAGGTCATCCCATGAATATAAGGAAACCATACAAATGAAACCTCTATATATGCCTAAAATGCATTCACTCTAACTCATCTTAAGATAGAGATTCTAACACGTTTTTTATTGTATTAGAGCCAGTAATGTGAGTTAAGAGATAAAACCATTGTATCATCTTCAACCTCTCTAATGGTATCTCCATCCCTATCCAACCTCTACCCATACCCCTTATCCCAAAATTTTGGAGACTTCGCTTCTTTGAAACTCAACGATCGCTTCTTTATATGGATGACACAAATGCTAGCCTTGAATAAAAGTATTGACTTACAAGGTTTTATGATTATCAACGATGAGTAGTTATCAAAATCCTACGAATCCTATCTTGAATCTCGATTCGTATCTATGCAATGAATCCCATTTATAGATGAATCATAGGATTCAAGTGTGAGTCTTACAATTTGATATTCATTTCATCAAATTTTACGATTCAAGTGATTCGGCTGAGCGAGAATAGCTACAAGCCTACATCCACTAAATTAATACTAACAATATTTTATCTTTTTTCTTTCTTTATTTTTTCTTTCTTTTACATTTTTACTTTTAAAAGTTATTTAGTAGTTAACAAAACCTCTTAAGAATATTCACAACTTTGGGGAGGTTTTAGAGATAAATAAAGAACATGCATTTAATTAAAGTGTTTGATTGTATGTATGGTGCTTGTCTATCTCTTTTTTTTTTTTTAAATCTTTTTTTTTTTGTGAACACTTTCTTAACTTCAAAAAATATCCTACTATGTAAGATTGATTGTTTGGATTTTAGTTTTAGTTTTATATTTTTATTTAAATAAATAAAATATATATATATATATATATATTGATACCTTAAAAACCTATTAACTGTCTACACATATCATTTATTATGTATTAATTTCTGTCATGATGTTCTTGATGTAATTTTATGATAGACTTATTTTTCATTGTATTTATACTGTTATAAATGGGAAATTAGATGGTTATGAATATATACTTTTTTCTTTTTATAATTTATAATTATTTTTATTTTTATTAGAAAAATAAAAAAATCCTATGATTCACGATTCAATTCGATTGATGGGTATGAACGATTTGCGATATGATTCTAATTTTCAAAACTATTTTCACGAGATCTTTATTCCGAAAGCACTTATCAGCTCTGAAAGCATTGCCGCTAAAGGAGTAAAGGAGGTTCAAAACCTGAAATGCATTATGTGGAAGAGATCGTATCGTCTTCTCAAAGGGTGGACAACTTATATGCACTATGGGGACTTTTTTAGCCTGGTCATTGGACTCAATAGTACAGCCAGAGTGTGGTTGAGCTTGGAACACTCTTTCGTATTGGACTCTCAAGAGAGGAATGCCGCACATAACTAACTAATGTCTCTTCTCAAAAAAAGGTAGTGATTTTCTGAACTAGTGGACTCAGCCATTTAAAGCCATTTCATCATCATCATCACCAGAGCTTTGTCCCAACTAAGTTGGATGTTTCTCCATTTTGATCTATCCTGAGCCAACGCCTCAGATAGGTTACACTCCTTTAGATCTAACCTTGCTACTTCTACCCATGGCTTCTCGGGCCTATAAAAACATTTGAGACTTTTCAAAAATAGAAAAAAAGGAGAAACTCTAGCAGATTGTCCACAGACTTTTCACAGTAATCTAGCATAAGCCCTAGATTGTATTTCTAGGTGAAATCATCACGGAACATCAGTGATTGACAGGTCGACAACTTTGTCTGCCACTCGGTTCAGGCTACTTTTCTTCTCTTATTATACATGGACGATATAGTCCTCATTGAAGACAATAAGTAACATATAAGCTAGCTCATTTTTCAACTAGACAATCTACATTACTTCTTGGGTGTCGAAGTCCACCATTTTGCTCATGGCCTATTCTTACATCAAGCAAATTATGAATATGCATGTTTTGGACTGGAGGTCAGCTAATTAAAGACATCGATACCCACATTTATGGACGAGTGGGTTCGAATTTCTTATTAAAAAAAATGTCTACACACATGAGTTCCTTGGACCCACATAGATGAGAGATTACAAATCTATATCTACCCCTATGACTATAAAGGGTTGCAGTGCAACCTTGGTTAGTGATACCTTCATTGACCCCACACATTAGAGGAGCATAGTTGGGCCACTACAGTATTTCACACTCACTAGATCTAACTTATCATTCAATGTCAATTTCATCTGTCCATACATACACACCCCAATCATCCCCGGGTTCCAGGTCATTAAATTGATTCTAAGATATGTTAGTGGGATTCTTTTACAAGGACATGCATATTCTCATTAGTAGAGCATTGGACTGCATGCATTCTTCAATGCAGAGAGGGCTAGGTGCCCCCAAGGATGACTAATGCAACTCAAGACTCATGGGCCAGGCCCATGTCCATTGGGCCCAAGCCCAAGGCCACGGCTGGTCTAACAAACTAAGCCCAATAAGTTAATGAGACCAATAAGGCAAAAAGTCATATGCTTGAATATCTTTATTCGAATAATTGTCTGAGTATTTCCTTTTAATTTAGTTTTCCTATTTTAGTAGTGTTAGAACGACGTATGTTTTTATTTTAAGGAAAGGAGAACCATGTACTTCAAGGAAACTATCTTCTTTGGGATTATCAAGCGCGGATTGAGAAAGACACTTCAATAATATTTCAGAATTCCTCCTCTTTGGGCATAATGCTTGGGTACTAGTATGAAGGTGTTTATGCTGGGACAGATCCCTCCACCAATTCAGCAATGTCAAAGATGGTCCACTACTGGTTTTCACACTTTTCTTGAGAGAAACTGTCTATCTTGGAGTGCCAAGAAGTAAAGCACCGTGGCCCAGTCCAATGAGAGGCAGAGTACGGTCCATGGCCTCCATAACAGCTGAACTGACCTGACTCCCATTTGTCGTATGCAATATTGTAGTCCTATGAAGCACGGACACGGATACGGGACACGGATACGATACGATACGGATACGCAGATACGCCATTTCTCAAAAAAGTAGGATACGATACGTCGGGGATACGTTGAAATTTATTTATTTTTAATATTTTTTATATGACTTATGTAATAAAAATCTAACAATATTTCAATCAAAACAGCTTTTTTGAAGAATTTGGTTACTGTCAGCAGGTGACAAGTTGCATTGACTAAGACAGAAAGCAGTAATTATAGGAAGGGTTATGCTTGTCCTCAGTGGCCAAAGGTGGTCTTGAAAATCAGAGATTCCAATACTTGGAGCTGGGATACAATATACAGCCAAACAAGAAAAAAAAAAAAAAAAAAAACAGCAGCAGCAAATCAACACATTACACAAAAAAAAAAAAAAGAAACAGCAGCAGCAGCCAATCGAAAGCAAAGACAGAGCCTTGCCAATACAGGACTTAATCTTGGAGCTGGGATACAATATACAGCCAAACAAGAAAAAAAAAAAAAGAAACAGCAGCAACAGCCAATTGAAAGCAAAGATAGAACCTTGCCAATACAAACCTCAGATCAGCAAACAAAGCATCAAATCAACAAGAAAACCAAGAAAATCCGAACACATTATAAAAAAAAAAAAAAAACTAAAATCCAAATGATTTAAGGGGGAAGAAAAAAAAAACCCAAGCCAGAATAGCATCAACCCCAACAAAAACCAGAATACAGAGGAAGAGAAAAAAAGAAACAAAAGGAAAGAAAGAAGAGAAAAGAACCTGGAAAGTGCTGGTTCTCCTGAAGGTTATTGATGCAGCGGCGAAGGTGGCGGAGATGAGGGCGGCGAGGCTGCAGCGGCACAGCACAGGAAAGGGTTTGTTGATGGCAGCGACACAGCACAGGTTCAATATGTCTGCAGTTGCTGTTTGATGATGTAGCAGGATGGCGCGATTAGGGTTTGATGATGGCAGCGGCACAGCGAGGCGATGGCGACGGCGACTTGCGAGGCGATGGCGATGGCGACTGGCAGGTTAGGGTTCCTCCCTTCTTTCTTTCCTTCTCTTCTTTTTTTTTTTTTTTCCTTCTCCTCTCCCACGTTTTTCACTTAAACGTGTTTCTCCTTTCCCCCCCTTTTTTTATTTTTCACTTAAACGAGTCCCGCTCATATACCGTCGTGTCCCGTGCGTGTCGCGTGCGTGTCCCGCACGTGTCCGACAATTAAGTTTTTTTTTTTAATCAGATACGCATTTCACGTATCCCAGACGTATCTATGCCGTATCCGGGCGTATCCGTGTCCGATACGTCCGGGATACGGATTCGGGGCCCTTAATCACGTGTCCGTGCTTCATAGTTGTAGTCTACTTGAGTCAACCAACAACCCTTCACTGTGCCCTATACATGACAGTCAATCATGTGTTTCCTGGTGTTTGGTTCAGGAGCTTGATGTTAACCACTGATAAGAGGGAAAGGGTATCCTCTTGCTCACGAGCAATTTGGAGAGAAAAAGATAGTCAATTCCCTTTACTAATTACCTCCCTTCATACATTTAGGAACCCATTACACCCATGTAACTGGCTCTTTCCTTTCCCACATGACTGATTAACAAAGGATAAAAGAAACTGAAAAGCACAGTGGCCTGGGTCCAAACAGTGCAACCCCCCACCCCTCATCCTTTCCCCTCCTCCCTCCTGCGGTTGATAACCGCCATGCCCTCATGGTGAGAATCCTGGAAATCGGTGCTGAAAATCATAATGGTTTTCCCATGCTGCATCATCCTTCGGCATACCCTTCCATTGTATTAGTAGTTCAGTGATTTTGCGGTTGTGCTTTTGGACAACATGAGTATCCAAAATGACCTCCGATTCTGGTTGTAGGTATCCTTGTGCAGTTAAAGGTGGCAGTGTGACTGTTGAATGTGTTTTGGGAGCTCCGATTCTGGTTGTAGGTATCCTTGTGCAGTTAAAGGTGGCAGTGTGACTGTTGAATGTGTTTTGGGAGCCTAACTGCTTTTTAATTTGGGATACATGAAAAATTGGGTGTCTCATTGATTGTGGTGGGAGTTGCAATTTATAAGAAAGTCTCTACCAATCTTCTGCACCACCTGAAATGGCCATAAAATTTTGGTGCCAATTTCATATTAGAGCATAAAGCAATAGATGTTTAGCCGATATGGTTGGAGACGCAAAAAAAAAAAAAGGGTCCCCAACAGTAAATGATCCTTCAATGTGGTGTTTGTAAACCTGAACTTTCATCCGATTCTGGGCAGCAAGTAGGTACTCCTTGAGGCGGCGAAGAATCTGGTCACGGGCTTGCAATTCGGAGTCCATTTGGCCCGGAGTCCATTTGGCCCACTGCTGCTTCACTTATCGTATATGAAAGGACAATGAGTGGACAGTGGTCGCCCATAGACTACCTTCATAAATATAGGAACCCATTACACCCATGTAACAGGCCCTTTCCTTTCTCCCAAATATCTCTCCCCATGACCGATTAACAAAGGATAAAAGAAATTGAAAACTACAACTGATTGCATGACAAAACAAATTGAAAATAGAAATGAAAATAACTGCATGACTGCACACAGATGGAATGAGGTCTGCACAGTGGCCTGAGTCCTAACACCTGGTCAGACCAAACAAAAATCCCAGTATAGAGTTGGACTATTCATTATATAAGAAGGAAAGTAGTATTTGGAAGCCTAATCACTCAGTTCATAGTTCATTTCATTGGACCAGTATCTCATGGGCATCTTCACATAGCCATTGTCCAGAGCGCTCACGTTTTCATATTGAGGGTCAAACTAGGCCTTTGGCCAAATCCCCATCCTAGTTTCAAGGTGATTTATAGAGATATACACAAGACCTAAGATGGATATACTAAGGCTATTACTCAATCAGATTAGTCCTTCATGAATCTACCGACAACTAGTAACTCATCCATCTCATCCACCTGAGACATGCATTCAAATCTCAAAGTAGTAAGAAAATTTGATCTACAAGATTGAGATGGGATTTAGTTGTATGGATTAGGTGTATATTTGAATTGTTCTTCTACAATTTGAATTTATTATTTTAGGAAGTCTCTATATATACTTGTAACCTCTACAGATTCCTAAAGTAATGAAACTCATGAGTAGGATCTAATCCAGACTCTATGCGACAAGGGAGCTCACAAGTGGGTCCAATATGCAGTATGATGGGCCAAACTCACGGCCAACAAATACAATTTTGAAACTCTAAACTCCATTGAGGGTTTTGGTTTCCTCGTGCTCAAATCCTGAATTCACCCAACCCATTGAATCTCATCCAAACACTTAAGTGATGAGGAAGATCACAAGTGGGTCTCATATGTAGCATGAATATAATTTTGTAACTCTAATCTAAATTAAGGGAATTGGTTTCCTGACGTTCAACTCCTGAATTCACCCATAGTCTAATCCATCTTTATCAAACAAAATAATTTTTCATGCTAACATCTCGTTTCCTAACCATATAACCTCATCAAAGTATGTACACAATTGAAAGACAATTAGGCCTAGTTGCATATGAATTACTGAAAATGTTTAAAAAGGTTATATACATTGAGCATACCTGAATACAAGCACTGGATAACCTAAGCACTCTGGCATCACAAAGACCTTGAAATGGCAAATCCTGAAAAGAAAGAGGTCAACTTGGGAAGGTTGGGGTTGGTCTGGAATAAGAAAGATCAAGGTAGGCTTCTTTTAGGAATGGCATATCTTGGAAAGAAAAGTGACGAAACAATCTAGCAGAAATCTTCAGAATTTGGAGATTTGGGGCTTCAATGACAATCCTCGAATAACAAGTTCCTTCCATGGTCAAACGCTTAAGTTGCAAACTTGTCAAACAAGGGCTGTCGTTGTTCATAGAACCCAAGATAAACGAGGCTGCCACTAGAACCAAATCTTCAAGTAGAGGACACCCTTTTAATAGGTCATGAATGTAGACTTCGGTGAAATGCATGCATGATAGAGACAACGCAGTGAGCTTGGTAAACCTAGCAATATCAGGAACAGTGTATCTGCAGCATCTCAGTTTCAGCGAAGTCAATGTTTCGCAATTCAATAACAAACAAGGCAACTTGTAGCCAATGCTTCTATTATCGGCTGTGGTGAAGTCCAAATCCAGTTCTCGAACGCCTTTGTTCATCACAAAACGGATGCATGCATCTAGATGAGAAACAAGCTTTTCATTATACCACCAACAGGGGAGACGAAACTTGTGGATCTTGGAGGCGGAGTTAGCAAAAAGAGCTCGCTCTACAAACCTAAGAAAATCGACTTCACTACGATTGCGTTCAGCACTACATATATTGAAGTTGAGATTAGGTACCGAAGTAGAAAGATCTCTCCACCTCTTTGAGAGAATGCTTGTGCGAATGACATCTTTCATATCTAAAAAAGAGAGAATGTGATGTAGAAGACAGTCAGGTAGAGAGATGAGTTCAACATCCTCGATCTTTTCTTCTGATCTCTTCCTCTTACCCTTTCCCGCCATCTCCCTCCTCCTCTCCCTCTCCCTCTCCCTCTCCCTCCCGTCTTTAGAAATTCCCTAGAGAAGACCGTCTCTCTATATAAATAGTGTTTTTCGTTTTGGTGCTGGGGATTATTGCTCGGGAAATTTTCAAACATCGCGTTTTAAGTTTCTGCTTTATTTTAAAAAAGGATATAAGTTTTAAAACTTTTCAAATTAGTCTATAGGCTTTCCAATAAATTTTCAATTAAGAACATTTGGCCATTTAAAGGTATTTTTTGGTGACTTTTTCTCTCAATATTTTGAAAATATCTAAATTACCCTTCATTTAAAGTCATGAAATGGTTTCGGCAGGCACTACATGCAGCCAATCGCTATAGGAATTCTGGTTGTCCTTGATCATTGTGAGGACACCAGCGAGAGAAATGAGGAGAATATAGAGGAAGTGAAGGAGAGTTTTATTACAATGAAGGGTAATTTGGGTATTTAAGAAAAAGAAAATTTGCCGAAAAATAACTTTGAAATAGATGGATGTCCTTAATTGAAAATTTCCTGAGAAACTTAGGGACTAATTTGAAAAGTTTTGAAACTTGTGTCATTTTTTGAAATAAGGCCAAAACTTAAGGACTTTTTTGAAATTCCCAAAATACTAATGTCCCCGCTCATTTCTAAGAAATCTCGATATGGACTAATATTTTAGCTAGATTTATGATAGTGTTTTAGGAACTACCCAATTGTTTGGCTCAACTCGGAACCATTTCAGACAATGGGTGCGAAAGTACATAAGACACTCCAAAGAAATCCTTATTCACATGATAGATGCTCTTGAGACTCGTACCGTCTGGATTTTGTATGTTTTTGTTTGGTTTAGGGGCATTTCTGATAAGGAATTGAGCTTGTTGGTGGTTTTATGATATGATGTGACGTCTTGTCCTGTGGGCATTCCAAATGCTATATATATATATTAAAAATAGTAAATGTCTTAGGGGGTGTTTGGAAATAAGATATTTCAAGAGATTTTGTCATATTATATGCTAGTTTAGAATATAATCTATGCCCTAAAATAGGAGGTGTTTGGATAACTTAGAAAGTATATTACAATATCTCTCTTTCTTCTAAAAACCTTCATATTACATTATTCAAGGATATGCTGTAGAAGATAATCTTGTGTTACAAAATCTTTTTTTATTTAGAAAGAACTCATGGGCAACTATTAATTATAGTGGCTCACTATAATTTTTAACATTTAATGATCCTCATTACAACTATGAATCCTAATATTACATTGGCCCCACAATAGTTACAAATTTAATGTAGGGTCCTATAACCATATCACAATTACATGGCTATTTTTAATTATCAATATTATGAGGGTCTTATTAATGTCACACTAGAGACCCTTCATCATGATTACCAACATTAGGTGGGTCCCATACTATCAAAATTAGCTGGGTTTCTAATTAATTACCAAAATTGAATTGTGTGATTGTAGTTAAAAGTTTGTCATCATTAAATTGGTCCCACTATTTGATAGCTCCCCTTGTGTTAGTATGACTACAAATATCAAATGGGTTCCATAATGATTTCTCATAGATAGATTCATCAATGATGCTTGTCATTAGATAATGTTTTACCAAAAAAAAAAAATAGATAGGCTCATTTGTGATAATCATAATTAGAAGTATTACACTATGGCTATCAACATTTGGTGGACCTACCTTAATCAAACAGTATTGCTTGGATCTCAATGTTTTAACATTTAATCCTGTGATTTTTTAACAATAGTGGGTCCTACCATGATTATTAACACATGTGATTACTAATTAGTGGGTCCTGCATTAGGTCAATTGATTACTTTCATTACGTTTTTTATTTAGTATATCATCTTGTGAGTTTTTTTTTATAAATTGCCAAACACTCGAAGGTATATTGAAATTTATAAAAATTGCCAAACACCATAAGTGACACTATATAATAATATGATACTATTTTATTCTATGATAATGAAATCTTGCAATATTTAAACTTGTTGATATTATATTATGTAGTTATCCAAACACCCCCTTAAACTTTTGCTCATTATTATTATGATATATATTAAAGCAGTAGGTTTTTCTTGGGGGGGGGGGGGGGGGGGGGGGGGGGCGCGACACATGGCGGGGGAGGCTTCGTGGGAGGAGGACACGTTGCGCAGCCTCGGGCTTTTTGCGCTCACATGTTCCAGAATTGCCCTTCTCTCTTTTTAATTATTTCCCCTAAAATCTTTCTTTCTACATTTCTATCCTTATCTCCTAAAATATCTCATTCTATATTTCTATCCCAAACTTATCTCCTAAAATCTATCCATCCATATGCCCTAAAATCTTTCTTAACCACATATCATCCTGTTAATTATCCTATCAATGTCATGACTTAGTACATAGATCCATTTTGGCTTTTGGACTTCTAGCACATCGATCTAAGGGCCCAACACATGTGGCAACATGTTAAGTGTCTGGGTCAACCCTTTTTAACACCTAGGTAGGGATCGGGTTGAGACTCTCAACCTGATTAGTAAATGTGCCGGGTTCAGGCTATTCCTATAAATGTCATAACAGTTCCCAATGGACCGAAGCCCTATGGACCGAATTGCCCTTCCCTCCTCTTATTTCCCTTTAAATTTAAATTCCTATGCCATCCCTAAAATCTCTCATTCTCAATCTAAAATTTCTCCATTTCTCCCTCCCAATCACAACCATTTAAAAATATGGACCCCACTATGTCCCAAGCATATGCAGTAATCCCCTCCCAATCACAACCGTTTAAAAATATGGACCCCACTATGTCCCAAGCATATGCAGTAATCCCGTCTCACATCTAAAGTGGAGGTTATGGAATGGGAAACTCCTAAATTAATGCAATCGATCACTCTAATTAATTCCATCAGTTGGATAAAGGAGAGAGGATCTCTGGGTCTCTCATTCTCAATCTAAAATTTCTCCATCTCTCCCTCTCAATCACAACCATTTAAAAATATGGACCCCACTATGTCCCAAGCATGTGCAGTAATCCTCTACCAATCACAACCGTTTAAAAATATGGACCCCCATGTCCCAAGCATGTGCAGTAATCCCGTCTCACATCTATAGTGGAGGTTATAGAATGGGCAACTCCTAAATTAATGCAATCGATCACTCTAATTGATTCCATCAGTTGGATAAGGGAGAGAGGATCTCTGGGTTATGGAATGGGCAACTCCTAAATTAATGCAATCGATCAGTCTAATTGATTCCATCAGTTGGATAAGGGAGAGCTAATTGATTCCATCAGTTGGATAAGGGAGAGAGGATCTCTGTACTCCCTAAAATCCCCTTAAACATCGTCTCTCTCCTTCTATCATCCCATCACACGCGCAGAACCTTCTATCATCCCATCACACGCGCAGAACCCATCCCCTCCAATATTCCAGGCATTCTATCTCTGGATCTCATCACCCTCTCCCTCTCATCATCTCCGTCCAGATCTCATCCCCTTCTCCTCCATCCAGATCTCATCCCCATCTCCCTCTAATCATCTCCGTCTCACAACCCCCTGCAAAGATCCGTCTCTTCGGCCATCTCCTTCCAAGGCAGCGCCAATCGCCTCTCACGCTCGGACTCCTGAACCAGTGAACCAGGTAGGCCTTGCCTCTCACGCTCGGACTCCTGAACCAGTGAACCAGGTAGGCCCTCCTACTCCCCTCGCACCCATCGCATACAAACTGCACCTGCATCATCTTCTCTTCTTCTTCCTCCCACGCTCACCCTGCACTTCCACCTGCATCACCACCACACACTGCACACCACCGCACACACTGCATCACGTTGAACCCATCTCCTCCAATCTGCATTACCTCTCTGCACACCACCGCACACACTGCATCACCTCACCCCTGCACTTCCACCTGCCTCCACCCACCTTCTTCCCTGCACCCACGTGCACTTCCACCTGTTCTTTTCCTCTCATCATCTCCGTCTCACAGTCTTCTTCCTCCCATGCTCACCTTGCACTTCCACCTGCATCACCACCACACACTGCACACCACTGCACCACACTGCATCACGTTGAACCCATCTCCTCCAATCTGCATTACCTCTCTGCACACCACCGCACACACTGCATCACCTCACCCTGCACTTCCACATGCATCACCACCTTCTTCCCTGCACCCACGTGCACTTCCACCTATTCTTTTCCTCTCATCATCTCCGTCTCACAGCCCCATGCAAAGATCCCTCTCTTCGGCCATCTCCTTCCAAGGCAACGCCAGACGCCTCTCCATCTTCCTCGCGTGGATTGCAACTCCCTCTCACCCTCCGACTCCGGAACCAGGTACGCCCTCCTCCTCCCCTCGCACCCATTGCATCTGCATCATCACCCCTCTCTTCCTCTTCTTTTATTTTTTATTTCTTCCCTTCCTCTTCTTTCTTCTCTCCCTCTCTTTTCTTTTCTCACTACAACCCACACCTGCACACACACACGACATCTTTTCTGCTATCTTCTCTTTTCTTCCATTCTTCTCCATCTTCTTCTTTCTTCCCCCCTTCCCTGCACTTCCAACTGCACCCACCATACAAACTGCACCTGCATCATCTTCTCTTCTTCTCCATCTTCTTCTTCCTCCCACGCACCTGCACTCACCTGCACTTCCACCTGCACCCACCTTCTTCTTCTTTTCCTTCTTCCCTGCACCCACCTGCACTCACCTTCTTCTTCTTTTTCCTTCTTCCCTGCACCCACCTGCACCCACTCTTCTTATTTTCCTTCTTCCTTGCACCCACCTGCACCCACTCTTCTTCTTTTCACCTGCACCCACCTGCGCCCATGCATCATCTTATCTTAATTCCCACGCTCACCCTGCATCATCTTATCTTCTTTTTCCTCTTCTCTTCGCCTGCACCCACCACACACACTGCAGTTGCATCATCTTCTCTTCTTCTCCATCTTCTTTTTCCTCCCACGCTCACCCTGCGCGCAGCCACCTGCATCACTGCACTTCCACTTGCACCATTAACGGACACACAGCACCTGCGCCTTCATTATCTTCTTCTTCCCATTCTCACCCTGTCCTTCTTCTTCTTTTTCCTACTTCCCCTGCACTTCCACCTGCACCCATTAACGGACACAAAGCACCTGCGCCTTTCATCATCTTCTTCCTCCGATGCTCACCCTGTGCCTGCCGTTGCATCATCTACAATTCTTCTCCATCTTCTTCTCCTTCCACGCTCACCCAACACTTCCACCTGCATCACCACCGCCCCTCCCCTCTCTTTCTCCTTCTTCTTATTTTTCCTCCTTCCCTACAAAAAGATGATGGTGTTATAATATATAAAAATGATGGTTATGAGCTTGCTCTGTCCCACATTTAGATTAATTTGGTTTAAATGTATGTAGGAGCCAATGTAGATGTGTTTTAATCTGTGGGTGGTGCCCAGTGGGACCCACCATCCATGCACCCATATGCATCAACTCCCCTCTCTTTCTCCTTCTTCTTCTTTTTCCTCCTTCCCTGCACTTCCACCTACAAAAAGATGATGGTGTTATAATATTAAAAGATGATGGTTTTGAACTTGCTGTGTCCCACATTTAGATTAATTTGGTTAAATGTATGTGATCATTACCGATTTGCTCTTCACAACTATTATTTGAATTTAGATGTTGAAGATGGACTTTGGTGAAAATTATAATTTTTTGAAAAATTGATGACAATACTCATTTTACAATCAAATTGAAAAAATCTTAAAAATATTACATTCGTAATTAACTTTCACTAATGTAGATCTGTACATATCTGAGTAACCTCAATAACAATGCTTGCTCCCATTCTATTACTATTCTTAGTTTTCTGTTATATTACATTTAACCATGCAGTATTTTCTTGTGCTATAATTTTTGTTTTTTAATGGGTTTTAACACATGATCAAAACTTTGCCGGGTATTTATGACTTATGATTTATGATTAATATTAACAGACGTTGCTGGATTTCTACTTGAGGCGTTTGGAGAAGCTCATCAAATTATTTTAATCTTCACATAATAAGGTAATATATTATAATTTTTTATAATATTAGATGTTAATTCTTTTCACTTTTCAATCCATTCTCAATTTTCTTTTATTACTAATTTTCATTTGATAGAGATGGAGTAAAACAAAAATGCCCATTTAAAAATTATTCAAAAGATGGTTTCCTTTCTACCGGAAGGAGAGTAAGATCCATTAGTTATTATTTTGACATTTTACACTTTATTTACATCGTTAATATTTAAATATTAATGTAGTTTTTATTTTTCTATCTTCCTTTATTTTCCCATTATAAATTTGTAACGATCACATATTAATCCCTTTTGTTTTGCATGAGTTTTGTTTCCATATACAAGGTATATGTGTTTATTATATGATACTAAGAAACAAATATCTTCCTCTCTTATCTTTAATTAAGAATGGAACATCAAGAGGATATGAATCCTTCCAAGATTGCAAGGCAACGTCGAACTCAACTATTACGGATGAAAAGACTACGTCAAAATGAAAAAATAATAACATTTACAGGTGAAAACCTATTCAATAAATATTATTTTAATTTTATAATAATTAAAATTAGATTATTGATAATTGTTTTAAGTCATTCTATGGAAATTTGTCATTAAACAGATGCACATAAAAGTGAATATCAACTTTCGAAAATGAGAAGAATGACAAGATTTCGCTCCCAACGTTTAGATGCACCAAATGAATTTCAATCCCCAATTCCAAATGACCGCATTCAGATACTCCAAAATGATCTAAACAGCCACGTAGAAGTTTCCAGAGGTATATTATTAATTATTTCCTTATAATAGAATCTAATTAGAGAATTATATTTTATTTATAAATAATATTTAATATATTGTTTACTATTATCGTCAGTCAATGAACATAATCGTCAAGTCTCGACAAAGCAACGTGATGTACGTACTCCAATTGTTATCAATCAACAATGTTTGTCATCCCAATATCAGCATTATGTCTATAAACATGCTCGAAGACAAATAATTATGAAGCTATGACATCATCGTGCATCAAATCACCGAGATTTATCAACTGTGTCAAGTGCAATAAATTGTCATATAGGAAATGAGGAGGGTTCAGCAGTACAAGATAGAGTAAATGACAAAGAACCACGTGATTCATCAATGAGATCGAGATGTTCATCTCAAATAAGTATGTGGACGTTATAAAATTTTCTATTCTTCAACCAAGTTTGTCAATTTATTGTTGCTAACCTAATATTATTATGTAGGAAAAACTGTCGGAATGATAGACTTTGGCCCTCCAAGTGAGACATGTATTAAATGTGGTGCTTTGATGTGGAAACAAGAAGGAAACTAAGGGAGGAGCTAATGATCGAAGATATATTTTTAATAGGTGTTGTAGAGACGGGAAGATACTGCTACCCCTCTTAGAACATCCTCCTACATATTTGAGATCACTAATGGAAAACTCCAACCTCCAACAATCATCGAAGTTCAAAAAGTCCATCCGAGCATACAACAATGCATTTTCATTACTTCATTTGGAGCAAATATTGACTACAATGTAGCAAGTGGAGTGGGTCCGTTTACATTCAGAATTCATGGTCAAGCTCACGACATTAATTGGATCGTTGTTACCAATGCCAGGGGAAGCTCCAAAATTCGCCCATCTTTATATATATGACACTGAACATGAGGTTCAAAATATAAATCTTGCATTTACACGACATACAGAATACGGATGCTTGGATGCTTCAATCATAGAATGATTGAAAAATGAACTAGATGAAATCAATCCATATGTAGGCTGCTTCCAATCACCAAGGGATAGATTTGGACGTGAATATCCACGAGATCTAAAGATGAGAATATTGTACGATAGATATAAAGATCCAAGGCAATATAATCGTCCAACAGCAAATGAGGTAGCTGCATTATTAATTGGTGAAGGATCTTCAGAAAATGATAGCCGAGATATCATCTTAGAAACTGTCTCGGGATCTTTATAGAGAATAAGTGAACTACATCCAAGTTATATGGCATTGCAATACCCATTGCTATTTCCATATGGAGAAGATGGATGGCATGCCAACATATTATATAATCAGCCTTCGCTATTATCAAAATCTAATGTGTCAATGAGAGAGTACTATTGTTACAGGTTACAACAAAGGAATGATGAAGGAAAGACGATTTTATTATCTGGTAGACTCTTGCACCAGATCATCGTGGACGCATTTGCATGTATTGAGCAGCTAAGAGCAAAATACGTCAGAAATAACCAGAGTACATTTAGATCTGATTTTTTCCAAGGTGTCTCAGATGCAGTTGTTCAAGGAGACATAAGAGCATCAGCAATTGGTTAACGCTACATATTACCTTCTTCATTTACAGGAAGCCCGCATTACATGATTCAACAGTATCAAGATGCAATGGCGATATACCGATGGGCTGGATGCCCTGAGATTTTTTTAACATTTACGTGCAATCCGAGATGGAAGGAAATCCAACACTTTTTAGAATTATTTCCGGGTCAAAAAGCAGAAGATCGTCCTGACGTTGTTGATAGGGTATTTCATATAAAATTGAAAGAATTAATGGACGAGATAAAGGACAAAAAACTTTTCGGCAGAGTTATTGTAGGTAATTCGATTTTCATATGCAAAATAACTCATTTCCTTAATCATCGATTTTTATTACTAAAGTTTCTCACTATTTCATTCGCAGATATATACGCAATTGAGTTTCAAAAGAGGGGCCTTCCGCATGCACATATATTGATAACACTGGATAAATGTGATAAGATATCTACGACTGAAGAAAATAGATGATATCGTCTCAGCCGAAATTCCCGATGTTGACACCGATCCAGAGTTGTATGAAACAATCAAGCGATGTATGATGCATGGTCCATATGGTCCACTAAAGCCAAATTCTCCATGTATGGTTGACGGTAAATGCAGTAAAAAATATCCAAAACGTTTCAACCAACAAACCTCACTTGACAGTAATGGTTATCCGACATACAGGCGGAGAAATGATGGAAGGACTATTAAAATGGGATATGTTGAACTAGATAATAGATGGGTAGTTCCTTACAATCATTTTTTGTCAAGAAAATACAATGCACATCTAAACATGAGATTTGTAGCCAAACACGAGTCATTAAGTATTTGTACAAATATATTCACAAAGGCCTAGATAGAGCAACTATCATTCTTGAGGAAAGCACACAGTCACCTGATGCAACAGGCCAAATGAGATATCGACAGGTTGATGAAATCAAGCTGTACTTTGATTGTCGTTATGTTTCGGCCCCAGAAGCATGCCGGAGAATATTTGAATTCAACCTTCATAGTAGAAATCCATCGGTTGAGCGTTTACAATATCATCTTGAAAATCAACAAATCGTTGTTTTCAATGATTATGACATTTTAGAATCTGTGTTAAATATATCTGGAATAGAGGTTACTATGTTCACTCAGTGGTTTGAGACAAATCGTCAGTATCCTGATGCAAGAGATTTAAGATATG
Organism: Litsea cubeba; assembly: GCA_012931725.1. Taxonomy (NCBI): domain Eukaryota; kingdom Viridiplantae; phylum Streptophyta; class Magnoliopsida; order Laurales; family Lauraceae; genus Litsea; species Litsea cubeba. Next base: position 82,155,425 of record CM022951.1, on the reverse strand, counting down.
TTGACTTACCAACAAAATGGACTTGGAAAAGCACTCAAAAGGTGTGGAGCAGAAGGAAACATGGAAGGTGCATTGGAAGATTATATTATGCGCCTCCAACGTCAGGTGAGAGATATTATTTAAGAATGTTGCTTCATATAATAAGAAGTGCCACATCCTATGGAGATTTAAGAACTGTGGATGGAGAGACACACACTTCATTTAAATCAGCATGCATAGCACTTGGCTTATTAGATGATGACAACGAATGGGACATTGCATTAACAGAAACATCACAGTGGGCCACAACATATCAATTAAGAAACATGTTTGCAGAGATGCTTATGTTATGTGAAGTATCAAATCCATTGCATGTATGGAACAAACAATATTGGAATTCACTTTCTGATGATATAGAGATGAGGCTACGTAGTCATGAAAGATCAATGAGTCTCAATTTATCAGAACATGAGATACAAAATCAAGCACTTATAGAGATTGAGTCAATCCTAAATAAAAATGGTAGATCGTTAAAAGAGTTTCAGGATATGCCATTTCCACAATATGAACATGATGATTTTATATCAAACAACCTGCTACACGAAGAGATGTCATACAATATCGATGATCTTGCATCTGAATTTAACGTCTTACATTCGAGACTAAACCTGCAACAAAACATGGTGTTCGACAAGATCATTGATTCATGTCTAAATGGCAAAGGCGGAGTTTTCTTTGTCAATGGCAGTGGTGGAACGGGAAAAACATTCTTATGGAAAACAATAATTACAAAGCTCCGAAGTGAAAGAAAAATTGTTTTAGCAGTAGCATCATCGGGAATCGCATCTTTGTTGTTACCAGGTGGCCGGACAGCACATTCGTGCTTTAAGATACCATTACAGACTCATGAAGTATCATGCTGTGCTATTGGCAAAAAATCAAATTTGGCTAAAGTGATTCAAAAAACATCTTTGATCATATGGGATGAAGCACCTATGATGCATAAGAATGCATTTGATGCGGTCGATAGGACTCTAAGCGACATAGTGAGTGCTGATGATAATACTCGCAAAAGTAAAATATTTGGTGGACTAACTGTTGCATTGGGAGGTGATTTTAGACAGATTTTACCTGTTGTTAAAAGGAGGAAAAGAGAAGATATAGTAGCTGCTTCATTGACAAGATCTGAAATTTGGAAACATTGTGAAATCTTAAACCTTACGGAGAATATGCGTCTACAGAATTTATCTAATAATGATGACAATACAAACTTTGCGAGCTGGGTATTGAAAATAGGAGATGGAGATTGCAATACTCTGTGTACCAACATGGATTCAGATGATGATTGGATTCAGATTCCAAATGAATTGCGAATAGATGCTGATGATGATGCCATTTCTCCCTTAATCAACTTTGTCTATGATAACTTAAATGTCAATATAAAGAATCATCATATTTTAGAAACAGAGCAATATTGACTCCATTGAATGACTATGTTGACAAGATTAATGATGAAATTCTTAATATGCTTTCTAATGATCTTGATAAGAAGACATATCTAAGTACATATACAATGGTTGAGGTTGAGGGTAGTGAAGCCAGTCAGGATATGTTATACACCACAGAGTACTTAAACACTCTTAAGTTTGCCGGATTGCCGAATCACTCATTAGAACTAAGAGTGGGTGCCGGTGCCCCAATTATGCTTTTACGTAATTTGGATCAATCTATTGGATTATACAATGGAACGAGATTAATTATTAGTAGATTGGGACAACGAACAATAGAAGCAGATGTGGCCACGGGGACAAATGCAGGCGAACGTGTATTCATTCCAGGGATAGTGATGTCAACTGCTGAAACAGATTTGCCATTCATACTTAAAAGAAGACAGTTTCCAATTAAATTGGCATTTGCAATGACAATAAACAAAGTCAAGGGCAAACCCTGCAAAAAATAGGCCTTTATCTCCCAAAGCCAGTTTTCTAGCATGGACAGCTTTACGTTGCTCTATCTAGAGTGATGGATAAATCAGGGCTAAAGATCTTACTAAAGAGGAATGCTACCATTCCAATTGGATATACTAAAAATGTTGTATACAAAGAAGTCTTGAATGAAGAGCCATTGCACAAATTACTCTTAGAGGTATAAACAATTCCTTATCTTCTCATTAAATTTGATGTAATATGGATGAGTTGTGATACAAATTTATCATTGTATTTTACTATAAATAGTTTTTATGTAATAATCTCATATGCTCAAACATCTATCAATGCTATTAAAAAATAATCACTATCAGAATTGAAATAAATATTAGACTAACAGTAATTTGAAATTTTCATCTTTAGATTATCAAGGAATCATCAATGGCATCCACCAGATTTCATCGTCTCGAGGAGCTGCATCCTTATAATGACAGATGGTGCATCAAAGTAAGAGTAAGCAGAATAATTGAAGATAGACAGTACAACAATGTTAAAGGTTCGGGGCGAATCAATAAATTAATACTTACTGATATAAGGTGACCTTTTAAATTTAAATACAATTCTATTTAAAAATGATTTTCGAATACATGGCAGTTATATTTATTTTCTTCGTTTCTTAACTTTCAGTGAGATCAAATAGTACTTCTCACACTATTTAATGATGAGATTCCAAAATTTGGCGATGAGATAATGGAAGGAAATTATTATATACGATTAGAAATGTGAGAGTCAAACAAGCACCAGATACATATAATGTCGCCCCTCAGTAATATCAGCTATCATTAGCAAGAGATGCAGTTATTAAACAAATAACAGAGACATGTGATATTCCTCACTACGTGTATTGCTTCATTTCACTAGATAAAATGCATTTATTTCTCAACAGATTTAAGTATCTGCAATGTATTACAACTCTCATAACCATTTATATTCTTAAAGTTACAAATATCTACAAAACTTTATTCACTTGCATTAATATGATACAGACGTCATTGGAGTTATTGAAGATATAAGTGGTATATCATACATTAGAAAACAAGATCAAACAGAGCTTGCGAAGTTAGATATCACACTATGTGATGAAAGGTATTTTAAACTCAATTGTACTAAATTATTTATATTTTTAACATCAAATATATTCATTATTAATCTCACATATTTTGCTTTTGTAGTCGTAAGAGGATGAATCTTACTCTATAGGGAAACTTTGCTTTAGACAATTTTTACTCCTTAAATTCAAGTATAGGCCGAGTTATTATAGCAACGTCTATAATGGTTAAGCAATACAATGGTAAAAATAGTTTTTTTTTTATCACTAATGATTTTTTTTTAATTTTATATGCAACTGATACAAACTTCATGAAATCTGTGCAGGAAACATTTATCTCAGTCCATCAACTGCAACAAAGTTACAAATCAACCCTAATATTCCATTGGCAAGACGTTTGCCTTTATGGTAAGCCATTAACTTTTTCATTACTAACTTTTAATCTCTATTTGTTAATACTAACATCATTGTGAAACGTTGAATTATAGTAATGAGCTTTCATTGTTAAATGACTCAAGCTCTATCAGATTGTCATTACAGGAGTTATTTTTATTATTGAAAAATGGTGTCAATGAGGTAAATTAAAAGTCAACTACATCTTCACTTAATTGATAAAAATAATTTTGAATAGTATGAAGTGCATAGTAACTTTTATTTTTCTTTTATAAAAAATACAGGTAAAATATGTTGCAATAAAGGCCACAGTTGTAATGTTACATATGGAAACCCCTTTGGCACAACTTTCCTGCAGTAAATGTGATAAGAAAATTTATGAAAGTGTCAACAATGGTAAATGTGTTCGTTGTAATGATTCAACGATACCAACAAAGATGAGGTACATAGATAATACATTAAAGTAGTAACATATCTACATCCTGCAAATATTATGGCACAATTAATTTTAATGTTCGTTTTTATATTCTTAGATACATTGCAACTATAACAGTCGAGGATCACACCAAGCAAGCAACATTATTTATGCATGATGAAATACTAAAGGATTTCATAAATGCAATTGCAGAAGCATATAAAGACTGCGGATAAGGTATTTTTAAATTTATCTGCATATAAATAAATTATGTTCTTTACTTTAAATGTTTCTATATATAAACATTAGGTATGTTTATGTATACATTATCTTTTAAACTATTTTCCAGGTTAATTGGTATGATCTATTGGCAACTGAAATAAAAAAGGCATTGTGGAAACAATATTTATTTCATATAAAAATAGACTCGAGTATGAACAGACTGACATTTGAAAGTGGAATCACGGTTAAGAAAATAGAAGAAATACATTACAAAAAAGAATCTGAATTTTTGTTAGCAGAAATTGAAAAATGTAAGCCTTATTAAAACATCTTCAGCACTATTCTATGAAATACCATTAACAATTCCTAATTCATGTGAAAATTGAACATACAGTATCAAACAAGCAAGAAATTAGGACACGTGAAGTTGTTGGATCAAATAATTTGGAAGCAATAAAAAATAGAAATAATATTGCTGAGACAAGCGCAGGTGCTGAGACAAGTGCTGACAAAATATTAGATGCTGAGACAAGTAAATGTGCTGAGATAAGCGCGGATGCTGAGACAAGTGCAGTTGCTGACAAAATATTGTGTTCCGGGACAAGTCAATGTGCTAGAACAAGTTCGAGAGATGAGAAAAGTAAAATAAATGAAGCAAGTGGATAGGGTGAAACAACTGCACGAATCGAAGGAGTTGATGGACAAAAGAAATATCATGAATTGATTGATGAAGACTTATAAATATTATTCATATTTTATTTTAACACATTGACCCTTCATATCATAGTTCATTTATATGCTTTTTTATATACTAATTCTATTTAATAAATCTATGAAATATTTCCTTTTAAATAATTTTATTTCTTATTTCTACTCATCATTTTGCTTTCTCTTTTTCATTCTTATAAGTTTCATATAACATTCATACATGGTTTATGGAAATAGAAATTTTAGTTATTCCATTGCAGATTCGAGCGTCAACATCAACCTCCTCTCTGACTGCATCCTATTATATGTTACATAGAATAGACATCTCTACCATAGTAGCCACTCATACCATAAAATAAACGGTATGTTTGACTCGAACATTATTCAATATTTTCCTTTTCACAATTGATTTAGATTTATATATAAGATTCTTTTAAAATATTTGCCTTTCTCCTACAAATATCGACGCCACATGAGAATTGGAAGCCATAAACGTATATGGGGTTCTCCAAAAGATGGTGACCAATCTTGAATTTCGTATATAATTGTATTAAATGTAGTTTGTATGTTGCGTGTCAGCCAATGTGTTGGATTCTTATTAGGTTATTAATTATGTAGGTGCAGAAAATAATGACCCACAATAACTAGGGAGCCTTAGAGGACTTATCCAACGATGGTGATGACTGTGTACCGTCCGAAAGCCTGAAAGAGAAGAACACACGGTCAGAGGACCCTGGCCTGGGCGGCGTAAGGCTCTCCGATGCCAAAGTCAGTAAAGGAACTGGAACAATGGAAGGAGAGGAAGAAGAGAGGCAGAGTAACAGCTCTGTGGATTGAATTATGCGTACCTTGCATGTGGTATGAAGCTCTATTTATAGAGGCTTGGGTCGTATCCTTGGAGGATATCTTGGTGTGGGTCCCATGATTCGACTGCGAAGTCATGATCAGCCCACGAAGTAATAAATGCAGTCCAATCCAGCCCACTCTGCATTTAATGCCAGTCGGATCAGCCCATATCGCATTAAATGCGTGTCTTGTTGGGCCAGATTGTGTTGGGCGCTTTTGGCGGTAGGAGTACCATCGGATCTGCCCTCGGGCCTTGCCCTGATGTGGCCTCAGCCGCTGGATGCCGCCCTGTTAGTGATCTGGCGAAGATTGTGGACGGCTGGATGTCACATCTGTCTTACTAGCTTGCGCCCCTATTCCTCCACGTGCCTGATGACGTGGGGGATGAGGGGTGCAAGTGGAGGCTCTTTCTTGCTTCGGCTTTCGTCCTGGCTCCTTCAGCCGAGGTGGAGCTCTCAGCCGGGGATGGCACATGAGGTGGCCGAGCTCGGCGCTAGCGGCCTGGAGCTGTATGACTTCGGCTGAGGCCTCTGCCCTGCTAGCCGAGGTGAGTTTGGTGCCGCGTGGATGGCACGCGGATGGCACGTGAGAGTGCTTAGTCCCATCTTATGGCTGTGATTAGTTTAATCCTGGAGTTCTGGAAATCTCCCCACACAATTGCCCCCTAGCTTTTGACCTCTTAAGCGTCCTAGCCTTTAGTGGTCGAAAGCTAGACAACTCGTCTGGGGATGCGGCGATCATCGCTTGGTGTCGTTTCAACTTTTCTGAAGCAATAAATGCTCTGCCCTATCTGTCCTAGGAAGCGAATCGACGGCTACACGTGTAGCCTCTTCACTGGTTGTGCTGTCTTATTGATGGAACGGGCGCGGATCGCGAAATCTGCCCTTTCGAATTTCGAAAGTAGCGCGCGCCGAGGGTTTCCTTTCCATAAATAGGGTCGTCTTCTTCCCTTCTTGTTTCTGATTTCTTTTCGCCTTCGCCTTCATCTTTGATTTCTGCTCTGCTGCTCGAGATCTCTCTAGCGAGGACGACCATAGGAAGAGCCCGGATCTACTTTCGAGTTGCCCCTTTGTTTCTGTAAGTCGCTTCGCGCCTCCGTTTAGTATTTTCTTGGGGCTTCGCGACCTTTAGGGTTTAACTTCTGCTGTTACCATTTTTAGACATGGGCACCCCTAGGTTCGATTTAGATACTGAAGAGGGCATAGCCAGATTTAGGGCCGCTTTCAGTATTCCGGAGGGAGTCCTCCTCAAGCCGGCGGACTCCGTCGACTACGCCACGATGCGCTGGTCGTGCGGCTGGATGCCGTTCCCTCTGATCTCCGTGATCGAGGGCGGGGTCAGGTTTCCTCTGCACCCCTTGCTTAGGGCTTGTCTCAGTACCTGGTCCATTACCCCGTGCCAACTGATCCCCAATGGCTATAAGGTCATCATGGGCACGGCGAAGCTGAATGAGATTTTGGGGACCGACCTGGGTGTTCATGATATCGAGGACACCTATGATATCTGCAAGGCCGGGGAAGGGAAATATTATCTCCGGGTGAAGCCGCAGCGAAGAGGCTTCGTCCTGGCCTTGGAAGATTCAAGTAAAAATGCCGAAGAAGCTTTCTTCTGTGTGTCGGGGGACTGGGAGTTCGGCGCTGGCGAGAGCAGGAGGCTGATGGTCCCACGTCGCCCCGGGACTGTCCCAAGTAAACACTGCTTCTTTTCTCTTACCTGCTTTGCTTAATTTTGATGATGCCGAGCTGACACCTTTATTGTCTGTTATGCAGAGGCGGGTGCGAGGCGGCGCCGAGCTGCGAGTGAAGGCTGGAGGAGGAACGTTGACGACGTCAATAGGGTCGAGAGATACAAGGGGCACGAGACCAGGTCGGCTTGGAAGCTACTTGGGTATTCGCCGAGGTACCGCGGTCATTACAGGAGAACCAGAGTAGACGAGGTGGACGAGGCGCACCCTGATCGTCCTACCGTCTCCGTTGCCGTGCCTGCCGGGATCCCTTTGATCGATCATGCTGCGAGCCGCGCTGCGTCTAGTGCCGAGGCGTCCACTTCTAGTTCAGAGCCACCGAACTTGACGCAGATTGTGGATGCTTATTCTTCCGATCGGGAAGAAGACATGGAGGGGAGCTCAAGGGAGCCAATTGTTAAGGACCTGGCGGCCAAGTTCAGGCAGAGGTCATCATCTTCTGGGGCGCCATCATCTGCCAGTACCCGCGCAGCTTCGGGCTCGGGGGGTGCTGGCGCTTCTTCTGCTCCTGCCCCGCTCCTAGCGGGGGAGTTCGGCGACGCTCGCCGGATCGCTCGAAGGAGGGGGTCCCCGCCCAGGAAGAAGTCCAAGGCGGGGGAGAAGGACTCGGGGGCTGAACAGCCTCCGAAGGGTTAAAAACCCCTGCGCGGGCCCCCGGAGTCAAGGCTCCAACTGAAAAGAGTGCACCAGCTGAGAAGAGTGCTCCCAGCCAGCAAGCCGGCCGGTGGGGGCGACCCGCGAGCTCACCACCTCGGTAGGGCAAGGGTCTGGATCGGCCTCCGGTCCCCGAACTGCCCCAGCGCCATGGAGACCGAGGATGGAGACGCATCCCGGTAAGCCTCTAAATGTCGAGGACCGGCTGATGGGGAACGCCGACGTCATCGGAGCTCTCGCCAAAGTCTGTGCTCTGCCGCGAGACATGGAGACGCACGAGAGGTTCGACAACGAAAGCCTGATGGTCTCGGCGATCCAGGCTAACCTTCTGGTAAGTGCTCTCAGCGTTCTTCTTCAAGTAATTTAGCTTGACTGCCCCGGTTTTGACCCACTTTTTTCATTTGCAGAACGTGCAGAGGCTCCTGACCGTGGTGGGAAGGAGCGATAGGAACGCTGCGAGGGTCGCTCAGCTGGAGTCCGAGAGGGATAAGCTGAAGAAGGAGGTGGAAGAGCTAAGGAAGGAATGGAGGGGCTGAAGAAGGCCAGCGCTGAAGAGTCTGCTCGGCTGGCGTCGGCTCTGACTGATGTCGCCGAGCTCACGTCGAAAGCTAATCATTTGAAAGGCGAAGTCTAGGCGAGGAACAAGAGGACCGCCGAGCTGGAGTCGGAGCTGGCCAGATCGAAGGCTGAATCGGCGGCCGAGGGGACGAGGTTGCGCGGGGAGGTGCTGGCCGGGCGCGTTGAAAGGGAGAAGCTGAAGACGGCGAACGCCGAGCTGGAAAAGGAGAAGTTTTGGGGGTTGCCCTCCCCTCACAGAGTGGTAGTACTAGCTCAAGTGGTACCAGGTTTCACGCCCAAAACTATAAGAGACTGAGACGTCGCGGGTTCGATTCCTGGGGAGGCCACTCTACGGAGCCAAACGCATGATTAAGGGCACCCTCCGGGAAATAAGCCCCCCAAAGTGTATACAAATGTGCCCGAGTGGTCTACCACTCTGTGAGGGGAGGGCAACCCCCAAAACCCCCTTACAAATTCTATTTTTGTTGTCTTTTTCGTTTTATTTTTTATGATCCCCATTTGGATGGAATACCTAACCAAAAAGTTTATTAAAGCCTAACTAATTTTGTAGTAAAAAATCTCCCTTGCATATAAGATAAATCCACACTACACCAAAAACAACAAATAGTAACGGTCCAAAATCGCCTCAAAACACCATTTTCCTAAAATATAAGAACGAATAGAAACAAAAAATAAAAGCGTGGGCCCCGAAGCGCTAATATTTATAATAGCAGCATGTCCTTCCCTGGGAGAGACGTGGCGCTGTCCCTTGGGTTTTCACAGTGACACGTGGTAGACCCCATCAATGCAGGAGGTGATAATTAAATCCCTACTTTCTCTCCTCTCTCAGCGTCTCCACTTATTCTTTTGCTGAAAATAGGGGATTAATGTTAGGAAAGTAATTAATCAAACTATATTAAAGTGGAAACTGAATTTTGAATGAGGATTTTGTACCCTGTCTAACCGGCCGGCTATCCCTTCATAGGATACCCTTTCAAGATTTCCTCATATCACATATTATCCTTCTTTCTTTCTCAATCAAGGGAATCCTCCATCCCTTCTTTCTTTCTTCTCCATCCCGGAATTCGTACACAGAATCTCTGGTCTCTATAAATAGGGTGCTTGATGTTCATGTTTGTAGCAGTCTCATCACAACCATCCAAAAGCTTCTACGCACATTACATATATACGGCTTACAGGGAGAAGTTAATTGATGCATCACAATAGCACATGATAAAAACTCCAAACTCCATGACACAGTTGAAGTCTATTATGAGATATAATTGATGATGGTTACATGCCGTTTCATGCAACCAATGGTGATTTATGAATTCAAGACTCTTTCCAATAAATCCACGGCGTATATCATCTATTTAGTATTTTGTTTCCGTGAAGTAATACATCATTATTTGGTATATGTTTGAAAGTGGTGGCTTTGCAAGTTCTATCATGTGGAGGGTGGTTGATTTTTTATTTATAATAGTATATTTAAATGCTTTAAAAGTCATCAATGATTATAGAAATATTGCAGATTTCTAACTTACATTATATATTCTACCACTAATATTATATTTATTCTTTTTTTTTATTTAATAACAAATCAAAGCCCATTTGGGATTTGGAGCGCGAGTCCAAATGCTATTGCTAAAAAATCTCAAATACTTCCTAAAATATCTCAAAATCAGGATCCCACGATCCTACTTTATCTCTCTCATTATGTCAATCTAATCACACCTTTTCATTTGAAAGTATCTCTCAAATCTCATTCCCCGATTAGTTTAAAAAATCCCTACAATCTCTCTCTCATTAGTGACATAATCCCTTCAGTCTCTCTCAGGAGTTTTTTGTATACGGAGCTACTATTGCCACACAAGTTTTCTCCCTTCCCACACACACATACTTTTTTAAAAAAAATCCTGTGAAATTATCTTTTTGCCCACCCTCTCCCTTTCTCTCTCCCCACCTCCCCTTTCACCTCCAGCCGGTGGTATATCCATTGTCATTCCCTCTCCTCCCCTTCTTCCTCCCTCCCTCCCTCCCTTCCCACTGTGTTCGCTCCCTCTCTTCCTCCCTCCCCACTGTTTCTCTCTCCTCTCCCTTTCTCTCCCCCCACCTCCCCCTTGAACGACGGCGATGGCTGACCCCTCTCCTCCCTCTCCCTCCCTCCCTCTCTTCCTCCCTCCCCACTGTTTTCTCTCTCTCCTCTCTTTCTCTCCCCTACCTTCCCCTTCACCTCCGGATCTGGCTTGAACCGGCGAGCGCCGGGCGATCCCTCTCCTCCCTTTCTCTCCCTCTCTCTATCTCTCTCCCCCCCACTGTTTTCTCTTCCCCTTCTCTTCTCCCTGTCTCTCCCTCCTCATCTCCTTCCCTCTCCTCATCTCTCTCACTTCTCCCTGTTTCCCCCTCTCCCTTCCTTTCCCTGGCCGGCGGCAGATCGGGCAGCTTGGCGATCATTACGATTGCCTGGCTGTCTGATCTGCCGCCGGCGGAAGGTGAAAAGGGAGGTGGGGAGAGAGAAAGGGAGAGGGTGGGCAAAAAGGTAATTTCATAGGTTTTTTTTTAATGTGTGTGGAAAAGGAGAAGACTTATGTGCCAATAGCAGCTCCCTTTTGTATATACCACCCTAAGGTTTGTAGGATTTGTAAATAGGCCCCTGAGGTTTAAATATTTTCAAATAAGCCCCTGCATTTTCATTTTAATACCTTGTGTGTCCCAAAATCAATAGTCATCTAACCACCATAGGAGAAATGACACTTTTGTCCATCTCTTTTATCCTTATATGCATAATTTCAAAAGCTTGTACTAAATTTTTTATTATAGAAGCATGTAACATTAACAATTGCACTTAATGGGAGAGAATACCCCTACATAAATTATTTTTTTATTATCACGGGGCTCATTTCATTAAATCCAAATTGATCATGACGACAATCAATACTTGTACTTATAACCGGTTATGATTTATCCAATCCATATATGACCCACCGTTGGATTGATGAGACTTTCAAAATACATGATTATGCTTCATGTATAGGGGGTGTAAAAGAAATATTGGGGGATGAGCAAATGTAAAAATATATATATTTTTTAGAATTTGTGGGGGGGGGGGGGGGGGGGGGGGGGCAAACGTAAAAAAATAAAAAATAAAAAATAGAAACTTCTGGGTGGGGGCTTCAGTCCTCAAGCCCTTGTAGTTAGGTCCACCCCTGGTCATGGACATGTGAGAGTTATTAAGAGAAACCATTTGGACTTGAGATAAAATAATGATATTTTTGTAAATAATAATATACTCATTTTTGTTTAATGGATGTGAGGGCAAAGCTGTCATTTATATAAAAATTCTACACAAATCTCATGGTGGCTGCCAATTCTTGTTAGGAATATTGATTTTGGGGACATGAAAGGTATTAAAAAGAAAAGGCAGGGGCTTATTTTCAAATAATAAAACCTCAGGGGCTTATTTACAAATCCTACAAACCTTAGGGGGGTATATACAAAAAGCTCTTTGAATTATCTATTGCATACTCCCATTAACCCATCAGTGGGCCACCGCTAAAACCTACTCTATCTCATCACCCCTAAATCTCTTTGTCGGCTTTATGATTGCTTTTGGAAGAAAGAACCATGGATTATGTTTTTCAGCAACCATGATAATCATCAGCAGTAGATGAGCATTCTCCTGTTTCTCAATGGGTCCATTTGTAATGCCCCAAAATTCGGGCGCCTCGAATCTCGGGGCGCTACGAGAAAGTATCCAAGAAATGCGGAAAATCCAAATATAATCAAGTATGAATCTCATATGAGCAGGTAAATGGACAATGCCCTAAAACTTTATTTCACTTTAAGGGATTACAATGTACTTTCCATAATTAAACTAATTATTCAATCTTAGGCCACACGGCCAGCTACAAGAAAATGAAAGAATAGAGATCTATGTGATAGACGCCTCACGATGCACCAATTGCATCATTCTCTGAACCCTGCAGCAATGGACCAGCCGCCAAGCAATACTACCAATCAAAGAAAGCGGAAGAGAAGATACCTGAAAACACCAAGGATTGGGTTAGGCTCGATGAGCCAGGCAAATAGGCATGTTTAGATGGCAATACATAATATCATTAGATAGGGAAGAAGACCATACCTGATCCCAGCTGTACCTGCGTGATTAGTATCTCGATAATAATATAGAATATCAGAGTGCAACATAAAATAATGTAGAGTGTAGTGCATGAACGATAATCAAGATATAGATATAACAGATGTTTGATACAACATAACAAGTAGATAAGAGAAGCCATCATCATCAAGACATCAGATAAACCACACAAGCACATCGGAGTTATCAGTTGCGGAAGTAAACAGAGGAAGTAGCCTGAGGAAGTAACCTTACCATATTCGTAACCATCACATTCAGATCCAATCGTATCAACGGCGGCAGTTAAAGACAATAAACAACAACATCCATAATATATATAATAATCATATATCCAACATACATACATAGAAGCACAAAAAGGTACGTCCACAGTTGAAGTACAAAGGACGTGGGGGGGGTCAGAGCCAGCCATCGTCGTTGTTCCAACAAGTGTCGATGGACACCAACCATGGGGGTCATAGCCACCCACCGCTGCCGTCACATCAAATAGGAGCGTGCAAGAATCCATCAATGTTCATAGCCACAGCCAAGTCACAGCCATTGGTCTTACGTGCTATCTCAACCAACAATATCCATAGCCACGGCCAAGTCCCAGTCATTGGACTTACGTACTAGATCAATATCTCCGTCCATCCATACACCCGGTCCGAGCGCCGCGGTCTCAGTACCCCACCCACACCTGGTAGTTACTGTGTCAATTACATCACAATATCAATGTCCATGCCGACATCATAACCCTCGGCAGACTAATCGATATTAATGTCCATGCCGACATCATAACCCTCGGCAGACCAATCATATATCCACAATCTACAGATCACTAGGCGGGGGTACTCCGAACTGGATGGCCTTATTATCCTTAATATGAGATGATAATAGTCAAGGGTACGAGGCACGGAGTTCGGGTATAACTAATCCATCCTTATGATTCCCAACAGTTAATAATGTATACCCTTGTAAACTTCGCTTCTCTATAGGCTTAATTAGTCTTATCTCAATATACAGTCCGTCTATCAGTATCTACCGTTAAGTTCCCAATATTACCGGTCAGGACTTCAAATGCCATATCCTGACATCTCATCCAATACGGACCGTGATCATGGATCAGAGCCTAAGTGCAATGCCCTGATTTATAGCACCTCTCAAGGCCTACATCCAAGGTTCGGATCTACCAGCCTGCTTTAGTGTCCGTTTTATCAACATAGGTACCACATATCACAAATCCATCGATGATCGCTGCCCCTCTATTCAGGTCCAGGGTCCCACTTTACCTAGGATAGTGATCAATGGAGTCCTAGATGTTTATCAAGTATCATTAGTGCTCCTGTAGGTATTTAACATCATAAGACATCCATAACCCTTGAATCAGGTTCTGTTTTACAACCAAAGATCCTACTTGGGTGGCTACACGGGTCAAGATTAAGTTCGGGCCTTGACTCGTGTCTAACGCATCCCAAACAGTCCAAATGGAAGGTCAACGGGGCCCACACATGATCAGATCATGAAAGGAAACTCAATCCGGAAAATCACTGTTTACAGTGTACTGGGTCGACATCACAGGTCCACGGGTCGACCTAGTACTCTGTGGAAAGGAACAGATAACTGGGAAGCAGAAATCACAGTTTGCAGTGTCCACGGTCGACCTGGAGGGTCCCCCGGTCGACCGAGTACACTGCGGATATTATAACAAACATCTTGCAGGTGGGGGATTTCTCTATGTGTTCGGTCGACCGAGCCTCTTGGTCGGTCGACCGAGTACACTGGGTTCTATACCCTGTGGGTGATTTCAGCTCCCAGCTGACGGTCAATCCACTGTGTGCTCGGTCGACCTCCTGGGTGACCGGGTCGACCTGGTACACACGAAATCCATATTTTTAAGATTCTGCCATCTTCCATTTCTCATCAAAACCCCATCAAATGGTTCCCAGATCTTCACTAATCATTTACATACGTCAAACACACCTCCCACATCATGATCACATCACCAATGGGCCATTGATCTTCCAAATGGGGATTTCCATCCATCAATGGCCAAATACACATAAAAAGAGCTTAAATTAACAATTCTACACATCATATCATCCAATCAACCATCCAAATATAGAATTCATGTCAAACATCCATAAAAGACAGTAATTACTAATTTAAGCATGTTAATCAATTTAATTAAATAATCTAAGCATGTCTATATGCCTAATTAGGAAGAAAGCTCCTCAAATAGCTTGAACTCCGCTCCAATAGCTCTAAGATCACTCCCACAGCTGGATCTACAATCTTTACACCCATTCTCAAAGAGAGAAATGCATAAGGAAGAGAGATCTAAGATAAAAGACTATTTTACAAGGAAATTGAAAGGGGAAGGAGATTACCTTAACTTGGAGAGGAGAGGGAGATCTAGGAGAGAATTGTAGTAAAATGAGAGGAAAAGAGTGTAGGAAATATTTGAGTTGGTTGTAGTATGTTTCTTTTATAGGAATTGGTGGGGTGGAGAATGTCCAAGGTGCCCTCTCTTGCTAGTGTAAGTTTAGGATAAGGATGAGGGTATTTAGGGAATGTTAAAATAGAATGACTAAAGGGCCCTTGGTGGCTAATAGAAATAAAGGATAAGGACTAGGGTAGTATAGGTATTCTCATATAGTGACTAAAGTATCCTCAAATGAGTGGTTGTGAATAAAGGAGCCTAAGGGAAATAAAGGTAGGCTAATTATTATGACAAAAGTGCCCATGTTTACTTGGTAGAGAATAAAGGATGCCAAGGTCATTTAAGGTATTGGAATTTCCAAAAAGGAGGGAAAATGCATGTGGGGTAGGAAAGACTAGAGTGCCCTCATATAATTAATGGGTTAATGAGTTAGGCTATGGGTAGTTGGGTCATCCTAAGGTTAATTGCACAACTCTCTAAGGGAAACCCATCTATAATTAGGATTACAACTAAGATCTCTAATTGGCTAATTAAATCTAGGGGACCACTATTAATCTTGCAAGGGTCCTAACCTCATAAACTACGCTAAATTAATGGAAATTACTAACTACTCATGCTAATCACCTATTAAATAGGATCACCTATGGTTGACTTGGTCAAATTGGGTCCCACTAGGTATCTCTAGGGACGGGTCCTCACACCATTTATGTTGCAATACATGATCATAGCTCTACCATGATATCCACCATCATATAGTACCCATGATATCCGATTTCAAGAGTACTTTATAATGAACCGCACTCCAAATATATATATATATATGAGAGGCTCTCCTAAGCTGAAACAGTGCTGGTCCCATAAATTAAAGTCGATTATCTCTGTTTTTGGTATGATGATCGTCTCCAAAATAAAGTCAAATCCAATCAAAACTGGATTTTCCACTTCCAACATGCCAAAATTAGAGATAATCAACTTTAATTTGTGGGACCAGCACTGTTTCAGCTTAGGATAAGCTAAGTTGCAGGTTAGGAGAGCCCTGCTATATATATACGAATTTATTCAGGTGAGAACTGTTCTCATGCATTATATGAGAACTTTCATCCCAGCCGTTGAAGCTTGAAAATGGATCCAACGACTGACAATATCTCCATTTAATGGATTCAACGGTTGGAAATAGGGAATGGGGAAATGGGCTCTTGAAAAAACCCCTCATTAAATGGAAATATCATCAGCCGTTGGATCCATTTTCAAGCTTCAACGGTTGGGATGAAAGTTCTCATAAAATGCATGATTACAGTTCTCACCTGAATAAATCTGATATATTATTAAAGTAATAAAAAGCCTTGCTCTAGGGGTGCCATGTCAAGGCTCTCAGATTTCATGGTGCCACATTAAAGCTTTCACGGAAGCCCTATGGCATCATGGCTAATGCCACATGGGATTTCCAAAATAAAAATTTTAGTTTCTAACTAAATTTAAGAGCATTGAAAAAATGTTACATTAATTTTTTGAGCCATATTAGGAACGTAAGTCCCTCAAATCACAATAAATCTCTTTTTATTCCCTCCATTTAACTCCCTAAAGTCTCTCCTACTAATAGGGTAAAAATCTCACATAGGGGTGCACATGGGCGGTTTGGATCGGTTTAGAGGGGAAATCATCAACCAAACTGAATCCATCGGTTTTCTATTTTCCCAAATAGAACCAAACCGCCCATGTGCTCAAACCGAACCGAACCCGGTTCGGTTACGATTTTTTTATTTTATTTTTTCACAAAAAAATTGCAGTTCAAACTTGATCTATCAAATGGAATGAGGAGAAGCTGTAATGAACACTAAAATATATTTCATGATTCGTTTCAACCAAGGAAGCATACATCAAACGATGGATGAACACTTTCCATCCATTATCCGGTCGCGTGATTGAATGGACAAGGCCAGGTTTGGCCAACTTCTCAGGCCAATGAGCTGAAGTAGTTCAAATATTTTGATAAAATACACCTATAAAATGGTCAGGCACATACCTATTTCTCTGCATAAAACTTAGACTGGACTACATTGCTTGATCCAGACCAATGAACTCAACACAAAAGGAACTAGTTTTTCTTCTTCTTCTTTTTTCCAACAAGATGGGTTCGAGTGGAATGTAGCCTCAATCCTAAACTAATTGAGATGAGTATCTTCATAGTTCACTTTCTCTTAGGTCAGACCAAACCCCTGGGCAGCGCTACTAAAAACCCAATCATGTTCACTTCTTGTAGAACTTTCATCAAACATGTAACATGCAAGTAGAACATACAAGAGCTTCCCCTAAGGCTAAAATAGTCAAAACTCAATACTCAAGTTAATATATACAGTCAGTTCGGTTTAGGAGGTTAACCGTTGGTTCAAACTATTAAGTGACTGATGTAAGGCAGTTTATATGACTTTCAAACCGTTGACCTAACCGATCTACATTAAAACCGATCCGAACCGCCCGGTTTGGTCCGGTTTTGCAGTGATTCTGGATTTTTTGTGCAGCCCTAAATTCTCACCATAGTATCTACACATCATCCTCTCTTAAAATCTTTTCATATAATCTACACATAGATGGCCGAGACCCTTAATACTATCAAGTGATGATCCTTGAATGAAACTCGGGTTGATGATTATTTAAAAAAAAAAAACATTATAATTCTGAACTAATATAGATTTTATGAAGGGCCTACTAATGGATTTTATAATATTAATTTCATAGTAACATTGAAATTTATGAGTGGATCCCTCTAATAAGATCTTATATGCAAAAAGTACGTTAGTGGGGTCCCTCTTATAAAATTCCATGTGCGAAAAATACGCTGGTGGGCTTAAGCTTGCAAGATTCAAGTATGGCCCCACAATAAATTTATAGCATTGCTTCATGGAACATTAAAATTTTATTAGTGGATCCGGCTTATAATATAAAGTTCCAAGTGCCAAGAAAACATTGATAGTCTTAATTTTGATTGAAGTGGAACGTGGCCCCACCATGGATTTCTTGGCAACATTAAAATCTTATGAGTGGATCCTCTTAGAAAATTCTAAAGTGCAAAAAATATGTTGGTGGGTTTAAGTCCAATTGAAGTGAAGTGATAAGTCTTCAAAATTGTGCATTTTCAACATTAGTTCCTCATAATTAAGGACGTAATCAACCGATCATGCTTGGAAAAACATGATTTTGTGTTTTCAAGTCAAAATCCTTTGAAAAACTACATTTCCACATAAAATCATGAGACTTTCTATTTTTAGCATGAAAAGTCATAAATCTCTCATAACTTTTGTTTTGCACATGAAATGACGAATTTTCCTTTTACCATTGATTTAATTAAAGAAAAATAGATAAAATGGTGGCATTTCATGCATTCATTTAGTGTGAATCGGCCCCCACATGTTGCAGGATTCATATTCCTTTATGAAATGATTTTTTTCTTGATTATTGTCCTATTTTCTTGTAGGGAATCTTCAGATTTTTGGTTCCTGCTTTGAAAAGAAATTAAGAGAGAAGCTAAGGAGAAGGAAACCAAATCTAATTGGGAAACAAGCGTTGACAAAAATGATTACTTTTTATTTGTTAGTAGTTCTAACTTGTTTGCATATGTTATGTTCTTAATGATCGATTAATAGACTTGTCTGCGTGCCATAGGCAAATTTCTATTCTTAATTTCTGAAAATAAAAACTGATTTTTGACTATCCATACTTAGGTTTGATAGACCATGCTTAAGATTTAGATCTTTTTTGTGGTTTATGCTTACTTTTGATTGATAGTGCTTAGATTATTTTTATTCTTTTATGAGGTGAATGAATTCTTGTATTTCAGATTTTATAATTAAAAGGGGTTTTAAAGTTAGATTTTCCAAGTCAAAAACATTGATTTGTCTTTGGTATGAAGTAAAAATTGGAATGAGTTACTTGATAAGTAATTGGTGGATGCTTATTGAATTCCTATGCTCTAATCACTTTCATTAATTGAAAGTTTTTATCTTTCTAAATTGGTTGCTTGCTTTTATTTTAAAATTTATTTAAAACTTTTCTTAAGTAACAATTAGTTAGTTTTCTTAATCTAAAAGATTTTTTAATTAGATGCTTGTGGGTTCGACCCGTACTTGCCATTGTCTCATAAATGCAGCTATGATTGATATTGATCACATCAAGTTTTTGGCGCCGTTGCCGGGAAGCCAATTCAAGAAAATAATATTTTAGTTAGGATTTCTAGCATTCTTGTGCATATCATAGCATATTTTTGTAGTTAGTTGCATTCATATCTTGCATTAGGTTTAATTTTTGTGTTTCTTAATGATTGTGGTTACTGTTTTGCAAGGTTTGGTTGCTGGTTTTTAATTAATTTTCAGACTGATTACCAGTGGTTACATAAAAGACAAGTTTCAACACTAATATTTTGACAGATTTGGCTTGCTTTTTCCCCAAAAGTTCACAATTTGAAAACCAGTTAAAAGGACTCCTTTTGACTTGAAATTTTGCTTTATTGAACCTTGATATACAGAGTTTGAACCCTCAAAATCTCAGAAAAAAAAAAACTTTCTGGAAGTCAGACTTTTAGTGCCGTGAAAAGGGCCAGTTAGTTAGGCAAATTCTGCAATTAGCAGAAAAAATGGTTCAAGTAGCCAACTTCATAATAGCATAACTTCTGCATTTTTTTAATCCTTTTTAGTCTCTATTTTCTTTTTCTTTTTGTTTGATTCTTGAGTATTAGAAGATTAAATTCCGGTCACTCCATGACACAAAGCTTAGATGGTATGATATCCCCGCGAAGAGCAAGATCCTTTTGAATGCACGGCGGCTCGACAACAACCCCAAGGATTCAAGAGCCTTGAGAAAGGTGGGCAGTTAAGCTTGCACATTCGTAATTAAGCACTCTAACAATGTTGCAAAGCTCAGGGTGTGTTGAAACTGAGTTAGTTTAAATGTCCAGGCTTTCAGTAATAGTGTGGGGATGTTTAGAATGATTTGTGTTGGCTATTTAATGTAAGGTACATCAACCAATGTATGGGTTTTTAAATATTGTAAGCTGTACAGTTGAGTTCAAGCTTTAATGCACGGATTTGAAGTGTAGATATTCTGAACCATTTCATGATTTGAAATACCTCTCCTGTTCTTCATTGAAAGTACATGTGAGCTGGCTTGTCAAAATCCTATTAGAAGTGTGATTCAACATTGATCAAAGAGCTTGTTTATGCATATAGAATAAAGGACATGGACAAAGGAGTAAAATAATCGGCCAATTGATGGGTGCCGTACCCAACTTGTCCTCAGAACTTTAATGGGAAGAACAGAATCTCAATCAATTACTGCCCAAAGGCGTATTGGGAACCACTTAAAGTTAGTTTCATATTTGAGGAAAAACCCAAAGCAATGGACCTAAGTGAAAAACATTGCTTTCCATGAAGAAGCTTGGACATTTTTCTGACCAGTGCAAGAAAAAAATTGCAATAATTATGAGGATTCAATTCAGCAAATACTACGAATAGAGTGCATGCCCCAACCTCATAATTGTCCACCTCTTAATAGCTAAGATAGATGAAAAGGTAGATGAAAAGGTTCTTAACAGCATTAATTATAAAATCCAAAAAAACCTAGAAGTCCCCATAAGTATAGATTAATAAAATACAATCCACAAGATAACAGCTATCTGGTTCACCATTTCATGAAAATGATTCCTACTACATTTCCAGTAAACTAACTAAACAGCCACCTGGAGATTAGCAAGAGTAGGAACACATGAACGCGAAGAGTAGGAACACATGAATGCCAAGAGAAAAGACTCCAAGGTCATTTGTATGAAAATATCACCTCGGCATGAGCAGATGCACGAGGGAAAGCTACCAATTTCTGAGCTAGTCCGAGCAATATCTCTGGCCATTTCTCCTCCTTCACAAATTCAGGTCTATTGGAAACATGAATCATCATTTTCTCTAATACCATTGCATTTTTTAGCAAAAATCTCACTAGCTTTATCTGCTCATCTTTCTCGTGAAAGCTTGTGACCTTGATACTAGAATCTAAACTGCCTCCGCCCATAAAGCCAATAATCTTGATAGTCTTGAGGTGATGTACCAAACATGGAAATATGGCTGTCAAAGACTCCCAATATTCTCTTTCATCAAAATCAACTTTCAGCAAACAATTTTCATCCTCCTACGAGATAGGGTAAACATGAACATTTTGACTTTGTATGTCTAACTTCAAGATAAGGAGCTTTGCAAAACATTTTAAAATTAAGGAGATTAGATGTAGAGAGAGAAATAATGGCAACAAGAGGAATTTTATGACCAATTTTGTGGTACTTACATAAATACATTTGGAGGGAACTAAATCTATTATAAGATTCTCGAGATGAGGTGAACTCCATAACAAATTAGCTATCCCTGGCATTTCATATTTCTTCACTCCTGTCCTCAGTGTAAGCACCTTAGTCTTAAAGTAAAACTGCAGATCCTTGAATGTTGGAATAGGCATTACCTTCATGCATACAGGTTGTGAAACAAGTAAAGAAACAAGTATAGAGTTATGTGAAATAACTGAAGAAAATATATTTAACACAAGCACAAAGAGAGCTATGTAATATCATAACCATTTATATGCTCAATGTGTAATGTGGATGTGAAAATGATACATTAGTAATTGGAGCTCACAGAATATTAGTATATCAAAACCCCATCCTCTTAATTTATATATATATTAATTCAGAATGATTTAGTCCATGCTGGTCGTTCGAATCCTACTGTTATTTAAGTGCATGGGTATCTAAAGTGAGAGGAAGAACCTGGTGTTTGTTTTGGGGATCCAGATATTCTAAGCTTATTGTGATCGAGATAGGGATTGGAGACCCGGCATAAGTTTCTTCTGTCAATGAAGCAGTCGACTCAGTAGACCCTATAGACTCATAGCCATAAATGTTAAGTTAAGTGGATTCAGTAGTTGGTCCAGCAGCCACTGATTCTGTTGACCATACAGATAAAAATCCCAATCCAGTCCTATACTTTTGAAGATTCTGGTGTTCGTGATCGTCGTGGTAGTCATGCTTTTTGTTAGAAGAAGGATATACATGAAAGAAATGCTTTACAAGATATTGACAAAGACAAGACAGAAGATGGATATACTAGGATTCTTAGTTGATCAATAATACATCATCGATCTGCAGCCAACTGCCAACTCATCCCAAACTCATGGGTTGTTACATGCATGCACATCCCAAAGAGTAATAGAGGATAACTCACTCTAAGATTGAGGTAGGATTTGATTGTAAAAGGAATTAGGTGACATTTGAATAGTTCATTTGCATGTTGAATTCATTACTTTTGGGAGGTTATTCCATGAATAGAAGGAGACCTTACAAATGCAACCTCTATATATGGTTTGAAATGGATTCTCTCTAACTCACCTTGAGAAGGAGATTCTAAGATGTTTTATGGTATTAGAGCCAACAAGGTGAGTTCACAGTGAATCATCGTACCTTCTTCAACCTCTCTAATGGTTTCTTCATCCTGATCCAACTTCTACCCATACCCCTTAAACCAAAATTTTGGAGACTTTGTTTGTTTCAAACTCAACGGACCGAC
This sequence comes from Litsea cubeba, assembly GCA_012931725.1. Taxonomy (NCBI): domain Eukaryota; kingdom Viridiplantae; phylum Streptophyta; class Magnoliopsida; order Laurales; family Lauraceae; genus Litsea; species Litsea cubeba. The sequence continues at coordinate 82,132,700 of CM022951.1, read as the reverse complement.
TTTTTTATATGGAGGATACAAATGCTAACCTTGATCAAAAGTCTAACCTAACATGGTTGTATCAATGACAAGATTTCTATACCTGAAACACTTATTGTTATAAGTCGGAGGGACTTATTTGTAATTTTGGAGTTAGTTAGGGACCTTGATGTAAATATCAGAAACTTTAGGGTTTTTTTTTTTTGTAATTTTCGAATTTATAAAATAATGATATAGAAGAGGTCGCCCGACCTAGTGGGGTAAATCAATCTTTTACCATATCATCTAATTCTTCCTCTTTCTCTATTCTTTCTCTCTACTTCCTTTCTTGGGTTCTCAAGATACGTTTATGGAAAACCGTAGATCCAATCGAATCTAGGGTTTCAACTTGGTTAAAAAAATCTACGTGAACCACAAACAACACATGACTATGCTTAGTGGGCTCTTCAATACAACCATTGATAACTGTAGATTGCATTACTGCAAAATTACAAATAAGTCCCTCTGATTTACAATACTTATCAATTGTGAAAGCATTGCTACGGAAGGAGAAAAGTAGGTTCAGAACCGGAAATACAACACGCAGAAGAGATCTATCACGACCCGGAACCCGGGGTCCTTCAAATTCTGTGTTGCAACTATGATGTATATATTTCCACATGCATAAGTCAAATGAATAATTCAGATACAAGGGCATAAATTAATAAATCTCGAAATTAATCAAGAAAACAAATGCAATAAAGAATAAAACTCAGTTGTTCACAATTAATGAAAACTAAACATTATGCCGCTAGATCTCTAATTTTCCTATTGACTTTCGCCCTCTTAACACGCATGCCAAAAGCCTAAAGCATTCTGATCATCCCCATCTTCAATCACTAAGTTTTTTGGTAAGGGCAACCCAAAAGTCAGTGGGGATTGAGTGATAAGCATTCAAATCTATTTGCAGAAATAACGCTACATAACAATTCAGAATACCAAAAAAACATTAACATGGTCATATGAGGAAATTAATGCATCATTTCAAACAATAATCTAGACAATAACAATGTCCACTGGCCATTATCACATCAAAATTTAGAACCACCTAACCACCAGGTAGCACTGGCCAACACGAGATCAAGTACCATATAAGTAGGAGACCACAAACGGGTACCTCAAATTCATATATCATGGTGGCTCGTCGGCACATAACATCATGGCGCAACACTAGAGGATCAAGTCTCCACCCACGACTGACCCATAATCAGGCAACCCAGTAACTGACTAACATAAAGCCAGACAACTATCCATGGTTGACACGAAGTCAGGTAATTAACCACACCTAACACGAAGTTAGACAACTATCCATTCCTGACTTAAACTCAGACAACACATCCACAACTGACAAGAAGTCGGGCAACACAAAAATACACGAGCCGTTTGTACAAAGGACGTCATCTCCGTACAGTGCTAGTGGTCTAGGAGTGTTCACTGGTAATATTAGACTAACTCTCTGTCCCTGGACATTACACAACTTCCCACGGTCTTTTAATCACATCTCGAGTTCAGATCTGATTTCTTATCCAATTCCAACCTCTATAACTGAGTTGGTTATGCAGCCAGCCGCCCAGCCCCTACATTATTCCAGATTTAAATTTGCCCCTATCCAATTCAATACCGGTGTCCAATGTGCATAGGATAGTTACATAATCGGCCCTTTGTAGATGTGAAAAAATTCCTTAGCAAAACATGACACATAATGAATACAACGATCGGTTAAAAGAATGTCATAAAATCACATCATTGAGACAGTGATACACACTATTACCATCGATTGCATGACAAGTATATCTAACATCTAGAGATCACTGTCCATATATATATACTCATACACCAATTCTTTGGTGTCAAAAAAAGGAAGAAATCATCATTATCTATTCAAGGTGGCACTCGCTCGCCATTGATCTTCTATATGTATCAACAACCGGCCTGGCAATGGGAAGAGATTACGAGCTTTCACCGGGGGTCCAATGCCATTTCCCTGGCCGGACGCATTAAGACTGATGCTTATCCGCCTGGTGGTAACTGGACTACCCTCCTTATCCTTAGCGGGGTCTACTTCCTTTGCTATCCCTACCTCTACTTCCTTTCCCCCGGCGGGGGAAGCATGCCGGGAGCAAAGATGATTGATCTTGTTGATTTAGTAGTTCGCTCAGCATATTCTTGAATAAAGTTCACTGTTTGGAACCCATTCCATTTCTAACCTTAATTCTAGGATTCTGTTCACCAGTTCACTAATTTCAAGGTTCAACTGGTACCAAACCCAAATCGTACCAAATTCCAAGTCTAGGGATTCAGCCAAGCCACGCACTCTCCCATTAATCCCTTTAACAGATGTAGGAATACATTCATGATACATACGAAACTCATAATTAAATCCTTGAATCAGCCATCATAGTTACATTATCAGTAACATGTTAGGCAAGGACAATCAGCTATCATTGATTACCTAAAGATTCATGCACCAAATCTGTGTTATCATAAGAAGGGAAACACTGCCATGGATTCATCACAATATGTACATGTTCAAGATCAAAATCTCAACGGTTGGACATGACCATTATCAAAACCCAATTTCCTATATTCAACTATTCCTCTGCTCAAATACATGGTAAGGTTGAAACCAAAATCACAATCTAGGGTTCAGCTGGTAGGGGTGTTCGTGGTCCGGGCTGTGAAATCCAGGCCCGGCCTGACTTTAAAAACACTGGCCCAAGCACGACATAGGCTGTAAAAGTCAGGCCCGAGCTGCCCATTTAATCAATCGGGCCGGGCCGAACCGGGCTTTTAATTTTGTGGGCATTCGAGCAATTTTTTGGACTAGTTAAATTAAATTACATGTATTACTTACATGGGCCGGGCCAGGCTTTGGGCTTCCTATCACTTAATCCAAGCCCGGCCCAATTATTTAACAGGCCCTAATTACATATCAAAGCCTGGTTCAAAGCGGACTAGGCTCCCGATTGGGCTCAGGCTGGCCCAGCGCATGAGCACCCCTATCAGCTGGTCCTCAATTTTATCACGATGTATGCGACTAGCACCCATAATACATAATTAAGGTTCGGCAATTAGCTTAACTTTAGTATTGATTTAATAATAAAAGTCCCCCAATAATACTTATTTGAAATTCATCAATCACATATGAATTTATAAAATATATTCAGCATATATCATCACCACCCCAAAATTGCAATGCACCATACAAAATTATTCAAGGGATTATGTAGTCATTCGATCAATCATCACCATCAAAGCCTTGTTCCAATTATGTTGGGGTCGGCTCCATGAATTATGTTTCTCCATTGCGATCTATCCTGAGACAAATCTTCAGATAAGTTGCACTTCTTCAGATCCATTTTTACTACATCCATGAATTATCTTTCCCCTTGCGCATGATATGTAGTCATTCGATCAATACAAACCCTACAATAAAGTTCAGCCATAGAGAAGTACTCATCCACTAGGACTTGGTTCAATACTAACAATAGATCCGATTCAATAATCCCATCATCATTACTAACTAACCTTCCAATCGGAATCTCACCATAAAAGATCAATTAGATGAATGAGAACTATTCGGCCAAGTACCCAAAACCCTAATAGGCTTCAGCCATGACCCCAAAACACAACCGGTAGGGTTCAATGGAACCCTAAGCCCTAACTTTGGTGTGGCTGATCCCTAAACCCTAGGTTTGGGGTTCGGCTCTAGCCAAATCCCCTAGAATGGGGTTCGGCCAAGACTAGTAACCCTATAGTGAAGATCAAATCATGAGATAGCCTAAATAGGGAAGATCCACCATTGATTTGGGTTTCCTAAGAACCATTAACACAATAATCCAATATGCAATCTCATCACACAACCATAGATCCACTAGTTAGGGTTCATACAAATTCGTATTAGAGTAAATGACATGATATAACAGCTAGATTCGAATGCTTACTCCCTTTAACTACTAAAGTTGCCTTGTTGATTTGTGGAGAGCTAGTTGATTTGTGGAGAGCTACATGTAATTCACGAAAATCCTTGTTGGTCCTCCCTTTTTCTCCTTGATTCCTCTCTAGATCTTGATATCCTCTAGGTCTACGAATTAGGATTAGGGTTAAAGAGTGGCGAGGAGCAGTTGGGAAGAGAGAGGGTGGGATTTAAGAGGGTCTAGGACTGTCGACGCTATGAAATAAATCTCTAAGAGTCGACACACATAAATAGGTCAAAGGAGTTGTGTGCACAACCCAAGGATACCTTGGGTAATGTGCACAAGCCACAAATCCATTGGGATTTGTGTGCAAGCTCTCCTACCTTCTCTTTGTTACAAATTGCGGGCCCCCTGTTGCTTAAAACTGTTATAATATATTAAAGTGGAGGGTTTCGGATTCAATTTTGAGTGGATTCCTTTCAATTTTGACCTTTATTTTATTGAGCTTTGGTAAAAAGCTAAAAATGTGTAGGTCATGAGATTTGAACTCATGACCTTATACTTTTTAAAAAAAACTAACCTCCACTACACCACATAGTCCAAATATGTAATTGTTTAACCAAAAAAAAAAAAAAAACTCAAAAGTAGTTAGATGGATCGGGGACCCAAGCGATGTGAGTCATGCCGTTGCTTATCATGGGTTATTGTGCTAGTTCTCCCTTCAACACTAGTTATGGGTCCCCAACACTTAACATAAAACTACTACTTAAACTAAATGCATATGGGTCCTACTAGTTTAAAGAACTACTCTTATTAAATTACTACCAATGGGCCCCACCTTTTAGCCCTCCCTTAATAAGTTATGGCCCATATATGGTACCACTAATGCTAAAAAAGAATAACCTCACCAAACAATTATTGGTCCAACATAATTACACACAAATATAGATAAGAAATCCGTCATTCAAAATCCAAAAAAAATATTCTTTATATTCATAATATAGTATTTCTATATAAATATACATGAAAAGTCATAAATCAAGGAAATTAAATATATAAATATTAGGGGGTATTACAAGAGTGGGGGACATGTTTAGCCTGGCCATTGGATTCAACAATATGGCCGAAGTCTCATAGTGCTTGGAAGACTTTCAAATTGGACTCTCAAGAGAGGAATTTGCACTAACCCAACTACCCAATTAATGTCTCTTCTCTAACCAGGAGAGAGGAATTCCGCACTTTCAACGGTTCAAAGCCATATCATTATCATCCAAGCCATCTCGGGGTCGGCTACATGAGTACTATTTCTCCATTCCGTATCCAGAGCCAAATCAGGTTGCAGTTCTTCAGTTCTAACCTCACTACTTCTATCAATGTCCTCTTCAGCCCATTTTCCTTGGAGGAACGTCAACTTGCATAGAAAGATCTAACGTTACTTGTTTAAAGTTATATTTGACAACTCAATTGTTATTCACAAGCCCATCACTAACCAACACAATGTGTTTTGGCTTCTTCAAAGACTAGACAAGGTTATAAGCCTTTGTTTTAATTTTTTTTTAGTTTTTATATCGGTAACAAAGATTTTATTGAAAAGAGGGATAACAAGAGGCAGCTCAACCCAATACAGAAGATTTGAGACCAATGGCATAAAAGAATTATACTATCAAAGAAAACGAAAAGCAAACAAGATTACAAAGAAACTTCATGTCGAAAGATAGAAGAAACCACCCCTAGTTTAGTCAAAGCGTAAGCGTCTGCCATACCGTTGGCTAACTACAAACATGCTTAAAACCCATAACCATAGAAACCAACCATTTGATTTCGCTTAAGTAGAATGAAACTTCTGAGGCCCCATAGTAGGAAGAGAAACCAAAGAAATAGCATTAGACGAGTCACTCTCTAAAATAGCCAGCACTTCCCCTTCATACGAATCTTTAGCACCAAGAATTAATATAGCGGTTGCGATGGGTGTAGCCAGTGGCCAAAACGCAGCGTCGCGGGTGATACATAGCAGTTGTGGCGATAAGTAACAATGTAGTAGTGTAAAGTTTTTAATTAGTAAAAAAAACTCGAATCATGTGCAGGAGCCAATCTTTTGTGTGTGTGTGTTTTTTTTTTGGAACCGTATAAAGGTAGAGACAACTTTAGGAAATGCAATAGAGGAGAAGACATTGGAAAAACGGTGTTTTAAATTAAAACTGCATGGCTCTACTAGGTTTTAGATTGTAACACCGTTATTTTCAAAATAGCATAGCGGCCTCAATCGCTGCAACCGATAATGCGGCAGTTACATAGCTATTTTGAACCATGTTTAGCACCTTTATGCTTAGACGCCAACAACAAGGCTTCCCCTTTACTATTACAAAGTGCACCCACAATACTACCGGGCCCTTGGCTTTCCCCTAGATGTTCCATCAACATTAAACTTCAAGACTCCCTCAAAGAAAGAAGTCCACCTCATCGATTTCATCATCCTATAAGGAGCAGTGGAGCACAACATAAAGTAGCCTCCCAATTATGGATAACATCATCTAATGTTAGTTTATCCAATTCAATCCTATTAGAAGCCTATTTAGTAATCCACAATAACATACTAGGAAAGATATCCTCAATGGGCGTCATCCATCCCCTTAAAGGCATCTCATCTCTCTCCTTCCAAACTGACCAAATAATGGAAAAAAGAACCATCTGCAAAAAACAAGCCCACATCTAAAGAAAGGAACCTACCAGTACCACCAAGCCTCAACCATGCCTCCTAATGTCTTAGCAAAGCACTAAGATATACGAAGTCTGGAAAGAGAGCACCACCACAATTCTACAGAAAGGGTCGTCAGGTTTTTCTGGATATTTTCGCGATTTTGTCAGAAGTTTTGAGCTGCCACAGGGCAGTGTTCTACTTATACCCTTTCTAATAGTTGTAATACTCTGAGTCCCACTGTAGGGGCTGGAGTATTTGATTTTTGTATTTATGTTTTGTTTGGGTGATTTTATCTATAATATTTGTCCTTTTATATAATTAGTGCAGATAAGATGATTAAGTTATTAGTGGGACCTCTTTTATTATGTAGAGACCCATTGTTGTAAGATACTTATATAAATATATATGTATGGGACCCAAACTCCTTATTCCTCGTAGGAGGTCGACACCTAACTTAGGAATTTTATGCTAGGACTTCAACTTCTGATAGGAGTCCTACACGGCAGAAGTCTTGTGAACTTTAGGAGTAGTAGACTATTTAAAAGCCTTCCCTCTCTCCCTTATTGCACATACCAATAGCCAGCCCTCCCGGAAACCCCAGTGTAGGTCTAGAGGACAGGAAGAATTAGAGTTTTGGAGAGGGAGGAAGGAGGACTAGTGGATTCAGGCCACCAGGTGAGTAGGATTTCCTCATATGCAAGTTATGATGTTGTGCCTACGTGAGAATTGTGAATTAAATGTTGTAAAAACTGATACGGTTTCTATGAATCTGCACTGTTTGATGATTCCAGCATGATATGATGCATTAAAACATTGATGAGTAAAACTTTTTGTAATGAATTACATGTCCCAGAGTCTTCTTTATGATACTGTCGACAAACCCAGGCCTTGATTGATGTTAAAGAATAATCAAATCTCTTAGATATACATGATGAGAGGGTTCTTATAACTAATTTTGTCCCCCTAGATAATAGTTCATGCAGAAAGAAACGAAGATTCAATGCAGATTTTGAACATTTTCACTTTCTTCCTGACACGAACAGTTTCTGTCGACAGGGGTTGTTGGACCCCATGGCCCACTTGATGAATAATCGGGACCATGGGTTTGAAAGGGGACCCATGGTCAACCACTAGGGTGTTGGATCCACCTGGAGTGGGCCCTCTTTGACTCATGATCTAAAGACTTTCCATGAATGAGGCGTGAATAGTAAAGGAAGATGGATGTTTGGTCAACAGCCTTTGTGGGGACCACATGGCCACCTGATCAATGATCCGGACCCTACACCGGGTAGAGGACCTACGGGCGACCTTAGTGGTGGTGGACCCACATGGAGTCCTTGCTACAATGCCTTGCGAGTTTTTGGATGTCCTTGCTATGTTCACTTAGCACCCCATGAACGAACCAAGCTTTCTATTCATGCGGCCAAGAGCATGATCTTAGGATAAGTGATCATCAAAAGGGTACGTGTTATAACCTTGGTGCCAATAGAACCCTCCTCTGCAGACATGTAATCTTTCTTGAGGACGTGCCATTTTAAATTGCCTCTTCCTTACTCGTTATTTCTCAAATCTCATTTCTCCATCACTTTTCATCATTTACATCCTCTAACCACCTTCATATCTATTCACGTTGTCCTACTCCTCTGCCCATGACCCTCTTGGTTTCATCTCAACCATTTGGTCCAGTGGATGATGTGATCCATACTCAACCATTAAGAAGATCTACTCAGATTTTGAAACCTCCAAATAAATATACTCTCTCAGCAATGGAATCAATTGCCATTCTGAACTCTTACAAAGAAGCAAGTGCAGATCATAACCCGCAAGATGCAATAACGGGGGAAATTCTTGCAATGGAAACGAATCAAACATGAGATGTTATGGCTCCTCCACTTGAAGGTGATGATCGAGCTTGGTACCATGATCTCTCTTGGGCAGAAATCATACGAGCACCTCCTTGAGGTGTGAGGGGCTGTGAAAATGGCCTCATTTTTACACACCAATTACACCAATTACAGACCAAAACTTTAAGCATGTGATGTGCAAATAAGTGCAAACGAACATGTTAATGCGTAAATGTTACATACATAAATGAGAGCAAACAAACAACCCCTGAGGTTTTATTAAAAAAAAAAAAACCAAACAAACCCAAAGGCAGTGGGTCAAAACCACCACAAAAAGAATTGAGACTAGGTTAAATACCACCCAAGTAACAACTCTATTTAATCATTCACTAATGTCCTGACATACACGCTATCCAAGAATATTTGCACAATTCCATTGGTTCTCACCAACTTCAACTAACTAATGAAGCCTATTAACCAGATAGAATTTTGGACAGTAGCACTGTAAACTATGTATTCTGCTTCCATAGCAGACAGAGAACAAAGGTCTACTTTGTGCTACTCCATGTCATGCAACTCCACTTAGGTTAACATGTAACTGGATATGGATTTTCTTTTGTCGAGGTTACCACCTCAATCAACATCTGAATAGCCTCACAGTTCCAAGTCATTACCCTAATAATACCAGCAATAGTGCTCTGTATATCGAAGAATCATCTTTACCGCTCGCCAATGAGGCATCTCAGGGTTACTTCAGGACAGGGGACCTCCAGCGAAAGTCAAATCCTGAATTGTAAATAAAATAACATATATGATGCTGCCTGCATCTGGAGTATAGAGTTTCTCTCTCAACAAGAGCTTGTCCTCTTCGCTTGTGAGACAAATATTGCAGAACAACTCCATACTTTTTAAAACAGAAGTATGAAGTGGCTTGCAAATCTATGTAGTGAACCATTTTAACAGTCTCCACAAAAAAGGCTCTGCTAAGACATAACAAATGCAACCCATCTTCGGTGATTTTAATTCCCAACAAATATGTGGCTTACCCAGATTACTCCCATATCATTTTCAGTTGTCAAATATCATCCACATGTAATGCTAGGAATAGATAACTGTTCTCACTGTTCCTAACATTAAAGCATATGTCATTATTGTTCGAAATAAATCCAATCTCTCCAATGGCCTCATGAAACATCTTATACCACTATCTCGAGAACCACTTCAGTCCATTTCACAAGTCCATTGACCTTTTTTTTATGACTACTAACAACAAACCACTTCGGTTGTTTCATATAGATTTCCTATTTAGTTCACCATTTAGAAAGACTATTTTCATATCCATAAGGTGCAATTGTAGGTTATGATAAGCAACTCTTGCTAAAAGGATTCTTACAGATTGGAATTTTATAACGAGAAAGAATGCCCCCCTGTGATCTATTTCTTCCAACTTGCTTACCTTCAATCCCTAACCGGTCAAATGATCTGTCAACAATGATGTTTTTCTTCATAACTCATTTGCAGCCAACATCCATACAATTCTTAAGAGGATCGACCAGTTTCCAATTGTGTTTTTTGTTAATTGAATCAATCTCTTCACTCGTGTCATTCAATCATTTCTCAATTTTTATCCTCAGTAGATTTCCTACAAATAAGATTGGGGGGTGGGGGTGTTTTCTAAATCATTTGCGGTTTTAACAAAACTGCAATAAAGCCAATAATCATATACATGTCAGATATCTCCAATTTCTTATGCTTCTCATAGGTTCTTATGCGTTTAGTGGGTCATGATCAGGAACATTTATTTCAAAGTTTCCATTGTTGAGGTTCCACTTCCCTCGTATAGATCTCAAAAAATTCCACTTGTCTCCTGACTTGTTTCTAGGGTTTCCCCATAGGATCTTTCAGAAAGTATACATCATGACATTCTCTTCATCGTGATCATAGACGTGACGACCTTTCGAATGTTCTGGAAATCCTTCAAATGAGAACTTCCTCTTAGTCTTAGATTGAAGTTGAGCTCTTCTAGCAGTAAGACTAGTCAGAAGCTACTCTCAAATCACCCAACTTCGACTTGATCATGTCCAAAGCTCATAACGTGTCTTGGATCTAGACTTCAACAGTAAACAGTTCATAGTGTCTTGTGTTGTAAGCAATGCTTCAACTTAGCAAAAGATTCCCATGGCTGTTCATGGGCCACTACCCTATCCACCAGTGTTTCTCAGCCACTCCATATTGCTGTGTTTTATATAAATTTGTAAATTCATGTATTAAACCTTCATAAGCATAATAATCTCTGAACAGTTTCAAGGTCTATTCACTCCCTCTTTTCTTGTCCTAATTCTTTACTTCAGTAACAAATGTTGCACACATTTTGACGACTTAATGTCAGAACCAGAATTCTAAGATGAAGAGAATAAGTTTTGGAATATTGGATGATCTAAAATGATCAGTCCTTGCTTTACTTATAGATTTATTGGCCTTAATCAAGGCAATTACAATCTCTAACAGAGGAAAGAATATAAAGAATATTGATACAGTTGTATACAAGGAAAGAGATTAAAATAGATTGATGAGTCAGTCAACTAATCCTAATCCCACGTGATGTATGAGAATGGGCCAGTGGGCCTATTGTACATGGGTCTTGGATCAGCTATTGTTAACATCCCCCCTCAAATTGATGCTGGTCAACTAGTAGCAATTTGCGAACCAGAAACTCATGACGTGGCCGAGGCAGTCCTTTGGTGAAAATGTCAGCAAGCTGGAGTTCACTTGATACATGTGGAAGACTGATGACCTGACGATCATATTCATCGCGAATAAAATGACAATCCACCTCGATATGTTTCGTACGTTCATGAAAAACTGGATTTTCGGTGATACGGATGGAGCTAGTGTTGTCCGCATGAAGTGGGGTAGCCGAGGTCTGAGGAAACCCAAGATCTTTAAGAAAGCCACGAAGCCAAAGGATTTCAGAACAGGCAGCTGACATAGCACGATACTCCGATTCAGTGGAAGATCTGGAGACGCGTTCTTGCTTTTTACATTTCCATGAAATGAGGGATTCACCCAAGTACATACACCAACCCGTGGTAGATCTGCGAGTATCCAGGCATCCGGCCCAGTCGGCGTCAGAGTAAGCTGTAAGTTTTAATGGTGTGCCAACCGGAAAAAAACAATCCTCGGGTCAGAGAGCCAAGAATGTACCGAATGATCCGTTTGACAGCAACCAGATGGTGATGCCGAGGTGTTGTCATGAATTGACTAACAACATTTACAGCATATGAGATGTCGGGGCGAGTGATGGTCAAGTAAATCAAACTGCCGACTAAGCGTCTGTAGAGTGTTGGGTCGGATAGAAGATCACCATCATCTTTCTTAAGTTTCACATTTACTTCCAATGGAGTGTCCACAGGTGTGGCCTCTTTGAGCCCAGCAAGATCAACTAGGTCAGTAGCATACTTATGCTGATGAAGAAATAGACCCCTCTTAGACTGGTGAACCTCAAGGCCTAAGAAATATGTTAAGGGACCGAGATCTTTCATATGAAATGCAGCTTGAAGAGAGGATTGAAGATTCTTGATCATATTACTGTGAGTTCCTGTAATGATAATGTCATCCACATAGACCAGAAGGATGGTAATAGCTTGAGTGGTTGTACTGATGAAGAGTGACGGATCATAAGGACTTGAACAAATCCAAGTTGAAGTATAGTAGCCCGAAATTTCTCAAACCAAGCTCTGGGTGCTTGTTTAAGACCATACAAGGAGCGACGGAGCTTTGCTACCTCATTTTTAGTAGTAGAGTCATAGCCTTGAGGAAGGCGCATGTAGACATCCTCTTGAGATCTCCATGGAGAAAGGCATTCTTGACATCCATCTGATAAAGAGGCCAAGAGCGGGATGCAGAATAGCCAGAATGGTACGCACAGTGGTCATCTTGGCGACCGGAGCAAATGTCTCATCATAGTCAATGCCATACTCCTGTCGGTTCCCAAGAGCTACTAAGCGAGCTTTATAACGAGCCAAAGTACCGTCAGGATGTAACTTGATAGAGTAAACCCACTTGCATCCAATGGGTTTGATGTTAGGAGGACATGGAACAACATCCCAGGTATGATTATCATTCAGAGCGTCCAGTTCTTCCTGCATGGCCTGACGCCAACACTGATGTTGCACTGCTTGGGAAAAACCATTAGGTATATGAACCGAAGACAGAGTAGCAATTAAGGATGTATGGGTGAAGCCAAATCGATCAGGGGGACGGGAAATCCTGGATGATCGACGGGGGACTAACTGAGAGGTATCTGGAGGTTGTTCAGGGTCAAGTGCCGTGGAAGAGGATATATCAGGAGGCTCAGGTGCAGTAATAGTTTCCCGTCGACGCCTTTCATACACAAGAAGAGGTTTGATAGGATCCATAGGTAGAACCGGAGAATCAGTAAAACCAGGAACAAGTGAAAATGTGGGAGATGTATCATGATCAAGAGAATGAGGAAAAAAATATTGATGTTCAAAGAACACCACATTACGAGAAATCCTGATACGTTTGACCTTTGGATCATAACAGACAAATCCTTTCTGATCATTCGCATAACCTAAAAAAACACACTTTGAAGATTGAGCAGATAGTTTTGTTCTTTCTACCGGGGGAAGAAGAACAAACATACACACCCAAAAACATGGAGATGAGAATAAACAGGATGCTTATGAAATAAACGAAAATAAGGTGTTTCATGATTTATACGTGGTGAGGGTAGCCTATTGATAACATGAACAGCTGTGGACAAAGCCTCTGGCCAAAATCTTGGTGGAACAGAGGATTCTAAGAGTAGGGACCGAACAATGTCTAGGAGATGTCTATTTTTCCTCTCAGATACACCATTTTGTTGTGGTGTATAAGGGCATGATTTTTGAGAGATAATTCCTTTGTTTTGTAAAAAGGTCTGAAACTCATTAGAAACATATTCACCACCTGAATCTGTGCGGAGTGTTTTAATGGAGGTGGAGAAGTGATTTTCCACATAGGCTAAGAAAATTTTAAACGTAGCAAACACCTCAGATTTTGCATGCAAAAAGTAAATCCATGTAAAACGACTATAGTCGTCAATGAATGTAACAAAATATTTAACATGAGAGTGTGATGGAACAGGTGCGATACCCCATACATCACTATGAACAAGATCAAAACAGTGCAATGATGAAGTAGTGCTAATGGGAAAAGGGAGAGTCTTGCTCTTACCCATTTTACAACTAGAACAATTTAAGAACACATCTTTAAGAGAAATCTTATTATCAGATAGCAAACCAGATTTAAACAAGGACAATAAAGTGCGAGAATGAGGATGGCCTAAACGATTGTGCCATAAGTGGCTATTATTTGAACTAGAAGCTGAAAACAATGCAGAGGAACTCAAACTTCGATCTTGTGTAGAAAGTTGGAATGGAAACAGACGACCACACTTAGGCCCCTTCGCTATCACCTTCCCCGATGCTTGATCCTGTATAACACAACCAGAACGAGAAAAAGAGACCGAACAGTCATTATCAACGAGTTGTCCAACAGATATTAAATTTGTAGATAACTGAGGAGAAAGAAAAACATGACTCAAAGGTAATGAATGTGAGACCTTACCAATGGCAGTAATGGGTATACTGCCACCATCTGCGGTATTGATTCGGAGAGTTCCATCATAAGGTTTTATTTGAGATAAAGTATCAAAAGAATGAGTCATATGATTAGAAGCCCCCGAATCCATATACCAGGTGGAGTTTGACTGTTTGGTTTTACCTGAGAGACCAAGAGCGGAAAAAGCATTGACAATCATCTGTTGAACCATGTCAGGAGTAACAGAAGGGGAAGCAGGTGAAGAAGAAGCAGGTGAAGCAGGTGGAGCAGGTGAAGCAGGCAACATAGTATTAGCAGCAGGACGAAAGAATGCAGAGGAAGACGCATCCAAAGTGGCCAGATTGGCTTTCTGAGAGGAATTTTGAGCTCGACGCCGACATTCAGGAAGAACGTGACCTTTGCGTTTGCAGTACGAGCAATATTTATTATTGCACTGAGTGGCAACATGTCCATATTTCTGACAACTATAGCACTGCACTTTGGTCATATCTCTGGGCGGCTGGGCGGAACGTGCAACATAGGCTGCAGTTACTGGAGCTGGTGAAAGTGCTTGTTGGAGAACAGCCTGAGTGTTAAGACGTTGTTCCTCCCGAAGGAGTTCCCCAAAACAAGAATCAATAGATGGAGAAGGCATTCTGCTCATCAGATTTGAACGAATTTGTTCAAACTCAGGGCGAAGTTTCATCAAAAATTGATCCCTTTGACTGGTAGAGTGTATGTTCTGAACGACCGCAATAGAGGCATCAGGGAGGCTGGAGTAGATAATCTCAGTGTAGTCCGTCCATAAACGAATAAATTGAGAGTAATATTCTTGAATGGACATGGTTCCCTGAGTAAACTAAGACAGTTCATGTTCTAAATGGAACCTCCGAGCAGAGTTATCCTGTTGATATACCTGTTTTAAGTAGTCCCACATGCCTTTGGCTGATTTGTATGGCCTAAGGTTGAGGATGTATTGGGGATCGACGGATCCCAGAAGCCAAGTCATGATCTTTGCATCTTTGGTTTCCCATGCGGAGATGGCCTTGACATCCGCGCTGGGTTTTGGATCAGTCCCATCTATATGACCCCATAATTCCTTTCCTTTAAGATATATCTGAAATTGGAATCCCCATGATGTATAATTTGTTCCATTGAACTTCACCAGTGAAAGTTCAGTTTTGTCCATGATCAAAAATGCTAAGAAATGATTCCAGCCGATCAAACAAAGCAAAGAATGTGACCAGTGCACACAACAGACCAGATTATGTGATCAGCAAACAACAGACAGCTGAAAACCAGAATTTACCAAAAAATACCAAGAAAAAAAGGGCCCAGGCGACCTAAATTTCCTCTAATGATTCCTTGCAGAAACCCCACCGTTTGATCGGATTGATAATCAGATCAACAGGATATAAGCAGCATCAAATTATCTTCCCAGCAGAACAAGTTTCAATAAGATCGATCCACAATCCAAGATTTTGAACGGCTGTGATTAAACTGATATGAGAAAACTAGAAAATCACAAGATGGTTCCAAAATCCTACCTCTGATTCCGGAAAAATGCTGAAAAAATCACCAATATTATTAGGAGATGTGGTCGACCATGACTGGATAGATTGTTGAAGTGGTCATGATGATCGCAAGTGGGCCACTAGTGATCATATTGCAATCAGAAGACTATCTGTATGAAATAAACACAGATCATTGATCTGGTTGTTGCTCATATGACAGATCCTTGATCTGTTTGCTTGAAAACACAAGATTAAGATGACAAATCCTTGATCTGTATGCTTCGAAGGTGGGCCGCAGTGATCAGATTGCAAAAAATCTTGATGAAGATCTACTTTGAGTATGCACGAACAGCCACAAGCAAATGCTAATGACTGTTATTACCAAGATTCGAAGAAGACAGTAGCTAGAAAAAATTATCAGATGGCAGATGGCTCTGATACCATGTCAGAACCAGAATTCTAAGATGAAGAGAATAAGTTTTGGAATATTGGATGATCTAAAATGATCAGTCCTTGCTTTACTTATAGATTATTGGCCTTAATCAAGGCAATTACAATCTCTAACAGAGGAAAGAATATAAAGAATATTGATACAGTTGTATACAAGGAAAGAGATTAAAATAGATTGATGAGTCAGTCAACTAATCCTAATCCCACGTGATGTATGAGAATGGGCCAGTGGGCCTATTGTACATGGGTCTTGGATCAGCTATTGTTAACACTTAATAGATATGCTATGTCATATATGCATAACTGTATCTACTGAAATAATCAATAAAGGTGATAAAAAAACTTTAAGGCCTTTCAAATTCAGACATTCAAAGGTCTACAAACATCATAGTGGGTAATTTCCAACAACTCTTGCCTAAAGAACAAATACAACTCTACTAAGAACATACAAAAACACCTCTCATGGGAGTGCCGGTACAAGTCACTACAAGAGAACTGTAGCCACCATCTGTTTACACACGGGGTAGTAAATTTTAACAATGTCCACATAGGAGTTTTATCCCCTACTAAACTAATTACTTTGTCCTTATTAATGTGTCCTAACCTTAGATGCCAAAAATGAAATAACCAGCACGACATATTCACGTAATCAATATAAGCAGGATAAGAACTAGAAGCCACAATGATGACATTAGGTTTGTCAAGTTAATACAAATTATCATGATAGTTCCAGATGTCATAATTCTCCCATGTGTCAGTTTGTTTGCCTTTTTGTGGAATTCTAATCTGCTCTTGGCGAGTTGGCTCACTAGATGACACTTCTCATAGCCAGAGCATAGTAGGAATCTATCAAATATATTGACTTTCCAGATGGTTTCCCTATTCCTAAACATCACAAAAAGATGTCATTCCCCACAAACGCACTGAGATCTCTAGCTTTGATTTTTAGAAATTCTACAAACACTTTTTCATCTTGGAAATGTGTCAGGAAATGCAAAGTGAATCCACCAATTCTATTTATTTGTATTGACTAATATGGATGCGGTGCAAATGCAAATACAATCCTTTCCAATCGATCTTTTAGGTTTTTGTTGTCCTGTTGTCTCTCGTTACCCTGATTTTTATTTGAACAGTTTGCATGGAAGTGACTACGCTTTCCACCTGAGAAGTAGTTTCATTTTTTCTTTCTCCGCTACTTCTTGCATTTAAATTTACATTTCCTTCCAAAGGCATTTTCCATTAATTATCCTTACTGCTAGATGCATTACAAGTAGGTTCAACATGAGAATGACAAAGAATTGATTACAGATCAAAAAATTTGAGCATCACAGAATGCCTAACTTTTCATGCTAACTCCTGTTGCCTATAACCATGTTACCTAATCAAAGTATGTACACAAGTGAGAGACAATTAGCCCTAGTTGCATATGAATTACTGAAAAAGTTTAATATATATATATATATATATATATAGAGAGAGAGAGAGAGCATACCTGAATACAAGTACTGGATAAGCTAAGCACTCTGGCCTTACCAAGATTTTGAAATGACAAATCCTTACAAGGATCATAGGCGGTTGGGATTGAAAGATCATAGGTGGTTGGGATTGAAAAAACAGATATATCAAGGTGGGCTTCTTCTAGGAACGGCATATCTTCGAAAGAACACTTATCTACAAATCTAGCAGAAATATTCAACATTTGGAGATTGGGGGCTACAATGTCAATCTTTGAATAAAGAGCTGCTTTGATGGTCAACCGCTTAAGCTGCAAACTCGACAAACAAGGGCGGTTGTATAGTACAAAACCACGGCAGAACTGGATTGCAACCAAAACCAAATCTTCAAGCAGAGGACACCCTTTTAATAGGTCTTGAAGGACGTCAATGTAAACATCATCACAATCGTGTGATATAGACAACGAAGTGAGCTTGGTAAAGTTCACATAGTTCTCAATATTGTAAATACCGAATCCGCAACCTCTCAGCTTCAACCGAGTCAATGTTTCGCAATTCAATACCCAAGAACGCAATTTGTAGCCAATTCTTCCATAAGCTGTAGTGAAGTCCAAATCGAGTTCTTGAATGCCTTTGCCGATCAAGAAACGGATCCATGCATCGACGTGAGAAACGTAATTCTTGTGGTAATTAAAGGAAAGTTGAAACTTGTTGATCATTGGGGCAGAGTTTAAAAAGAAGAGCTCTGTCTACAAGTCTGATAAAATCGAAATCGCAATCTTCAACATCAGAGTTCGCAGGGCTATGGAAGTGGAGATTGGGAACCGAAGCAGAATATGCCCTCCACCTCCTTGACAAACCTCCTAAAAGAATCACATGTTTCGTTTCTAAGAAGGAGAGGATGTGGTGTATGAGATGGTCTGGTAAAGAGCTGAAACGATCAACCTTTGATCTCCTTTCGGCTAATATCATCTCCATCTTTGTCTCCTCTTGAAATGCTCTCTGTTGAAAACCCTCTCTTCTCCACACTGCTTTCTCGCTATGCCTCCTGTGTCAGATTCAGGGGCAAGAAATGAGAAACAGTTACACCGTCTCCGACTGCTTCCACCATGTACTATGCACATTTGGGGTGTTTGGAAATCACATTGGTAAAGATTTTGTTATATTATCACCTACTTAATAGAATTTAACTAACCAAAAAATTGAGTGATTGGATAACTCAGAAGATATCTTATCATATCTCATTTTTATATAAAAGTCTTCATATGATAATATTCATATATATGCTGTATAAAATAATATACTATTAAGACAATTAACCAAAATAATAGTCTTCACTACTACATTTTTTTAATATTGATAGTATATGTTTCTATAGGTTTCCTACTATTACTCGATATATTAGATGGGCCCATTAATATTTATAAATATGTATGGGTCCCATAGCCCTATCACATTTGGTAATTTCTATTATGATTACTAACATTAAGTGGGTCCCTTAGTACAAGAATTAGATGAGTCTCTTACTAATTAACAATATTAGATTGTGAGACTAATTACTGGTTTGCATCATTAAATGAGACATGTTATTTAATGGCCCTCTAGTGATTACTGTTATAATTAGCTTCATTAATATGATTATTAGCATCAGATGGGTCTCACATTTATTTCTCATAGATGATTCCTCAATGATGTTTAACGCTAGGTAGGGCTCTTTGTTATAATCATCATTGGATGTATTACATTGTGATTATTAACATTTGAACATTTGGTGGACCCACATTGATTAAACAACATTGTTTGTTGTTTTTAACATTTAGTCTAATGGTTTCCAATTAGATGGGCCCTACCATGGTTGGCAATATTAAATCACTCTAGTGCAACTATTAGTTAGTGGGTTCTCATTGGTCTATCATTTCTTTTTTTTCTATTCATTTATTGTTTTGGAGCATCATCTAGTGAAAATGTTATGAATTGTCAAACACTTGAAAGATATATAAAGATTTGTAGAAATTGCCAAACACCATAAATGATATAATATTATAATATGCCACTATTTTATTCTGTAATAATGAAATCTTACAATATTTAAATTTTTTCAGATGATTATATCATTCACCCGCTTTAGAAAAGTAGAGGCAAATTCTTTTAAAATGAGAACCATAGTTATCAATATCATTTTTGAACCCAATTTGATCTGACCTCCAAATTGAGATGGTTCAGTGAAACTTTTCATAATTAAATTTCAAGGAGATTTAAAATAATATATATATAGAAGAATAGAAAAGTAAAAAAACATTAAATATGGGTTTAATCCATTCTAATAATTTCTTTGGAACTACATTTTGAGGAAATATAAGAAATACAAAGTATATATATATGTGTGTATAAAAAGTAAAAAAAAAAAAATTTATGTAACCAAAATCAGCAGAAATCTTGAATTTTGGCCGGAATTGGCCGAAATTCAAAATGAAATGTTTTAAGTGAAATTTTGTTTCGGCCACTTGACCGAAATGAAAAATTTTGGCTATTCGACTGAAATGGTATAAAATTAATAAATATAATGAGAAGTCCAAATTATAGGTTGCTAAAAAAAAGTAGAAGGAATTTATTTATTGATTTTTACAATATAATAGGTTTTTGAATTTAACTTCCTTTTCCTGTGCCTCTATTTTATGATGGATCTGTTCTGAGGCTTCTTGCCATATTTGGGCCACATGAAAAAGTTAAACCAGTATTCTTAAAAGGAAAAAATAAGGGAAGTTTTCAACAGTTAATCTCTTCATGAAATATATTAAAAGAGAAGGGTGCATTTATCGAGCCGTTTAGGTTTTCAATAAATGAAAATCCATCAAAAAATGCTGCTAATAGAAAATTGGCTTTTAAGAACACTTGTTTTTAAATAAAATAAAATAAAATAAAGCCTTTGCTGAAGTGTAATTAGGACAAACCCGAAATGAGAAGGATATTAGTTTTCTAGGGTAGTTTTCTCTTGGAAATGTTTCTGCGCGCATGCAGAGGGATAATTGGTTTGAATTCATGAAATTAGGTTTTAATAACTGTCTTTTGTTTGTTTGGTACTGAAATTATAGGAATTTGAACTATACCTTTCATCAGGTGGGCTAACATAAAAAAAACAAAGGTGAATGTCTACTACTTACTTATGATGGACTCTAGCCAAGAAATCTGAATATAGACCCATTGATGATAGGATGTTGCTTAGTATTGAATTCATAAAGTTAGGTTTTATGGTTTGTTTGTTTGCATTAGAATATATAAGATTGATGGTTAAAATTGGAGATTGAAGGTGGAATATCAAATAACATTTCTTTTTAGAAAATAAAATTAAAAAAAAATATTAGTTGATGCTGAATTTTGGGGATACATGTGTGATCTTTTTTTTTTTAACCACCCTATGTATTTTCATGCCAACAAACAGTGTCAATAATCGTTAGTTATAAGTACCTTCACTTACCCAAAGTTGCACAAATTGCAGTGAGGATGATACCAACTCAAGATATCTAAGTCCCCTTATTTTTATATGCATAATATTTTAAATGACCCTTGTAGAAATTAAACCACCACTATGCAAACAAAAAAAAAAAAAAAAGCATAGGAGGGTTTGAAAAATAATAGAAAACAATTTGAAAAGACTACCTAAGCCATTGGAACATCCCTAATAATTTGACTTTCCACCATGAAATATATATGATAAATCTATGACAGTGAGACGGCACATGATCGAGATGACCAAGTGCGTGAATCATGAACTAAAAGATATTGATATAACCATGATAGAAGGTTATCATATTCAAATTCCCTTAACTCACTTTCCTTTGCTTCTTAGGCCATTTAAGATTTTGTATGATTATAATCCAAAAATATGAACCATTAGTGAGTTGATGCCATATGTCATCATGACTTCATGAGGAGAGAAGATTAAAACGAGACAGCTTATTGGAAATGAACTCTTTCTTTCTCAAATAAATTTAAGAACAAGAGATTTAAAGTAGACTCATATGTATGCAAGGTAAGAAGGTCTCTTCAGAAGGGACAATCGAAACTAGACGCTCTAAAAAAAATATTATATTTGTAATTCGTCTCTTGTTTGTTATGAAACCAACTTAGTAAATGCTTCTTTTGATACCGGATAGACACATTGTAAAGTCGTTGTTCATGTGTGTAATTGTATGACTGACCTGCTTTTCTAGAAAGAATCCAAGTGATGGACAATGATCTACTATGATGAGACTTCGGAAGGAATCCAAGATCCACGTTGTCTAAGAAGGAGAGGATGTGGCGAAGAGGACAATCTGATAAAGCGCTAAGACTATCATCTTCGAGCTTTTCTTCTATTCTTCAGCTTTTCCTTCCGGCTCTCTCGTTTTTGAAATTTCCTTTAGTCTTTCCCTGATCTTTTTTCCGTGGCTCTTTTCTAAATCGCATGTTACTTGAATATCTATCATTTGCTTTAACTCGACTCTCCTAGTGTCGTCATCATCATCAAAACCTTATCCCAACTATGTTAGGATCGATTATAGGAATTCTGTCTTTTCATTCCGATCTATTTAAGGACAAATTCTTAGATAAGTTATACTACTTTCTCATATTCATTTTTACCACCTCCATCTGTCTTCTTTGGCCTACCCCTTCCCCTTGGTGGGTTATCAACCTTCATGACCAAACTTTTCCTTACCGGCCTACGTTGAACATTCCCAAATCATTTCAAACAAATTTATCTAATTTTAACCCATATTGTTGTTACTCTTAAATGCTCTCGAGAGCGCTCATTTTTAATTTTATCATTTCCAGTTTTACCACACATCCACCTCATCATTCTCATCTCTGCTACATCCATTTTATTCATATGTTGCTTCTTGATTGACCAACATTTTGCTCCATAGGTCATAGCCGGTCTAATCGATGTCATGTAAAATCTTTCATTCAATCTTGTTAGCATTAGTTGGTCACAAAGAAATCCTGAAGCAAGTCTCCACTTTAACCATCCCGCTTTTATCCTATGATCGACATCTTCATCAATCTCCTTATCATTACTAATTATAGAGCAAAGGTAGTGGAAAGAATCATTTTGTGGTATCTCATGGTCTTCAATTCTCACGGTGGTTTCAGATCTTTTTATATGCCCACTGAAATTACAAACCATATATTCCGTCTTTTTACAACTTATTTTAAAGCCTTTGGATTCTAAAACCTCCCGTCATCTCTTGAGTGTTGCATTCACACCATCTCTTGATTCATCTACCAACACAATATTATCTGTAAATAACATGCACCAAGGTACCTATTCTTAAATATGAGCAGTTAACTTATCCATAATCAGTGCAAAGAGAATGGCTTAGTGCTGACTCCTAATACAAACCTATGGTCACTGAGAACTCCCATGTCTCTCCACAAGTAGTTCTTACACTTGTTACTGCTCTTTCATACATGTCTCTAATAATTTCAATATAACCTTTTGAAACATTCATTTTATTTAAAACTCACCAAATTAAATTTCTAGGTATCCTGTCGTAGCCTTTTTTCTATATCGATAAAGACCATATGCAGATTTTTCCTCTTTGCTCGATATTCTTCTACCAATTGTCTAAGTGAGAAGATAGCTTCCATCGTTGACCTCCATGGCATAAAATAAATTTGATTTTCAGATATCGTTAACCCGCGTAACACTTACAAAACACCCAATACATCTAATTTCTTGAGAAATATAAATGAAAACACTCTTACAAAAATTTGCTCGTTTAGAAATAGATGTTGATTCCTTTTTATACTCCAACCACACACACATGTCAATCATATAGGGACAATCATCCTCTCGAACTACGGGAAACTTCCACATGAATACACCTAATTCTACATCTATCCATAATTCTTATCCTTATCCACATGAATCATCCAAGCATGAGGAGCCTTCCGGAACCTACTCTAGAAACAAAGTAATACTAGGTTGGCCCTGCACCCAACCTTCCAATCGATCCAAGACCCATCAGCAATTAGGAAACACAATGCATTATTTTAAGTCTAGCGAGCCACATCAGACCTTATAAACATGCATGCAATGATAACATTGGATTTAAGTCCGGTCTAAATCTAAGTAGTCTTCTTGATTTTGAGACTTGACTTAGACCCAAAACCCATTAGATCCAGGTGGGTTGGGGGTTTGGTGAAAGATAAAAAATCATTAGCGCAGATTATTTGGTAGGGTGGCATTTTGTTTGGTACCTTGTAGCATCCCACTTTCAACAACATTTGGCATGACGAGTACAAGTCTGGTTGGCATTTGGGGATATCTCGTCTAAAGCAAAGAATTCCAAATGCTTATATAAAAATGCTAAGACAAGTGGGCGAAAAATTAAGAATTCTCAGGGACATTCACTGCATTTTTATCAAAAATTCACAACAAGGAGATTTTCAAATAAAAAATGTCCTCAACACTTAATGAATAATCGGAATTCCCATTAAAATGAAAAGATAATATTAGTCGGTCTAAGTATTGTTGGTTTAAAATCGCAGTATCAGTCGCGGTATCGGCCAACCCAAAAAAACCGAGCGGTATGCAGTTTGTCGTGGTCACCGCGGTGTGAATTTTTTTACCCCAAAAGCATTTGGAGATTTTTTCGAAAAATCTAAAATATTGTAAAATGCTGAAAAATAATATTTTTCATGAGCAGCAACTATAAATCAGAATATCGGTACCCCTAAGTCATAACATCCGATATAGCTGCCTTATCTAAAATTATATAAGTTTTATTTATGATTAAATATATTTATATGTATATACTAAAATAAATTGAAATATCATAGATTCTATGAAATGCAATCATAATCTTGGCTCATGAGCTATCTATTAGCATTAAATTCAAGAAACTATTAGTTTTTACTCATTATGTAATAGATATGTGCCAACCTAAGAAGCCAGAAATATTTTCAACACACTCCAGACAAATTTCAATAACTATTTTACAAATATCTTTAAGATTTCAACAAAAGCCCCAATTTTCAAAATCTCAATTAGTAGATCTATCCTCAAAATGTGTAAATAAAAGAGAATGAAATGTATTCACAACAAAACGATACTGCAATCATCATTTCTAAGCTATTTCTAAATAGATCTTTAGAAAATACTATAGAAAAAAAAATCATAATACTCACCTTGGTAGAGTTGTATATAATTTTCCTGAATAAAATTTGTAAATAAAATAAAACTCTTTGATGGCTTTAAAGTGAAATCGGTATTGGGGATGAACAAGGGTAGCATCTAATATATTTAGAAAGAGGAAGAAATGACAAAAGGAAAAACGAGAAAAAGGAGGCTTTAAGCATTGTCGGCTGAGATTTTGAAAATATCGGCAAATATATCAGTCAAGACCGATACTTTTAATTGTTGGCCGATAAAGTTAGATAATTTGGACATATTTTTTTTATATAAGACCACGACTAATAGGTAAGCTAATATCGGACCGGTATGGGCCGATACTGGTACGTATGAGCCGATACGAACCGTTATAGACTGATAATTTGAACCATGTACATGACCACTCTTATTATCATATGGACAAACATGGATGTGTGTCTCAGCAGGCCATCATAAAGAGAAGAAGAAGGTTTTATAGATTAGTTATTGATAAAAACATTAAATTTATCAAATTTTACTAGCTATACAATTAAAATGGAGGATTTTACCAAAAAAAAAAAAAAAAAAAACACTTAGTGCACACGTGGGAACCGATCAAGCACTTTAGATTTTTTTTTTGGTAGAAAAGCACTTTAGATGTTGTTGCACCAATTAGAGCAATTGGACCGAAAAATTCTTCTTTTTTACCAATTTGGCACATGCTCAGTGCCGACCTTAATTTACACTACCTAAGGTCGGTGCCAACCCTATTGTAATAAAAGTTACAACTTTTTTCCAAAAAAAAATAGCAAACATGCGTCGGCACTGACATTATTTTTAACTAGTAAAAGATACCATGTAGTACCCATGTCAATCGGTTTTGTTCAAACCAAATTTTTAGTTGCTCGCATTTATATCATCTAATGTTTACTTTGATGTGTAATTGATTCATTTGTTGAATATAATTTGGAATATTTCCAGCAATTACATTGTCATAGAGGTAGGGCCCGTATGTACTAAATATATCAATTAGAAGATATACTTGGAGAGGGATAATTAAATTTGTATGGAATTGTGTGGTTGTGGCCCACGCATGGCTTAGAAGTCGATCCCATCCTATTCATCAGTTGGCCAATACAAGCATCATAAGTTTTAAAATGAAAATAGTTAGGAGAAACAATGCATAGGTCAGAACTCAATCTCATTCATTCATTAGAAGGTCAATTACAAATGTGATACAAATGTGAAAGACACTACATATGAACAAAGCCTGAGTCACAGGGTACTATATGGTATTTGGAGGTTTTAATTGAGATTTGGCCTTTTTATGAACGTGTTTAACTACTTTATAGAGGAAATTCTAAAACCCAATTTGCAGAAATAGGGTCAAATTAATTAGCTTTAGAAATTGCCCCAAGTGTAGCAAAACTTGTTTGGAAGTTGGAATATATGTGTGAGTCTGAGTCTACTATGTGGTACAAAAAAAAAAAAGGATTTGGAAATAGTTTAACCATGAGAATTTCAAATGCCTTTCAAAAGCTGAGATTGAGACCTTTAACTAATAAAATAAGGTATACAAAGTCTAAGTCACAAGTGAATTTTGGTAAACATTAGATGATACAAATGTGAACAACTAAAAAACTACCTTGGAAAATCGTTTGACATGGGTACTATATGGTATGTACTACATGATGGAAGTAGTTCCACCATACATTAATAAATTAAAGACACTTAAACCTATAACTAATAGCAAAGATACACCTGTAACTAGCACATTACATATCTCTGCACGTATCTGGATATACTTTGTTATCAGTAAATTTTACTTTACAGCAAGTTTTTTACCTATATTTTGAAGTCTGGCTTCATGCCTAGCCTTGATAAATTGCTTTGTACTACATGAAAAACTTTTAACCTATTTAAACTCTAGGAAGACTTCATTCATTTATGATTGTACTAGCAAAACCCCGTGCTATGCACGGACCACGAAGCCACCAAATGCACAGACTGATATGAATTATTTTTAATAAATTTATTAATTAGTAAACTTGTGAGTCCTTTTTTGTTTTGCTAATTTGATCTTTATGTTTTTTTCCAAATGTTTTATTCTTTAGGTGAGGCATGAATTGATTAAGAAAGACCAAATGATCATAGACCTAATAAATTGACCTAATACATTTAAGTGGGCCCAAGATAAATGGGGTCCATCATCTCTATTCTAACCGTTCATAAAATCATATGATGCGGGCTGGGACCCATTAATTAATTGATAAAGATCAAATGATCAAATGATCATAGACCTCTCAAATTGACCAAACCTAACCTATTTAAGTGGGACCCCCAAGATGAATGGGGTCCACCATCTATATTCTAACCGTCTATGAAATAATATGTTGCGGGCTGGGACTCATGAATTGCTTGATAGAGATCAAATGATCAAATGATTATAGACCTCACAAATTGACCAAACCTAACCTATTTAAGTGGAACCCCCTAGATGAATAGGGTCCACCATCTCTATTCTAACCGTCCATAAAACCATATTATGCGGGATGGGACCCATGAATTGATTTAAAAAGATCAAAGGATCAAATGATCGTAGACCTAACAAATTGACCAAATATTTTTAAGTGGGACTCAGATGAATGGGGTCCACCATCTCTATTCTAACCATCCATAAAATCATATGATGCGGGCCGGGACCCATGAATTGATTGATAAAGATCAAATGATCATAGACCTCATAAATTGACCAAACCTAATTTATTTAAGTGGGACCACAAAAAAGATGAAAGGATCAAATGATCGTAGACCTAACAAATTGACCAAATATTTTTAAGTGGGACCCAGATGAATGGGGTCCACCATCTTTATTCTAACCGTCCATAAAATCAAATGATGCGGGCCGGGACCCATGAATTGATTGATAAAGATCAAATGATCATAGACCTCATAAATTGACCAAACCTAATTTATTTAAGTGAGACTCCAAAGATGAATGGAGTCCACCATCTATATTCTAACCGTTCATAAAACCATATATATGATGCGGGCTGGGACCCATGAATTGCTTGATAAAGGTCAACGGATGTCAAAGGATCAAATGATCATAGACCTCACAAATTGACCAAACCTAACCTATTTAAGTGGAACCCCCAGATGAATGGGGTCCACCATCTCTATTCTAACCGTCCATAAAATCATATTTTGCGGGATGGGACCCATTAATTGATTAAGAAAGATCAAAGGATCAAATGATCATAGACCTAACAAATTGACCAAATATTTTTAAGTGGGACCCAGATGAATGGGGTCCACCATCTCTATTCTAACCGTCCATAAAATCATATGATGCGGGCCGGGACCCATGAATTGACTGATAAAGATCAAATGATCATAGACCTCATAAATTGACCAAACCTAATTTATTTAAGTGAGACTCCAAAGATGAATGGAGTCCACCATCTATATTCTAACCGTTCATAAAACCATATATATGATGCGGGCTGGGACCCATGAATTGCTTGATAAAGGTCAACGGATGTCAAAGGATCAAATGATCATAGACCTCACAAATTGACCAAATCTAACCTATTTAAGTGGAACCCCTCAGATGAATGGGGTCCACCATCTTTATTCTAACCGTCCATAAAATCATATTATACGGGATGAGACCCATGAATTGATTTAAAAAGATCGAAGGATCAAATGATCGTAGACCTAACAAATTGACCAAATATTTTTAAGTGAGACCCAGATGAATGGGGTCCACCATCCCTATTCTAACCGTCCATAAAATCATATGATGCGGGCCGGGACCCATGAATTGATTGATAAAGATCAAATGATCATAGACCTCATAAATTGACCAAACTCAATTTATTTAAGTGGGACCCCAAAGATGAATGGAGTCCACCATCTATATTCTAACCGTTAATAAAACCATATGATGCGGGTTGGGACCCATGAATTGCTTGATAAAGGTCAAAGGATGTCAAATGATCATAGACCTCACAAATTGACCAAACCTAACCTGTTTAAGTGGAACCCCCCAGATGAATGGGGTCCACCATCTCTATTCTAACCGTCCATAAAATCATATTATGCCGGATGGGACCCATTAATTGATTAAGAAAGATCAAGGGATCAAATGATCATAGACCTAACAAATTGACCAAATATTTTTAAGTGGACCCAGATGAATAGGGTCCACCATCTCTATTCTAACCGTCCATAAAATGTGATGCGGGCCGGGACCCATGAATTCATTAATAAAGATCAAATGATCATAGACCTCATAAATTGACCAAACCTAATTTATTTAAGTGGGACCCCAAGATGAATGGAGTCCACCATCTATATTCTAACCGTTCATAAAACCATATGATGCGGGCTTAGACCCATGAATTGCTTGATAAAGATTAAAGGATCAAATGATCATAGACCTCACAAATTGACCAAACCTAACCTATTTAAGTGGAACCCCCCAGATGAATGGGGTCCACCATCTTTATTCTAACCGTCCATAAAACCATATTATGCGGGATGAGACCCATGAATTGATTTAAAAAGATCGAAGGATCAAATGATCGTAGACCTAACAAATTGACCAAATACTTTTAAGTGAGACCCAGATGAATGGGGTCCACCATCTCTATTCTAACCGTCCATAAAATCACATGATGCGGGCCGGGACCCATGAATTGATTGATAAAGATCAAATGATCATACACCTCATAAATTGACCAAACCTAATTTATTTAAGTGGGACCCCAAAGATGAATGGAGTCCACCATCTATATTCTAACCGTTAATAAACCATATGATGCGGGCTGGGACCCATGAATTAGTTGATAAAGGTCAAAGGATGTCAAAGGATCAAATGATCATAGACCTCATAAATTGACCAAACCTAACCTGTTTAAGTGGAACCCCCCAGATGAATGGGGTCCACCATCTCTATTCTAATCGTCCATAAAATCATATTATGCGGGATGGGACTCATTAATTGATTAAGAAAGGTCAAAGGATCAAATGATCATAGACCTAACAAATTGATCAAATATTTTTAAGTGGGACCCAGATGAATGGGGTCCACCATCTCTATTCTAACCATTCATAAAATCATATGATGCGGGCCGAGACCCATGAATTGATTGATAAAGATCAAATGATCATAGACCTCATAAATTGACCAAACCTAATTTATTTAAGTAGGACCCCAAGATGAATGGAGTCCACCATCTTTATTCTAACCGTTCATAAAACCATTTGATGCGGGCTTAGACCCATGAATTGCTTGTTAAAGATTAAAGGATCAAATGATCATAGACCTCACAAATTGACCAAACCTAACCTATTTAAGTGGAACCCCCCAGATGAATGGGGTCCACCATCTTTATTCTAGCCGTCCATAAAACCATATTATGTGGGATGGGACCCATGAATTGATTTAAAAAGATCGAAGGATCAAATGATCGTAGACCTAACAAATTGACCAAATATTTTTAAGTGAGACCCAGATGAATGGGGTCCACCATCTCTATTCTAACCGTCCATAAAATCACATGATGCGGGTCGGGACCCATGAATTGATTGATAAAGATCAAATGATCATAGACCTCATAAATTGACCAAACCTAATTTATTTAAGTGGGACCTCAAAGATGAATGGAGTCCACCATCTATATTCTAACCGTTAATAAAACCATATGATGCGGGCTGGGACCCATGAATTGCTTGATAAAGGTCAAAGGATGTCAAAGGATCAAATGATCATAGACCTCACAAATTGACCAAACCTAACCTGTTTAAGTGGAAACCCCCAGATGTATGGGGTCCACCATCTATATTCTAACCGTCCATAAAATCATATTATGCGGGATGAGACCCATGAATTGATTAAGAAAGATCAAAGGATTACATAGACCCAACAAATTGACCGAATATTTTTAAGTGAGACCCAGATGAATGGGGTTTACCATATTTATTCGAACCGTCCATAAAATCAAATGATGCGGGCCGGGACCCATGAATTGATTGATATAAATGTAGCACGTATGGTGTGTTGGCTTATTTAGGGATCTCATGGAGAGATTTTAGGCTTTTGAATGAAAGATGATTTTTCATGGAGAGAATTTAGGTATATTGAGTGTGTAATAGATATAGAGATTTTAGGGATAAGGGCAACTCCGGAAATGGCATTGCAAAAAGTTTGAGGTTGCGCCTGGTGTCTTTATGTGAAGAAGAGTACATCCCTTTAGTAATATAGATATTAAAGGTATTTGAAATATGGCAAAGAAAAGAATGCTTTCTATCAAAATGAGCAAAACCCTATTCAGGAATTGGCATAAGTACTACTCTTAAGGGAGTGCGTTTTTACTAGTAAGTTGGATCCACAATTCATTAAATAATACCAAATTGAATCTTAGGTTTATCCATAGAATGGAAGCAAATTTTACTGCCCATGGAGGTTGTCATCATTGACTAATAAATAGGAACAGGATATTTGGTTTGGACATTTTTCTTTAATATGGAATCTTTGGATTATCATCTCTTGATGTGGATTCTTGGTTTTCCTTTGGGTTTGATGTTTTGTATAAACATTAGTTTCTGAAAACTAGAATTTACATTGACAATCATTAACTTATTGGTAAATATATGCAGTTAAATAAGGATTATTATATATTTGATATAGGGTCGATACCTACCTTACTAGTTAAAAATAAGGTCGGTGCCGACATAGGTTTTCTATTTTTTTTCTCACAAAGTTGTAACTTTTCACGATAATAGGGTCGGCACCGACCTTAGATAGTGTAAATTAAGTTCTGCATCGACCACATGCCAAATTGGTAAAAAAAGAAGGGCTTTTCAGCCTAATTGCTCTAATTGATACAACAACATCTAAAGTACTTGATTTGGTCTCACGTGCACATTAACTATCATTTCTGGTAAAATCCTCGCTACACTTAGCGTAACTATACAATCTATTTGAGGCACCATACCAAACTAATGTATTGTCTGTTCATTGCTTAGGCCTAGGAACACCCAACCGACCGCACAAACTACGCACCAACGCAATATCAACATTTTAGGGGATAACATCTATCAACAATTCAGGATTTAGGCCAACCCTACCCTAAACGTCACTCAAATTCCATATGGGATAATGGGACGCCCCCAATCTACTCCTAACAACCACACAACTAGAGTCCTAGACGATCTCGAAAAAGGGTCAACCCAAATCTGATTTGACCCATTTTTACAACCTTCTTTTTCTATATTACATTTTGTCCCATTACAAAATGGACACAATGTCAACCTAACCCCAATGGAAATAGGCCCTTATTCATACTGTGCGTGGCCCAAACCAAAAGGTTCCTATCCAAGTTTGGGTTTTGGTGTGCTTTAATCTTTACAATTGTTGGGCCGAACCCAAGTTGAGCCCTAGACATTATATGCCTGGATCTTGAATATGTTCAAGAGACGATTTGAGTCAATGATCCAGACCATTAATTTTAACGGACTCAACTGACAGCTACTCTCTCACACAGTCCGACCGTTGAGAAATGAGAGAATCCATTCCCAACTGAATGCCAACTTTTGAAAAAAATAGAAAGTCTCTTTCTTCCCAACTTCTCTCAATAATTCCATTCTCTGCTTCGTTATTTAACATCACCTTCGTTTTCTTTCTCTTTCACTTCTTTCATTACTCTCCTTTCTTTCACGTTCGTCTTCAAGAAAAAGATAATCCATCCATGGCCTCCAATCAGGACTGGCACCGCATTCAGAACTATACACTCGATATTACAACTGAAGGATCGATGGGAAAGCCAGGAGAAGGGGAAGAAAAAGAGGCGACATTATCACTTCGGTTTGAAAGAAATAGAAACCTGGCTGGCCCGTTCACCAGATGGAGCTGCGTTCTTTGAAGTGGATCAAAGAGAGACTTCCAGCCCATGGAGTCATTTCACCACATGCATTTCCGATCTGTGGTTTCCAGAGAGTTTGGATTGGTTTCTTGCCTACGCAATTTCTGAAATGGGTATTTCAAATTGGCAGGCTGCTGATCAGATGAGGATGAAGTTGTCATCTTATGTAAATGAGGTAGCCATGAACGTTAATACTAGGGAAAGATGCTTCAAGAATCTATCCATTCAGGTCACAATTGAGCTTTCAACTGATTATTGGTTTGATGAATCATGGGTGGTCAACCGGGCATTGAGAGAATCACAAATTTCAAATTATAATGTCGGCTTTGGCGCGGTTTCCTGCGACAGAGGCTGCGATTGCAACCGCATTATCAACCAAGATATTCAAGAAAGACGTCCAACAATCCAAGGAGAGCTGTACGGTTTGTTTGGAAGAGCTGGTTGAGGAGACCCAACTCAACCAATTGCCCTGTCTCCATTTGTTTCACAGAGATTGTATCATAGAATGGCTGAGACAGAGCAACTGTTGCCCCGTGTGTCGGTTTAAGGTTCAAGAAGAGGCTGCTTAATTCTTTTTTTTCTTTATGTTATCTTTGTAATTTTGACATGACTCTGTGTATTTGTTAGGTTCATGATGGTCGACAATATAGTTTTAGTTCCTTTTTTTTACTTTTTTTTTGTAAATTTCATGGAGTGATATACCTGATATATGGATAGAGGCAATTATGTATACTCTTTATACTGTTGAATTGAATCAGATGTACTTTCTTTCTTTCATTCCATTTGGATTTCTTTGCTTGTGTTTTCTTTGTGGTTTGAGGTTGATGACATTTCAAACTTTCAATCTACAGTCTTTTCCCAATTGGAAGTAGGTAGTTATGCTGCATTTTGATCCTAAATGCCTATTTGTTAACAACCATTTAAATGGTCGGGCCTTCAAATTTTGTATATATTGGAGCACCCCTTCAGTTACCGTCGTCTATTTTTAAATCAGAAACAATATTAAGCCACCAGCATGCTTGATTCTGGCCCAAGTTCAGCCATGACATTTCTATTCAGGATTAGACTTATAAATGCACAGTTGGGCTCCTTTGAACTTGGATGCTCTGCAACCAGGTTGCAAAGAACAAAACAACACTTCGGTTATCTCAGGCTTTTCCAACCGAAAGGAAACATGTTACCCAGCCAAGGAAAATTCAATATGGGACTTTGGTTTGGGGATGAGCACAACTATGAGAAAGGTTTTCATTAGTGTCTATATATGTTACTTCAAGTTTTTTTTTTTTTTTGGGTAAAATTTGAGTAAGTTGTTAGTAGTTAAGACTTAAGATGGTGTCTTATCTTTTCATTTCAAATGTATGAGTTTTCCATTTTTTTATCTTTAATTTTGAGAAATTTTTAGAAGTTTTATGGCAACAAAACTTTGCTGAAGCTCATCATGCAAAAGTCAGAACCCCCAATTAAATCCATTGCTCTAGAAAACCTAATTGCAGCTTGTAGTTGATATGACTAGAACTTACGAAAAGGACAGCAACCTCTACCCCATGTAGTTTGGTCTTGCATTGGGACGGGTGCTGCAGTCATAATCCCTCATCTACAGGATGTGATCTCCTCTTGTTCATATTATTGTTTTCTTTTTCAGTTTCCATTATGTTTATTATCCTTCGAGTTAGTGAAAAGAAAAGAACTTACAAGGATAAAATATATAAAGAGCAGGAGTGTCAATTTTTATCAGTATTTTAGTTTGCTATTGGCTCCATTCTGTGTTTAGAATTGAATCTAGTTTGCATGTTGGTCGAGACTGCAGTCAAGTAAGGTCTTGGAAGGAAGAAGTCAGTACCTGAAAGAACTTAACCTCATTTGAAAAGTAGCAGCAGCAGAAGAAGAAAAAATATTTGTTCATATAAAGGACCGATTGAGTGAAAGTTAAATCACATAGCAGAACCGAAGAAACTCAATTCAGCAGTTGCAACATTCAGTTGAGTTTTCAATACATAGAGCACCTTAGCTCAAGCCTTTCAGCTGAAAGAAAATGTCATATGGTATACCATTGATTTATTGATTTTCATGTAATTCACTCTCAATCATCCAACTTGTATCGTGCATCTTTTCTTGCCAACTCAGTTTTTCATGCTGCTGAGGCAGTAGCCTTCATTCTCTGTCATCTTACTGATTACCTGAATGTTGCTTTTCTCAAGTTGAATTGTCTCGATCTGTCTTTGAAATGCCTTGATTTTATTAGGCTTTCATTCAGCGTGGCCACGCCCAGCTTGAGCGACCCGTGGTCAGGCATGGCCACCCGCTGAATTTAAAGCATATCATGCCATGTGTGGGGGGACACAATGTAAAAGTAAAAAGAATTTCTTGGGGGGACAAGGTGAAAAAAGCATAAAATTACCAATATAATTGGGGTATTTTTAAAATTTTGTTGGGGTTTTGGGTGGGTGGGGTTTTTTTTGGCAAAGAATACATATGAACTCATGGTCAAATGAGCTCCACTGAAGGATCATTGAGGGGTGAAGGATCTAGGTGTAGCAATGAAGGTACGATTGTTACATTCCTACAATTTGAATTACTAGGGTGGTGGCAGGGATGCGGGGTATTTTGTCACTTCCCCTTGATAAAGTTCCCATTAGAAGGGAAATAATTTGATGGTCATTTTTGAAAATCTACATTTGTTTCTTATATTTGAACCATTTTTAGAAATTATAGTGTTTTAATTCATATGTATCAATCTTACAGAGTTTCGATAAGATCCAACTTGGTGTTTTTTGGCGGGAGCAGTGTCATTCCTAGTTAGAGATGAGGAGTATCCGCTGGCATCACCAGAATCAAGGAAACTTATTGAATCTCTATAAATAGGAGATTGAGCCCTAGATCTAGTAATCCAATGAGTTAATGAGAGATCACCTTAAGTGATTTCTGTTGGATTACATGTTACATGTTCTGCCTTAAGTTCTGATAGTTGAAGCTATAGGGTCCTTGACACTCAACAGGTGCTGAAGTTCCCAACTTTGTACATTTTCCATGGTTGTTTACTCTAACTAATGTTCTAATGGGCTCCTATCATGGATAGGGGGAGTCCGGCAAAACATGTTAGAACATTTCATTTTTAAATCTACAGCCATTTCTTAATTGGGAGTAGGTAAATGCAGTTTTTTTTATCTTTAAAATCTATTTGTTAATAACCATTTAAATGGTTAAGGCCTTCTAATTCTGCCTCAAGCTCAGCCCATGATCAGAACAGAATTAGAAGAACTGATGTGTCCCTTGGAACTTGGTTGCCTTGCACTCAGGTGGAAAAGAACAAAACAATAATGACTTTTGGTTGTCTCAGGCTTATCCAACCAAGAGAAGGCCTGTTAGAGAGAAGACTAGTTACCCAACCAAGAGGAAAATTCATTATGGAAATTTGGTTTAGGGTGAGCAAATAATTCTTATTAGTTTCTATATATTGTGATTTTTGTGCTAATTTTTCCTTCATGAATAAGTATAAAAACTTGAACTTGCTTGATTTTTATGTGTTCTTGTAAATGGGCAAGAATAAAATTGGTACTGGTGCAAGCAGCAGCATGTTACTATGAAAGCTGTTAATAATATCTACATATATTGGACTTGCTAGCAAGTTTTAGTAGTCACTTTAGATTATCTCTTCTTCTTTTTCTTTTTTTCGTATCAACTGTATGAAACTGTCATTTCTTTTTTCCTTTATATAAGAAGTTTTCTGGTAACAAGACTTTTCTACTATATGCATTCTGCTGAAGCCCATCATTAGAAAGTCCAAACTCCCAGTTAAATACCATTGCTATAGAAAGCCTAGTTACAGCTTGTAATTGATATGGCTATTAACATAGTTAGGATAAAAACTGCGAACTCTTACCACATTTGGGCTTTGGTCTTGTGTTGGGATGGAGTACTGTAGTCATAATCCCTCATCTACATGGTGGGATCTCTTCATTATACTTGTGCTTTCTTTTTCAGTTTTCGTTATGTTATTATCCTTTATGTTAGTGAAAAGAAAAGAAGAAAAATTCACAAGAAAAAAATAAGAAAAGAATACTATTGTTTTCATTCGATTTCTAAAATTCAACTTGTCAGAGTGTTTGTCTAGACTGAAGTCAAGAAGAGTCTTGGAAGGAAGAACTCACTTGAAAGAATTTAACCACATTTAAAAAGAACAAAAGAAAATTCTCATTTAAAGAACCTGATTGAGGGAAAGCTAAATAACTCAAGAAACTCAATTCAATAGTCATAGCAGTCAGTTGATTGTTCAAAACACAGAGTGTAGCTCAAGCCTTTCAACTGAATGAAAAATCATCTGGTATACCATTGACTTATTGATTTTTTTTAATGCAAATCACTCTCAGCCACCTAAATTTTATTGTGCATCTTTATTGCCAATGTAGTTTTCATGTTGCTTAGGTAGCACCCGCATCCTCTCTGTTATCCAACTACTTAACAGCATGTTGCTTTTCAGAACTAGAATTCTCTCAAACTGTCTTTGTAATGCCTAGATAGTGTTAAGATTTTTGGTCTGGCCTATCACACCATGTGTGGCCCACAGAGAATCTCACATTGATAAAATCTCAAGTTGGTGTTTTTTGCATGAGGAGTCTCATTCCTAGTCAAATATGTGGGGCATATCTGCTGGCAGCACTGGAATCAAGGAAACTCCAAGAATCTCTTAAAAACAGGAGATGGAACCCCATGTCCAGTGCCTACTTAAAATGTGATCACCTCGATGATGACGATTGGATTGCACAAAGTCACAGGTCGATATTGTGAATTCATCTGAAACTTGTAAGTTTGGCAATTCAAATTACCAAACATGTATGTGGACCATTCTCTTAAACTACCCCAACCACCCCAATTCAACTTTTAAGATGTAATCTAGAGGACCCAACAACTTGGGACCAAAAGGCTCTCACCTGTTTTTTTTTTTTTTTTGCTTTCATTTTTGTATCCCAGAACTAATCATTTGAGCAAGAGACCAGGGCGCCTCTTTCCGTGCCTCATTCCTCCCTAGTTTCTTCAAAACTCCTCTATTGAGATTAAAGTAAATTTTTTTCTATTTCTAGAAGTCCCTCAAAGAAATATTCTAGTAGCATTTTTTTTTTTGTTGCTATCGGAGGGTTCCCAACCATTTGGGCCGGACTAATCTCATTGGGCCAAGAGGGAAGATAGGTAAACTCCTCTGTAGCCCCAGTGTGGTAGTGCAGTTTCGAACCTACAACCTCCGAGTGCAAACTGTGGTCCTAGGCCAACTGAACCCCAATATTCACTCATCGCTTATCAAGATTTAGGCCTGATTATTGGGGGCCACATTTTCCAATGTATCAAAAGGTAATCTAACCTAAATGATCAAGGTAGGGTAACCATATCCCGCCTAATGGATCTGTTTGCACTATTTTGATTAGTTGAATGTGATTATCTTAGATTGTGGATTTTGAGTAATTTGAGGAAAATATATATATATATATATAAAAGATCCAACAAATAAATCTGTGGGTTGCAGTTTTATTATCCAAATCATTAACATTCTCAAACTCATGATAATCATCAATACAATTCAAGTTCATATATATCTTTTACATTTTAATAGATTTTGAGAATTTTGCGAAATGCGTCAAAATAATCCAAATATATTTGAACCACTTAATGTACTTTAATCATTTGAAAAGTGAAAATGAACATTTTGAGAAAGATGATAAAGTGTTGAACGATCCCAAATTTCGAATTACTATTTTGAAATTAAAAGAAGAAATGAAATGAAAAACACTACTTTGATTAGGTCTTACAGTGAATCAGAAAGATGTCACCATAGTTCTTTTGTAGATCTCGAAGTGAGCTATCCAGTTTGTGCTCATCTGCAATGCCTGCATTAAATAATTTTTAAAAAGTGTCCTTTATGTGCAAAAAATTGTTGCATCAACCGGTGGAAGATGAGCTACATAGAAAATCTCAGTGGTTTTTCTTTTGTTAGGCAAATGTGCCCCCAAAGCCTCTATATCAGTATGGTGATAGGAGATGGCGTTAGGCGAAATATGAAAATATAACATCGAAAATGTTAGACATTAATAAATATCTAGACGTTTAGAAGATAAAAATGATCTAGCAAAAGATAAGCAAATTGGCAATAAGTATATGAATGCAGAGAAACTGAACAAAAAAAGGGACCTACGGAGTTTTCGAGAACAAAAGGAAAAATAAGAAGAAGCAGCACCGTGCCGTGAGGAATACCTACCTAGAGAGAGACGATGGCGGCGTGCCAACGCCCGATAAGAAGTGTGATTTGAGGGTCTCTTCTAATTTGGGGATTTTAGAGAGGGAGAGAGAGTTTGCCGAAACAAATGGGGGCTAGATAATTTTTTAAGTGGGGGCTTAACTGATTTGTCTTTAGGGACCTCATGGGCATTTTTCCAATTGGGTGGGGGCTTCAGCCCCAAGTCCCTGTCCGCCCCTGATAGGGTCTACCTACTGATGATCCGAACAATTAAAATTAAATGTCATCAGCTACAGTAGCATATCTTCAAATTTAACTTTGATAACCCACCATAGGATTCAATATATGATAGATAATGTAATTACCGCATATGATTAATAATGCATAATATTATACAAATCACATTATAAATCAAGCCAAAACATAGCAACACCAAAAACTGAAAATTGGAACGGATTACCGTTCCTAATCCGTCTGTTCCTAATCCGTTAATCCCTTCCAAAATTTTGGAACGGATTAACGGATTAGGAACGGATTTACGGATTAGGAACGGGTGGATTAGGAACGGTAATCCATTTCAATTTTCTATTTTTGGTGTTGTTATATACAACAACTTGGCATGAGGGGCCACCTTGAATATCTGAGAAAACCCAAGCATTACAAAGACAGATTGAGACGATTGAAGCCGTGGAAAGCAACATGCAGGTAATCAGTTAGATGATGGAGAGAATGCAAGCTACTACCTAAGCAACATGAAAATTTGAATTGGCAAGCAAAGAAGCAGAATACAAGTTTTAGATGACTGAGAGATATTTACACAGAAAATCAACAACTCACATATACCAGATGATTTGTCATTTTAATTGACAAGCTTGAGCAGTGCTCTACGTTTTGAATACTCAACTAATTATTGTGACTGCTCAATTGAGTTTGAGTTCTAGTACTTGATTTAA
This sequence comes from Litsea cubeba, assembly GCA_012931725.1. NCBI lineage: Eukaryota > Viridiplantae > Streptophyta > Magnoliopsida > Laurales > Lauraceae > Litsea > Litsea cubeba. The sequence continues at coordinate 82,092,962 of CM022951.1, read as the reverse complement.
CCTTCACTCATTAAGGTTCGTTATAAGAACAATTCTTTTATTTTATTTTATTTTTTCGTTTTTGATATGGTCAAGTTCTGTCAAGAAGTGAGTTCTTCCTTCCTTGACTTCTCTTGACTGCAGTCCCAACGAACATGCTGACTAGATTGAATTTTAAACAATGAAGACATTAATGTTGTTTTCATACTTTGTTCGATCTTGTGAGTTTTTCTTCTCCACTTTTTACTAACAACAAAGGAATGGAAACATAAATAGAACAAGAGATCCGTCATGTAAACAAGGATTATAACTAAAGCACCCCATCCCAACATAAGGCCAGACTATATATCGTAGAGATTGGAGTTTTGTTGTAACTATATATGTTCATAGCCATATCAACTACAAGCTGTATTTAGTTTTTTTAGAGCAATGAGATATAACTGGGGGCTTTGACTTATGATAGGCCTCAGCAGAATATGTATATATAGTATTTAGTCAAGTTTTGTTGCCATAGAATTTCTTAAATGAAGGGGGGAAATGGCAGTCTCTTACAGCTGAAACAAAAAATGAAGAGACCATCTTAACTATTGACTTCCTAGCAAGTCCAATATATGCACATATTATTAATACTTTCCATTGTAACATGCTACTGCTTGCACCGGGACCAGTTTTATTCTTGTTACCATCTACAAGAACACTTAAAAATCAAGCAAATTCGGGTTTCTATACATGCTTATGAAGGCACTATTCGTAAAACGAACATCGAATGGAACACTAAAAGAACATTGCCTAGAATTTGCTCACCACAAACCAAAGTTCCATATTGGATTTTCCTCTTGGTTGGGAACATGTCCTCTCTAAAAAGTTTTACGTTGGTTGGATAAGCCCAAGATTAAACAATACTTGTTTTATTGTTTGCCGCCTGAGCGCAGGGCGTCAAGTTCCAAGGGGCCCAAGAGGGCATATGTAAGTCCAGCCCTGATATAAATGTCAATGGGCTGAACTTGGGCTAGAATTAGGCATGCCGCTGGCCTAATCATGCTTTGGGCTTCAAAAAATATGGGCCCAACTGATGGGGTGCTCCAACTTTTACAGAATCAGAAGACATTAACCATTTAACTGGTTGTTAATAAATAGATCTTAAGATCAAAGTGAGGAAGTTACCTACTTCCGATTGAGAAAGGGCGAGCAATATAACACCATTTAAGATTAACAACCCATGGAAAATGTACCAAGTTGAGAACTTCAACATCTGTTGCACCACGAGACCCTATAGCTCTAAAAATCAGAACTTAAGGTAGAACATGTATACTGTAATCGAATGGAAATAGCATACAAATGGATGGATTGAGTAAAAGAAACCGTTTTCAATTTTAAACTGTTATCTGTAATCATATTTGTCGCGCCCTTTGACTGCTCACTAAAGATATCCAGAAACCTGATTTGAATTATTTAGTATCCTAAATTTATTTTCTAGTAGCAAACGATTACTCAATGGAGTTTTTTCTTCTAGCCTACTGTAACTTGTTTTCCATAGTAAAGATCCTGTAATGAACCTCTTTACAGTTCTCGCACTACCAACGCTCTCTAGCGAACAGGTTGACAAATCCATTTGATCTGATCTTGTACGTCGTCCGCTATCCTGGAAGTGTGTCTAACAAAAAATATACAGTTTTTTAGGAAGTCAATTATTCTTTATAAATCCACCCATCACCTCAAAATCTCTCTATCAGACTCCTCTTCCCAACACCTCACATTGCTCCTAACCAATCCAGCCTAAGGCCCTTATACCCTCATTACAAGGGTTTGTGGCTCCACCAACCACTCAAAAAGAAGAGACTTATGGAAAGTGTTGATAGACTCTTCTTCAACTACCCTGCCATGGTGTGTCCTTTGTGACTTTAATGCAACCCTTGGCCATGAAGAAAAACTTAGCATCCGCCAATCTAGCCCCTCCTCCCTCGAAGATTTCCAAACAGCAGTTATGCTAGCTGGTCTGCAGGACATAAATTTTTCTGGGAACCAATATACCTGATTCAACAATAGGAATGGCCTCTCGTATGTTGCAGCTAGACAAGACAGAGCCCTAGTCAATCATCTCTGGCTGACCACCTACTCAGATCCCTTAGTCCTTCACCTAGCCAGAATCTCCTCCGACCACAGCCCAATCCTCCTGAGTCACAACAAACCAATCCCAACCCCTAATGCCCCTTTCAAGTTTGCAAACAGGTGGTTGCTTCACCCATCCTTCCAAGAAGTTGTCAAAACCAGCGGGAAGCATATACAGGCCCTACTAGTAACCCTCAATTCATTCTAGCTCAAAAACTCAAATCCCTGAAACAAACTCTAAAGCAATGGAGCAGAAACACCTTTGGCACCATTCACCATAACATCTAGGAAGCAGAGGCTCAAGTTCAACAGAAACAGCAGCTCCTTGACTCCACCCCTTCAAAAGCTCTAAGAGTAGATCTTTTGACAGCCAAGTCAGCTCTTCATGAGGCCCTCAAAGCCCAAGAAATTCACTGGCAGTAGAAATCAAGAATTTCTTGGCTGAAAGAGGGGGACCAAAATATGAACTTATTCTATCAATCGGCCAAGGCTAGAAGCTCTCACAATAAAATAAGCCAAATCTCAGTAGCATGCACCATCCTGGAAGACCAAGCATCCATCTAAACAGCAGCAGTAGATTTCTACTCCAACCTCCTTCAGTCTCACCAAGTCCCCCCATGCCCTCAGCTCTTTCAAGTTGACAGCCCCAAGGTCTCAATCTCAGACAATTCCTCCCTAACTAGTATGCCTTCTGCAAAAGAGATAAAAAAAATTCAAAAAAAAAAAGCAGCCTTCTCCTTGAAGCATAATAGCTCCCCAGGGCCAGATGGATTCAATGGGGTGTTCTACATCTCCACTTGGAGCATCATTGGTGTTAGACCCTAAGTATTTGCAATTTGATGTCCTGCATTTGCATATCAGTCATATCATTAGGTTCATTTCCATTCCACGTATTTCTTCTTGAAAATCATCTTTTAACTCAACCTACTCATGTTTTGATTTAAAACTTCTTTTTGGTTGATTTGAACCTTGATTTTAATCATGTTTTTCTTGATGAAAACAATGCAAAAGGACACCCTTCAAATCTGAGTCTTTAACCATTTCAAAAAGTTCATTTCTCAAAACTTCAGATATTCAGAAAATTGACCTAACCAGTCTGTCGGTCAAGCCATCGGTCCCCATCGGTCCACCCACAAGTGAATCAAGGTGAACCGATAACTCCATCGGTTCTCATCGGTCAGCCTATCGGTTCACATCGGTCCACCGATAGTGCATAAAATCTCAGACCAAGACTCATCGGTTCCAAAAACAGACAGCACCTTTTTTGATGATCAGTGTGCTATCGGCTCGGCTGTCGGTTCCTCATCGGTCAACCGATGAAGAACGGTCAACCGACGAATGCAAAAGGGTCAGGTAAACTTTAAAAAATGTGACCGTTGCATATGACCGTTGAGCCATCGGTCAACCGACAGCTAGTTATCGGTTGACCGACAGGCATCCGTTGGACCACTTTTTCTATAAAAAGCAAGTTCATTCCAAGAAAAAAGATGATGAGAATAGAGGCCATTGTTGGTGTTTTTGATGCCTAAGCAAAAGGAATGAACTAAGGAAGCTTGTGTGGTCAAAAGGAAAAGCTAAAGCTTGATCTCAAGAATTTAAACTCTAGTAAGCTTTAATTTCCTTACTTATATGTTTTATGCTTTGTCTAAACTATTGGTAAATGTTTTTAAGCATATAAACTATGATGTGTTGAATCCTCTACTTCCTTAATCTTTGATTTAAGTCATAGGATTCTTCACCTTGATTTCAAAACAAGTTTGTTTTATAAACTTTGTTAATCATGCATTGCCAAAATCTTTGATTTCTTTTATGTCATGATTCATTAACTTGTTTTGAATCTTTCCTTGTTGTTTTCATTCATTTAAACCCTTGTTGAATTAATTTGGTTTTGAAAACAACATTGCACATGCATCACATGTTTAGACTAAATCATTTCATACAACTTGTGAACCCTTGTTTTATCATATCTTCTACAAGTTTGTATTTGGTACATGTGATTTGCATATTACTTCAATCATACCTTTTTATGTGCATTAATCTTTTAAATGCTTTTAGCATAAATTGATTGAGCCTTCATTTTTAACTTGATTGAAGTATTCACTCACACACTTCATGAGCATTCATCTTTTCATTACTTATAGTGTTGTGTGAGTTAGTTTTTCATTTTCATATTCGCCTAGTTAGAGGCAATTTCATTTGAGCTTAATTGTAATCTCTTAGAGTGTTTTGTCAAGACACTTTCCTTGAGAGTAATCATTTTCTTTGTAAGGTTATTGCTTAGCCATATAAAAGCATTGTGTAAGGGTTGTTGTTTAGCCTAGAAAAACATCATTGTAAGGTTATTGCTTATCCTTGGAAAGCATATTGTAGAGGTTATTGCTTAGCCTTTTGAAAAGCACAATAGTGGAAATCTGGTGGGGTGTTGGACACACAAGCCGGTAGTGGATGTAGGCATTGAGGCCGAACCACTATAAATCCTTGTGTTATGGTGATTGGGTTGTGGTGATTGATTTGTTTCTTTTCCGCATCTATTGTCATAATCATCACATGTGACTAGTTTATTTTAAAGAAATTAAAATTGGTCATAATTAGTCATTAAGTGTAGATCACCCTATTCACCCCCCCCCCCTCTAGGGTTAAGATCCCGGACTTTCAATTGGTAGTTCAGTAATTCAGGCAGTTCAGCAGTTTTTTCCACTTAAAAAAAAAAAAAAACTCCTTAAAGCTTCAAATGCCTACTTCCTAGCCCTCATCCCCAAAACCAAGTCTCCGGCTACCTTCGTTGACTTCAGACCAATAAGCCTGCTTAACTTCTCCTACAAAATTATTTCAAAAATTTTAGCTTCTAGGCTTTCCAAACTTCTACCTAACATAATATCCCCCCATTAGGCAGCTTTCATAAAAGGCAGAAGCACAAATCAGCACACTGCCATGGCCCAAGAGCTTTACCAGAAGCTCAACTCCAATCTCAAGAAAGGGGCTTTCTGCCTCAAACTAGATATAACAAAAGCTTTTGATAAATTGGAATGGCCCTTTCTCTTTGCAGCTCTAAAGTTCTTCAACTTCTCAGAAGATTGGATCTCCATGATCAAAGAATGTGTCTGCACCTCTAAGGGCTCTGTCCTCATCAACCGCCTTCTCCAAGGCTTCTTTGGCTCATCTTGTGGCCTAAGACAAGGACACCCACTGTCCCCATATCTTTTCATCATTGCAGAAGAACTCCTGAGCCTTCACCTTCTCAGCCTCCAAACACAAAAGATTATCCACCCCCTCTCCAATGTCCTCTCAACTCCCTGTCACCTTATCTTTGCTGATGACATCTTAATTCTCATGAAAGGAAGTACCCACAGTGTAAAAGCCTTGCAGGACCTCCTTGAGCTCTACCAATCCACCTCTGGCCAATTCATCAATCTTCAAAAGAGCATCCTCAAATTTGGTAACTGTGGCCACAAAAGGAAACGCAAAATAAGCTCTATTCTTGGGATCCAAGAAACCTCAGCACAGCTTACCTACTTGGGCATCCATCCCTATAGTACTTGGAACCCCTAAAAAGAAGAACTTCTTTCCCTTCTTAGACAGAGTCAACGAGAGACTGCAGTCCTGGAAAGCCAAATTCCTATCCTTTGCAGGCCACCTCATTCTCATCAGACATGTGTTATCTAGTATGGCTATTCACCTGGCTGCCACCTTGCCTATCCCCTCTTCTACTTGCAAAGCTCTGGAAAGAGCAATGTGACAATTCCTCTCGTCAGGGAATGCAAATTCTTCAAAATTCAATTATGTCAGTTGGCCATTATTTCCCTCCGAAAGTCAGAAGGAGGCCTGGGCATCTGAAGACTCTCTGAAATCAATACAACTTCTTTCATTAAGCTCGGATGGCCGGCATCAATTGGTAACTCTCTCTGGTCATCCTGGTTCAAAACCACACATTTCAAGCATCATCCCATCTGGAGCCCGGCTAACATTACTTATGGCTCCTGCATCTGGAGGAAAATAAGAAATCTTGCTATTCACATCCAGCAAGGAAGTTCATGGGTATATGGAAATGGGCAGGACATCAATGCCTAGCATGATCCTTGGGCTGACAATCTTCCCTTTTCAGCTAGATTCCCTAATTATACATTTCCTTAGGATCAGAGGCTATCTTCCCTAATTTAATCTGGAGCCTGGATCATCCCTTCTCACCTACCTCCAGAAATCCAGAGCTACCTCTCAGACTCCATCTCTCCCCTCCCCCCTGCTCAATCCACCAACGATTCTCTCAGATGGAGAGACTCTTCTGATGGACAGCTCACTCTGAAGGCTGCCTGGAATCTCATTCGAACAAGAGCCTCTACTTTGATCTAGCCTCCCTTCATCTGGAATGGCATTTGTCTCCAGAAAGTCTGCTGCTTTGGATGGCGCCTTATGCATAACAAGACTCCAACAGAAAATTGCCTGAAGAGCTTGGGTTTTTCTTTATCCTCTAGATGCAACCTTTGCTACCAAGAAGTAGACTCCTCAGGTCATCTCTTTTCAATTGTGACAAAGCAAAGACCAAATTATATGGGCTACCAGAATGGATTACTACTAGTTCTTAATTTAACCAATCAATGCAGCGAAAATAAACAATCAGACGAACTAGCAATTAAATCTACCAAGCAATCACCACAAGAAGGCAAACACAAAATATAGGGTGGAAATCCTATCCAGGGAGAAAAACCACGAACCAGAAATCAAGAGTTCACAAACAGTTACAAGATGTACTCACTAGCTCCTTTACCTGGGTCTGTACCTCGACCTAAGGACTGTCGTTATTCTTGCAAAGAATCCACTAACACGACATCCACTGTGCCTCGTTCTCCTTACTTAATCTCCTCGCACATTGCTAGTCAAGATGAACTATCTTCTCCTTCGAAAAGCAAAAGCAACAATGACCTTCTAGAGCATCCTTCATAACAGTCTCTCAATAGCTCTAGAGAATAAACTCTCTCTAATAATCTCTCTGACTTAGATTAATGAGAGTGGTGGTTCTTACGATTGAGAGTAATACCCTATTAATAGCCCCAAATTCGTGCCCAATACTTAGAGCACAAGTAGGACTCAAACCGAGAAACAGAGTTTCAAAGGGAAACAGATTCGTGTAAAATAGGAGACTTTCCCGTTTTCTGCGCACCAGTTCGCTCGAGCGAACCCTTCATCCACTCGAGCGAATGAGGTTCTGTCCCGCGATCGCTCGAGTGAAGGCATGGGCGCTCGAGCGGACTCCTTGCTGGACCGATGAAATGAAAATTCAGCACAGTATTCTTCCAGCTTTCTTCTTCTAAACCATTCAGGTTTTTCTTCTTAGAGTCCTCCCCTCTTCTATCTTCAGAGTCCTTTTCTAAATAAGAAAAACAACACAAAGACTCCTAGAGTTTTGTCCAACATGAATTAGCCAATAAAAAATACTAACAGTCTCCCCCTTTGGCAATTCATGGACAAAACTCATACAAATGATCTACCCAAAAGAAAAGGGAAATTCTACCGGCACATAATTTTTTTCTTTTCCCACACAATCTCTCTCTACACACATTACTAAAATTTAAAATGTTAATTAGTTCTTTCCACCTAAACTACCCATCCCTTCATTTCCTTCTTTCCTTCCCACACATAGGTGTTCGGAAGTATAAATCCGAACAGATGCATTATGTTCAGAACTATACATCCGAACATTTGGCATATGTTCGGACCTGAAAGTCCGTACATATCGGAAACCTATAACTCGTTCTAGGCGAGAAAAAAATTAACAAATCTCTATCACACACAACCACAGGCCAGTCATTCCTTGCTTTCTTCTTATCAATCACAAGATCTCCCTCTGTTTCTATTCTAGTTTTGTTCTTGTGTGCTGTGCATTTCTCTTAGTTATACACTTCTTCAGTTGTTGGTGCATTGCCATTGTTCTTGCAGCTATTGATTTGAAGGGGGAGTCGCTGATTGCAGCGAGAGAAAGGAAAAGGGGGAAAGACCCAAACTTTTCTGTTGGGTGTTCTTGTTCTAATGAAAATGTCGCATTCCAGTGACATTGCTCAAAAACCCATCAATGAAACAGGGTCAGATTCCTTATCCTCTCGTTCCCACAGTGCATTGAGCTGCAACAAGCAGCAACGGCCCTTTCTTCTTTATCCACTTTGCTCACCACAAGCAACTCGAGCTCTTCCTTGTGTTTTTGGATATTTTGGTCATTTCATATAGGGGTAAAAATGTAATAAAAAAATAAAAAAATTCCTTGTGTTTGAAAAGAAAAATTTTGTGTGCCAATAGCAGCACTCAAAGAAAACTCAAAATACAATGAATTTTTTTAAAAAAAATCAGCTCCTGTAGATGTTTGCTTGCCTGTTTTTTTCTCCCCCTAGTTTCATTATTTTCTCCCTTTTGGCCATAATTGACAGACAATTATCTTCAAGCAGCTTCTGTCAATCTGAATTCTGCAGCTCCCCCTCAAAATGATCTTCGTATTAGAATTAGGGTGGGGGGTATGATTTCGCAGATCAGGGGTGATGAAGCTTCGACACACACCCTTGCAAGTACTTCAGCAAAGTGTATACCAACACGGAAGATAAATCTTCTTTCTTAACCTAAACAACTTTGGCATTCTTTTTAAGCTCAGTCTTCTGTGTTTTCCATTGCATTTGATTTGGTGACTTTCGCAGCTTATTGCAATGAGGTCTAATGTGTCCTTTAATTCCACAATGATGACAAGTGGGAATTCTTTCAGGGCGTGACATATGTTTCTTCTTGGCAGCTGTATTTGCAACATGAACAGCAGGATTATTAACAACTGAATTTGGAACAAAACAGTTAGTACATTTGGCTTTAGATGTAGATGCCCCGTCAACGTAGCCAATGCCATGCATATCTGTCTTTGCCTTTGGACTGCACAGGATGTCATCAAGCTTTTTGGACCATGTATTCATCATGTTTATCGAAGCCTTGCTGGTTTCCAACTCAGAAAGAACTATCTTGAGTCTTCCTTGCAAGTCAGTATTTTCAGCTTTCAACGTCTTCATGTCATGATCAATCAAGTCACACTTCTGTGCTTCAGCAGTCAATTTATCTGCCAATGTGTTATTTTCTGCCTCTAAGTGACTAACCTTTGTAAGAGCTTCTGACAATTCAGCTTTCAAAGAAGTATTCTGCTCTTCAGATTCTTTCCAGCTTATAGCCACTTTTTCATTCATCTTTAGCATCTTCATGGACTTTTCAAAAAAAATCTAATATTCAGCTTGCCAATCATGTTCCGTCTCTGACTCACTAATCTCATGATCAGTCTCATTATCAGACACTGGTGGAGCAACAGAAACGGAAGTTGCCATGAATGCGAAGAATTTTTCTTTGCTAGCGTCAGGCTTTTAAGACTCAGACTTTTGATCATCTTCTTCAGAAGTATCAGCATCCCAAGTCAAATTTAAAGCCTTATTTTTTGGCTTTTTGTTAGCACAGTCACTAGCAATGTGTCCATAACCATGACACTCAAAACATTGAGTCCTTTAGAAGATTTTTTCTTTATAAGATTTTTAAGGATTTTCAAATCACTTTTCTTCCCCTTCATGAATGCCTGAAATTGCTTCATAAACTGAACAGTAACTTAGGGATCTATCTCCTCGGAATCAGAATCAGAATCACTAGCAATTTTCTTGAATGATTCTTTGGAGGCACTTAAAGCAATACCACTGGATTTTGATTTCACATTAGTCCTTAGGTTTGCTTCAAAAATCTGAAGGTTGCCAACTAATTCTTCAGCTTTGAGAATATTTAATTTTTTATTCTCCTCAATAGCCACAACCTTTGCATCAAATCTTTCAAGAAGAGACCGCAAAATCTTTTTCACAATCCTATTTTCAGGAATTGGCTCTCCCAAAGTAAATGTATCATTCACAATTGCATTCAGCTTCGAATTGAAATCATCAAAAGTTTCATCATCTTCTATCTTTATGGTTTCGAAGGCTGTATACAATTTCTGAAGTTTCGACTGCTTAACAGTTTCAGTGCCTTCACAGTCTGAAGAATATCCTAGGCTTCTTTTGCAAAGTGCATGTAGATATTCTACAAAACTCAGACATATTAACTCCATTATAAATTGCATTCAATGCTTTAGAGTTATAAGTGGCAGCCAACTCTTCTTCAATAGTCCACTTATCTTCAGGTTTGAGATCAATTACCCCATCAGCAGTAATAGTGGGCAAGGAATAGCCATTCACAATAGATTTCCAAACTTTCAGATCTATGGCTTTCAAGAAGGCAACCATCCTGACTTTCCAATAAGCATAATTGTTACCATCCAAGAGAGGAGGCTTATTGGTTGAAGTTCCTTCGCGATAGATATTCATTCTAGCAAATATGGATCAACACAATAAAATAGTGCAGCCCGCTCTGATACCAATTGAAAGACCAAATTTTATGGGCTACCAGAATGGATTACTACTAGTTCTTAATTTAACCAATCAATGCAGCGGAAATAAACAATCAGACGAACTAGCAATTAAATCTACCAAGCAATCACCACAAGAAGGCAAACACAAAATATAGAGTGGAAATCCTATCCAGGGAGAAAAACCACGAACCAGAAATCAAGAGTTCACGAACAGTTACAAGATGTACTCACTAGCTCCTTTACCTGGGTCTGTACCTCAACCTAAGGACTGTCGTTATTCTTGCAAAGAATCCACTAACACGACATTCATCGTGCCCCGTTCTCCTTACTTGATCTCCTTGCACATTGCCAGTCAAGATGAACTATCTTCTCCTTCAAAAAGCAGAAGCAACAATGACCTTCTAGAGCAGCTTTCATAACAGTCTATCAATAGCTCTAGAGAATAAACTCTCTCTAATAATCTCTCTGACTTAAATTAATGAGAGTGGTGGTTCTTAGGGTTGAGAGTAATACCCTATTAATAGCCCCAAATTCGTGCCCAATACTTAGAGCACAAGTAGGACTCAAACTGGGAAACAGAGTTTCAAAGGGAAACAGATTCGTGTAAAATAGGAGACTTTCACGTTTTCTGCGCACCAGTTCGCTCGAGCGAACCCTTCATCCACTCGAGCGCACGAAGTTCTGTCCCGCGATCGTTCGAGCGAAGGCATGGGCGCTCGAGCGGACTCCTTGCTGGACTGATGAAATGAAAATTCAGCACAGTATTCTTCCAGCTTTCTTCTTCTAAACCATTCAGGTTTTTCTTCTTAAAGTCTTTCACTCTTCTATCTTCAGAGTCCTTTTCTAAATAAGAAAAACAGCACAAAGACTCCTAAAGTTTTGTCCAACATGAATTAGCCAATAAAAAATACTAACAAAAAGCTCTCTGGATGTGGATTTGCCATTGAGCTAACACAGCAGTCCCTAGCTCCTTCTCAGCCTCTTTAATCTGGGAAGCTCTCACTTGAGGGAATGATCAGGCCGGCATAAAACACATGGCAACCGCCATCATCTATGTTTTCTACTTCCTGTGAAATGCAAGGAATAAAGCTACCTTTGATGATAGGAAAATCCCCCTCCTTTATCCAGCAGCAACTCCATGAATTTCTCTCTTTCTCTTTGGGGAAAATTTTTAAACCTCTCTGCAGCAATCAACTCATATCCCTTCTCCTCTTCCTTCAAATCCCTGCTGGGTGACCCAATTCTGGAAAACCCTCTGTAGCAGTCCGTCAGCACCTCAGCCAGATCAGGTTTTTGCGGCCCCAGCATCCTTGGGTGTCTTCTCTATGCAGTTCGTCAGCCTCATCATCTGCAGCTCGCCTCCCTTCTTCAATTGGGAGTCTCCTCTCTGTAGCTCGATCAAGGCTCTTCTCTTCATCAAGGCTCAGCCCGTACGCCAGTCGTCCAAGTCAGATCAGGGCCCAGTAGCTCTGCCCTTCTTCTCCCGGTTCTCCTGCAGTTTCTAGCTTTCCCCCTTTTTTGAATTTAGCTAGCCTCTTCGCAGCATTAGAGGAAGTGTCTTCGTCTTCCGGCAATCCCCTTTCCGTTCACTTAGCCTCTCGTTCAGCTGCGATCAGCTGTTCCTTTTGCTTTTCGTCTCTGTTTTGAGCTTGAGCTATTTTTTGGGGGTCTCATTAGACCCATGTATATTCTCTTCCTCTGTATATGCTTTTCTTCTTTCTTCAATACAATTATCCTTTAAGCAAAAAAAAAAAAAAGTTCTTCCAGGATTTTGTTGAGAAGAGTTCTGGCCAACGAGTTGGCTAGATTGAAATTTTAATAAATCTACCAAAACATGTACTATACTTTTATCTTTTCAATAGAGTTCACATGTTCCAAATTCAAACTCCAAAGCGTGAAATAATCCAATGGCAAACAATTAATCTTCTTTCCTAGATTAAGCAGATGTCAAACTAATACTTGCAGTTTATTACAAAAAACTATTGTCCTAGTCTCAGTTGCAGTCTATGCCTAATAACTGTTGGTGTTGGTGGAACTGGATCTGAGAAAAGAGAGAAAAATGACTGCTTCAAAGTGCGTAATCGCTTTCCTTAAGACGTTTTCCCTTGGTGGGACCAAGTCAGCCATGGGTTAACAGGCGGGCCACTTCCAAGACACAATGAAGCCCAGCTGATGTTGATCTGCGTTTACTAGCCAGAAGACCAACCCTAAACTCGTCAGCCCTTTAAGGTCCCAATAGCATAACTACATTACCCACCGTATGCATGGTGATGATTTTCCATAAAGCATGAGAGATTAGACCCACATAATGATGATCATGCAAGTTGTTTCTCCCTGTTTCAATTTATAAAAACTAAATAGTCACTGGGAAGGGATGTGACTCTTAATTTGAGACGTGCCACTTAAATTGAAAGCAGTTTTCGGAGAAAACCATTGTCGAGGGGAATGTCTATTAGGACATAACTTAGAAGTAAACAAAACCATAACCACCTTCTTCGTCATCAGGTCAACCTGACCCATAACCAAATTGTCTCAACCCAATTAACTATATATAAATAAATGAAAATTTTCAAATATGAATTGGATTTTCAAAAGGGTTATTTCTCAAGCGATTTCAATGCTTTTTCTACATGAAAAATGCATGAATATGCTGTTATCCAAGAAAATAAAATAAAAACTTTGGAAAATCTTATTTTTGAAACTTTCAAACAATCCCCCACAATTTTCAAAAATCTCAAACAATCCCCCACAATTTTAAAAATTACAAAGAAACCCCCATTATGTTAAAAGAATATATCCCCACAATTTCAAATAATGCATCTAGACCCCCACAATTTTGAAAAATTAATTTCTACTATTGAAATCCCGAGATTTTATGCATAAATGATAGGTGTCTTGTGGACTTTTGCATTGAATATGTTGGGCCGGTCTGAGAGCCTTTATACTATAAGGCCTACACACCTTAACTATTGGGTCCTTACACAGAAATCAAGCCAACCAATCTCGGACCCCAAGCAGCCATACTCCCAAGGATCTTATCTACGCACTATTGGGCCATCCTTGGGCCTTGGAATTCTGAACTGATGCACCATGAAAAACGTATCTGAGACGTTAGCAAAGTAATTTCCTTTTAAAATTCAAGCTGATCTTCTAGCCAATCTTCTTATTTTACAGGTCGTCTAATAGTGGGTCCCATAGATTTCTTCTCTTGAGTGAATAGGAGATCCAGTGTGGATTGAGCAGAGGGAAGATGGTGTGGACGTCCAAGGGAAAGTGGACCCAATGTTGGACGTCATCATCCCTTGGGATGATTTTTTCCATAATTATATACTAGCACAAAACACCCGTGCTAAGCCCGGGCCAAAAGTAAAAATATATTAGAAATTTAAGAATTATTTTAAAATATTATTAACATAAAATAAGTCTAAAAGAAAGAAATTCATTATCTTTGAATATTAGAAGCTTTTAACACGTGATGATAATAAATATACAATGAGAAGTAAACTTACATAACATAATGCCCTCTTGAATTTAAAGGCATTGACTATTACATAAGTATGAATGTGTGTCTGTATAGGGGTAGCTCTCCTAAGCTAAAGCTTAGGTTAAGGTAAGCTCAAGTTTGTGGTGGGGCCCACCTGGCGACCCACATGGGGGTGGTGGTGTGGGGATTTCAAGGACTCACTGGGACCCTTCTCTTTGCAAAAAATTAGTCGCAACCATGGTTTCTACCATCTCCATCTAGCCTCAAAAGTTTAATGGTCAACAATCCATTCGGATCGGTACACAGTCGATCCAACGGTGCAGTAAATCCGGATCTGACCAAAAGCTAGTGGACATGTACAATTTAGGGAGGTTGTGTGTTTGGTCCATTTGGATGGACTAAGGGTGGCCCCCACAAGCGTAAACTTACAGAATTAAATGGAGATGTATGGTGCCCGGGCTCAAAAAATATAATGAAATATGTGATTCTTTTCAAAGATATTATCAGAAAAGAACAGATTTTATAGAAATAAATAAGTAGTTTATATTTATTATATATATATCTTTAATAAAAAAGAAAAAATAACTCGGTGGGGTCACATGATGTAACATCTAACGGTGAGCCTCATATCCTAATTCCTTCAAGGTGTGTCCAAATTGGACAGTGGGACCTTGCTTATGTGTCATTCTTAGGATCCTTAGTAGGATCACATTGTATAATATCTAAAGATATGCCCATATCCAAATATCTAAAAGTCGTTTAGAGAAACTGTAGGAGATATGATAACGATGTGAGTTTGTTATCTTTATTAAAAGATTGGAATGAAATGGAGAGATTTAGGGAGGTGATTTGAAAAATATAATTGAAATGGAGATTTAGGGAGGAGATTTGTTTTAGATGAGTGTGGTGGCCCACTTTTTCTTATATATTTCTTTGAAATAAGAGACTTTTTAGGGATGACGTGGCACCCTTTATAGCCCACATCTCACACCCAAAAGGCTGTATGTGATTTTATAAATATTTTTATGAGAGGAGAGACTTTTTAGGGATGATGTGGCACCCCCACAGCCCACCTCCACCTTTGCTTTAATATATATATAATATATTTTATCTATTTCCTTTTTGAAGCTGATCTTCTTATCCTTCATGGTTTCTATCTCTCCTTGCTTACTCATCACAGATCCTTCCTGTAGTTAATAAAACCATAACCACTTTCTTGGTCATCGGGTCCAACCTGACCCATAACTAAATTGGCTGAACCCAATTAACATTTTTTTTTTGAAGAGTATATATATATATATTTTGGAGTATATATATATATATATTTTTGAAGAGTATATATATTTTTTTTGAAGAGTATTTTTTTTAAACCCAATTAACTACATATAAATAAATGCAAGTTTTCAAATATGAATTGGGTTCTCAAAAAGGTTATTTCTTATGAGATTTCAATACTTTTTCTACATTAAAAATGCATGAATATAAAAAGTGTTAACCAAGAAAATAAAATCAAAACTTTGGAAAATCTTATTTTTTAAAATCTCTAACAATCCTCCAATTTTCAAAAATATCAAACAATAACCTGCATTTTCACATAATAAATCAGGTTGTAAAACAATGAACACAGGGGAATATGTAAATCTGTTCTATCAAACACAAACCACTCCTAAAATAGAAAAAATATGAATCAAATTAACAGTAATTAAAAAGGTAGATAATCTCTCCTATACCTATATCTGGTAATTTTATCCATCTAAAATTCAAAAATAAATGAAACAGAAAAAAGATTAATGCCACGTCTTGAACCTTAAATCTACATATGCATTCTCCATGAAAAATATCAAGGCAAGACAATTGTTTAACTTGGGTGTTGTCAATGAGCTTCTACATACACATGTCTTCGTTGACAAATCGTTGTTGCAGGAACTGCCTCAAAGCACACTTAGCGTTTTAGTTTTTACTTCAATTTATCAGTTGACTCCAATATCTTAATTTATCCTTTTGTTGTACCTTGAAACAAAATAAAGAGAAGAATTTAGTAACATAAAGGCACAAAATATATTTATGAACTTAGTGGATTAGCTTTTGGATAATAATATAACTACCGACCACACTGAAAAGTATAAAATAACTTGGACTCATTTTGAATATTTCTTGTCTTGAAACTCATCAAAACTGTGAAACTTATATAAAAGAGAGAAACTAAATGTCGTGAAATGAATGTTGGGGAGGAAGTCATAGGTATATTATTATTTATCATGTATGATTTGCTCCCTGTGCATTATATATGCATGATAAAATAAAGAGTTCTCTTTTTTGTATAAATACCAAAATCATACAATATTTATTTAATTTCTCGCTCTAATATCTTATTTTATGTTTTTAATTGTACCTTAAAATAAAATAAGGAGAAATTTTAAATAATATGAATGTACAAATTTATATTTATGAAATTAATATATTAGCTTCCCAAACTTACAGAAAAGCATAATATGTAACTTCGGAGATATTGAAGTTTGAAATATATGCTCTTGATTTTTTTTAAACTCATCACAACTCTAAAACATATATGAAAGAAAGAAAGTGAGAATATTATTTAAGGGAGATGCCCCTATGAGAGCATCTCTCACCTTACTATGAGAGATTGAGGGGCCCACCCTATCTCTCATAGTAAGGTGAGAGATGAGTGTTAGAAAACAAGATCTAGATCTATGATCTAGAAAAAACTTTAAACAACCAAGATCCTCCATGTCAAATCATCAAGAGATGTAAAGCGGAAAACATACCTTGATCCATTGTGAAAATTATTCGCAGGTTGTTGATCTTCCAATCCAATATGGCTACCCAGAGAAACCTTCTTTCTGATGATGGGATGTCAGAGAGAATAGGAACTTACCATATGAATTGGGGACCATAACCCTAATATATATAATAATGAGATTTGCTAATTCTAGTTTGTTCCCTCATCAAATTAGAATTAGTATTCTGGTATCTACACATTAATCCCATGACAATTATACCCTTAAGCCTTAAAACTTTAAGTCTTAATTAGATCACTTCAATTAGGCTTAACCAAAGATAGCATAACACATTTAATGGTAACATGTGTGGCCCCACATGATGGAATTTTCCAACAATCTCCCACTGGGCCATATATGTAACTTAACAAATGTGTATGACTGTATGAGCTCTAAAATTCTGCTATCATAATCTGAGGGTATATCCAAACAATCTCGTCCATTGATTATGCCGGTATAGGATCAAAGCGGTTTTCGTCATATTTAACATGACTAAACCCATCAATGGTCACGTACACCAACATAACCAAATGACATAGATCAATCATGGATGCGTAGCATGGAAAATACATGTAATGTGATCTATACATGTCTATTTCCAACTGGTCCTACTTTATTCCTTAGTGAGATCAATATTGAATACAATGTAACATAGTGAAATGTGCTGAAACTTTATTTCTGATCAGAAAAATATCCAAATACATAAATGCATAAGTATGTCCAAAATTAAACATAAAGCAATAAAATATAAAATGATACAAACTCCCACTATAGTGTGATATCCTCACACAAAATAACACCCATATGAGCAGTGTGCTCATGAAAGACCTTGGGTGGTAATCCCTTTGTAAGCGGATCCGCTATCATGGAGTTTGTCCCAATGTGCTTTATGGATATCTGTCCATCCTGTATTCTTTCCTTCACAACTAGGAACTTAATGGCAATATGTTTTGACTTAAATGAGCTCCTGTTGTTGTTGGAATATAGCACTGCTGACTTATTGTCACAATATAGTGTGAGTGGTCTTTCAATACCCTCTAGAACTCGCAGCCCAGTGACAAAATTCCGCAGCCATATACCATGGTTGGATGCCTCATAGCATGCTACAAACTCTGCTGCCATGGTGGAATCAGTAACGAGTGTCTGTTTGGCACTCCTCCAAGAAATAGCTCCACCAGCTAACAGGTAAAGGTAGCCTGATGTGGATTTCATACTGTCTTTGCATCCAGCAAAATCGGAATCAGAATACCCTATGATCTCCAACTGATCCGATCTTCTATATGTGAGCATGTGATCTTTTGTTCTCTGTAAATATCTCATAACCCGCTTGGCTGCTTTCCAATGATCCATTCCAGGATTACTTAAATATCTGCCTAACATGCCAACAATGTACGCAATATCCGGACGCGTACATACCTGAGCATACATTAGACTACCTACAACTGATGCATAGGGAATCTTTTGCATTTCCTTAATTTCAAGGTTAGTTTTAGGGCACTGATTGAGACTGAACTTGTCTCCCTTAGCGACAGGGGTGTCACCTGGTTTGCAGTCCTGCATGCCAAATCTTTTGAGTACTGTATCGATATAACGTCTTTGTGATAATCCAAGAATACCCCGAGAACGATCACGGTGTATCAGGATTCCTAATACAAAGGAGGCGTCACCAAGATCTTTCATCTCAAATTTCTTTGATAGAAATCTCTTGGTTTCGTGCAACATGCCTATATCATTTGTGGCAAGCAGTATGTCATCGACATACAAAACCAGGAATATGTGCTTACTCCCACTGAATTTGTGATACACACAATTATCAACAGCGTTTGTCTCAAAACCAAACGAGATAATCACATGATGAAACTTGTGATACCACTGACGAGAAGCTTGCTTGAGTCCATAGATGGATTTTGTCAATTTACAGACCATATTCTTTGGGTCTCCCAACTCAAAGTTTTCTGGCTGCTTCATATAAATTGTTTCGTCAATGTCACCATTGAGAAAAGCTGTTTTGACGTCCATTTGATGAAGCTCAAGATCAAAATGTGCAACAAGTGCCATGATTGTCCTAAAAGAGTCTTTCGATGAAACCGGAGAGAAAGTCTCTTTAAAGTCAATCCCTTCCTTTTGGGTAAAGCCTTTAGCTACAAGACGAGCCTTATACCTCTCCACATTACCATTCGAATCCCTTTTGGTTTTAAAAATCCATTTGCAACCAATGGGCTTCGCACCTTCTGGTAATGGAACAAGTTCCCAAACCTTATTGTCTTGCATAGACTTATACTCCTCATTCATAGCATCAATCCACTTTTGAGAGTTGGAACCTTGCATGGCCTGGTGGAAGTTGATTGGATCATTTTCCACCATTCCAATTTCTTCCTCATGTTCTTGGAGAAATACGAAAAAATCGTCCGGAATAGTATTTCTCCTTTCTCTAGTGGATCGTCTTAATGGCACTGGTTCTTGAGGTTGTTGAGGTTGTTCCTCAGGAACGATCACCTCATCTTGAATAGGGGTTTGAACAACATTGTCTAGTTGAGGATCCGGATTCGCTTCTTGATCAATGACAGGCATAGAAACCGGCACATTGTCAATAGCGATAATGGGAATCGAAATCGATTCTTCCTCAAAAACAATGTCTCTAACCTTATTTCTCCCCCCAAACTCAACATCCTCAAAAAATGTTGCAGTTCCCGTCTCAAAAATTGACCTAAGTGTGGGATCATAAAACTTATAGCCCCTAGATCGCTCAGAGTAGCCAATGAAGTAGCTGCTCACAGTTTTGGAGTCCAATTTCTTTTCATGTGGCCGGTAAGGCCTTGCCTCAGCAGGACATCCCCAAATGTGAAAATGTTTGAGACTAGGCTTACGGCCTGTCCAAAGCTCATAAGGTGTTTTTGCAGCTGCTTTAGTTGGCACTCTATTCAGAATATAAGCTGCTGTTTTGATTGCTTCTCCCTAGAGTGACTCTGGTAAAGAAGAATGACTAATCATACTCCTTACCATATCCTTAAGAGTCCGGTTTCGCCTTTCAGCAACACCATTCATGCTAGGTGACCCTGGCATGGTGTACTGTGGGACGATTCCACATTCCTCTAGGAATTTAGCAAACGGTCCTGGACGTTGTTCACCTGATCCGTCATATCTACCGTAGTATTCACCACCACGGTCAGACCGGACACACTTTATTCTT
Organism: Litsea cubeba; assembly: GCA_012931725.1. Classification (NCBI taxonomy): domain Eukaryota; kingdom Viridiplantae; phylum Streptophyta; class Magnoliopsida; order Laurales; family Lauraceae; genus Litsea; species Litsea cubeba. The sequence goes on along the minus strand of CM022951.1, from coordinate 82,073,007 downwards.
TTGTTGAGTTGGTTCTCAACTTCAGCTTTAAATGTTTTGAACACGTCCAAAGACTGTGATTTCTCATGAATGAGAAATAGGTACCCATAGCGAGAGTAATCGTCTATGAATGATATAAAATACTGTTGGCCATTCCAAGAAGCCGTAGGGAATGGGCCACAGATATCTGTGTGTATCAATTCTAAGACATCTGTAGTTCTATTGGCACCTAATTTCTTCGTTTTGGTCTGTTTTCCCTTGATGCAAGCAATACAAACATCAAAGTCTGTAAAGTCAAGGGAATCTAGAATTCCATCAGACACAAGTCGCTCAACTCTAGGCTTAGAGATGTGACCTAAGCGTTTGTGCCATAATGTGGCTGAATTTTCTTTACTCAATTTGCGTTTATTACCTCGTGATTCCACATGCAAGGATTCATTATAAGAAACAATTATATCAAGCAAATATAAGTTGTCATATACACATAGAGAACCAGTTCCAACAATATTTGAATTTATAGATAAGCTGACTTGATTGTTTCCAAATGAACAAAAATAACCAAACTTGTCCAATAAAGAAACTGAAACCAAATTCCGTCTAAAAGACGGTACAATAAAAGTATCTACTAAATCCAAATAATAACCAGTTTTCAATAACAACCTAAAATGCCCTATTGCCTCTACTTCTACCGAGTTGCCATCGCCCACAAAGATGTGTCTTTCAGCATCACTTGGCTTTCGGCAGCTCAGGCAACCCTGCATAGAAATACTGATGTGAGTAGTAGCACCAGAATCTAACCACCACGTGTTTCTTGGTACTGAAGCTAAATTGACCTCAGAACAGACCAAAGTAAGAAATGTACCTTTCTTTGCACGCCAAGCGTGATATTTGGTATAGTCCTTCTTCACATGTCCAGGCTTATTGCAAAAGAAACAACCCTCATTTGCTTGCTGTGGTTTCTTTTGAACCTCATTTGTTTGTTGTTGTTTCTTCTGGGCTGGACCCTTAGCAGTATCATTATTCTTTCTCTTTTTGCCCTTATCTTTAGAGGTGTGAGCCAAATGAGCACTTTCTGTCCTGTCTTGCTTCAACCTCTCTTCCTCTTGCACACAATAAGAAATGAGCTCATTAAGAGTCCATTTCTCCCTTTGACAGTTGTAACTGACTTTAAATTGACTGTATTGTGCAGGAAGTGATATTAATACTAAATGCACGAGCAAGTCGTCAGACAGCTCGAGCTTCAGTGCCTTAAGCTTGGAAGCAAGATGAGACATATCCATAATGTACTCCCGTATATTCCCCTTGCCATTATACTTCATAGAAATCAAGCTTTGCAAAAGCGTGCTTGATTCTGCCTTATCGTTTTTCACAAAACGCTTTTCAATCTCGGCGAGGAATTCTTTGGCTGTGGATAACTTGTCAGATACCGCACCCCTAAAAGCCTCCGGAATGCCGCGCTTAATGATCATAAGACTCATGCGATTTGAGCGATCCCACTTCTCAAAGTTCTTCTTTTCATCAGGAGAACTTTCAGCCGTAAGAGAAGCGGGTTGCTCAGTCCGTAGTGCAAGGTCTAGATCCATGCAGCCGAGAACAATTTCTATGTTCTCTTTCCAATCCTTAAAATTAGTCCCATTAAGCACAGGTATTGAGTTGATATTAGCAGATATAGTAGAAACACTTGCTGTAAAGAGAACAAAAAATAAACAGACAAACAAGATCATATTATTTACCAAATACGATAATCAACATATTCAAATAATGGTAAGTCTCATCTCAAGATACCCAGCACAGCATTAATATCAAGTCTTTGGACAGTAATATTAATTGTAAATGGTACTCTTGTGGTAGTGAGAGAACATTGACAATAATTTATGTCAAATAATAAATCTATCTTTGGATCGATGTATTATTTACATGGAAAACCTGATAATCGTCACATGTTTATCACCACGGGTGTGTATGCAATTCGGCCAAGTATTAATCTTCCTTTGGGCCGACTAAGACCCGCATGAATTTACATATACACAAACATCCAATATTCCTTATGAACAATCTACACAAGAGAGGTCACTTAGGTGACATCTTGTTTCAATTAGCCCATTTAGAATGATGGACAATTTAATTTAATCAGAGAAGATATACCATAAAATATTTGAATTGGCTTTGAAGAAGACCAATTAGTTTTTTTTCTCCAGATGTCACCACATACGAAAAACCAAAATTTATTATTATTATTATTATATTCCTTGGACCACCAATTTGTGTGCTCCCCCGGACTACCATAGGACTCATCATCTTCCTCCACCCAAAAAACACATTCTGTAACAGAACAAATCAAAGGAAAAGAAAACAGAACCATTGCTTGGGATATTCAGGCTACTGGAATCATGGGACCCGCCGATCAAAAACAAGATCAGGCTGTACCATCATGGTCGCCTTGGCCCCTATAAGATGATCTATGGTCCTGATTACCAGTGGGGACCCACCTGGGCCGCACGGTCTCCAAATAAAGATGGAAAAACTTCTTGATATAATACATAACCAGATCGAGTGGGCCGGAAACAATAGATGATGATGGGTTGATAGCGACTGTTTGGAGTTTCAAACGTGCTAATGCTTGTGGAAGTGGCATGTCGACCGTCAACAGGATTGAATCCATTCATAGACGATCACCAACATGAATAAAAAATCCAACGGAGCCAACAAGATATAAAATTGCTCATGTCCCAATGAAGTTAACCTTTTACACGTTTTCTGTCTTCATCCAAGTTTTGGCACATGTCTTTATGAAATTAAACAAGATCCATTGAATAAATAAAACAACAACAGAAATCTACTTGATGGGCGACGGCAACTTAATTAAACTTGATCCATGAAAAGAGACAAAAAAGGATCCAACAACGACGCGCACGCAAATTAATAAAATATTTAAGAGAGGAGATCAAGTGCTTGAGATTTTGATTAGAAACAAAATACTTGATTCCCAATGGCTTAACATGGAGAGGGCTCTGATACCACTTGTTAGAAAACAAGATCTAGATCTATGATCTAGAAAAAACTTTAAACAACCAAGATCCTCCATGTCAAATCATCAAGAGATGTAAAGCGGAAAACATACCTTGATCCATTGTGAAAATTATTCGCAGGTTGTTGATCTTCCAATCCAATATGGCTGCCCAGAGAAACCTTCTTTCTGATGATGGGATGTCAGAGAGAATAGGAACTTACCATATGAATTGGGGACCATAACCCTAATATATATAATAATGAGATTTGCTAATTCTAGTTTGTTCCCTCATCAAATTAGAATTAGTATTCTGGTATCTACACATTAATCCCATGACAATTATACCCTTAAGCCTTAAAACTTTAAGTCTTAATTAGATCACTTCAATTAGGCTTAACCAAAGATAGCATAACACATTTAATGGTAACATGTGTGGCCCCACATGATGGAATTTTCCAACAATGAGAGCATCTCCCATCATTAAATATCATGAAAATGATGTGGGAAGAAGTCACAAGTTTTGCTACATCATTTATCATGTAGAATTTGCTCCCAGGATGCATGATAAAAATATATATATATATTTTATAGATCTCCTAATGTTTCTAAGGATTGTAAATAGGCCCCTGTACATATTCACCAGTTCCTCCTTTTCATTTACATTTTTCTTAACTATTTTACATTTTTAACTAATAGTATATACTTCCACACATGTGGGAAGACGAAGCTGGCCACAAAGTAAGTCTTTGGGCAATCTGGTGACATGTGGGGTTGTTACTCAACAGCTCCTCATTGGTTGTTAATTAGTTAAGTATGGTTGTTGTTTTTGTCTATATAAACTCTCTAGTGTTGTTCTGATTTGAAATTAAATTCATATTGTTGTGCTTAGATGATTAAATAACCTTACATACGCATATATTAAAATTTTTGGGTTAAACCGTAAGTCGCACGAACCTCGCCCTAAGTAAATCGAAGTCGTCGGCATCTGTGTGTAGGTCCACATGGATTTAAGGTGGATGCTAACAATTGATTTTAGTCATTAAGCCAAATGACTAACCCCACCAAAACCCAAACTGGGGAAGGTTGGGCACCTTTTGGTTTGGGCCAGGCTTGGTGTGAGAATAAGAGCCAATTTCAATTAGGGTTAGATCAATGTTATGTTCTTTTTAAATATGTGATATAAAAAAGGAGGCTGCAACATGGGTAATCTCAGATTAGTTTTGTGGATGTTAGGATTGGGTTTGGGGTTGGGTCGGCCCTTTATGGAATTCGTTTGAGGTTTAGGGGCGGATTGGCGCAAATCCTGACCCAACCTGCCAAAGCCGGACCTACATTTTGTGCGTAGCCTTTTTTTCTTTTTTTTGGTAATCCAGCCAAGGGGGCTGGAACGCAAGAGAGAGCCGAAGCTTCTATTGGGGATACACTTCAGTTTTCCACATGGGCCATAATGGGTTGAACCCAATCAGTTATTAGACTCTGTTTGCAATGACAGTGGGTAGTTACTCATTTACATAAACCTAACCCAGACCCCAGACTCAATCCGGTATTTATTTCGGACCCATTTAATTTTTCAGAGTATGGTTCGGGTCTACTGGGTTGGAGCACAATTACATGGCTAGATGTCTTGATCGTGGCTCTTCAACTAGAAAACTGATGTGGCCAACATTTTATCGATGGTTTGGATCAAAAGGTGTGGCCCACCATCCTTTACAAGAAACCCTAAAATAAGGGCAAATACGGTTAATATTCCTTCGCATCCGGACGGTGCCCACCTCTGACAAGTTTGTCCTAAACGAGTACAAAGTTGATCCGAAGGTCTAATCCATTGAGGTGGGCATAAGTACTCTTTATTTGAGTTGGGTGGAGCCGAGCCTTGGGCTTTCTATCACTTAATCCAAGTCCAGTCCAAATATTAAATGGGCTCAAATTAAATATCCAGGTCTGGCCTGCTTATATATCCAAGTTAAACCCTGTGGACTAGGCTCATATCAGGCCTAAAGTAGCCTGACCCATGAGCCCAATTTATGGCTTCTTATATAACAACTGTGAAAATGGTTTTCTATGTAAGGTTACCAAATATAACATGCTTTTCTCAAGCTATCCTAAGCAGAGAAGGGACATGAGCCTCGTGTAAGGGCTTGAGTTAGAATCCCCATGTAGCAAAAACAAAAATATCATCACATGTTAACACAAAACAAAGACATATTTTTATCATTAATTTAAAAATCAGGATCTTATCACAAATCGTTCAAGGGGACTGCATAGTACTATGAATCGTATCTAAAATGAAAGATTTTTTTTTTTGTTTTATTTTATAAAACCTAAAAATAAAGTATTTGAAAAGAAAAGTAGTTATACATAATCATCCACTTCTCATCCATAATAGTATACACCTTGAAACAAAGGTGGAAGACCAAACTTTTGGGTGGCAGCTTCAGTGTCAAATCGATAGGAATAGGAGCAGAATCATTAGCAACATGACCAACCATAGTTTTCCCTTCATCTATTGGAGATGATTTACTTGCAACCCTTTTTATTGGAACCAACTTACCTTTCTTTTGAGGTACAACATTTTTCACCATAGACAGTTCATTTGTATGTACTACTTTTTTTTTGGTAAAGTTATATGTACTACTTAAACATTAACTCGGTTGCATGATAATTGTGGGAGGGAGGAGAATCAATAAGTTTATATGGACCGAAAACTTAGCCGACATGCAGCCCGATCCGACATGGATGTCCACTCAGCGTTGAGTGGACCTAACTTTTGGACGCCCGGTATTCTGATTTTCAAAGCCCGCCAGAACATTTCATCACCTCTTTTGAAGGGAAAAACAAGAGCAGAGCCGAACCTTAGAACCAAACCGGTCACCGATCCCCCTCGCTGCTGCATCTCTCAAAATCGGCGACCCCCCCCCCCCTCGCATCTGCATCTCCCTCCCTCTCGGTCCCTCTGACATCCTCGCGCAAACCCCTCTCAAAGCACTCAGCACCGTCGCCCATATGGCCGGTGAATCCCTCTCTCGGCCCTCTCTCGTCTACCTTGGCATCTCTCTCTCACGTTCACGGTCTCCCTCGCCAACACATTCTCTCCATCCCTCTCTCGTAGCCGGACTCACACTCACAGGTAAGGGCTCTACCTCATTGAATTGCATTGCTTCTTTTCTTTTTTCCTCCTCCCATCTCCCTCTTGCTTCTTGTAAATGGGTTGCAATGGACAATGGGATAAGAAGTTTTTGTTGAGCAACTGTTGTCATTTCTTATTTTTGTTGAGCAACTGTTGCCATAAAAATCAATTAGCGCTTATTGTATTTTCTGAAGTAATATTAGAACTGTTATACAAGGAAGAATGAGTTGTTTCACAGATTTCTAAAACTGTGTTTCGGGTTCGACACATTAAAAGTTGTACTCCCTGAACACCATTGCAGAATGGATGGCCATCTATTCTATACAATATTCTAGGTGGCTCCAAATCATATACCAGATTTTTTGGTTGTTGTATTTCCAACTTCTAGCCAAATCAATGTTCATTATCAAATACTGATTAAGAATTGGGGAGTAAAATGGTAGAGAAACAATATTTGAGCTAATGAAGATTCTTGTTTCCTATCATTCACAAAGGCAGTAGTCCCCTTGCACAAAGGGGGAATGTGGCCAAATGTGAATTGAGGGATGGAGAGTGTAGAACTAGTGGTTTGTAGGTTTTAATTTCCTTTATATAAACTGTGTTAGCTCCAAGGATGTTTGGAATTTTGATTTCACAGTGTCGGAGCTCACACTTGGTAGATATCCATGTTTGTACATACACAAAGAGAAGAGCATTGACCTACACTCTCATCCTGAACTGAACACAGACCATTTTGAAGTAATCCTGCTTGTATGTGTAACGCCCCACCCTACACGCATGCATGATATTGTCCGCTTTGGCCCACGGGCCTCGCGGTTTTGTTTCTAATCAGCCTCAACCCATCAAAAGGCCTCATGCATGGTAAGGGTGTGATATCTACATATAATCTCATTCACTTTCCTCTCTATCAAAAGGCCTCATGCATGGTAAGGGTGTGATATCTACATATAATCTCATTCACTTTCCTCTCTATAGTCGATGTGGGACTCCAGGGTGTCACATTCCACCCCCCCTTAGGGCTGCACAGTAGCATCCCAGCCCCTGTAGCCTGCCAGCCCTCTTGGCCCACCCACATGGAAACCCGCCCACTTACAGTAGACCATGGCAGCCCACACTCGAACTAGTCGAAGTCGGCTCTGATACCATTTGTAATGCCCCACCCTATACGCATGCATGATATTGTTCGCTTTGGCCCACGGGCCTCACGATTTTGTTTCTGATGAGCATCAACCTATCAAAAGGCCTCATGCATGGTAAGGGTGTGATATCTACATATAATCCCATTCACTTTCCTCTCTATAGTCGATATGGGACTCCAGGGCGTCACATTCCACCCCCTTTAGGGCTGCACGTCCATGTGCAGTAACATCCCAGCCCCTGTAGCCTGCCAGCCCTCTTGGCCCACCCACATGGAAACCCGCCCACTTACACTAGACCACGGCAGCCCACACTCGAACTAGTCGAGAGTCGGCTCTGATACCATTTGTAACGCCCCACCCTATACGCATGCATGATATTGTCCGCTTTGGCCCACGGGCGTCACGGTTTTGTTTCTGATGAGCCTCAACCTATCAAAAGGTCTCATGCATAGTAAGGGTGTGATATCTACATATAATCCCATTCACTTTAATCTCTATAGTCAATGTGGGACTCCGGGGCGTCACATATGACAGTCTGAGCAATGTGGATCATAGAATGATTAGAAGTTGCAAAATGTGCATTTATCTTTGTCAAAGAGAAATTGAGTTTTTTGTCGGAGCAATCAAAAACTAAACAAAGATATACAATCAGACAGCCAAACTTTTCCCCCTTTTATTGGTAGCATGACTCGAACCTACAACCAACAATGAGCACCTTCCAACCATGCTACAAACTCTTTTTACAATGAGCAATGTCAAAATTGTGGTTGCAACATTCAAACAAAGTTGCAATTTATTAGTTAGTTTCTAGGATATACACACACACACAAGCGGTGCATGGCCCTTGAGCTGGAAAAAAACTTCAATAATACCTTAGGGTGTCCAATGGAAAGCACATAGTTTATATTGATTTCTGCCAAATAGTATTTGTTTGCATTTTAGGAGGAATGGGAAACACAACTGATAATACTATCCAAACTATAATATAGAATATCTATGCTCCAATATTGCAGTCTTGTTTTCCACGAGCACAGTGGATGACAGGTATAGAAACATACAAGGACCATAGACATGTAATGATAAAAAAAAAATTAAAAATTAAAAATAATAAAAATTAACAAGGGCTCCCATATACACCAATGACAACCGCATAGACTCACAAGTTACCATTAAAAATATAATGATAATAACAATATTGTGGGCTACTTGAATGATCTTACAAGATTAAAACTTGTAATTCATTTATTTAATATTCTAGTTTTGAATGATCTTATTTTTTTGGTAATGATATTTAATATTCTTTTATCGAATTATTCTCAACACCCGAATGCTTTATTTGTTTTTAGAAGCATGGAAGAAGATGAATTATCACGTGAATTTGATGGAAACGACAATGCAATTGAATTGGGGACGGTTTGTCAGGAAATAAACAGTGTTGAGATGGAGAAGCCCTTGGAGGAAGGTGAAAACATAGAAGAGGTAGTAATGGAACCTCAGAGGGGAATGATATTTGATTCAATTGAAGAAGTACATGAATTTTATGCAAGATATGCCAGGCATATCAGGTTTGTTGTCGCCCAATAAACCTCGAAAAAAAGATCGGATGGAAAAAAGAGCTATGTTACAATTGCTTGCACTAAGGGTAGAAAGTCAAAACCAAGTGCAAGCAACCCAGTTCAACCCCGTCCACAATCAAGAACAAATTGCAAAGCCGCATTAAATCTTTCTTTGCAATTCGACGGGAAGTGGCTTCTGAACTCATTTGTACTTGAGCATAATCATGATATGAGTCCGAACAAAGCTCGATATCACAAGAGTAACAAGGTAATCCCACCACATGTGAAAAGGCAGCTTGAATTGAATGACAAAGTGGGAATTAGATTGAACAAGACTGTTAGCTCATGTGTGGTAGAGGCAGGGGGGCATGGGAATTTTCCATGGTTAGCAAAGGATGCAAGAAATTACCTGGATAAATTCAGACGCTTAGAATTCAAGGAAGGGGATGCCGAGGCAATGCTAAGCTATTTCAAAAAAATGCAACAAGACAACAGATCCTTTTTTTATGTCATGAATCTTGATATAAAGCATCAAGTAGGGAACATCTTTTGGGCTGACGTGAGGAGTAGAGCAGCATTCACTGAATTTGGTGATGTGGTCACGTTTGACACCACTTATTTGGTTAACAAATATGATATGCCTTTCGCTCCATTTGTGGGTGTGAATCAGCATGGACAGTTGGTACTTTTAGGTTGTGGCTTGATATCACGAGAGGACACAGATATATTTGTATGGTTGTTTCAATCTTGGCTTGATTGCATGTCTGGGTGTCCTCCTACTACCATAATCACCAACCTGGATAAGGCCATGCAAAATGCAATAGGAATAGTATTTCCTAAAGCACGGCATCGGTGGTGTTTGTGGCATATCATGGTCTATTGTCATTCTAGAGATGTTTGAGAGTTGCTCCAAACCACACATACGTATATATTCCTGCTAACTATGTGTGAGCTCCTAACTAGAAAAATCGTGTGGGGTTGCGATTATTCTTAAGTTGCCTCTTTTCTATAAAACCAATTCACGAAAAGAATTTAATTTCAGTTATGAAATGAAAATGAGATTATAATTTCTCAAATTAAAAAAGATGGACACGCACCTCTCCATTCCATATTGCCTCTGAAATGTGTTGTGGTTGCTCAAATAGTAAAATGTCTTCTTTTGTTGACAAATTGGCAGCCATCTATATAGATTAAAAATTCACAAAACACATATGCATATTAAATCCCACTGAATACGTTATATGTAAAGTCATCTATGATATAACCTTAACCTGTTTGTTTATATGTAAACATCTATTCCATGAAAAATGCACTTTGAACCGACAACAAGAAACAATCGGTAACTATTGTGTAGCAAGAAGCCTGAAAAGAGTCAAAACCTCCTTTGCATTTTGTGCTGGTAGGTTAAAAAAAATGGTGGTAGCAGCAGACCTTGTTGAGTAATGATATTAAACCTTGAAAAATGTGTTACCAAACAGCACCAAAACAAGTAGGTAGAGAGAATGATGTGAACGAATGTAATTTGTTTAAAGATGTTTCTAAATCGGATTTGTACTGGGTTGTTGGCGGCACCTCGATGTAGCCATCTTTTTCCTATTCAGTCTGCATTGTATTTGTTTTTGTAAGAAAAATGGCCAGTTTCCTAGTAAGCTTGAATAGAGTAGTTGCATGCATAATACATGTGGAGAAATGAAATTCTATCTAATACGTGATCATCTGGGAATAAACTGTATCAAGCAGGAGTGGGACTTTAATATAGTGTATGTTGTATTTTGGGTCTACATGAATGGAATTCTACAGTGGCAATCTAATGAGTTATTGGGAGAAATTTTTTATAAATGTAAATGGATGTGCAACTATGTATCAAAGATACTTTTTAGGGTCCATTTGGTGGCAAAACAACCTCAAACCTTGAGTTCGACTTAAATTATGGACTTGTTGCCAACTTACCATGAAAAAATGATTTTTGGAGTCAATATATGTTGAAGATATATGCTGTGTGTTAAAGTCTATTCAGATTCCCATTCAGATCAGCCTGACTAGTAAAACCAGCAATAAATTTTGATAATTATGTACTTGACAACTATGTCTTTAAAGAATGCAGCATATTACCACTTCTTGTCACCTCTTTCAGATTGTGGTTTAGTCAAAGAGGCCAAGCACTTTTTGGAATCTTTGTCTGAATGCATAATCCCAAGATAAAAACTGATTTTTTTTTCTAATGTTGGCATGTTGGAAGAAATTGTATCAAGCAAGGATGTATTTAGTGAAAGCACCATGTGATGAATTTCCCAACTATTTCAAGAAAAAAAATGTGCCTTCTCTTTATCGTAATATGGAAGTTAAGAATCGAGTCAATGAAAACCTTCTATCATTGCCTGATATCTTTCAAGAAAGATAAAAGTGCTCAGAAAGTATGCCATGAGCAATGAAGTTAGCTGGTTATTGTAAAAAACAATATTAACTGAGTGGTAGAGATGGTGACTTCTGTTGGGTCTAAGGTTAAATAATATATTATTCAATAAATGCTACAAAACTTCAATCCAAAAAAGAACTTCATTTTTATTTCGCAAGTTTACAAGAGCAAAAAAAAAAATTTGCAAGAGCAAATAGGGCATAGGGTCAACCTTCAAGTTTGCAAGGGCTAAGAGTTGTTCGAGTCCTTTTGGCCGGAAGAGAACTCCTTGCCACAAACAGTCCTTAGGGCCCTGTTTGGTATTTGAAAGGGAAGTTTCAGATCAGAGAAGCATCACCCGTTGCTTTGTTTTTGGCTCTCCATCATCGATTTACCATGCTATCTTTCTGAGGGAGCACCATTGATCATTACCATGCTTATGGAAAGCTAGGAGATTTCATTAGGGCAGAGAGAGTTCTAAAGTATATGATCCACATTGCTCAGACTGTCATACAACCAGGATTACTTCAAAATGGTCTATGTTCAGTTCAGGATGAGAGTGCAGGTCAGTGCTCTTCTCTTTGTGTCTGTACAAACATGGTTATCCACCAAGTGTGATCTCCGACACTGTGAAATCAAATTTTCAAACATCCTTGGAGCTAACACAGTTTATATAAAATAAATTAAAAGCTGCAAACCACGAGTTCTACACTCTCCATCCCTCAATTCACATTTGGCCACATTCCCCCTTTGTGCAAGGGGACTACTGCCTTTGTGAATGATAGGAAACAAGAATCTTCATTAGCTCAAATATTGTTTCTCTACCATTTTACTCCCCAATTCTTAATCAGTATTTGATAATGAACATTGATTTGGCTAAAAGTTGGAAATACAGCAACCAAAAAATTTGGTATATGATTTGGAGCCACCTAGAATGTATAGAACAAATGGCTATCCATTCTGCAATGGTGTTCAGGGAGTACAACTTTTAATGTGTCGAACCCGAAACACAATTTTAGAAATCTGTGAAACAACTCATCCTTCCTTGTAAAACAGTACTAATATTACTTCAGAAAATACAATAAGCGCTAATTGATTTTTATGGCAACAGTTGCTCAACAAAAACAAGAAATGGCAACAGTTTCTCAACAAAAACAAAAACAAAAATTCTTATCCCATTGTCCATTGCAACCCCTTTACAAGATTCAAAATCCATCAGCAAGAGGGAGATGGGAGGAGGAAAAAAGAAAAGAAGCAATGCAATTCAATGAGGCAGAACCCTTACCTGTGAGTGTGAGTCCGGCTGCGAGAGAGGGACGGAGAGGATGTGCTGGCGAGGGAGACCGTGAGCGTGAGAGAGAGATGCCGAGGTAGACGAGAGAGACGCGAGAGAGGGATTCACCGGCGAGATGGGCGACGGTGGCGACAGCGCTGCGTGCTTTGAGAGGAGTTTGCGCGAGGATGTCAGAGGGACCGAGAGGGAGGGAGATGCAGATGTGAGGGGAGGCGTCGCCGATTTTGCGAGATGCAGCTGCGAGGGAGATCTGTGACCGATTTGGTTCTAGGGTTCGGCTCTGATCTCGTTTTCCCTTCAAAAGAGGTGATGAAATGTTCTGGCGGGCTTTGAAAATCAAAATACCAGGCGTCCAAAAGTTAGGTGCACTCAGCGCTAAGTGGACATCCACGTCGGATCGGGCTGCACGTCGGGCTAAGTTTTCGGTCCATATATATAGACTTATTGAAGGAGAATAGATAGTTGTTTTCATGGTTTGGTCAGACTAAACAAACAATCTTAGATTGAAATGAATGATGATAGCATTGTTCATGAGCAAATGAAAATATCATTGTCCATGGGCACAATACTATTTAAAAAAAAAAAAAAGGAAGCAGGAGGGCCTTTGGTGTCAATATCAAAAGTTTGACCTCCTCAGTTATTTCAAAATTCATGGGCATTTTTACCTTAAGAACACCAAATCTCAAAAGTCCTAAAAGTTCCAAAGATATATGATTAATAAAACAAAACACACAAAATAACAGCCATCTCAATTCACCCGTTTCATGAAATGATTCCTTTTCATGAGATTTGCAAGAAACTAACTAGACAACCACCTAAAGATAAGTGAGAGCATGCATAAAAGAGAAGATTTCAAGGTTCTATTTGTCATAAAATAGTAGCTTTGCATGAGAAGATGCGCGAGGGAAAGACTGGAAAACAAGAGTTAGTCTTGACACAATCACCTGCCATTGTTTCTGAGTCAGACGTTGGATCGACGAGGGCTATGAATACTCTTGGATTCATTGGGGATATCAATACTCATGTACTCTAGCACCCTTACATTTTTTAGCAAAAACTTCACTAGATCTATTCTCCCCATCTTTATGAACTCTGAGAAAATAGAGTCTGATCTGCGTAGATAATCAACGCAAGTAATCTTGATAGTCTTGAGATAATGTACCAAATATGGAAATGCGACGGTCAGTGACTCCCAATAATCTCTTTCATCCAAGTCATATTTCACTTTACATTCTTCATGTTGCTAAGAATTACGGTAAACATAAACAATTTAACTTTGTAAGTCTTACTTCAAAATAAGGAGTTTGAAAGTGCAAAACATTTTGGACACGGAGAAATTAAATGTTGAGATGAAGGAACAAGAGAGCGGAATAATAAAAAGAGGATCAAATTTATCACTTATTTTCTGGTACTTACATAAATAAACTTTGAGGGTACCAAATCTATGATGAGATTCTCAAGATCAGGTGAACTCCATAACAAATTAGCAATTCTTGGCATTTCAAATTTTTGCACTCCTATCGTCGGTGTAAGGCATTTGGTCTTGAAGTAAGATTGCGGATCCTTGAATGTTGGAATGGGCATTACCTTCATACACTGGTTGTGAAACAAGTAAGGAAGAAATATAACAGAAGTATAATGTTTATTTACACCTCCAAACATACAAGAAAATGGAAAAAATTTCTTCACTTTATAGTAAACAAAAACATTTGGCTTTTTCATCACCATCCATGCAAAAGGAGACTAGCATACTATTGTAACCAGTTATATTTATATATATGCTCAGCATGTAATGTCAAAGAAAATATAATACTAACACTGGTACAGGGGACTCACAGGGCCGGCTCACCATATAGGCAGGTGAAGCAAGTGGTGGGGGCCTCACCATGAGGGGGCCTCCCAATTTTGTAGGCTTGGGTGGTTTGGTTGGGTTTTCTTCCCGGTCCCCACTTCCAAAGTCGAATCCCAATTCCCAAACTCCAAAACCAGAACCAGAGAAGATAAATGACTGAGGTTACTATTCTAAAATAAGTCCGTTTTTAAAGGTATCAAATCTCACTGGGAATCATCTGAAATGAATTCAAATGAACCCGAGCTAGAAGAGAAAATTGATCACAATTTGACCCGTTTTCTAATGAAACTGAAATCATTGAAAAATTCCATCATTGGAAAATTTTCATAAAATCAGAATTACAAATAAGTCCTTTTTTTTTATAGAAAATACTCTTTTTTTCATAAAATGGCATTTCAAATCAATATGGCTCCAAAATAAGAAATGTCCAACACAATTCCATAAATTCATTGATACCAATAATTTCATATTATCTTATCATATAATTAATCTAACACATTAATCAACAATAATTAACAACTAATCATGCTTAATTTGCAACTAAACATAATTAATTAAATAAAAACACATTTCCAAAAATTATAATCTGATGTCTAAAGGCATGTTGGATTGGTAACATTAACATGATAATAGAGCTCTTTCAAAAAAAAAAATGAAAAGAAAATGAAAACATGACATGTTTGCCAATGAAAACCTCATATGTTGATATGCGTAATAAAAAAAAATAAAAAAAAAGGAAGATGGGTTTCGAACCCATGCACTGTTGTGACAGAACGTCACTTGTTCTGCACCATCCGCCGTTTGATGTGGTTTTATTTCATGTGCAAATCACATGCGATTCATTCTACCATCCCCTCACATGTGAAAATTAAATCTGAGTACGAAAATAATACCTTTTTACACATCAAGATTTCACACGTGATGCATAAATGACCTTAATTAAACATGAAGGTGTAGAAATAATTCACATATGAGTTATTTACATACGTAAATGCTCTCAACCAAACAACCCCTAAAAGAATTGTATATGGATAACTCTTGACCTCTCATTGTTAACCATTACTCTGATAATTCAGCAGTTTTTGTCATCACCATTAATGATTTTATGCTCTTTTTGGCTATTTCATTTAGCAGAATGACTTAAATTGAGGGCAGCATTTTCTGCTTGGATTGGATATTTGGACTGCGCGTGCTCTTTTGGGATGAGGGTTTTCTCACGTCACACATAGAAGTTAGGGGCCTCGTTTATACTTTTGCCTGGGGCCACATATTGTCTTGAGACGGCCCTGGGGACTCACAGAACACTCATAGTAAATGCTTTAGTCAAAATCCTATTCTCTTTAGTTTTCTATATTTTAGATCACAATGATTTAGTTATGCTTTTGACAGAAGATATGCATGAAAGGAATGCTTCACAGGATCTCAGCGTCCTGCTACAACCAGTTCGGGATAGATTTGGAGTTTCTTGAGTGCAGCTTCGGCCTTATATTCTTAACCCAATATATGCACATGTTGGGCATGCTTAGAGTCCTCGTGAAAACACAACATACGAACTACAAATATCATCAGCATCATAATAATCATCAAAGTCTTGTCCCAACTACATTGGGGTTGGCTATATAAATTTTATTTCTCCATTTTAATTTTAGAGTCAAATCTTTAGATAGATTACACTTCTTTAAATATATTTACAAACATAAACACATAAATTTACGTATTGAGCACTGTTAAGTTTCACAAGATACATGTATCACATAAAATGTAGAGCACAAAACTCTTGTATGGTGGCCCCACCTAAATGCATCCGTTTCAATAGGTGTGGGGGTTGGGAAATACTATTATAATCATGTTTTTGTCCAACATAATTCTAGCTAGCTATAAATGCTTCTCACGTCCTATTGGAGAGATTTTGGCATTTTGATAGAGAGATGATCTGTGATGGGTTGATGGCTAGAGAGACCTCCACCATTTAAAACGATACTCTGACCGTGAATTTGCTGCAGAAGTTACAAAATTTGTGATGGACAAACAACACCAATATTTTTTACATAATACAACATGGAACTGAATTCTCAAAGGGAACGATTATGGAGCATGGGTGTTTAGATTCAGAGTATTTCAGATCCACAACCCATATACGGTGAGTATATGAAGGAGAGGATTAACTGCCCATGACCAGTTAGATAACATCATGCACGAATTAGAGACATACTGACATCTACAAAAGGTGGGAAGTTTCCAGTTAGATATGGGTTTTTTGTTTTTTAGCCAAATAGCCCATCATTACAACTCACCAAATTACCAAATTATTGATCCCTTTTAGGAGGCATACTAAAACTTGTTGTCACGCCACAGGATCCGGGCGCCTCGTACCCCGAGACATGAATGAGGAGTATCTTAATAAAAATATAAATCAGATAAAGTGGATGATTTAAAATCTACATAGCTATTAGAGCATGGGCCAAATAGTACATTTCAGTTTCAAATATGAAAATTACAGTGTATTTTTCAGTTGAGTTAATACAAATCTATATTCCAAGGAGGCTAACCCAAGTGTGCCAAAAAGGGTAATCTAAGAAAGATAAATGTGTGGCTCTCGAATGCAGTGACGGAGTACTACTAAGTCACATCAACTGCACATCTCTCTTTACATCCCTGCAGCGCCTACACCGAAGTGTTACCCTCGCGCTAGCGGTCAGTGGCCTAGAACTTACAAGCACCAAGAGCAGGGTTAGACCTAAAAATGACAAGCAAGCAAACATGGGTAAATAACATGACATGTATACAATAATAACTATGCACTCATGTGTAATTATATATAAACATATATAGGTATAGAGTCTTATCTGTACCTGCAAGGAAAAAGTAACTCATATAATGTTAGTGGATATATATATATATGCAATTAAGGTAAAAGACGGAAGGCAGTACAAACATCAAATAACAAGCAACATTAATCCAAATATAGACAAGATAACATACACACCAAAGCTACACAACATAGATTAATGAAATAAACTCATCGCATCATGCCAAGATCAAATGGTAGTGTATAACACAGTCTATAACAAACAAACGGAGCGGGCACACTCACACTCACATCAAATCCACACACAACAGTTTATATAAGTATCATAGTCACCCCACACCACCACACATGCTCACCACAATCATAGTTGCATCATCACCCAATGTACCCCTAATCAATAACATACTCATCAAAATAAAAACCATAGATAAACTCAGGTCTGGTCCAACCCAGAGCCCTACTATCCAAATATCCGAATATCCAAACTCGGTGTCCTCCAACACCTACCGCACCCAGCGCCCGCATGCTGGCTGTCTCAGTATCCGAAGATACCTACCGTGCACAAAGGAAAGCAAAATATACCCGCGTAATGCGGTGGCTCAATCATATAATATAAAAAGCATAGTTCACTATTCATTCAGAGCGGGAAATGTACAAGTGCATACATGTGTCAACCATTTTACTTAATAAGGCCCATTGCTACACTACACTTAGGTCTCGTTGTAGACATCCTCTTACAAGGGCAGTACCGGCTAAGGATATGATCCCCATAGAGCACATGGTGCCTAAATGATTCCCTTGGTGCTTCTGAAGGTAGTGGACACCCGGAACTCCATGACGATATACCCTTAGCTAGCATTACTCCATACTTGCCTCACGGAGGTCTAGCAGTCATAGCAGAAGAGACACAATTATAAGTTATAAGAGTGCTCTACGTCTAAAGTAACAGAGAAGGTTTAAGGTCCAAGGTCCGCCAAGGCCCTAGGTCAAGTGTCATGTAAAGGCAACGGTGTGGTTACGATTTTGTGTCCAAGATCTAGTGAACAGCGAATGGGCTAATACACAACTCCTACCTCCTACCTGTGCCTTCCACACCTCACATACACTAAATGTCTAAGGTCTAAGAGTTGGTAGGTATAAGAGTCCGGGTCCAATGAGATGTCACAAAGTGTGAGTCATTTACAACCCTAATGCTAGTCCTAAGTTACCATTTGCCCACTTTAGAGTGGACATTATACAATTCGACACGATGATCCACAGTGGGCCCCGGATAACATCTACACCAAACTTAATCTTGTAATGACCAAGAGTATCCACGGCCCACGGTTACCACCCCCATGTCATGGTTTGGACTCTCACACGTTATTACAAACAGTTGGGAGTAAATGGCTAAGACCGATTCCCAATTATTCATAAGTCCCATAATTGTAGGTCATTAGCTAAATCTAAGGTCCTCTCAAGTGGGGTTTCCAACATACATAGGAACATGGGTTTCCATTGCAATGAGCCTAACATTATTTGGGTAGTTAAAATGAATAAATACGAGGATGATAGTGCATCAACATGTATACTAAATGAGGTACATTATTCATCTTGGGTAGAAATCCAATAAATCCCCTAGCATATGACATAAACTAGAGCCAACCACACCCTCACCCATATGCACCACAAAATACCCAATTTCATTGGCATAAAAGATCAAAGGTAAATGTCTAATTCAATATAAGCATCAAACTCCAAAACAAGTGCTAATGAAATAGCTTATACCTTTGAACACTATGGTCTACATGCAACATGATATATGAAAAGTGATTTAAATGTGATTACTTACCATCAATAGGTCAGAGAATTTAAGGATAGGAGTAAGCCCTAACACAGCATTTAAATGTTTAACAAATAATCATTCATAAATCATATAATACCAATTTATATAATACATGAAATGGAAGTCACACATATCTACAAGAAATAGAGGTTTACAACTAAGGAGTAACAAGGATTAAACGCAAATCCATAATTATGTACAATCTACATGCACACTATAACATCCACACATGATTAATTCCTTGGATCTAAATTGGGGGTTTCCAACATAACATGCATTTGAGCCCTAAAACACCAAATTAGTCTTATCATCGCATCTTAAAGGAAACAATTAGCAAATAAATTGACAATAAAACACACGCATAAGGCGTAAGTAGAATCCACCACAACATCATGCCCATGGACATAATAATTTATATACAAACCACATGCATGAAATGAAATTTACACATGAATACTTGCCTTATGTTAGAAATCACCACAAGAAGCTATCCAAGCCCTCTATTGATATCAACCCACGTCCTACACATAAAAGCCCCAAAATCCACAACCTAGGGTTCCAAGAAATGGGGAAAACCAAATAAAGGAGGGATGGGGTTATGCATGTGTCTTTGATAGCTCAAATAGCGTAGGAATGAAGAAAAATAGGCCAAAGAAACTTACCAATCATGAAATCAGAGCTTGGAGGAGAGATGGGGAGCTAGCCATGCATTCTTTGGGGCTGTTGGTCGTGCAAGAGGAAGGAGGAGCTGATAATGGGGTTGAGAAAGAGGAAATGAGACTTGTAGGAGACGTGACCCGCGGCTGAACCCGGCTGCCAGTGGATTAGCCACCTGCCGGTGCCCACAAGGCTGGTCTCCCCACGGGGTAGCCCAAGTGGTACCAGGTAAGACCTAGATATTCTCTTAAAGGGAGAGGTCTGAGGTTCGAGTCCTGGGGAGGCCATCCCCTGGTTGAAATTCATACCAGGGGACCAAATAAACAAATAGGCCCTAGTAGGCCCGGAACCACCCCACCCAGGAGACCGAGTAGGGGCCCACCCCCGTGGGGAGACCAGCCTTGTGGGCACCGGCAGGTGGCTACTCCACTGGCAACCGGGTTCAGCCGCGGGTCACGTCTCCTACAAGACTCAATGTTGGGGGTGATGGTTGTGTGAGCAAGCAATTGGGAGGAGAAATGGAGAGGAAATGAGGAATGGAAAAAGAAAAAAGGAAGGGAAGGGTTTTACTGGGCGTGAATGTGAGTGAGAGTTGAGGGACGATGGCCTCTCTCTTATGTTGAGATGGGATGGGCAATTTACAAAAATGCCATTTACACTCAAATGGATTAAAAACGGTCTATGGGCCATCGAGTGGTTCGTTTGAAATCAAAAGGGTCTACATCCTTAACAAAAGATTCACTAAATAATTTTCTCTATCTAACGAGACAAAAGATTCACTAAATAATTTTCTCTATCTAATGAGCCCCATATTGCCATACTTTCGAGAATCACAAAAAATCCCTTAATTTTCTAAAAAGACAATTATACCCCTATTTGCCCCAAACTTAGACTAAACATACTCAAAACCTCAAAAGCCCTAAACTAACAGGCAAACCTAATTAATTAACATCTAAATAAGGTTCTTGGCCTACTGTAAAAATACCTAAAATACCCACCATAATGTCAAATTATTAAACTGATCTTCTAAACCCAACTTAGTCTAATTGCAACCAAATTAAGTAGATAACAATTCTAACTCCTAAACTTAATTAATTAATCCTAATTACCATTAATTTATTCTAAACATAATTGTCTAGGGCCGGGTCGTTACACTTGCGACTCCCGTGATAGAGCTTCTGAAAGAAATCGCTGGTCTTAGATGGGTGTCGGAATCGCTGATAACCTTCATGCGTTCCGATGTGAGATATATCTCGCTGTGAAGATCAACTAAGATTCCCATCTCCCTCGGCTACTATGGACTCTACCCCTTCTAGAATCCCACATCTCCTGACCAGTAAGAGAATTCTACCAAACCAGGAGTCTGATCCTAATCCATAGTCTGCAATCATTAGTTTGATCCCGGTCCGACTTACCAGATCGAGACTTATTGAGAGTTCATCACGGCACACCGCCGGACTCAATCTAGCGTGGGCCTCATGGTAGTCCGGCCACATAATTTTCCAACAACTTCAACATTTGTGGGAAGCGTTAGGAGCTCTACCCAGTTAAAAACCCCAATTTCTTCACTTGTTACAAGCACCAACATAAGTACGGTAGCGTTTTATGTACTTGTTGATCAGTTAATCGAATCTGAAAAATGGAGTGGCAATTTCCAATCCAACTAGTTAACCCAGCATGAATCCAAGTAGGCAATTCATTATACCACCATATGGGTTGAACACATTGCTTTTTTCTGCAATACGGGCTTTGGTTTCATTATGTTCGAATATAATGATGATGACGACAATGATAACCACAAGAAAAATAAGCCTTATTGCATATGAATTACTGAAAAATCAAGCATACTTGAAGGCAAGCACTGGATAATGTAAACACTTTGGCATGGCGAAGATTCTGGATAGATGAGTCCAGGGAAGAAATGCATTCACTTGAGATGATGCCTCTGTGATGATTAGAAACATCCATGTAGGCTTCTCTAAGAACCGGCATTTCTTTCAAAGAGCACATGCAAACTTTTCTAGCATAAAGCTTCAAAACTTGGAGATTAGGGGCATCAATGTCAAGGTGGAGAATACCTTCTACTTCTATTCTCAAGTGCTTAAGATGCAAGCTTGAAGAAGAAGAACAGATTTTGATAGAACGTGTAAGATCCCGGTCCCACTATTAATATATTTAATATATTTTAATTAGATATTATTATTATTATTATTTTAATTGAATGTATTTTAATTATTTAAGTGGTTAGGATTAAGTAGGGCACACGTTAGATTAGATGCGTAGATTGGTGAGTTAGGTTAACAGGTAGATGACTTGACCCGTAGTTTGACCCGACCTAATGACTTAAGCCTAATACTTAACCTAATCCCTTCTTTTAAATAACTGCTCGTCTTTATCTCTCCCCACTAATCTCTGCAACTCTTCCCGTGACCTGTTCGTCTTTTTCCTCTTTCAACTTCCCAACCTCTGCAACTTTAGGATCCAGCCATCAAAATCAAGATCTGAAGATACCATCATTCTTAGTTCGACTTTCTTATCAAAGGTAACACTATCCTCAAACCATTAGGAATAGATCTATACTATTAGGTTATCTTCTTATTCTTTCCAATGTTAGGTTTTGGATAGGAATACCATAGATCTGTTCATCTGAGCATTTATATCCCATCTTTTATGTCAGATCGGTGTTAGGATTGTGATTGAGCGCCCCCGGTAATCTCGATTTGGGTTTTGGTTAGGAAACCTACTGCACCTTTCTTCAACTTCGGATCTAAGGCAAGTACATTATTATAATTTGTTATTGAATGCATTAATTGATCTTTGATTCCTATCTAATGCATATAGGTTTGTTTATTTGCCCTTTTCTAAACGATAATGATAGATTAGGAGTTTATAAATGGATATGTGGATTCCATTTTCTTTCTAATGGTTATGATTCGTGTGGATTCGAATGGGATGCACTCTCTTTTGGAAAAAGAGAGGAAAATGGATAAATAGGGGAAAAACCCCAATTTCTGTGACTGTACGAACTCAGACAACATTTTGAACGTCAAATGTTCGAACGTTGTTTTGGAACGTTCGAACGAGTGAGTTCAGAATCGTCTGAGCCAAAATGACAGAGACGTCGAACGTTCGAACGTTCCTTTCGTGCGTTCGAACGTTCGAGTCTGCTCGCCCCTGAGCCAAAAACCCGAGACCCTGAACGTTCGAACGTTGGTCTCGTACGTTCGAACGTTCATTGTACTTATGCGATTTGTGTTTATTTTTCATTGTTTTGGCTCTTATTAATTTGGGGATTTATGATATCAAGTATGGGACTTCATATGGATCTAATAACCTTATATTATCTACCTGGACTTGACATAAGAACCGTCTTTTAGCATACGGTATCTTATGGACGTATGATTCAATTACCTGTTATGATTTCAATGAACTCTAGCGAGAAAGGGTCAACACATCTCTATTGGAATCCTTCATTGGATCTATGCACCATGAATTTCGAGAGATGTAACGTCCTTTAACTTACTAGCATTATTATTGTGTGTCGACGGGTATATGAATATACGTTTAACCTTAGGATTGATTTACAATATGTCTTAACCTTTGTATTTGCATGCATATATCGGTTTAGGTTATGTATTCCTTATATGCATACCCTACTTTGTATTATGGATTATGAGGTGGCTTGGTTAATTAGATATATGTGATTTGACTATGATATGGATTGGCCAGCCCTTCATTTTGACTTAGGACTCTTGTGTCGGAGCATTATTATTCGGGTCTATTATGCATATATGTTTCCTTTTATATGGGTCATTTGTGAACGACTGCAGATCGTATGCGGACGGTTGATCACCGATGTGTCCGGATCACTTATAATCCGCTTTGAATGTAAACAGGTTATCATGTTATGTGTTTATAGATCGGTCTATGACCACCGACATTATGACGGGCTTTCCCGATTATGTAGGATTGACCACCCAAAACGGAGACACTTGTCTCCGTGTGAATTATAAATTGCTCCATTTGGTGTCTTTTGGATTTTTGTCATACGTTCTTTCTTGTCTTTATCTTTATTATTGTTTCTTATAATCTCACTTGTTTTTACTCGTTTTGATATCGTATCTTAATATCGAATTTTGATCTTGTTCTTGCTATTTACGTTACTATATTTGGTGCATAAGTACCGAGCCCTACTTTACCAAGGAGACGAAGGAGGATCAAACGTTTCAAACGTTTGAGCCAACTGACGAACCCGAGTGGGATGCTGGAGACGATTTCGGAGCCGTCTGACCGTGCATTAGAGAGGACGTCACCTTAGAAATTCTTTAGATGAACTTTCTATAAATGACAAACTTTCTGTAGTAATTATTTAATTTATTCTGCAACTTTAATTATGAATGTTTATTTGATTTTCGTGTTGGATCTTATTTATGAACTTTGAATACTAATTGAATAAGCTTCCGTTGCATTTAATGGAACTTTATCTGGACTCACCACGGTTTGTGATGTTATGTGGGTCCACTTTTGGAAGCTTGTGTTGTATTAAACAGAAGAATTTGAATTTGTTTTAATTTTTCACGTTTTCCCCAATTCTTATTTGGGGACGTGACAGAACGGCAATTGAGGCTGCATTTAATAACTAAATCTTCAAGTAGAGGACACCCTTTCAATAGGTCCTCAATCAAGCCATCTCTAATAAAACAGGAGTCCAAAAATAATGCAGTGAGTTTAGTAAAGCAAGCAAAACTAGCAGAAACTCCTAACTTGCAATTCCTCAACTTTAGTGAAATCAATGTTTTGCAATATTCGAAAAGCCAAAAAGGCAACTGGTATGAATAATCATTTCTCCAATAAGGAAAGTTCAGATCGAGTTCTTGAACGCCTTTTATCATTGCATTATAGATCCATACATTTACTTGACAAATATACTTCTCATCATACAGAAAGCATACCCGAAACTTTTGGATCTTTGGGGCGGAGTGGTTGAGAAGAGCCCGATCTACAAATCTAACAAAGTTGTTTTTATCTTTGTAGCTTTGATGGAAGAAGTTAAGATAGGAAACCGAAGTAGGAAGATCTTTCCACCTTCTTGACAAAATCCCCATGCAAACTACATGTTTCAAGTCTAACAAGGATAGGATGTGGTGAAGAAGACAGTCTGATAAAGCGCTGAGACGATCATCTTTGAGCTTTTATTTTATTTTTTTCCTTCTTAATCTCTCTCTCCATCTCTCTCTTTCTTGAAATTCCTCTCTATATCCTCATCGTCCTTTTATATGAATATTCCCTTTTGTAAGTAGTCCAGAATCTTCACGAAGGATGAGTTTCCATCAAACGCACACGTCAGGATGGAAATGGTCTTGATTCTCTGATTATCCGGATTTTCCTATAAGTTAAAAAATGGATTTGGGTCCTTATTTAGGCCCTGACAAGTAAATGGGTCCGAGTCTGGTTCCACCTTGGTTCGGACCCATGGACCCAAGACCCGACATATTACCTCAATTTTTGAGAATTTTTCATAAAAATCATATTTTTTAATATCATTCTCTACCTAGACCCAGAACCGGATCCTGACCCGTCCCATATATGTTTATAGTTCTGGTTCCAGAGCCAAGAACTCGGTTCCGAAAGGGCTCCGGTTCCAGATCCGTTTCCACCTTCTCCTCAACGATTCTGGTTTCGGGTTCACCATGGACCCGGACCGGAACCAACCCGTTTACAACCCTACGTACACGGCATATTCATGGAAGAGTATGGACCGTGCTGAGAAATATGGACTCTAGTTTAAGCCAATTTTTTATAAGATCAAGGTCATAGATCACCATTTGGCACATGTATTTGGATCAAGTGGGTTCCATTTTCAGGACATGTCACCCAACTGTGATTTGCACTCAGTCGATTCCCCAACGTTTGTGCCCTAGTGTATATTATTTTATTTCATGCTATATTAAATATGGATAATATCTCAATGCATCTAGACCATGCACGCGAGGAGCTAGGGCCCACTTGGGGCCCCTCAAATCATGGGATGGGGGCGCGATATTCGCACAATGTAACGCCCCAATTCCAAATACCATGAAAATCGTCAAAGTACCGAAATTGGCGCGCTACTTCCCGGGAAATCCGAGAACTTCCAAGATCGTAGGTCCGCAGTGAGGTCCAATTTAAAACTTTTTTGTAAAATAAGCGGAAGCAATACAGAGATAGCGGAAGCGTAAGGTATCATCATATATATATATATCAAATGTAAATGGGCTGAAGTCTAGCCTAAAGTGAAAAGTGATAAAAACTAAAGTTTTAATTACATATTTGTAACATTACCCAACTCACAACAAATGTCTCTCAAAAACCCAGACAAAAGGACACTCAAACCCCTGCCACTGGTGCCGGCTCTCCACCCTCCGGCTCGACCTCTTGGTCGGCCGGTCCCCATCCGTAGTCACCTACTACGGGCGCCTCTACGAGTGCGTACGCATTGCCTTCGAACTCGGGGTCAAGACCTAAGCACTAAGAGTGGATCAGATCTAAAGATCTGGCAAGTCACAGTATGCTGATAATATATGATGCATGCATCAAATGAGTAGCGACAGTAATAAAGTTAAGAGAATAACAATGGTACAGATCCTAGGCAGTTGAGCAAGATAAACAAATAGAATCAAGATAAACATCATATAACCCTACACAAAATGGCACACTCACACAAGCTGGATACCGTGGGATATTATGCCGCGGCCCTCCCATACTGAACACAGTCGCGGCGGGGAAAATCTCACAGTGCTGGAGATTATCTAGCCCCGCGAATAACATCATCCATCAACACACACTGAGACCGGACCCGGTATCACACCGTCCGTCTCCAACAATGCTCATCATGATAGCCACACAACACTCTCAATAGCTCATACCAGTGATGATCAGTCCAACTGGCTGAGCTTAGATCAACTGAGTGAATGTCTATGCCGACTCAGGAAACAATAAAGGTCTGTGTTTGTCTAGGCTTTGCCTTGTGTGAACAAGGTCCTAACAAAGTCCCTAAGAGGTCCAAGTATCCATGGATCATAATCCAGGTCCAAGTCTAGTCAATGGATCCATACCAAGGCCCACCAAATACATGGCCTGGTCTATAACAGGCCATATGATATACAAGTCCATGTTCAATAACATATGATCCATTTACATCCATAATGGGTCACAAGCCCATACAATCTAACTTCTCCAGTCTATGGTAATTCGCATCCAAACTTAGGCCATAAAAGGGCCCACCTAGCCACAGACACGGGTCAATGTTCACCCAATCATATTACCGGGTCACCTCTAAGTAGTCCTAGGTTCGGGTCCTCCATTTTTCATTTAATTAACAGGTATAAGAAATAATAAGGACAATAGAGTGACAGTAATAATATGAGGGAGATGAATCTCCAAGTACAAGGATCAATGGGAGATATCAACAGTCCAACCTAAGTAAATGATCCACTTCAGATTCAGGTCTATCTTAGGTAATTCGACCTTTTAGTGAAACCACAAATGCTAAGGAATACTGTGTTTGGTGCTCAGAAGTTATGTGCATCACTAGTAACGTAGAAAGCTCGAATCATCTTAGATTACATAACCTGAACCTTAATTAGTGGACCCCGCGAGTCAAGGTTGAACCACACCATCGACTCGTGGTTGGCACAGTGATGGAAGTCTATTTGAATGGTCAATGGGCCCCACATATGATCACAACAATGGAAATTAGAATCTGGGAAGTGTCACTGTACACAGTGTGCTCAGCCGACCTCCTGGCCTGGGCGGTCAGCTCGGCACACTGGGATCAGAGAAGCAAACACCCTGCAGGCAATGCCTGATTGCCCAGAAGTTCCTGTGAGTTCGGCTAACTCCCTGGCCTGGGTAGTTGGTCGTGCTCACTGAAAGTCCTGGCTAAGGGGATGTCCCAAGTTCTAATTTCTTTTGGTGTAAATTCTGATCTCAGTCACCTGATCGCGGTCTTCTGGCTCTGAGCTCGGTCAAGTACTGAGTTCGGTCAAGCACTGGGCTCGGTCAAGCACTGAGATCGGTCAAGCACTGAGCCCGGTTAAGCACTGAGTTCGATCAAGTACTGAGCTCGGTTAAAACACTGAGCTCGACCCAACGCTGAACCCGGCTAATACACGGAGCTCGGCCAAGCACTGAACTCGGCTAAAACACTGAGCTCGGCCAAACACTGAGCTAAGGTCGGTTCACTGAGCTCGGCCAATCAACTAAGTTCGGTCAACCACGCATACTGAACTCTGGGTCTGAGGAAAATTCCACAAGAATTCTAATTGGGTCTAATAAAACACTCAGGGCTTAATTTAATTCTAAAATCTAATGTGATCCCAAAAGGTATAATCTTAAGGGTCCCACCTCTAATTAGGTTCATTAAAGACTAAGTGGGTCTGATAATTAATCCCCTATTAATATATTAAATCCATAACTAAAATAAATCCTAATCATATGGTCCCAAGTCACTAGGTCAAAGGGTCTCATTTGGTTCCATTAGAAACTATAGGTTTAATTTAATTAATTAAAACTAATTGGTTAATAGATTAGTGGGCCCCACGGGTCCCAGTCCCAGATCAGTCTTCATCATCAAGTTATTAAGTAGTCTCTGATCCTTTGTCTGGACCAAATCGGGGACCCACTGAGCCCCACACATCCACTGGACCACACTTTCCCATACTCCCTCAGTTTCCTCATTTTTCCCATGCACCCTCGGACCACCCAAGGCCATCATCTCCTACCTTTCTTTACACAAAACGTTTCTGTAACAGAACCCATGTTCTATTACGGAACATTAACGACGCCGACCCTATGCAACTCTTGGATGGTGGCCCACCTCTTATCCAAATCCAAATCAAACACCACTCACATGGTCGCCCAGGGCCCTTCCATCAGATATGGGGTCCTGATTTCCAAGGTGGCCCACATGGGCCCCACAGTACCCAAAAAACGGAATAAATCCTACCAAGTTTTGGGTTTAACAAGTTAGTGTCCATCACATGGATCATGGCCCTTCCTTGGTCAAATCCCGATCAGACTCCACCCCCATGGTCGCCCCACCATATCAGGCCTGATGGGCGGACTAGATCTGTGATCAGATCAATCTGTGGGTCCCGCAACAGTTTAAGCCAAAAATGGGTTTTACTTTTAAAACAATTCCTACTCTGATCAGCTACTGGATTGAGGGCAAGGAGATGTCCACACACCATGGGACCAGCCCTTCTAGGGTCGCCCGTGGGTCCTTTATCAGATCCACGGTTCGGATCTACCATCGGGTGGCCCACCTGGGTCCCAGTCTCGATGCGACAAAGTGGGTTTTCCACTGTTCATATCCGGGAATTCACTACAGGTCACCCAATCCATGGATATCTCCTCATACCCATTTACCATCCATCACAGAAACATAACAAACAAGAATAGCACTTCTATAATCCTCCAATTATCATCAAATCGGGCCATTGATCTTCCAAATGAGAGATCTCATCCATCAATGGTCAATTTTCCATAAAACCAAGCTCATATGGTAGATCTACTCATCTCTAGCAATTCTAACACCATATGAATTGAAAATTTCATAATCAATTGAAAGAAAACATGCATTCTATAATATCAAGCATAATGTACTTGCCTCAAAGAAATTGTATGAAGGTAGGGGGAGAAAGAGATGATCAAAGATCCAATATAACTTGTAGCTAAGATGGTAGGTCTTCTTCTTCTTCTTAGAGTTCTAGAGAGATGGGAGAATTGGAGGGAATTTGGGAGAGAGGGAAGCTTGAGAGGGAAATAACATACGTACGAAGAAGATGGTTTAGTTATATAGGTTGGGCTTGGGTGGTTAAGTACTAAAATGCCCTAATAGTTTGAATAGGATTAGGGTTAGGGTCATGGGTAGTTTGGTCTTTAGGTGGGGCTTCTAGAAGATTCTTTGGTGCAAACCCCCTATAGTAAATACTAATTTCTAGCTAGGGCCTCTAACAAACAAACTAACTCTAAAAATAACAAAAGACACCCTATTGACTTTACTAATTACACTACTAAACTAATACTATGAAAATACATAACTACCATCACTAAGCCCCATAATTAGTATAATTAAAATACTTAGGCTAATATATAGTATTCAAATTCAAATTGAGGGCCCACCAGGGGTGGGGCCTCACACACAAACTCAATATAAAAAATGGGGTCAATCTCATGCCTAGGGTTGCAAGCGGGTATCTGATTCTCCGATTACTCGGAATTCCAACCCGCAAAAAAAAACCGGGTCGATTTGGAACCTATTTTAGGTTCCGATTGATAAACGGGTCCGGTTCCGGGTCCATATATGTTCCGACCTGAGACCTGGCATATGAGTCTTTGATATTGCAAATTCTACCTCAAAATCAACTCTTTTTTTTTTATAGTTTTATGTATAATATTGGAGGTAGTAGACTTGATGTAGTGTTATAAGTTGAATGATATGCTTATTTTAAGAAAAAATTGAAAAAAAAAAGAGAAATCAGAATCAATTTTTTAACTAGAATCCAGTCCTTTAGGTGGACCCGGTTCCGGATTTTTCTATCGGAACCGGGTCTGGAACCAATAAAACAAGTTCCGAGTCAGAACCGAAACCATTATTTAGAAACGAGTTCGGGTCCACTATCTTTCCGATCCGAAACCATTCCGTTTGCATCCCTACTCATGCCTTTGACCCCTTGATCCATAAAATACAAGTTTAATGACTTTATGTTAAAAAAAAAAAAAAAAAAGATGACCTCAATCCAGCAGTCCAGATTGACTTGAAGTTTTATATATCTAATTATTGACTTGTACCCCTCAAGTTTTACAGTTTTAGAATGAATCAAAAAATAATTTGTTTCAGTCGAAGAGCTTTGTCCGTTCAGATCTATGTACAACCCATGGGACCCATGGCATAGGGAAGGGGGACGTGATCATATTGATACGGTGTGGCCTTAGGTGGGCCCCACAAGATGTCTTGCGCGGGGGAGAAATCCGATGAGGCCCGCCTAGGGCCACCTCAATCCAATCCCATCACACACTATCACCCCATTCAATGTCCTAAATCGCATGGGATTTATACCAAAAGAGGTGCATTCTTAAACTATTACACTTGAGGAACTAAAGAAAAGAGTTAGAATGATTGGATGGATTGGGGAATTTGCATAAAGGTGGGTCACATTCAAAATTCTCAATCCCTTTCTTCCCCCATGATTGGTGGGGCCCGGTCAAGCCCCAAAGGCAAGTCCTACGTTGTATTCAGATGGAGATTCAGATAAGATGCTAGCTTTTCTAGAATTTGGTTTACCAGACTGATGGTTGGGCAATCATTTATCAATAAAGACAACTACTTTTGTGCGATGTTTCGAATGTCCAGTTTATAACTGCACTAGGGCAACAAGGAATTTACCCGGCTCCCATCATGCCTGTAGGGCCTGTTTGGATAGGCAAAAAATAAAGTAGACTGAAGTTATATGAGCCCTAACAGTCTAGAATTTCAACTCTACCCAGTTTGGATGAGTCTGGCCTGATAGATGAAGTAATGTTGTAAGCCACATGTATTCATTTCACTTCAACTCTAAATACTTTAATCTCCTTGAGTAAAAGTGGATTATACTCCAAACCATAACTTCAAAAAAAACATCCAAATGGAGTGAAGTGAAGTACTGTACTTAACTTCAACCTACTTCTCTTCACTCCACTCCACTCCACATATGAAATCCACTTCATTTTACTACACTCATCATTTATCCAAACAGGCCCGTTAGGGATTATTCTGAGCCAAAGGACTAGGACACCCTCCGTTATAAAAAATAAAAATAAAATTTTGGCACAAGGGCATATTGCCCTGGTCCACTAGCCCCACCAAAGGAAAAAAAAACAAAAAGAAAAGAAAAGAGGGATTTGGGGAGGTTTTGTGGTGTTGGTGGTTTTGAATCATCAGAAAAAACCCCAGCAATCATTTATTGCCATCCAACCAATGGCTGTTAGAGTGTTTGTGGGTTGTTATTTGACTTTTATTTCAGTCCATGTCATCATATTGAATGGTTTACAATGACCAAATAGGATTGAATTCAGCAGAACCAACCACCATGATAGTCCCATTTTGAAATGGCATTACGTTGTATGCAAAAGCATCATCATGCTAGCACAATTCTATCAAAAAATGTGAATTGTCAACTATTTGAGATCACTGCAAATGATTTGAGATTGGCTGAAGTATGACTAAGATGGGAGTTGATTACATAAGGCCCTCTCGGAATTCTTTTCCATAAATGGCCCATCAAGAAAACTCCCAATGTCTGCTATTGTACATGCATATCATCAATTCTCGAGTATAATCTGAAGTCATCATCTTTCATGCATGGGATTGGAATATGCAAATATTACACATGTGAAAAAACAGCGCCAATACACTAGTAGCTCAATTGGTCAGGCACCTTCCTTCCATAGAAATCACCCGGGATCATTTCCCTGATCGTAACGGACTGGGTACGTGAATGTACGTACCTGCATGTGAGTGCTTGCCTTTCCGAACAAAGTACGTCCACTGGTACTTGCCTTCCCAAAAAAAAAAAAAAAAAAGTACATTGGACAGTTTTAGATGTGTTTGAATGTTTTGGACATTCTTCACAAATTTGTCAATCCACAGAGTTACGCTAGAAAACTACCTCCTGACATATGATGATACCTTTTCACAAAATACTCAAAAACAATGAAAATTTAAGGCAATCAGTTTTAACATCTTAGGGTACATTAGTCCAATAAATAAATTGAATGGTTTGCATTAAAAAAACTAAGGCTGCAGGAATGAAAAATAAAAAGTGTTTTAACTTTAAACAGCAGAATGGGATGGAACTTGGAATACAGATGCTGAAGAGATTTAAAGTCGGTTTTGCTTAAAGATGTCACATTTTTCATTCCTGCAATGATGGGGTAAAATACAAGATATGGCATAAGGTGGATCATTACAAACCATATTTGATCATTCCTGCAACAGCAACAAATACCCTCTAGATACCAAACAATGTAATACACTGGCTTGATGTAAATGGCTTGGATTTGTCATATTGATTGCGTATGGACTTTCTCTTGAAACCAGTACATTAGAAAAAAAAAATTCAATTAATTGTAAGGGTTCTGTGAATACTATGATGAGAAACAGCCTGGACCTTATAAATTGACCACCCCAGACATATAATGTAGATCCAAGAGAGACTACTTAAATTTTACATACTACTATGTCTCTTAATGGTCAATTCAGCTGATAAGGTTCTCAACAAGATTGACCACAAAATTCAAAAGACCTAAAAGTTCCACAGGCATCAGTTAATAAATACAAAACACAAAAGATAAAACTATCTTAGTTAATTGTCTGTTTCATGAAAATGATTCCTTTCCCTGGCATTGCCAAGAAACTAACTAGATAACTGCCTAGACATCAGCAAGAGTGCACATTGACAAAAGAGAAAGAACTCTCTATTCATTTTGAAATAGCACCTCCGCATGAGAAGAGGCACGTGGGAAAGCCAACAATTTTTGAGTTACTGTCAACATTATCTCCAGCCATTGTTTCTCCCTCACAGTATCGGGTCTGGAGATGTGAAAAACAGTCATTTTCTTTAGTACCATTGCATTTTTTAGTAAAAATTTCACTAGCTTTATTTGCTCCTCTTTCACATGGAAGCTCGCCCCCTTGATACCAGGATCTAAACTGTCTCCACCCATAAAGCCAGTAATCTTAATAGTCTTCAGTTGATGTACCAAACATTGAAATGTGGCCGTCAGTGACTCCCAATATTCTCTTTCATCAAAATCATATTTGTTGTTGCATTCTTTATCCTGTAAACGCTAACATTGTCACTTTGTATGTCTTATTTCAAAATAAGGAGTTTGAAAGTGCAAAACATTTTAAAACCGGGGAGATTAAATGTTGAGATGATGGAAGAAGAGAGAGCAATAATAATAAGAGGAAATTTATGGCTTGATTTTCTGGTGCTTACACAAATACAATCGGAGGGTACCAAATCTATCACGAGATTCTCGAGATCAGGTGAACTCCATAACAAATTAGCTATCCCCGGAATTTCATATTTTTGCACTCTAGTCCTTAGTAAAAGATGCTTGGTCTTGAAGAAGTAAGAATGCGGATCCTCAAATGTTGGAATAGGCATTACCTTCATACATAGGTTGCAAGATAAGTAAACAAGAAATATACATAAGTATAAAGTTTATTTTATGACTCCAAACATAATAGAAATGGCAACAAAAAAATTCTCATCTTTATGAAAAATTAAAACATTAGGCCATTTTACCATCCATGCACAAAGAAGCTAGCTATGTACTATTCTACCCATTTATACGCTCAACGTGTAATGTCAAAGTAAATATGATGCAGACACTAGTACTGGGAGCTCACAGAATATTCGTATTAAATGTTTTAATCAAAATCCCATTCTCTTAAGTTTCCTATATCTGAATTCACAACGAGTTATGCTTTTCTCATAAGAAAGGTATACATGAAACAAATGTTTTACAGTATCTTAACCACTAGAAGTGATGAAAATTTAAGGGTCCTGCTTCATCTAGTTTGGGATAGGTCTGGAGTTTCTTCAGTGCAGCTTGGGCCTGAAATGCTTAACCCAACATAAGCACATATTGGGCATGGTTTGAGTCCTCAAGCAGGCAACCCAAACGTTCATATGTACACATAAATTCATACCTATGCACAAAGCACTGTTCACTTGCACATCATCCGTACATTGCTAAATGTATAGAGCTTTATTAGACTCTGGATGGTCTGCTCAAAACGCATGTCTTGTTGGCCCCACCCAGATGCATCCCAATCGATAGGCATGAGGAATGGAAAACATTGTTATGATTGTGTCTGGTGCAATTTAATTCTAGCCATCAGTGCTTGTCACATCCTATTGGAGAGACCATGGCACTTTGATGGAGGGGTGATACGTGATGGCCAGAGTAACACCACCATTCAAAGTGATAATCTGATCATAAATTTATTGCAGAAGTTACCAAATCATTAGAAAGAGCAGTGCCAAAAAAATTATCACAAAATAACACAGAACCGAAATTTCAATATAGGGAATGATAATGGGATTGGGTGTTTATATTCAAGTGTTTCAGATCTGCAACCCAGGTACGACGAGTATACAGAGGAAGGAGAAAATTAATTACAGATGACCAGTTAGATAACATCTTGCACATTTTAGTGGCTTCTACAAGAGTAGGTGATAATTTCTAGTTGAATAAAGGCACAAAGTTTCAACTAAATTGGGAGGTGAGCCAAACTTGCATATTGTGGGTCACTTAGCTTATCAGGACTACATGTTACTGAATATATTTATCCCTTTTGGGAATGCATAGTTGCATACTACAACATGTGACACCAGTGGTAAAGGTTCAACAGCAGTGGGAGGCATTTGTGGGGAGTGCTACTCAATTAAAAGCCGTGGTTTCGTCACTCATTACAAGCCCACAACATGGAACAATGAACAAGAACAGCAATACTTGAGTTTGAAGAAGAATAACAAAAAGGAAGAAAGGAACAGACATAGATAGCAGCAGCTGCGCCCAAATGATGTGGGGAAAGCAGAAAATGCAGATGTTGCAAATGAAGCAGTCAAATCAAGCCAAGGGCATAAATAAATAATTAATTAAATTAGGGAAGAGTACTAAATCTAGCTGCCAACCATGCATGCTAAAAAGGCCAAACACTCACGCCCAGTCCACACAAGGGGATAGAGTGGGTGAATACACCTTGGAACTGTTTAGAGATTATTGTGTTTGTGAAGAACTAATCCATGAATTTACAACTTTGTATAACACCAAGATTACATAGCTAAAATAAGGAACTGAACAGTGCTGTACATGGTAAGGTCCAATGGTCCATGATCAGCCATGCAAATCTTTCGCTGAGTTTGGGGTGAAGCATTACTTAGAACACAACAAATGTTGAACCGTGCACTGTCAAAGTCTGTGTTCAAGACCCTTATGTGCTTTGGGAAATTAAGCACCACAGATTGGATGCCTTGAGAGTAGGATTACTTACACACACAATAGCATATTAGATAAAATCCAAAAGCAAGAGGAATTACTCATTTTCTGGATCTCCACAACATTCAAAAGGGTATTATGCCAATGATCACAATGATAGGATGATTATAAAATGTCATTTTGTATATTCTTTGAAGATCCTAAAAGAAATCCTAGAGATGAGCAAGGTCAAGTTAGATTTTATGAGATCTCTAAGGATATGGGTGTTGAGGAAAATGTGAGCTACAATATTGACTACACAAATAAATGTTCGTCGTCATAACCCATTTAATACATAACAACCTAGGACAAGCATGAGAAACAGGAGACATTCAACATATTTAGTTATTATTGAAGTTGGGCCACAAAAGTCAATAATCCAGAACCCTCATCTTACTCATAGGCATTCCACTAAGAAGAGTTCAAGAAATGGTTGAAGATTATGAGTAAAGAGATTGATTCGATAAAGAAAGCCTAAGTTTGGAAACTGGCCAATCGTCTTTAATACTGCAAGTCCATTGATTATAAATGAGTTTGGAAGAAAAAGTTATATGTTGACCAGTCATTAGATAAGTGTAAAGTTCGGTTAGTGGCTAAAGTTTTCACGCTAATGGAAGAAGTATATTATAAAAAGATTTTCTCTCCTGTCATAAAATTCAATTTCTTATCATGACTAGAATAGCTCCAAATGGATGTGACAGTTGTCTTCCTAATGGTAAACTAGATGAGGAAAATAAATCTATATGAAACAACTTCTCATGGAATCATCATGTAAGGCTCATGTAATCCCTGTTCAACCGAAGCCGTCTGAGAGAACACTGTATAAGAAGTTCCACGAAGCTGTTATAGAGATTGATTATTCTGAACAATAATGACATGCATTTGTATTAGGAACAGAGGGAGTTGTTATTTGTTCTTATCTATGTATTTCAATGATATTTGGTAGCTGAAAATGATATGGAAGCCATATCTGAGGTGAAAGTTGGTTGAGGTTTAAGATGAAAGATTTGGTGAAGCCACATCGCTGCTGGAAATTAAAATTACTCTAGATAGCTGAATCGGTTAACTTAATCCAAACCACAAGTTCCCAAAGAGCCGAAATCATCCAAACAATTGAAATATAGTGTTTCTAAATGGAAATAAATGTTGCAAAAGAAGCAAACTTGAGGTCCTCTTGTGCTTATGCTTGCACAACTGAAGCAGTGGGCCCCAAGGGGTTGTGGACCCCTTTGGATTTGGTTGCAAACTTGATTCTTTTAATTTTCTTGCCCTTTTGATTCTGTACTTCAGAAGCAAATGTTTCAACATTTTAAGGGCTTTAGCTTATGTTGTATCAGATACACACAACTGCATTTTTTGAAATAATTAATAAACATGATGAAATTTACTCACCTTTGTAAGTTAAGATGTTCAAAGGGCTACAAGTATCAGAGTAGATAATTTCTAACAACTCCTTGCTTCTAGATTCCCTGTGAAAAGATTTTTTAATCATTTTCCCACTAAGATGGTTTGCACAGAGGGTATTCGATTTTACATATGGTCTAGTATGAGTATATCCCTTACCAATCTACTTATTCTGCCCTTACTAACTTGTCCTAACTTTAGATGCTACAAATAGGTAAATCTAGCAAGACGCAAATGGACATTATCAATACAAGAAGAATAAGAACTAGATTAGCTCTGTCAAGTAAATAGATATTATCATTAAGAGTTCCAGATGCCATTAATCTCGCATTTTGTGTTGGGAAGTCTCGGAGTCAATCCACCCGTTGTTTTCATCTACGTCAACTATGATGAATTTGGTGCACATGCAAATACGATAAATTTTACCCGACTCAAGAGGTTGTCTGTTGTCCTATTGTTTCCTGTTACCCTGCTTTTTGTTCGAAAAGTTTGGATGGGAATGACCGGAGTTTTCACATATGAAGCAATTTTCATTTTTCTTCGCTTCTTTCTGCGTTTGGATTTATCATTGCTTTTCGAAGAGCCTTCTATGAATCATCCTTGCTGCTAGATGTGTTGCTAGTAGGATAAACATGAGAAATAAAGGCATTACTATGTATCCCACGGGCAATTGCAGACCTCTGAAATTTTCCTCGGCTCAAGGTTTGAGAGACGTTCTTCCATAGTAGAACACTACTCTAAAGATAAATGATTTGGAAATCTATATCTATTGTAGCATCCACCATGCATATAGGTTAGTACAGTGGGCCTCGCTTGGCCTTAATTGTGAAACTCAATCTCAAATCAACAAACAAACAATAAAAGTAAAAGAAAAATACATAAAATAATTTTTGAACCTAAACTATCTAGGTAGAAGCAATATTATAAAACTATTGTCTTTCATTAAATAAATAAAAAAAAAACATAGTACTATTTTCTTTCATTCTTTCTTTTTAAATGGTATTATATTTGTATTTTTAGTTATGTTTTCAATCAATGTTATTGCTCATTATTTTTGTTTTCACTGATAATGTTGTTTCAATACAGTTTACTTTAGGCACCCCGCAAGAAAACTTCTTTAGTTCTAACCCTGGATGGAAGATGATGCCACTTTCCGAAGTAGGCACCAAGGAAGTTGTCAAGTCATAGTTAATCGGTCACATCAGCCAATTGACTTACTTGGCAATGATGCCGTGGTCAATAGACTGAGCCATGCCTTTGTTCGGTGGGTAAAAACTAGGGGTGGAAAATGAGTCAAGTCGAGTTAAAACGGGCTGGATTTACAAGGGTCGTCAATTGGTTAATGCCCAACCTATATCGAACCCGTTTTTAAAATGGGTCAGTTAACCCTAACCCACACCCGGTGGGAGTCAACCCAACCTGACCCGCATAACTCACATAATCCAACTAGGGATGCAAACGGGTATCCAATTCTCCGATTATCCGGAGGTTCTGACCCATATAAAAAACCAGATTTGGAACTTGTTTTAGGTTCTAATTCATAAATGGGTCCGAGTCCAAAACCCAATTTAGGTCCCAATTGATAAACGGGTCCGGTTCTGGGTCCATATAGGTCCCGACCTGGGACTTGGCATACAAGTCATTAATGTTGCAAACTATAGTTCAAAATCAACTTTTCTTGGAAATTCTTATGTTTAATCCTGGAGGTAGTAGACTTGATGTATTGTTATAAGTTGAATGTTATCCTCATTTTAAGGAAAAAAAAAATTAGAACTGGTTTTGGAACTAGTTCCTGGTCCTCTAGTTAGACCCGGTTCCGAAACCATATTCGGGTCCTATCGGAACTGGGTCTCGATCCAACGAAATAGGTTTCAATCCAGAATTGTCATTTAGAAAGGGGTCCGGGTCCAGTATGGTTCCGACCTGGAACCATCACGTTTGTAACCCTAAACCCAACCGTCAATAAGAGTTAAGAAGAGACGGAAAAATTGGTCATTCCCCTTTTTGGGTTGACCTTTCCATTAATAATACATTAAGTGCCAAATTTTGTTTACAAAGGAGGATCCTCATACAACTAACCAATATATCACAATCTCCTAAGAATAGAAAGTCACATCTAATTACACACCTAAGAGAATCTGCTTATGAATATAATGTTGACTAACTAAATCCCACATGGGGATGTGGCTAATATACAACTGGATGATTGGCCTAGGCCTGCTGGACTAGATATTCTACACTTCCATCCATGTCCTCTTCGGCCTTCCCCTTTCCTTGGTGGGCCATCAATCTACATAAAAAAAAAAAATCTCCTCCCAGGCGCCATTATTGGCCAACATTAGACATGTCCAAACCATCTCTCATTAAGAAATCCTCTCTCTCTCTCTCTCTCTCTCTCTCTCTCTCTCTCTCTCTCTCTCTCTCTCTCTCTCTCTCTTCCGATTACCAGCCTTCTTTTATGAAAATCAATTTTAGAGATTTTTTTTATGGTCCAGTTAGTATTCTGATTAGAATTTTGGTTCACAACCATAAATCTCATGAAAACAATCAGTTTTTTTTTTACCTGAGTTCTTGTTTTAAATCACTAGCCTTGTACTATGTTGATGCAATCGCAAGTGCTGGGGCACAATTAGGGTTCTCAGGGAACAATCACACGAGGAAGAAACAGTCTTCAACAATAACCTTAATTCAATTCTCTAATCTGAGATCATTGATCTCTACAATGCTCTATTTATAATAAAATACTTACCCTAAAAACAATCCTAATCAAACTAGGAAGCACAATAAAAATTAGAAACTAATCCTAATTATACTCTTGCTAAAATATCCTAATTATACTCTTGTTAAAATAAAACTAATAACAATTGAAATCAGAATTTCATGGGTCCCACATGTGGCCCACGAGTCTTGTTGCAATGATGTGGTATCGCTACGGCATCATTCTCCCAAGGTTGGAAAAGAGTTCGACCTTTCGGCTCTTCTTCTTGATGTTGCTTTTGTAGATAGTGTGCACGTGAAGCGCTTCCTTGGTGAGACAAGAACCGGACACCTGTTTTGGTGGTGTCGGCTTCATAGGACGGAGTGTGACTTACTT
Source organism: Litsea cubeba (assembly GCA_012931725.1). Taxonomy (NCBI): domain Eukaryota; kingdom Viridiplantae; phylum Streptophyta; class Magnoliopsida; order Laurales; family Lauraceae; genus Litsea; species Litsea cubeba. The sequence goes on along the minus strand of CM022951.1, from coordinate 82,032,795 downwards.
TTCACCATGCATGAATGTTTATGTGTTGTCGTGCATGCCATTAGTTCCATTCTTGTCATACATCCACGGGCGACCCAACAAGATATCACAACTATCCATGGGTACCACATTACACCAAACTGTATCTGTATAATCTTCACCAATGGAAAAGGTAACTGGACATGCATACCATACTTGCACTTCATCACCTATCATTAACCATCTAGCAAAATAGGTGTTGATATAATTGTTATGCCGTTCACTAACAGCTCGAGCTTTTGGTGTTACTGGTTGTTAACATGGTATCAAAGCTAAAGGTCACGAGTTCGAAACCGCTGGGAGGCATGTTACCTCCATCTGTCTATCGGGTCTGTCTGTTCCGCCTGTTTGTTGGGTTTCGAATTCGAACGGCTTCCCGTTCGAGAGGGGGTTTTGATATAATTGTTATGCCGTTCACTAACAGCTCGAGCTTTTGGTGTTACTGGTTGTTAACAATAGGGACGATGATGCTTCCAAACTTTCAGCTGTAATCGATCCACAAGAGCTTGGGATATAATATTCTGACAACTTCCTCCATCAATGACGACTGTGCATTCTTGGCCATTGACTGTTCCTTTGGAGTGGAAAATATTTTCTCGCAACCACTTCTTCCCGGAAGTTGATGGAGCGTCGGTGATGACCATGAGAGATTCACCTTCAATTGCATGGTAGATCTCTAATTCTTCTGTCTCAGCTGCAACCTCTTTCTCTTTAGGATCATCTGGTATATCATTCATATCATTGTCATTCTCAATGAGGTGGATGCGTTTGGGACATTCCCTTGCACAATGCCCTTGTTGGTGACAATTAAAGCAGGTGATCCTATTTTGACCTTCGGGCTTGGTGAAATCTTTCTCCGAGGAATCACTCGGCTTAGAACCTACAAGTAAAGAATTCTTTTGCATAACTCATTTAGATGCATTAAGTTTTCTGGCTTGATGATGTGAAATCCTTTCAGCTTTGATAGCATGCTGAACAATCTCATCAACATTATCAAAATGCTTGAATGTGAAGATATCTTGTATGTCAAGTGTAAGCCCATTAAAGTATTTGTCAACTAAAACATCCTCCTCTTCATTCAAACCACAACGAGCTAGCATGGTCATAAACTCCCCAGAATACTTAACAACTGTCTTGGATCCTTGTTTTAGATATTGAAAACTTGAACGCAGATCTCTGGAGTAATTGACAGGAAGGAATTTTTGCCTCAAAAGATTTTTCATTTCGGTCCACATGTCAACGGGGTCAATTTGTTGGTTACTTCTCTTCCTTTGCAACTCGGCCCACCATATCGAAGCATAATTGCGAAATCGAGTGGCCACTAGTGTAATCTTATGACCATCCGTCATTGGTTTATGTGCAAAAATATTTTCAACACACACTAACCAATCCATGAATTCATCCGGCTTCAATTTTCCATCATATTTGGGAATCACGAGTTTAATACCCAAATCTCGATCAACATTGACAACATGTTGATCTCGTTGATTCCGATTATCTCTTCCATCATCTCGATGATTTTCCTCACGCCGATTAGTTTCCAAATTGGTTAATCGGGGGTCAATCCTTTCAAGAGTCTCTTGCATTTGAGCTTGCATTTGAACTATCGTTGCAGATAATTGATTAACAGTAATTGATAATTCCGCAACGGTTCCCCTCAAATCGTCATCATTATTGGAGGAAGACTCCCCTTCTACATGCTTCTTGGGAGGCATAATTGGTGAATGCAAATTTAAAATTTGTGACTAACCTGATGTGTAGATCTACTTTCCACAATCACGATGGTGAAAACGGATAGCAAATCTAACGGTGGATGAGCCTAATATCACAGAAACAAGTTTCAGCCGTTGATCTGATCAAGGGGCTGGAGGACTACTACAGACTGGCTTTCCTCTTTAAACAGGTCGAAACTGACCCAAATGTATAAATCACGCCCAAACTTTCTGTTTGTGGGCTTCTTTAATGGGTCGGACCTAACCTGAACGGACCCGGACTAAAAATTCAGGCCCAAAATATTGTCTCGGCCTGTGTGTCAAATGAAAGAAGAAAAGGGTTTTGAAAACCCCATTTTCTTGTATCTTCTTCAACGAAGAGGAAGCAATTGAAGATAGCTGGCGCTAGAGCTGGGCGACATTAACGAGATGATGGAGCATGACGATGAAGAGCAGAAGAGCAGATGATCACGGTACATTGTTATTTCCTCTTCTCCGCTTCTTCTTCTTTCCTTTTTTTTTTTTTGGATTGTTCTTCTCTCTCTCTCTCTCTCTCTCTCTCTCTCTCTTAGGGGGGAGGGGGGTGGGGGTGGGTTGGGCGATTGGGAGGCGAAGAGGTGTATCGGGTTCAGCTGGGTTGGGCGCAGGCAGGGAGCAGGGTGGTGTGGGATTTGTGGATTTAGGGATTTGGGTTTTCGGTGATGCTGGGAGATTTGGGAGGCTCGTCTGGGGTGGGTGGGTTCGATGGCAAGATGGGGCTGGGATGATGAACGGAAGGAGGGATAGGGGTTGTCACGCAGACGATCAGAGATCGTTCGGCTCTGATACCAATTGATGCAATCGTTGATACGATTGCAAGTTCTGGGGCACAATTAGGGTTCCCACGGAACAATCACACGAGAAAGAAACAGTCTTCAACGATAACCTTAATTCAATTCTCTAATCTGAGATCATTGATCTCTACAATGCTCTATTTATAACAAAATACTTACCCTAAAAACAATCCTAATCAAACTAGGAAACACAATAAAAATTAGAAACTAATCCTAATTATACTCTTGCTAAAATAAAACTAATAACAATTGAAATCAGAATTTCATGGGTCCCACATGTGGCCCATGAGTCTTGTAGCAATGATGTGGTATTGCTGCTGCATCATATGTTGATCTGAAAAATCAGTTTTAGACCTTTTATTTGGCCCATTTAGTATTTAAATTAGAATGTAGATCCACATCCATAAATCTAATTAAAAATGAGGCTGAAAATCTAATTAAATACACTAAAATTATGTCCATTTTACATTTCTTTTAAATGGCGACTGAATGTCCATTTTACAATTTCACCATATGTTCCTTCTAACTTTCTATTATGATGCAAACATAGCCACCATGGGCCGAGTAGATATGACTCGGTCAAGGAGCAGAAATTGGTTTAGTGGTAGGGTTGCGACCCCGATATGGTGTAATGGAGCAATGATTAGAACGAAATGGAACAGAGACGATATGATTAAGACAAGGATCAGAGAGACAACAAGGGTTGTGAAGAGATAATTATACCTTGTTTATTTTCATCATTTCTCTCATTTACCTTTCTCATCATCGTCATCGTCATCGTCATCGTCAAAGTCTCGTACCAAGTATGATGGGGTCGGCTATATAAATTTGGTTTTTCCATTATGATGTATCCTGAGCCAAATCCTCAAATAGGTTGCACTCACAGAATATTGTTTTCTCAAAATTCATGTTTGAATGTGACTAAAATTATACGCCAGCTGTCAACCTACTTATACCAACCCTCCTCATTTATTCAGGCTTGGGACCGATTGTAAAGACTAGCAAGGTTTAAACCACTTGGCAACTTCCATAAAAGTGGATCTTTTTTTTTAATGGTCACAAAAGTGGATCTTTATTTCAACCATCAACACAACCTTCTAGCAACTATTCCTACAGATGAAATGAAGATGAAGTCTCAATGATGGTGCTCAATTTTAATCCCATCTAAATGATCAATATCCGTTGATGCTAAACTTCCACCTGGAGTTCATTGAAGTGCACAAGTTGATAGTGACTCCAACCAAATACCACATAATCTAGCATCGTGATCTCGTATAGACTTGTTTCCTTGTCTAAAAGCAGCTATCTATCTCCCATGTCATTAACAAGTTTGATCAACATTCTTTTTCTCTAAGTAATCAAAACCCAAATTTTCTTTAGTTTTTACATTATTTAAAAATGCCCCTTTGGTCTCCCATGTCATTGAGTGTAAATGTGTAATAGCCATGATAGTGGATCTTCTTTCTTTCTTTTTTTTAATGGTCACAAAAGTGGATCTTTATTTCAACCATCAGCACAACCTTCTAGCAACTATTCCTACGGATGAAATGAAAATGAAGTCTCAATGATGGTGCTCAATTTTAATCCCATCTAAATGATTAATATCCGTTGATGCTAAACTTCCACCTGGAGTTCATTGGAGTGCACAAGTTGATAGTGACTCCAACCAAATACCACATAATCTAGCATCGTGATCTCGTATAGACTTGTTTCCTTGTCTAAAAGCAGCTATCTATCTCCCATGTCATTAACAAGTTTGATCAACATTCTTTTTCTCTAAATAATCAAAACCCAAATTTTCTTTAGTTTTTACATTATTTAAAAATGCCCCTTTGGTCTCCCATGTCATTGAGTGTAAATGTGTAATAGCCATGAAATGAAAATGAGACTAATTTTCTCCCAATCAAGGATCAAAATAGTGGTTGCAGCAAGCATCGCGGCCCAGTGGCCGAAACGCTATGTAGCGGGCAATACGTAGCAACGTAGCGGTGTGAATTTTTCAAGTGGTGAAAAGAATTCAAATCTTGTGTTGCATCCAATCTTGTTTTTTTATTTAATGATTTGGAACCATATAATAATAGTTACAACTTTAGGAAAGGCTATTGAGGTGAAGAAATAGCAAAACGTGTTTTAAAGTAAAATTGATTGACTTTACTAGGTTTTAGACCGTAGCACCGCTATTTTCAAAATAGCGTAGCAGTCTCAACTGTTGCGGCCGATAATGTGGCCGCTACATAGCTATTTTGAACCATGCCTCCAATCTACGTACAAACCATCATCTTCAGCCACCTGATTCACCTTTCCATTCAAATATCCCAGCAATCTTCTCCCTACTATTTCTAGCGGTTAGCGACCATGCTAGATATTTGTAGCTATCAAACTTTAAAGGTATCATCTATGACCGAAAGCACTCCACAACACCTAGAGACCTATGATGCACGGATACTTCAAAATGGGCAACGTATCGAGTCGTATCGTATCCAACACTTCACTTTTTATGTGTTAAATCCGTGTCCCTACCGTGTCTATGGCGTGTCGCCGTGTCCTTGCCGTATCCATACCGTATATGTGCATCATAGCTAGAGACGATACCACCTCTCTCCAAGACAGTAATGGATGAATGACTCAATATGAGTTGGGAGATGGGACTGTTCTCCAAAACTCACCAAATTCTAGCAAAATTACCCACAAGATAGACAAACTTGGACAGGTAAAGATCAGGCTATGAAATATCAATCAATCAACACCGTTGTTGACTTTACATGGCAAGTACAACTGTGAACAACTAAACCTCTTCAGGCTAGTCACCAGATAGTACCATCATCAACAGACCCACCACAATAAACACCAACCAGCACTACCGCTATTCATATGTATCCAAGAAGAAGAAGAAGAAGAAGAGAGAGAAAATAAAAGATATCTCAACTAACACACAACCACTTAACAGAACTATTACTGTTTATTACAGTTGATCAGTAATAAAACAAACCAAAAAATATTCTGAATAGTCCCAATGATTCCAGTAATATCATAAATAACATCCAATCCATGGCGTTATATCCCACTAGAAAACTGTGCAAAGAAAAATCAATTAAAAAAACTAATAAAACTTTTTTATTTACTCCTAACAAGGATTCGAAAGGATAACTACAAAGATCCCCTGCCATCCACTGCACTCATAAACAAAACTTGAAAATGTAATATATCATATTTTCATTTAATGCAATAGGTAGGTACTTTCAGTTTCATCTTCCTTTCTGTTGACCGACCATTGTATTTCTCCTTCATGAATATAACATTTGATAAAAATAACTACAAAGTTGTACTAATGTCATCGTAGACCCAAATATTATCGTATACCCAAAAATTCATCCTTTTTTATTAAAAGAATTGTATGGTCAGTGCTATTCAAAAGCTAGGCCGCTATCTGATCCCTGTATCTTTCGTTCTGGCAATACATAAAGAGGATTGTTCATTGGGTTTTCATACTAAACATGTCCCAAAGAAGAATGATCAAAATAAATTTAAGACCAACATAATTTATGCATCTCTCCCACACAAGCCTCCCCTCCAACAGGAGGTGCCTATGTTGCAAGCAAAAAAGCACTCTTGGTCTTTCACTGCTACTTCAGCCACTGTCCAATTTATCTCTAACTAACGAAATAACCATAAAATTTCCTATCTTCTCATATCCTAATAGCATTACCCAATCAGTAAGTACAAAGATAACACCATTAAGCCTAATTGCATATGAATTAATGGAACTAAAATTACCAATCATACCTGAAGACAAGTACTAGATAACTTTAGCACGCTGGCATGGCGAAGATTCTGGAGTGAGGATTCCAGGATGGAAATGAATTCACTTGTGCTCCCTGGGGGATAAGAAACATCAATGTAGGCCTCTCTTAGAAAACCCATATCTCCAAAAGAACACCTGCCTACATTTCCAGACCTAATCTTCAAGAATTGGAGATTGGGGGCTTGAATCTCAATCGACTCATTATGACATCCTTCTATCGTCAATCTCTTGAGTCGCAAACTCGTCGAAGATGAAGAAGACAAAGACGAGTGGATCTTCATAGGAGGACACAAAAAGTAGCCTTCAATAGATAAATCTTCAAGCAAAGGGCATTCTTTCAATAACTCCTCAACCAATCCATATCTTATATCTTTGGATGATAAATGGAAGGAAGTGAGCTTACTAAACCTCGCGAAATTACAAATGCTAAACCCGCAATTCATCAGATTGAGGGAAACCAATGTTTCGCATCTCAAAAGCGAAGAAGGCAGCTTGTATGGATCATTCCCGTGTTTTATCAAAAAGAACAGATCGAGTTCTCGAACGCCCTTTCGAACTGCGAAACTGATCATTGCATCTATGTGAGGAACGTACTTGGAATCGCAGGGAGATCTGAGCTGAAACTTGTGGATCTTTGGAGCGGAGTTGAGGAGGAGAGTCCGATAGACGAATTTAACGAAATCTTCCATGCAGATATCGAAGTGGAGATTGGGAACAGAAGTGGAAATCTCTCGCAAACGTTTGGACGAAAGGCCTGCGAGAATCACATCTTTCATGTCTAAAAAGGAGAGGATGTGGTGCAGAAGACATTCAGGTAGAGAGCTGAGACGATCAACCTCGTACTTTTTTGCTGCTCTCTTCTTAGACTTTCTATCCATCCTTCTCTCCCTATCTTGAAATATCTCTCTCTGTACCTTCCTACCAGAATGCCTCCTCGGTCGAAAAGCCAAGCCAGCGCAGGAAGAAAAAAAAAAAAAAAACTTGCCCCTTTTCGTTAGAAGGTCTTGTTCTTGTTCCTCCGAAAGTGGTGGAGAAGGGAGGGCGAGGCGCAGGTCCAGATCTATATTGTCCACTTCCTCCTTATCCTCGCAAGCTGCGACGATGATGATAGGAATTGGAATTGAAAGACCCAGGAAGTCCAAACGAAAGAAGAGACGTTTCTCGCTCGGCGCCTAAAGCGCACTATGCTCCTCTTCAACAAATCAAATGAGAGTTTTCGGTGGAACCGGTGAACCACGCGAGATGGTTAGATGCGTGGGACAGAGGGCTCGTAGTACCTGCTAGCGCAGCTATGCCGTGGAAGGGGAGGAGCCTAAATCGACCGCCTTCTTTCTTTTTATTATGCAAAGACCCAAAGACACAAAAGCAATCTTGAGAGGAAAGAAAGAAGAAGAGGACGAGCGTCTTAAGCGGACCACTCTCCGAGGAATCTGGATGCTTTTGGGACTTCAAAGGGGCCGTAAGTATTCTGTATTCATTGACGACGAGCGTCTTAAGCGGACCACTCTCCGAGGAAACTGGATGCTTCTGGGACTTAAAAAGGCACGTAAGTATTCATTGTCCCCGCGTGTTAAAATCTGAACAGTTCAAAAAAGAAAAAAAAATTAAAATAGGATCAAAATTTACATCAATTTGAGTTTACTCTACTGTTAGATTAAAAATCTTTCTTTTTTTTTTAACTGACGGATGATTTCCAACCCTATGAGTTGGACTAATCCCTCCGACCTTAGAGAAGTCGGGTAAAACCCCGTGTCGCCAGGTACTAACACAAGTGGACTCAACCTTGAGTTCTGAAGAGGGGAAAACCGGAGATTGATACGAGGACTTCTAGCTCCGGAAGAGAGAGAAACCTTGGTCCTGATCGCTCGGCCAACCTAAAGATATCAAATGGGCCAGGCCGGCCAGTTTCGGCACGGCCCGTATCATGGGTTGTGCTGGGCCGACGGTACTGGGCACGGCAAGCACATGGACCGTAAGGGTCGGCCAACCTAGCCCGCCCAAAAATGAATATTTTTTAAAAAAATTATCCATTTTACCCCAGTCATATAAGGGATATTTTGTGTCCTTTTCAATTTTACAAAGTCTATAAATACTTTAATCATCTCATTCTTCTCAGTAGAGTAGGTCGAATTTGACCAAACCACTTGAATATCTTTGTCATTCTCCGTGCTTGTGTTCTAATTTTTAATTTTAATACCGAAAAGGAGAAAAAAATTAATCGAAGAAAAAATTAAAAGAAGCACGTCGAGCACGACAGGCGCGAAGGCACGACACGACCCAGCCTCGCTCCATCTGGCGGGCAGGGCTGGCACGGCTTGTTTGTCTGGTGAAACGGGCCGTGCCCGCCCGGCTCGTGGCCCATTAGGGCCTGGATTTGGGCGGGCCATGCCGGGCGTTTGACAAGCCAAGGCCAACCCATTGGGGGTTAAAAAATCTCGTCTCTTGTTGCTCGCTAGGATTATCATCCAAGGGTGAGGGTTTTTCTAGGGTTTCTTGTAAAGGATGGTGGGCCGCATCATTTAATCCAAACCGTCGGTGGATGTTGGCTACATCAGTTTTCCGGTTGAAGAGCCACGATCAAGATATCTGGCCATGGAATGGTGTTGCAACCCACTAACATGGTAGAAACATGACCCATTGTTACATTATGGTTACAAATTAACCAGCAAGCAGCTTTGCTCATCTAGGTGGGCCCATCAGTTCCCTCTTTATTCTTTCTGCTGACTTATGCTAAATAAATAGGTCAGGTCAAAGATTCAAGAGGAATTTATGGCGCAGGTCCCCCGTAGGATCCATACCACTCTTGAGGTGCTAGTATCATGTTGGACACGGGAGGGGTCCTCATGTGGCCCTTTTATTTATTTATTTATTTTTTTTCATTTACCGATTGGTCGATATCAACCATTCAGCGGTAGTTGCTCTCCATGTGCAGATGCCAAATAGAAATTGGGTTTTTCTCTTGGTTACTGGTGCTGCTCTAGAGCAATTCCCTACAAATGGGTCAAAACCATCAATTTGCTTGATGTTTAATCACTTGAAGAGGGGAGATTTAATACCCATCTCTCATTTCCCCAATCTCTTTCTCCTTTGGTTTCTTCCGTAAGGCCTTTCTCAAGAACATGCTTTTTTGCAACCCACCTTGCAAAAGAAACAGTCAAAGAAGACTAAAAAAACCCCACTGCAACCCACCTTGTAAAAGAAACAGTCAAGGAATAAGAGAAAACCCCAGATGCCCCAAAGGCATTAGATCCCATATCCGGGTTTGATTTCAAGAGCTACATGCTCCAGAAGGCGAATTTTGTAAACCAGGCCCTAGACAGAGTTGTACTCTCAAGGACCCCAAGAAGATCCACGAGACGATGAGCTACTCGCTCCTCGCCGGCGGGAAGCGTGCCCAGTCGGTGCTCTATGTCGCCTTGTGTGAGCTCGTCGGCGAGGACGAGGTCACGACCATTTCGGCGGCGTGTGCGATCGAGAGCAACAAGAGAGAAAAACCCAATTTCTATTTGGGTTCTGCAAATTGAGAGCAACCACCGCAAGAATGGTCGATATCGACCAATCACTAAATGACAAAAAAAATTATAAGGGCCACATGAGGACCCCTCCCGTGTCCAACATGATACTAGCACCGCAAGAGTGGTATGGGGTCCTACGGAGATCTGCACCGTGAATTCCTCAAAATTCAATTGAGCCTTAGATCATGAAAAAACCCACCCAATCAAATGGTCACAACCATTGGCATACAAACACACACACACACACACACAATATGCAATTCTATTTCATGTCCCGAGTCCAATTCTACAGGTATAGAACTACATATAACATAGACCCAGACATACGGGTGTAAAGTGGGCTGGGCCATGTCGGCAAGAGAAATATTGTGCCTGGCGTGCTTGGCCCGTTGACCGTGCCAGCCCGGTACATCACGGTCAATGGGACGGGCTGTGCTGGCCCAAAGGACTCTGGGCTACGGCACAACATGGCCCAAGTCAAATATTTAAACCCCCCCCCCCCCCCCCCCCCCCCCGCTACAAACAGTCAAATAGTCAAATAGTGGGGTTTGTGTTATCCTCAAATAGTGGGGGTGGGGTTTGCAGTCAAATAGTGGGGTTTGTGTCATCGCCCCCCCCCCCCCCCCCCCCCCCCAAGCCACAACACAGTCAAATGACGGGTATTTTGTGTCATTCAACGCTTTGAAAGCTTTTATATATATATCTATATTACTAAAGGGATGTACTCTTCCTCACATAAAGACACCTGGTGCAACCTCAAATTTTTTGCAATGTCATTTCCGGAGTTGCCCTTATCCCTAAAATCTCTATATCTATTACACACTCAAAAGACCTAAAATCTCTCCATGAAGAATCATCTTCCACTCAAAAGCCTAAAATCTCTCCATGAGATTTCTAAATAAGCCAACACACCAGATGTGCTACATTTATATTAATCAATTCATGGGTCCCAGCCCGCATCATTTGATTTTGTGGACGGTTAGAATAAAGATGGTGGACCCCATTCATCTGGGTCCCACTTAAAAATATTTGGTCAATTTGTTAGGTCTATGATCATTTGATCCTTTGATCTTTCTTAATCAATACATGGGTCCCATCCCGCATAATATGATTTTATGGACAGTTAGAATAGAGATGGTGGACCACATTCATCTGGGGGGTTCCACTTAAATAGGTTAGGTTTGGTCAATTTGTGAGGTCTATGATCATTTGATCCTTTGAACTTTATCAAGCAATTCATGGATCCTAGCCCGCATCATATGGTTTTATTAACGGTTAGAATATAAATGGTGGACTCCATTCATCTTTGTGGTCCCACTTAAATAAATTAGGTTTGGTCAATTTATGAGGTCTATGATCATTTGATCTTTATCAATCAATTCATGGGTCCCGGCCCGCATCATATGATTTTATGGACGGTTAGAATAGAGATGGTGGACCCCATTCATCTGGTTCTCACTTAAAAATATTTGGTCAATTTGTTAGGTCTGCAATCATTTGATCCTTTGATATTTTTAAATCAATTCATGGGTCCCATCCAGCATAATATGGTCTTATGGACGGTTAGAATAAAGATGGTGGACCCCATTCATCTGGGGGGTTCCACTTAAATAGGTTAGATTTGGTCAATTTGTGAGGTCTATGATCATTTGATCCTTTGATCTTTATCAAGCAATTCATGGGTCTCAGCCCGCATCATATTGTTTCATGGATGGTTAGAATATAGATGGTGGCCCCATTCATCTTGGGGGTCCCACCTAAATAGGTTAGGTTTAGTCAATTTTAGAGGTCTATGATCATTTGATCTTTATCAATCAATTCATGGGTCCCGGCCCGCTTCATTTGATTTTACGGACGGTAAGAATAAAGATGGTGGACCCCATTCATCTGGGTCCCACTTAAAAATATTTGGTCAATTTGTTAGGTCTACGATCATTTGATCCTTTGATCTTTTTAAATCAATTCACGGGTCCTATCCCGCATAATATGGTTTTATGGACGGTTAGAATAGAGATGGTGGACCCCATTCATCTGAGGGATTCCACTTAAATAAGTTAGGTTTGGTCAATTTGTGAGGTCTATGATCATTTGATCTTTATCAAGCAATTCATGGGTCCCAGCCCGCATCATATTGTTTTATGGACGGTTAGAATATAGATGGTGGACCCCATTCATCTTGGGGGTCCCACTTAAATAGGTTAGATTTGGTCAATTTGAGAGATCTATGATCATTTGATCATTTGATCTTTATCAATCAATTCATGGGTCCCGGCCCACTTCATTTGATTTTGTGGACGGTTAGAATAAAGATGGTGGACCCCATTCATCTGGGTCCCACTTAAATATATTAGGTCAATTTATTAGGTCTATGATCATTTGATCATTTGATCTTTTTAAATCAATTCATGGGTCCCATCTCGCATAATATGGTTTTATGGACGGTTAGAATATAGATGGTGGACCTCATTCATCTTGGGGGTCCCACTTAAATAGGTTAGGTTTGGTCAATTTGAGAGGTCTATGATCATTTGGTCATTTGATCTTTATCAATCAATTAATGGGTCCCAGCCCGCATCATATGATTTTATGAACGGTTAGAATAGAGATGATAGACCCCATTCATCTGGGTCCCACTTAAAAATATTTAGTCAATTTGTTAGGTCTGCGATCATTTGATCCTTTGATCTTTCTTAATCAATTCATGGGTCCCTAAATAAGCCAACACACCAGATGTGCTACATTTATATTAATCAATTCATGGGTCCCGGCCCGCATCATTTGATTTTATGGACGGTTAGAATAAAGATGGTGGACCCCATTCATCTGGGTCCCACTTAAAAATATTTGGCCAATTTGTTAGGTCTATGATCAATTGATCCTTTGATCTTTCTTAATCAATTCATGGGTCCCATCCCGCATAATATGATTTTATGGACGGTTAGAATAGAGATGGTGGACCCCATTCATCTGGGGGGTTCCACTTAAATAGGTTAGGTTTGGTCAATTTGTGAGGTCTATGATCATTTGATCCTTTGACCTTTATCAAGCAATTCATGGGTCCTAGCCCGCATCATATGGTTTTATGAATGGTTAGAATATAGATGGTGGACTCTATTCATCTTTGGAGTCCCACTTAAATAAATTAGGTTTGGTCAATTTATGAGGTCTATGATCATTTGATCTTTATCAATCAATTCATGGGTCCCGGCCTGCATCATATGATTTTACGGACGGTTAGAATAGAGATGGTGGACCCCATTCATCTGGGTCTCATTTAAAAATATTTGGTCAATTTGTTAGGTCTACGATCATTTGATCCTTTGATCTTTTAAAATCAATTCATGGGTCCCATCCCGTATAATATGGTTTTATAGACGGTTAGAATAAAGATGGTGGACCCCATTCATCTGGGGGTTCCACTTAAATGGGTTAGGTTTGGTCAATTTGTGAGGTCTATAATCATTTGATCATTTGATCTTTATCAAGCAATTCATGGGTCCCAGCCCGCATCATATTATTTCATAGATGGTTAGAATATAGATGGTGGACCCCATTCATCTTAGGGGTCCCACTTAAATATGTTAGGTTTGGTCAATTTTAGAGGTCTATGATCATTTGATCATTTGGTAGGTCTACTAATTTTTTTTATAGACCATCTAAAATAGAGTCTTTAAAAATAGAGATATTTAAAATAGAGGCTAGAATAAAAAAATGTGTTTGGTAATGCATATATCTAAGTTAAATAGACCGTTTGGTACACCCTCTATTTACTTCTTTTTAGAAGGGTTTGGCTCTTATTTACAAGGGTAGTTATGTCATTACATGAAAAAAGAAACTCATTCATATGTTTCCACCCTACATATATCTTTCAAGAGCACATGCAACATAGACTCATAAAAATTACATTCAACATGGACTCATTTAAGAACAAATACATTATCTACACACATGCCATCATCATAACAACCTGTCCATTAGAAAATAACATAATTTATATTAAACTATAGCCTGTAACTTATAAATATTTTAAAAATTAAGACATCACACACCTTCATACAAAGATAATACAAAACACCCTCATTGTCAATACTTTACCTTCCAATAATAATCCATCAAGCCATTATATCAAGGGATTTTAACCATACGGGATATAAAAGATCATGAATTTCTCAAAATGGTGTTGACCAAAACTATATCCGAAATGTGGTTATTGTACATTAGGCTCCAGATTCTTTTTCCAATTTTATCCATATTGTGCGATATAGCACAATCTTTACGATATCGCACAAACTGAAGGTGAAAATAAACGGTTTTCCTCTTATATTTTCTTCCATTCCCATCTCTTCAAGCACTAAACCTCCATTTCTTCCTGCGACTTTTTTTGTTCTTACTACTTTCTCCATCGTTAAAAAAAGATTTTCAATAGGGTTTCTTCGTTGTTTTTCCATTTATCCAAAAGTATCTCAAGGTTTCTCCGCAACTCTTCTTCCTTGTTCTTTTCCATTTGGTCATTGTCCTGTTATCATGTGATAACTTTACCATGAGGACAAGAGATGGATCCACAATATCAATGCCTTGTAAAATTTTGTGTTCTATCTATGCTTTTTGGCAACTGCTTCTCATGAAATATAAGAGGGAGATTGAACGGTTTGTACGATATCGCATAGATTGTGTGATATCGCACAAAATGGGTAGAATTGGAAAAAGAATTTGGGGTCCCCAGTATAGTACCCACATTTGGGATATAGTTTTGGTCAACACCATTTTGAGAAATTCATGGTCTTTTATATCTCGTATGGTAAAAATCCCTTATATCAATCACAAATATTCATTCACTTTAATCCAATAAAAAACTAGTAGCATTACATAAGATGAGGAAATCCATGCTTAGGAAGATGCATCTCGCCAGATGGCATCTGCAATTGAATTCCTCTTGGCATCCATCTCTGTCCTATCTGTGATATCAAAAGTAGAGGTGTTTCCCATATCTTCCACAACATTAGTGTCACACTCTACTTGGAAGTCTTCACTAGAATATTCCAAAAATAATTGATCCTCCATATCTTCTTTTCTAATGAAATTATGCATCGCCATTGCTGCAATTACAATGCTCTGTTGCATTGGAAATGGTAAGGAGCCATCCGCTTGAGGATAGGAAATCGAGCCTTCAATATCCCAAAGCTCCGCTCGATCACATTCCTCAATGATGAATGTAATCTATTAAAATGTTCCTCCCTAGTACGAGGAATGGCAAGACCTTGAAAATCTGGAAGCTAATAACGAACGTTTCAAAATGGAGAAAGAAAGCCTCGCATGTTTGTGTAACCAGCATCAACCAAGTAATATTTACCTAAAGATAATAAAATACAAATGTTAAAAAGTTAACACGCGAGAAGAATGTCGCAAAACATATTTGATAAGATATCAAGTACTTATAAATGCTTTCTTACTAGGTGGAGCATGTGGAAACTTTAGCCTTTCATCAGATATGGTGTCCAAGAGAATTCGTTGATCATGAGCAGTACCTTCCCATCCACATACCACATATGTAAAGAGCATGTCAAATGTGCATATTGCCATAACTTGTTGCATACAATCACCCTTTCGACCTCTATAAGGAATTTGTTTATCTGCTTGGATAATGGCGTGCACAAGGGTTCCATCTATTGCACCAATACAATCCTATAACAAATTATGAACAATAAGATAAAATTATCTTTACATTAGAGAAAAGAAAATAAAAAAGCCGTCAATAATATCGAAAAAGAGTAATACCTTAAAATATGGCTCAAAACGTGGATTCAAAAGTATCTTCTTATGCACTATATATAATGAAGGTGGCTTTATCATGTTTTTAGCAAATAACATCATTGCTTTCAAAACTTGACAAAAGTATCTGTAAATAGTTTCCCCCGAGTGTTGAAATCTATCTTGTATCACTCTATTTGTATGGGCATGTGTAATGATGGTCATGAACATGGCTATTTGCTCCTCAACAGGTATATATTTGCTGTCTTTCAATAAGTTCTTTTCTCTAAAATACAAGCATAAACGCCGAAACACATGTTGTTCCACGCATAGTAACTGATGACAGATAATAGGATTACAATTCGAAATCATTTGGACATGACCATGTCCGGTCATGATTGAGTTCCTACATGGTTCCTTAATTAAGCATCGTTGCGGCCTCTTGTACAATAATAAGATGATAAGTGTTATATTTCGACGTAAATTGAATCCATGTGCTCTGTAGTATGTCAGAGAAAAATATAACTAATCAATTATTCATAGTAGCACAAAATAAAATCCATTAGACAAATAACTATTCAACTAAATAACTGCCAAAACATTCATTCATATCTAGTTCAAGATAACATCCATGTTTGTCAATTAAAAAAAAACAAAAGAGAGTGACCTAACATCCATGTTTGTCAATTAAAAAAAAAACAAAAGAGAGTGACCTAACATCCATGTTCAAGATAACATCCATGTTTGTCAATTACAGAAACAAAAGAGAACGGCCTAACACTCATTCAAAAAACAAACACCAATCTATTAGCTAGACACCACTAGAATCTCCAGTCACATTCCAAATCTCTTGGGACATTTGAGATTTTAGCCAAATCATCCTTCCCTCATCTGACCTTAGTCGCATCCAGAGAATTCTTTTATCCTTAACCATAAAAGAATTAAGAGCGGTCGCATATATTGGACTACCATCAGTAATTTGGGGCATGGAATGTAATAGGTCAATGCATTCAGCAATGGTATCAGTTTCAGTTTGAACAAGAGTAGTAGCTACTGGAATTGTTGCCTTCATTGATGCTGCGAGGTCCATTATGCATGTATCTATCGCACTATTACTCGCCATTGATTGGTTCTTTGAAGGCCTTGGTCTCTTTCACCTAATATTTGCCATTAAAATATCCGTCGTAGCCTCACTAGCAACTGAGTCTTCTTGCATGGTTGACCAGGGTGTTATTGGGTCCGGGGATGGAGTATCTTCATAATGAGCCAAGTTGACAAAACTTGAATTCATATCCATTGTAATATCTTCCGGTAAACCATCCATTATCGGAGCCCATTTATCATCCCCTCTTGCGGAGGTACCATCAAACAAAGCAGCCATATCTTCAAGGAAAGGAAGAGGCTTGGACTTAAATATTTTTGCATCTTTATGTGTATGCAATAAAGTTCAATGATAATTGTCAAATGCTAGAATCCTAGTTTGTAAATACCAAAACAATTACAACTTTGATATACCTTCAGGTACTCAATCCATCGGTCCTGTGCCATCTCCACGCAACCGGTATGTGGATGGAATCCTATGTCAGTTTGGCTCTTCAAGTGTAGCCAAGCATTGTATAGTTTCTTTAGATAATCCACTTGATTCTTCAACTGCTTTTGGTTAAAACTTTGTCCTGTTCTTTGATTAAAATTTTCTATTATCACCTTCCAAGCTTTTGAGCTAAATTGCACTCCTGGTCGACCTCCAGATTTTACTTGATCCAAACATACATCAATGAGACATTTTCTCATGCTATCTGACCATTGGGCACGATCGATATCATCTATTTCCTTTGTCTTTCCCTTCTCGGTCATTATTACTACTGAACTGATCTGTATATTCCAACAAAATTCACAAAGTAGACACCTGTACAAAATCAGAGAATACATACACTTACAAAAGGCCCTAGAATGCGAGGAGTTGTGAGAAAAAGGGGGAGTTATTTCACTCATTTGTTTAATTTTGACAATTAGTTCTAAGAAACTTTCTATATTCAAGTAAATAAAAAAAAGTGACATCCCATATGAAGACAAAAAAAAAAAAAAAACACTAGCAATGCATATGCTACAACAGCTCATTAGGGTTTATTCTTCTCTTGCTTAGTTATAAAATTATCGCTGTTTTTGTTGGTAATCTTGAGCACATTCCTTTAATTTAGTGATTCTGTCATGGTTCCAAATTTCAAGGAAATGGGAGCTGAAAAGGGGCCTTCAGCAATTCCTTGTGGAAAAGAGCCTTTTGTAGTTGGAGTCCCTAATCCTGAGACATTTCCTATCCCACCCCAAAGAGAATGACAAGCCAAGGGAAATGAGGAAAACCTCATGTTGAGGAAATGACAATTATATAAAAACTATTTCACAAAACCAAAGCATGTGATATCTTAATTTCTATAGGCACCTAAAAAAGGGGCATTGATCAAAGGGGTGAAGTGTCATGGACTATTAACGATAGATTTTACAAGTGACCATCAAGTTTTTGTGATAAGGATGGCTGGGGAAGCATTTCCCTAAGAAAATTGATCATCCACTTTGTAACATGGTTCTAGACTTGTTTTGACTAGCTCGAGTCACAGATTCACAATGACTCTGTTCTTTCCAATAGGCTATTGAATTGGGTGACTCAAATGGCGACAGTTCTACAAGCATCTCAGCTGCTTTGGGTATGTATGGATTTTCCATCTTTTTGAGGGTTGATCTATTTATTAACTTCTAAAGATGGTTATTAATAATCAGATTCCAGACCCAAAAAAAATTGATAGGCCAGTACTTGAATACTACAATACTCCAGATTTTTCGAGCTCTGTTTTCTTTAGTTTTTAAATCCAATACCCTAAACAAAACCAAATCCCCCCTCCCCCAATCATTTCCCACTGCACATCTCACCAAATTTCTTTTAAACTTCATGAACCCAAACAACCCCATCATCATCTTTGTGAAATCAGAACCAATCCCACCAACCAAGCAACCCTTGCAACTCCCCATCATTTGTCTCCATTTCCAAATCACACAACCGATCCCATCCTCCATCCTTATGTAATACCATCCCAAACTAAAACTCATCCCCAACCCTTTCCATCATCATTCAAACCAAAAAAAAAAAAAACAAATCGATTGAACATGGACAAAGATAGACAGTAGAAAGCAACTGTTCTGCATAGAGAAAGAAACAAGAAAAAAAAAAGAAACAAGAAGAAAAACAAAAAAAATAGAAGATACGTACCGGCTGTTTCTTCTTCTCCGGTTTGCTCCTTCAAGCATCTTTCACGTTGAGAAAGAATGAGAACGGAAAGGTTTCAAGCTGACAAAAAATGAGAAAAAGGGTTTTATGAAAGGACTTTCGTTGCCATTAAATTTTCGTTAGGGGCATTTTTGTCATAAAAATGGGCTCCGCCTCTGCTTGAAAAAGTGGCATTGCCTCTAATTTCTAGATGCAAAATTTTGGGCCATTTCATTTTTAGAGGCTTTGCCTCTTTTGCTCTAAAGTGTGTAGAGGCAATAAACCACTGCCAAACAGCTCTAAATTTCAAAAGCTCTATCTGCTTTAGAGAATAGATGTTTAGAGGCAAAAAATAGACATGCCAAACATGGGCTAAGATCTTTTCTCACTGTATCAGGAAGTGTATAATAGTATTTTTTGCAAAACGCATGACCTGCAGTTTTTCATATGTGACTCTTTGGAACTGTTATAAAAGGTAACCAGCTCCTTCCTGCTATGTACTTGTCTCCACCATTAGGAACTGAAGAAGATTTTAGAAAATTACGTCTCTCTTATGGTATATCTCTCTCTCTCTCTCTCTCTGTTTATTGTCTCTCTTTTTTTGTTTATTTCTGCATGTGAAAGAAATTGCTTCTTTTCCTTGGTACTTGCAATCATTAACACATGCTTTTTGTTTCCTTAATAATTAATACACCTGCATATATGCAAATCTTTTTTCTTTTCTTTTCTTTTTCATGTTTATAATAGAAATGATTTGTGGGTTTTGTTTGAAAAATCATCATGCATGTAAAAGGTTATGCCTGATTCAATTTTTCCATTGAAAATGGGATAAGAGGTGGAGAGGGGAAGAAGATGGAGATGAGGAGGATCATGAGAACAGTTTGAAGACATCCAAAGGGTCGATTCTCATGGGTTCTGATTTTGAAATAGAGAAAGAATAAAAAAAAAAGGAAGGCTGGGTTTGTAAAATGAAATGGGTGAAAATGGACTGGGTATGGCTTTTCCAGGGGGATTTATCATCTATTTTTGTTGAAAGTAGGTTTGTGAGTAATCAGTTTTTCAGTGAAAATCGATCTTCCAAAACATGTCTTCAAGTGGTTAGGATAATTGGTTAGTGGTGCCCTTCTTTGTTTCTTTTTTGTCTTTTTTTTTCCTTTAATGAAACTCACTCTTTACCAAAAAAAAAAAAATACCTCTTAACCAATGGGCGATTTTAGAGTAGTTTCTGTAACGCTCTTGGGTTGCTTGGAGCAGGGACCCACCTTCCCCCCACCACATACAAACTAGGGGTGCACATGGATGGTTTGGATCGGTTTAGAGGGGAAATCATCAACCAAATCGAATCCACCGGTTTTCTATTTCTCCAAATCGAGCCCAACCGCACATGTGCTCAAACCGAACCGAACCGAAACGGTTTGGTTCGGTTATGGGTTTTTTTTTCATAAAAAAAATTACAGTTCAAACTTGGTCCATCAAATAGAATGAGGAGAAGCTATAATAAATACTAAAATATATTTTATAGTTCGTTTCGACCAATGAAGCATACATCAAACGATGGATGAACTCTTTCCATCCATCATTCGGTCGCACAATTAAATGGACAAGGCCAGGTTTGGCTAACTTTTCAGACTAATGAGCTAAAGCAGTTTAAATATTCTGATAAAATACACCAACAAAATGATCAGGAGCATTCTTATTTCTCTACATAAAACCTGGACTAGACTACATTGCTTCTTTTTTTTTTTAGATGGGTTCAAGTGGAATGTAGCCCCAATTTTGAACTAATTGAGATGGGCCTATTCATAGTTCACTTTCTCTTAGGTCAGACCAAATCCCTGGGTAGCACTACTAAAAACCCAATAATGCACACTTCTTATAGAACTTTCGTCAAATATGTAACATTCAAGTAGAACATACAAGCGTTTCCCTTAAGGCTAAAATAGTCAAAACTCAATACTCAAGTTAATACATATGGTTGGTTAGGTTTTGGCAGTTAACCATGGGTTCAAACAGATAACTGATCGATGTAAGGCGGTTTCTATGATTTTCAAACCGTTGACCGAACCGATCTACATAAAACCAATCCAAAACGGTCGGTTCGGCCCGATTTTGCTGTGATACTGGATTTTTTTGTGCAGCCCTAATACAAACACGTCCTTTTTTCGAATTACCACCCATTCAACTTTATTTATAGGCTAGAACTTAGTCAACTTGGGGCGCTTAAACAGTTAACCTCCCAGTTCAAGGTGGCCCCGTGGCCTGGACCTCTCCTTGCTTAAGAACAACATGGCCTTTTCTCATAATGATCCCCTATTAGGGTTGGTTTTGGTACTGATTCTGTTGGGTTGGTAGTTATCGTTTTATAGATGTCAATCTGAGTAGGGTTCATAGCGGATTATGGATTTGACTGCTTAAACCTGCCTTGAACTAGTTTATGACTGATTTACGCATTTATTAATTAAGTCTAATATATAAAACTTAATTTTTTTTCTAAGATTTATATTTTTAGAGGAGAAAAATATAAACTCAACTTGACCTCTACTTATCATGGGGTAGCATGTTTGGCGTTATAGTCATAGGTTGGGGGGATGCTGGGGTGGCCATGGGCCCATAGTAGTCAATCCCATTTTGTTTCGGCCGTTATGGTTGAAATTTTTTGTTCTGGTCCTTTGGTCGAAACGGAATGAGGTTTAAAAAAAACTTTCAATTTGAATTACGGCCTATTCCGTCCATTCCGGTCCATTTTGGATTCTAGCACAATTTTCAATATTTTTCTCTCGATATCGATATCAAGAAACATGCATAACTTATATTTTATTTTTATTTTTCTATTTTTTATATATCTATTTTAATATTTTATTATTCTAAGTTTTTTTTTTCTGAAATTCCAAAATACCGAAATATTTCATCTTGGAGTCTAGACCGAAATGATGACCGAAACGGAATTTACAACTATGCAAACCCCCACCATCACTCACGGAAAGAAAAAAAATTAATAAAAGAACAACCAACCAAAATGATTATATCCTGGTTCTACCCTTGCGTATGAGGCAGTGCATGTGTGGGTCGGATGGGTTTAGATTTGCCTCAACCATAATTCACTCGACCTATTGCCATCACTAAAGGGTTAGAAGCAACAATTATGGTCAAGGTAAACATAAACCCATCCTACTCACAAATTAGTTACCTTGACATCCTTCAAAATAACTCCTTGCCTCAGTGGTTAGGAGCGGCAGTTCTCATTAGGAGGTCCAGGGTTAGAGCCTGGTCATGTGAGTTGTGTCTCCTCACACGTGCAAGTCCCCATTACCCCGCATGTGTGAATTATGCCTCCTTGCATGTGCAAGTTACCATTACCTCCCATGTGCAAGTCTCTCTGGATTCTAGCCCCTTAGCTGGGTTACCAAAGAAGGAAAAAAAAAAAAAAGAGAAATTGAAGGACTCTATCAGTTGCAAATATCAATATCTAGGAGCTTTCCCTCGTTAACTATAAAAGAACTTCAAAATATCAAAATGGTTCCTACAATTTTTTTAATGACCTGTACTGTCATCCATTTTGTCAGCTTACCCTAATGGGCCAGCACCTATTGATCTTCTCGGACCCTGCCCAAATTTTAAGTCACGCATTTTTTGCTTAGGAATTGATGGATCCCTTTATCTCCTCATCTCCTCTTCTTTTCCTTTCCTTTTTTTTTTTTTTCTTATTCTCCTTTCATGGATGATGAGTAAGAGCGTCATGTAGAACGAAAGTAGTTTGAGCTGAATTTGATGATATTTTGGGGGTCAAATTGGTAGAAATGGCCAATTGATATGGTTTTATTTTCTTGAGTTGCGATAAAGATTACGGCATGGTGTGGCTGGTTTTAATTAGAGATGAATGTATGAAGGTGGTGTCTACCCTATTGGTCCATTTTATTGTTTAAGCATTGGCTCTATCCCAGAGTGTAGAAGGGACAAATTTGTAAAAAATCAAAGCCTTAGTTTGAAGGAGTCTTAAATTCTTTTTAAAGAAGTGGGGTGAATTTGGTTAAGTAAAGGTAGTTAGGGCAATGCTAAAGGGACCTATTTGATGGATAATGGATGATCAGATTAGGGGGGCCTGGGGTTGACTTTGTGAAAATTGAAAACCTTATTTTCTTGGTGCATTAATTAGTAAATTTGAAAGAAGGGTAAGCATGGTTTGAAAAACGGCCATTTCCATTTCATAACGGCCGTTATGAAATGGTAATGGCCTATACCGTTAAGTTATTTACCATATAGCAGTCACGGTATCCATAAAACAACGAAAAGAAAATGGTTCATAACGGTCATAATGACATATATAAATAGTTGATATTTTTAAAATAACGGCCAAAATATTGGCTTACGGTGATTTTTTTAAAACTTTCTTTCCCTTCTTTTTTTCATTTCTTTCTTTCCCAAATCATTTGTGGAGCTTTCTAAGGTTGTGCTAGAGCTTCCTAAGTTTCTTTTTTTTTCCACCAAAACTCAAGTGATTTACAAGAATTTTTAGATTCTCATATGATGGCTTCTTCTCTCTTCAACCATAATACTCCTATGTTCATACTCCGTTGCTTTAATTAATTAATCTTGAAGAAGTAGTAAATGTTACTACACTTTTGCCAATTATTATGACCACGCATCGTCATGGCGATTTTAATAAGCTACACAAATGAATTTACCAGATTGAGTTGGGTTATGAGCCAACTGACCTATTTATACATATGATCTCTTGCAGGTCTATTTGTCTGGAGATGGTTTTGCTTGCCTCTTAAGTCCAGAAGCCATACCCAGGAACAATAAATTGAAATGGCATTACAAAGTAGGATGATTTGGATGCAATTCTACGCTACATTATATTTTTCAAGCACAACCGGATGCCTAGTTATTCACTCGATTGGTTCATGGGCCTACATTATGCTGTATGTTTGGTTCATTGTGGGTCTTGGCCCCATTTGGGATGCATCTAGAAGTTCATTTTGAGTAGAAAATACTTCATTTGATTGCCTAGGTTTAGTAATCAACAAAGTTTCCTTCCATTATCAGATTCTAGCCAGATGATAGGGCTGCACAGAGCCGGACCGCAGACCGGACCGGACCACAAAACCGGACCGGACCGGACCGGATTTGCGGTCTTGGTGGTCCAAATCCGGTTCGGTCTGGACCGGACCGGACCGCATTTATTAAAGTAATAAATTTTTTTTTTCATAATCTTCGAGCCCTTGAGGCATGAGCCCATCACCCATTTGTAAAACCCATCATTCATTCATTTGACATTTGCCCACTTTTTAGATGTGAGGTGAAAATGAAAAAAAAAATAAAAACAAAAAAACAAAAAAAAAATGAAAACCGGTCCGGACCACTTTAAGTGGTCCAACAAGACCGGTTTGGACCGGTCCGGTCCTTCATTTTAGGCCGGACCGGAAATCCGGTCGATCACCCCTACCAGATGATGTTCAACCAAAGTAAGGGGATCTTATCCATTGGGTCATGATTCTTGTTGTATGAATGAATGAGAGGGAGGGAAGGACGGAGGTGGCACCCTACATCTATCGTGTCACCCACAAGCACCCCTATGTATTGACATTGGCTCAAATTCCACCCAAGTCAACTGATTTGCAATTTTGGATATGTTACATAACAATGAGAGTTTTGGGTTTGGAAGTAAATAGTGCAATCCACAGTCATTGGAGTGAAGTTTGTACATCATTAACTTTAGGGTCGAAAATATGCATAAGTTCCTTTTTTACATAATAACAGAAACTACCCCTCTAAAAAGAGGCAAATAGTGGGCATACCAAACGGCTTATTTAAAGTAGATCCGTGCATTAAGATTAGGGGTGTAACGGTTTGGTTAACCGGTCATTTTGGGGAAACCGTTAACCGAACCGTAACCGCGGTTTTTGTCTTTAAAAACCGTAACCGTAACCGTATCCACAAAAACCGTGAAAAACCGAACCGCGGTTAACCGTATTAGATGGTTCGGTTACGGTTAATAATCATGGAAAAAATCTAACAGCCCTGCTAGTGACCAAATGATACATGAGGAGGCTGGGAAAAGGGGTTTGATTTTATTCAAGTATCATTTTTTCGTGCAAAAATTTTTAACTGATGTTTATACTCTGTGGAAAATTGCTTCCACTGGTGGACATGAAGCAGAGGTTTGTGGTCAGAGCTGCCTTTTTCCTATACTGTGAAAATGAAAATCCAACATGACATGGAATTCCAGTGTTGCACATATATGTCTTATGAGCAACAATTAGTAAAGTAATATTAGGTAGACTATATTGTTGTTAACTCAGTGAGTTTCATTCAGCTCCAACACAAAAATCAAACTATTCATATTCATTCTCTATAAGACTGTAACCCCTCTTCTCTTTTTTATACATGGTGCATCAAATGATTTATGAGGTTCTACTTCTACATCAAAATGAATGTCACGCGAATACTTGTCAAGTGCTGAAATGATTAACTTGTAATTTGTAAAGGTACATTACACAGGTAAATGTAAATAGGGCACAAAAGAAAGCGAGAGAAAACCACATTTAAAAAAAATTAGGTGGGTTGCATCACCATCAGGTTAAAGGTAAAACCCATATAATAACTGGGTTAGATATGGAATGGCGAGAAACGGAGAGGGGCTGGGAGTTGAGAGCTAGTAAGTAATGAGCTAGGGTTTGTTTTGTTTGCTAAATTTTCATACAGCCTCTTATTTTTTTCTTTAATCTATATAACGGTATGGTTAACCGAACCGTATTTTACGGTTCGGTTCGGTTAACTGCAGTGAATTTTTATGGAAAACTGTAACCGAACCGAACCATGTGGTTTTTGAATTTCATTAACCGTAACCGTAACCGAACCGTGAAACACGGTTATTAACCACGGTTCGGTTCGGTTTGGTTCGGTTCGGTTAGACGGTTTCTCGGTTTTTTTTTACAGCCCTAATTAAGATGTCAAACAAGGCCTAATAGTTATTTGTTTCACCATTAGACCAAGGAGGTTTTAGTAAAAATACAAAGTATAAGAGCCTTTTTTGAGGTTGTCTGAAAATACATGGGCTTGTCTGTATAAAAACTCTAACCACCGTTACTTCTAAGTTGCTTTGTAAAATTGATAAAAAGTTTTAGAATGCAAATATTTGTCTATTTTTAGAATATATACGTGAACTCAAAACTTACCTTGTGCATGCATTTGCAATGAAAGACTCGTGGCAATTGAAATATTTTTTGGGATTGGAGGTTTAGCGTGCTAAGGCCAGGGTCCATGTTCATCAAAGGAAGCATGCTGAAGATGTACTTTCCTTGACTCGCCTTTCTGATGCTAAAGCTACTGAGACACTTATGGAACTCAATGAACTCAAAAAAGATTGTGGGAGCTGTCTTTCTGATCCCACCATGTATAGGTGGTTAGTTGAGAGCTTGATATATCTAATAATGATATGCATTGATATTGCTTATGTTATTCAAGTTATCAGTTAATTTGCAAGTGATCCTCATACCACTTTACCTTGTGTTTGTTTATCACATACTTCGCTATATTCCTGGCTCGATCGATCATACTCTTATGTTCCTCTCTTGCCCCTCTTCATCTTTAGGCACATGCTAATGCGGATTGGGCCGGATGTCTTGATATTTGTTGCTCTACTACGGGGTGGTATATGTTCTTAGGAATCACGCTAATCTCTTGGAAATGTTAGAAGCAACCACTGTTTCTAAATCTTCTACCAAAGCCGAGTATCCCTCAATGTCTTCTGCTGCTAGTGAGATTATCCGGTTTTGTCATCTTCTTTGTGAGTTGGGGTTCTGTTGATATGCCCTACACTGTTATTTGTGGACAACACTAGTGCCATTCATATCGCCAAAAACCCGGTCTTTCCTGAAAGGATATAGCATATTGAAGCAGACTGTCATTTCATTCGTGAGCATGTTGTCTCCAAAGATATTGCTCGAACAATCACTTGGCCAATCTTCTCACCAAAGCCATGTAAAAAAGCTTGGCATGATCTTCTAACTAGGAAATTGAGGCTTCAACCATCGGCATCAATTTGAGGGGGAGTGTGGACATATGTGCCTGCATATGGTTCTGGACTGATCCATATAGTCTAACACACATGACCCTATTATAATGTACATATCTTGTAAGATAAAGGCTGAGTCAGAAGCCAGCCATTGTTACCATGTTAGAGAAGATTATATTGATTGATTTGTAATGAATGCAATATAGCCATTGATAAGGCAATACCACTGTTATATAATGAGAAACTATCCAAAAAAGGATCAAGAAAATCTTCCCACAAATTAATTATCATTTTCATTTTTCTCTTCTCTGAGAGCTTGATTATTCATACTTTGTAACACCCCAATTCCGGATACCGAGAAAACCGTCAAAGTACCGAAATTGGTGCGCTACTTTCTGAAAAATTCGAGAACTTCCAAGATCGTAGGTCCACAGTGAGGTCCAATTTAAAACTTTTGGAACAATATTATAACAACAGTTAATATTGCAGAAGCATAAAGAAATAAGCGGAAGCAATATAGAGATAGCGGAAGCACAAGGTATCATCAAAATCGTATCATGTATAACGGGCTTATCCAGCCTAAAATGACAAGTGATAAAAATCAAAGTTTAATTACATATTTGCCTAACTACCCAGCTCACCACAAAAACCTCTCAAAATCCCAAACAAACAGACACTCAAGCCCCTGCCACTGGTGTCGGCTCTCCACCCTCCGGCTCAACCTCTTGGTTGGCCGATCCCCATCCGTAGTCACCTACTACGGGCACCTCTACGAGTGCGTACGCATCGCCCTCAAACTCAAACTCGGGGTCAAGACCTAAGCATCAAGAGTGGATCAGATATAAAGATCTGGCAAGTCACAGTATGCTAATAATATAGAATGTATGTATCAAATGAGTAGAGACAGTAATAAAGTTAGGAGAATAGCAATGGTACAGATCCTAGGCAGTTGAGCAAGATAAACAAATATAATCAAGATAAATATAATATAATAAACCTACACAAAATGGCACACTCACACAAATTGGATACCGTGGGATATTATGTCGCGACCCTCCCATACTGAACACAGTCGCGGCGGGGAAAATCTCACAGTGCTGGGGATTATCTAGCCCCGCAAATAATCATCATCCATCAACACACACTGAGACCGGACTCCGTATCGCACCGTCTGTCTCTAACGATGCTCATCATGATAGCCACACAACACTCTCAATAGCTCCTACCAGTGATGATCAGTCCAACTGGCTGAGCTTAGATCAACTGAGTGAATGTCTATGCCGACTCAGGAAACAATAAAGGTCTGTGTCTGTCTAGGCTTTACTTTGCGTGAACAAGGTCCTAACAAAGTCCCTAAGAGGTCCAAGCATCCATGGATCATAATTCAGGTCCAAGTCCAGTCAATGGATCCATACCAAGGCCCACCAAATACATGGCCTGGTCAATAACAGTCCATATGAGATACAAGTCCATGTTCAATAACATATGATCCATTTACATCCATAATGGGTCACAAGCCCATACAATCTAGCCTCTCCAGTCTAGGGTAATCTACATCCAAACTTAGGCCATAAAAGGGCCCGCCTAGCCACAGACACGGGTCAATGTTCACCCAATCATATTACCGGGTCACTTCTAAGTAGTCCTAGGTTTGGGTCCTTCATTTTCCATTTAATTAACAGGTATAAGCAATAATAAGGACAATAGAGTGATAGTAATAATATGAGGGAGATGAATCTCCAAGTACAAGGATCAATGGGAGATATCAACAGTCCAACCTAAGTAAATGATCCACTTCAGATTCAGGTCTATCTCAGGTAATTCGATCTTTAAGTGAAACCACAGATGCTAAGGAATACTGTGTTTGGTGCTCAGAAGTTATGTGCATCACTTGGTAACGTGTAAAGGTCGAATCATCTTAGATTACATAACCTGGACCTTAATTAGTGGACCCCACGAGTCAAGGTTGAGCCACACCATCGACTCGTGGTTGGCACAGTGATGGAAGTCTATTTGGATGGTCAATGGACCCCACATATGATTGCAACAATAGAAATTAGAATCTGGGAAGTGTCACTGTACATAGTGTGCTCAGCCGACCTCCTGGCCTGGGCGGTCAGCTTGGCACACTGGGATCAGAGAAGCAACACCCTGCAGGCAATGCCTGATTGTCCAGGACTTCCTGTGAGTTTGGCTAACCCCCTGGCCTGGGTAGTTGACTGTGCACACTAAGAATTTTGGCTGAAGGGAATGTCCTAGGTTCTAATCTCCCTTGTTGGAATCCGGCCTTTTCGAAATCCATCTCGGAGTTCGGCTAAGCACTTGAGCTCAATTGAACACTCAACTCGGTCACCCAACTCAGCTCGGCAAGGCACCTAGCTCAGTTCGGTCATCCAGCTGAGTTCGGTAAAGCATTGAGCTTGGCCAGGCATTGAGGTCGGTCAAGCTCTTAGCTCGGTTAAGCGCTGAGCTCGGCTAAGCACGGAGCCCGGTCTGGTACGGAACCCGGTCTGGCACTGAGCTCGGTAAAACACTGAGCTCGGCCATAACACTGAACTCGGCCTAGACACTGAGCTAGGCCTAGACACTGAGCTAGGCTAAAACGCGGATCTCAATTTGAGCATTGTGCTCGGCAGAACACTGAGTACGGCTAATGTTGAATCCAGCCATCGCTGAGCTCGGCCAGTGCTGAGCTCGGCCATCGCTGGGCTCTGCCAGTGCTGAGCTCGGCCATTGCTGGGCTCAATCAGTGCTGAGCTCGGCCATCGCTGAGCTCTGGGTTTAAGGAGAATTTCATGATCCTATATATGGACCAGGTCTGAAATCAGGGATCTACCTGGGCCCCACAAATTCACTGGACCACTTTCCCATGCTTGATCAGATTAGATCAAAATCCACCCTCATGGTCGCCCAGGGCCCCTCAAACAGATGTGGGGTCCTGATTTTCCAAAGGTGGTCCCACCTCGGTCCCGGTCTCGACGCAGCAAGATGGGTTTTCATAATTCCAACATCCGGAAATTTGGTACAGTAACCCGAATCCCCCTGGACTTCTCCTCAAACCATCACAGAAACATAATCAAAGAAGAAAATCACTTCTATATCAACCCTCCATCAACCGGACCATTGATCATCCAAATGAGGTAACCTCATCCATCAATAGTCGAGGAAAACCAAAAGACAGGCTCAATAAGGATCTAACATATACATACAGCAATTGGAATTGTAATTGTAAATCAAAGAAGGAAAACATGCAATCTAGACTATCAGCATAGGGCACTTGCTTGATCAATTGAAGGTAGAAGGAAAAGAGAGAAAACAACAGAGAACCAATTAGTAACCAGGGGTTTCAGCAGTAGGGCTCCTCCGTTGCATATCAGTCTGGGGTTGGCCTTCTATTGGAAATTCTGGGGAGAGAAAGAGAGAAGGAGAGAGATAGGAGCTGGAGGGAAGATGAGGGCTCGTTGGAGAGAAGTGAGGAAGAAGAAGAGAGAAAAGAGATAGGAATTGAGAGAGAGGAGATGGACAGTGATTGCTTGGGCAGGGAGGGTTTAGTTTAAATAGGTTGGGTTTTTGGGCTAGGGACAAAAATGCCTTTGGGTTTATAATAGGATTAGGGTTAGGGTAGAGGGTACTTAGGTCTTTAGGTGGGGTTCTAAAAGATTCTTTGGTGCAAACCCCCTATAGTAAACACAAATTTCTAGCTAGGGCCTCTAACAAACTAACTAACTCTAAAATTAACAAAAGATACCCTATTAACTCTCCTAATTACACAACTAAACTAAACATAGGAAATACATAACTACCCTTATCTAAACCCCATAATTAGTATAATTAAATACTTAGGCTAATATATAGTATTCAAATTCAAATTGAGGGTCCACCAGGGGTGGGTCCTCACATACTTGATCTTCAAGCTACTTCTCGCCTCCATCATCATCAAAGCCTTATCCCATCTATTTCAATCTAAGTCGTAGCAATATTTTCAACAAATTCAATATCCTTTATGCATTTTCTTACTACTTCATTTAATACTACCTTTTTTTAATAGTTAATTGAGCATGTACATAAGCTTATCATTTTAGATGATAATCTTTGAGGATTATTATTCTTCTTCTTTTTCTTCGTCTCCTCTTTCTTCTTTTTCTTATTGGTTCTTATCCCGATTCTATCTTTTTCTTATTACTTCATACATGCAAAGACTTCCACAATATAGATTTTCATTTCTTCTCATACCAAATGAATTATAGAAATAAGAATTAGTATTCAAATGATGATTGATCATTATCTAAAGAGTGGTCAGTACCATTAAAAGATGGAACCTGTCAATAAACAGTTTGATATCTAATATACTCTTTTCATTTGGATATCTAATATACTTTCTTCATTTTTTTTATCCCCCCCCCCCCCCGAAGGACCCGTTCCTAGAAATACCTAGTGGGACCCAATTTGACCAAGTCAATCGGAGGTTATCCTATTTAATAGGTGATTAGCATGAGTAGTTAGTAATTCTGATTAATTTAGCCTAGTTTATGAGGTTAAGACCCTTGTGAGATTAATGGTGGTTCCCTAGAATTAATTGAAAAATTAGAAGCCTTAGTTGTAATCCTAATTATAGATGTGCTTCCCTTAGAGAGCTGTGCAATTAACCTTAGAATGACCCAACTGCTTATGGCCTAACACATTAGCCCATTAATTATATGAGAGTACTCTAGTCTTTCCTACCCCACATTTTCCCACCTTTTTGGAAATCCCAATACCTTAAATGACCTTGGCCTCCTTTATTGTCAACCAAGTAAACATGAGCACTTTTGTCATAATAAATATCCGACCTTTATTGCCCTTAGGCTCTTTTATTCACAACCACTCATTTGAGGCTACTTTAGTCAATAAAAGTAAATACCAAAAGTACCCTAGTCCTTATCATTTA
Organism: Litsea cubeba; assembly: GCA_012931725.1. Classification (NCBI taxonomy): domain Eukaryota; kingdom Viridiplantae; phylum Streptophyta; class Magnoliopsida; order Laurales; family Lauraceae; genus Litsea; species Litsea cubeba. The sequence continues at coordinate 82,000,967 of CM022951.1, read as the reverse complement.
TTTCTATTGGTCCCCAAGGACCTTTTAGTCATTCCATTTTAACCTTCCCTAAATATCCCCATTCCTATTCACAATTCTCATTTGCAAATGAGTGCATTTTAGACTATAACCCAACCAACCCCTATAAAAAAACCCCTCTTATCTATTCCTCTCATTTTCACTACAATTCCCCCCCCCCCCATCTCTTTCTCTATCTCTAAGTTAGAGATTATGGTTTCTCTCTCTACACCTTAGCCTCCAATTGCAAGAAGCTAGAGCCCTATCTACATCTAGCCATCTACAAGCTTAAGAACCAACCTCATCTTCTAGATCTCTCTCCTCTCCAAGGTAATCTCCTTCTTCCTTTTCAATTTCCTTGTAAAATAGTATTTTCTCTTAGATTTCTCTCTTTGGGAATGGGTGTAGAGATTGTAAATCCAGTTGTTGGGGTGATCTTAGAGCTATTGGAGTGGAGCCCAAGTTACTTGAGGAGCTTTCTTCCTAATTAGGCAAGTAGACATGCTTAGATTTCCTAATTTGGTTAATTAACATGCTTAGATTGCTAATTATTGTCTTGAATGGATATTTGGTTTGATTTCTGTAATGGGATGATTGTATGGATGCTATGTTGAGTAGATCTTTCTCTTTCTAAGCCTTTTTATGTGTATTTGGCCATTGATGGATGAGAATCCCCCATTTGGAAGATCAATGGAGCATTTGTGATGAGATCATAATGTGGGAGGTGTGTTTGATGTTTGGAAGTGTTTAGTGAATATCTAGGATCCATTTGATGTACTTTTGATAGAAAATGGAAGAGAGCAGGATGTTGAAAATCAGGATCCCGTGTGTACCCGGTTGACCTGGTCACCCAAGATGTCGACTGGGCACGAATTTCCCCTCAGCTAGGAGCAGAAAATGGTCACAGGGTACCTAACCCAGTGTACCCGATTGACCGGCCACACTGTGTAATACCCCACTTGCCAGATGTTCGTGGAAAAGTCTACAGCTCACTCGGTCGACTGGAGGACCCTCCAGGTCGACCGGGGACACAACTGATAGTGTTTTCTGTCTCCCAGTTATTTGCTCCTTTCCACAGTGTAGTAGGTTCACCCATGGACTCATGATGTCGACCCGGTACACTATGAACAACAATTTATCAGATTTAGTTTCATATTATGATCTGATCATATGTGGGCCCCGTTGACCTTCCATTTGGACTGTTTGGGATACGCTAGACACGAGTCAAGGGCCGGGCTTAACCTTGACCCGTATAGCCATCTAAGTAGGGTCTTGGGTTGTAAACGGAACCCGATTCAATGGTTATTGTTGTCTTATGATGCTAAACACCTTTAGCTCACCAAGGATACATAATAAGCATCTGAGACTCCGTGATCACTGTATTAAGTGAAGTGGGACCCTAGACCTGAATATGGGGCAGTGAGCATCGATGAATTTGTGATATATGGTACTTATATTGCTGAAACGGACACTAAGACTGGTAGGTAGGTCCGAACCTTGGATGTATGCCTCGAGAGGTATTATAAATAAGGGCATTACACTTAGGCTCTGATCCATGATCACGGTCTGTATTGGATGAAATATCGGGACATAGCACTTGAAGTCCCGACCTATAATATTGGGAACTTAACGGTAGATACTAATAGACGGATTGTATAATGAGATAATACTAATTAAGCGTATAGAGAAGCGGAGTTTATAAGGATATGCATTGTTAGCTGTTGAGAATCACAAGGATGGATTAACTATACTTGAACTTCGTGCCTCGTACCATTGACTGTTATCATCTCATATTAAGGATAATAAGGCTATCCAATTTGAAGTACCCCCACCCCGTGATCTGTAGGTTTGTGGTTGTATGATTGGTCTGTCGAGGGTTATGATGTCGGCATGGACATTGATATTGTGATGTGGTTAAGTACAGTAGGTACCGATGGGTGATCGAGTATTGAGACCGTCGGCATTCGGACTAGGTACATGAGTGATGAGGTAGATCTAGCATGTAAGTCCAATGACTGGGACTTGGCCGTGGCTATGGATGAGTGATGAGGTAGATCTAGCACGTAGTCCAATGATTGGGACTTGGCCGTTGCTATGGATGAGTGATGAGATAAATCTAGCACGTAAGTCCAATGGCTGGAACTTGGCTGTGGCTATGGATATTGTTGGACTTTTGTACGTTCCTATTCGATGTGACGGCAATGATGGGTGGCTACGAGCCCCATGGTTGATGTCCATCGACAATCGTCAAGACGACAATGATTGGTTGGCTCTGACCTCCCATGTCCCTTGTACTTCAACTGTGGACGTACCTCTGTGTGCTCTTGTGGATGTATATTGGATGTATGAATATTATATATGATGGATGTCGTTGCTTGGTGTCTTTAACTACCGACGTTTTTACGATTGGATCTAGATACGATGGTTACGGATATGGTAGGGTTACTTCCTCTGGTTACTTCTGCTACTGGTGACTCTGATGTGCTTGTATGATTTACGTGATATCTTGATGATGATGGCTTCTCTTATCTACCTGATATGCTATATCAAACATCTGTTATATTCTTATCTCAATTATCGTTCATGCACTACACTCCACACTATTTTCTGTTGCACTTTGATATTCTATTTTATTATCGAGATACAAATCACACAGGTACAGCTGTGATCAGGTATGGTCTTCTTATCTATCTATTAATATATTGTCTTGCCATCTAAACATGCCTATTTGCCTGGCTCACTAAGCTTGACCCAATCCTTGGTGTTTTTAGGTATCTTCTTTTCCCCTTTCTTTGAGTGGTAGAATTGCTTGGCGGCTGATCCGTTGCCGCAGGGTTCAGAGAACGATGCAATTGGTGCATCGTGAAGCGTCTATCATTGGCTTAGGATTGAATAGTTAGTTTAATTATGGAAAGTAACTTGTAATCCCTTAAAGTGAAATGAAATTTTAGGGCTTTGTCCATTTACTTGCTCATATAAGATTCACACTTGATTATATCATTGGATTTTCCGCATCTCTTGGGTACTTTTTCGTAGCGCCCCGAGATTTGAGGCGCCCAGACTTTAGGGCGTTACCCCCCCCCCCCCCCCCCCATAACCTTCTCCCTTTTTTTGATAAGAAGACTCTTAGAATAAGAAATTTCTTTTACTTGTGCATGAGTTTGTTGTTGGATTGATTGTTTGTCAATCTTTTAATATATTTCTTGAAAAAAAATTAGAAGATTCATGCCTCTACTTCCTCTCCTTAAGACAAGACTTGCTGGTGCCAAACAAGCCCTTGGTGTCGTTTGATAAGTCTACTTCATGTTTATTTGAGTTAAATTTGATCAAGATGGATGTTTTGAGTGCTTTTAATTGTTTAGTGAAATTGGTGCCAGATGGGCCCCTGAATGCTTTTAGATGTTTGATAAAGTTATTTAGAGAGACTTCATCCTTTTTTTAATACACATGAATGCCTAAAGCAATTAGATACTTTTTTTTTTTTGAACAAGTGTGCACATATAACCTTTATAATACAATAACCTATACTACTTTTATTTTGGGATAATTTTACCCTTACTCTGTCCACATAACTTTCATAGTATTACAAGTTTGCGTTTTAAATTGAATCAGATAATGTCACAATCTATTTGTAAGGTTTAATTGAAACAACCATATTTCAAACATGTCTAATACACCTAGCTCTATTTCAAATAGCTTAGACTTGCTAATCAAGCCCCGGGCCCTTTTACAGGTAGATTATTTGGTATGTCTAATTAAGTAGGAAAAAAGCAAACTTGTTGTACTGAAATTAGATATATTACAAAATTGTATTATAAAAAAAAGTGGTACATGCAAACTTGTTATATATAAATAGGCGAACTTGTCAAATTATAGAAGTTAAATGAGCAAACTTATTAAAAAGAATTCATTGTTTTAGATATTCATGTCTTTTGAATTTATTATCATTACTATTATTATTTTTGGAAAAAGGGCAAACCGTATTAAAGCTGATTGATATAGTCACTCATCTTTAGTGTTACAACTTATATTGATCCATGGTTGTTCATGTGGAATAAAGGTGCCTCACCAACTGAACTACTAATAGATTGCCGGTCTAAGAAATACCCTGAACATGGAGAATGCTCTTCGAGAGCAACTGAAGGTGGAGTCCAGCTGGATGGGACCCACCTTTGATCAATGAACCCCTATTGATGATCTCATCATTACATGATTAGGCATCATGCCAATGCTTTCACTTGTTGAACCTTTACTTACCCTCCAATTGAATTAAAAAAAAAAATTTACAGTTAAAATGCTATTAAATTTAGGGTAAATTAGCCAAAAGTCCCTGCGCACGATCTTCTAAGGCATCAAGGACAACAACTTTTTCTCTAATGTCTCTAGTCCAGATAGCTGGAGATACTTTAGTGAAAGGTCCCTAATATGCCACGTTATATATTTTCATGACTAATTTGCCCCTTTCAACCTTCATTCGAACTCCTGCCTTCTTCTTCTCTCTCATTTTTCATTTTCCATTCCTTTCCATGGTTTGGAGTATCGTTGCAGAGCACTTTTCATCGCCACCATGCCATGACTTCTGATTCTCTCTATTTCATTTCTTCAAAGATGGAATCGGTTTTGAAATCTCTCTCTATCCAAATCTCTCTCTGTACTCAGACAAATTTATCTGAATTTCTGATAAAACTCAGACAAATTTATCTGAGTTTGTGTCCAACTTGTGAGGTATTTTTCTATGATATAACGGTGGAATCTTGACTTGGTCTCTTCATGAAAGTTGTAGCCCTAGATGTGTAAATGATTCTAGGGTTTTGAATCACCTGATTTGGACTTCGGAAGCTCAAGTTATGGCTCATTGAAATTTACTAGTAAAAACAGGAATTTTGCATCGGTTTTTCCGGCCTTATTTTGAAGCAACGCTTGGAGGCCCAAACGAACTTGAATTTTTGCGAACCAGACCTTTCTGAAAAGCTTAAGACGTCCTCTAAAAACTTCATGAAGACCACTTTGTCGTTCTGAAACTCTAACGCCATCCAAACCTCAATGGAATGAGAGAAGTTCATTTGACAAATTTATCTGAATTTCTGATAAAACTCAGACAAATTTATCTGAGTTTGTGTCCAACTTGTGAGGTATTTTTCTATGACATAACGGTGGAATCTTGACTTGGTCTCTTCATGAAAGTTGTAGCCCTAGATGTGTAGATGATTCTAGGGTTTTGAATCACCCGATTTGGACTTCAGAAGCTCAAGTTATGGCTCATTGAAGTTTACTGGTAAAAATAGGAATTTTGGATCGTTTTTTCCGGCCTTATTTTGAAGCAACGCTTGGAGGCCCAAACGAACTTGAATTTTTGCGAACCAGACCTTTCTGAAAAGCTTAAGACGTCCTCTAAAACCTTCATGAAGACCACTTTGTCATTCTGAAAGTCTAACGCCATTCAAACCTCAATGGAATGAGAGAAGTTCATTTGACAAATTTATCTGAGTTTCTGGCAAAACTCAGACAAATTTATCTGAATTTCTGATAAAACTCAGACAAATTTATCTGAGTTTGTGTCCAACTTGTGAGGTATTTTTCTATGATATAACGGTGGAATCTTGACTTGGTCTCTTCATGAAAGTTGTAGCCCTAGATGTGTAGATGATTCTAGGGTTTTGAATCACCCAATTTGGACTTCGGAAACTCAAGTTATGGCTCATTGAAGTTTACTGGTAAAAACAGGAATTTTGGATCGATTTTTCCGGCCTTATTTTGAAGCAACGCTTGGAGGCCCAAACGAACTTGAATTTTTGCGAACCAGACCTTTCTGAAAAGCTTAAGACGTCCTCTAAAAACTTTATGAAGACCACTTTGTCGTTCTGAAACTCTAACGCCATCCAAACCTCAATGGAATGAGAGAAGTTTATTTGAATTATTGCTGAGCTTTGCCAAAACTCAGATAAATTGTCTGATTCTGCTTTTGCTGACGTGTACAAGGGTGTTTTTGTCTTTTTCAATGAGTTACTTTTATAAAAGGACTGCCGTCAGTACGATAAAATAGTATGGACCGTTTGCAATAAAAATCATAGTTGAGGGACCTCCGCCCAAATGCCCCTTAAATTTAAGACCCCTAAATCAAGTACTAAGATAAATTGGTGGGGCTGATTTTTGGCTCCCCCTCTCCACTAGGAGACCCAGGGACCTCCAACTTCAATGCTGAGAGAACATCTATGTGGGCTCGTGTAGCCGATTCCTGAACCCTCACAAATATCCCACTCTCACAGCCCCAAAATCCCTCGTTTCTCTCTCTTTTTTCCCCCACTTTTCCCTACGACTACGGCTAGGGTTTTGGATAGAGAAGCTACTATGGCTCCCTCTACAGACGAACGTTCTAAGGCCATGCTCTCTACAGAGTCTCTCCCCGCCTTGTCCGAGGGCATATCCCTATTGCTCTCTCGATGGACCGCACTTCAAATGGCGGTTCAGAACGAATGGGGTGGACGAGATTCACTTCAGAAATCGACCCAACTCGCCTCCGATATCTTCAACTGGTTTTCCCAATCCAAAGGTTGGTAGGAATCTTACAACACTTCAGCAAAGCGTCAAAGAAGCATTTCTTTTCATTAATCTTACCAGTTCAACATTAAGCCCTGTTTGTTTGCATTAGAATTGGAATTGAATACATAGGGTGGTTAAAAATGAAGTTGGAAATTCAACTTTAATCTTTATTTTTAACCACCCCATGTATTCATTTCCTATGTATTTTAATCCAAACAAACAGGCCCATAACAACAAAGTTACATTTGGGCATGTTGATCATCCGAAATTGTACTTGGGGAAGTTATCTTTGGTATTGAAGTTTTAGCTTCATCATCTTTGATGATTCATGTAATTGATTATGAGATTTGGTTTCCTCTTTTTTTCTTTTATTGTGTAATATTCTAAATTTTGTTTCGCCTCCAATATCTTCAACTGGTTTGCTCAATCCCAACTCAGGAAAGTGTCAAAGAAGAATTTATTATCATTGATCTTATCAGTTCAACATGTGGGGCTGTTTGAACTTTCAATGGGTCTAGTACATATTTATTCGGTTCTGGAAGTAGGCATCAGCAACAAAGTTACATATATGGCAGAGCTTATATGGGCATGTTTTTGTTTTTATTTTCTGTTATTGGGTTTTTATCCTTAGCAATGGAGTTTTAGATTTTTTTCACTTTCGATGATACCAGTAACTGCAATGAGATTTTCTGTGTTTTGGTTTTATTTTCATTGTGTAATATTCTAATTTTTGCTTGCGATAGGTCCACATTATATCGATGATTTGGAAAATATGCTGGATGAGTGCATGATGCTTTCTTTCAATACGGAGATCGAGGATGGTAGCGTTGAGGAGGTATGTGTTCTCTAGTCTTTCTCTAGGGTCTGTATTTCATCTGCCTATATTCAAAGGATCCTCTTGCCTTATTTGAATTTCATGAGTCTTAATGGGGTTGATGGGATGAATTTTTTTAGTTGAAATTGTGCATGCATGTATTTGTTAAAATTATGAAGAGTTATTAAGTTTGGTTTGAACTTATTGGACCAAAGAATTTGGGTATCATCATTAGAGTCTGATTGCTTCCCCAAGTGTAGACTGTGTAGGGTCAAGAGGGGAGGGTGGCCATTTTTTTTTTTTTTTTTTGTGATTGAATTTTTTTTTGACCTAAAGAGGCAACTAAACTAAAAATAACCTAGAAAATGAAGTTCCCAAAAAGAATTCTGGATTTTTCAAATTTTTAGGCAATTTCCTTGCCAAAAACCCGAAATCGGAGGGTTTCACCCCCAAAACCTTTTTCTGAAAATTCCAGAACTTTTTCCAGCAACTTAGGGGGCTCAAAAGTGATAAAAAACAGTAACTAAATTAATCCTAAAAGCCCCAAAACAGTAACAATAATAATTTACCTAAACTAGTTATCAATAGGACAAGAAATAATGGTAATTTTCTAGAAAAGTGAGGTTTTTGATAAAAATCAGCAAGAAATTATTTTTCAGATATGAAATTAGACAATTTTAGCAAAAAATCAGAATTTTAATTTCCCTTTTTAACGTTCAAGGGGGAGGAGGGTCCACATGGTTTCAAAGTTTGCAACAAAATCTGAAAATTCAGATTTGGGATCTTTCTTTCATCAAAGTGGGGCCCTTTCGTTAGAGAAGCAAGCAAATCAAGAAGATGAGGGTGCAGCCCAGTTTTGGAAAGAATAGTTGTGCAAGATTTCAAAAAGGAAATATTATCCAAGATGATTAAAAATCTCTCCAAAACTTGCCAAAGAAGTTAAAGATAAATCCAAGCTTTCCAAGATTTGAAAAGTTTCAAATCTTGAACTGAATCTATCCAAGGAAAGTTTCACACGACCAAGACCAAGAGGTCCCAAATTTCACACGTATAACACACATCCACGTGAACTGCTCTCCCCCTTTCTCTCTCTCCCATTCTCTTCCATTCTCTTCGTGAACTCCTCTCCCCCTTTCTCTCTCTCCCATTCTCTTCGTGAAGTCCTCTTCCCCTTTCTCCCTCTCTTATTCTCTTTCCAACATCTCTTATGTGAGACAACACTTGGAGGAGTAGATTTCTAACTTGTAATCTAAGTAGAAAGGGTGTAAGTTGATTTACTTTTTTGACTGATGTGGAAATAAGTTCAAATTAAAATCTGATTTTTAGTTTATTGATCTATTTTCTTTATTTATGTCTTTTTAATGCTTTATTTTCGCATGATATATTGCATGCTTAAAGACCACTAAATACTGAAAATATTCGCAGGAGACTAAAGATTTAGTGGTCTTTAAGCATGCAATATATCATGCGAAAATAAAGCATAAAAAGAAAAAAAATAAAGAAATAGATCAATAAACTAAAAATCAGATTTTAATTTGAACTTATTCACACCTAGAATCGGTCTAAAAAGTAAATCAACTTACACCCTTTCTCCTTAGATTATAAGTTAGAAATCTACTCCTCCATTTTTTCTTTTTTTCTTCACAAAAAAAATCAAGTGTTGCCTCGCATAAAAGAAGAGTGAGAGAAGTAGAGATGTTGGAAAGAGAATGGGAGAGAGAGAATGGGAGAGAGGAGTTCACGTGAGAGAGAGATGGGGGATGCGTATTAGACGTGTGAAATTTGAGGCCTCTTGGTCTTGGACTTGCACTTCTCTTGGTTATCTTTTGGTTTGAAACTTTTCAAATCTTGGGAAGTTTGGAGTCCTGGTTGGATACAATGAACTTCGACTCTTTGGATGACAACCAAGAGTCTGCTATCTTTAAAACTCTTCTTCCTTATGCAACTATCTTCACTTGGGCCCTCTTGATCTTAAGAGAAATTACTCAAATCTGAGATTTGAATTTTTGCAACACTAATGGGTCCCACCATGGCTGCCCCCTACGTTGGGATTTGCGTGTAATGTGGGTGGGTCTCATGGTGGGTCTTCTACTATTTTTCTTCTCTTTTAATTTCCCTCTTCTTGCGGGCCCCAATTTCTGAATTTTCCTGTACATCAATTAAACCTAATTCAGTCTAAATAATTTTTATCAAAAAGAATGATGCTATGCATGGGGTCCAATAATGCAGAAATTAATAATTTCACCAAGGCATGCATTTTTCTGAATTTTTGACTTAAATTCAACCATGAGAGTCCAATTGCATGATTTTGTGAAAATCAATTAATTCAATGCCTTTTCTTTTAATTAGGTCCACAAATTCACATGAATTAATGAATTAAAAGTACATTTTTGTGGACTCATCAGAGGCCTACGAACAGCCTCTTAACTGTTAGGTTTGCATGTGATGATGATGAGTACAGTGTTAGTCAAGAAACATTGTCGGCAAAAATAAGTATAAACAGAGCCAAGAACTAACATTCACACACAATTAGCTCTAGTGCGGCAGAGTCATCATGTCGCAAAAGTCATGGTTCTTACATAACTTATAATCTTAATAACTTATCAAATAAATATTGAGCAGTCTAAAACTTATGATCTCAATGATTGATCATTACTAGCAATCTAAAAAGTTTAGTTTGTAAATTCATCTTCAAGTTGTCAACAATCTTCCATGGCAAGCTCAGGTTTCTACCTAAGGGAAACTTTTAGAGAGAGAGAGAGAGAGAGAGAGAGAGAGAGAGAGAGAGAGAGAGAGAGAGATATGGATTCAGATCACAGGAAGGAGAGATATGGATTCAGATCACAGGAAGGAGAAGAGAGCAAATGACAAAATGTGCTAACTGGAGAAGAGAGCAAATGACAAAATGTGCTAACTGGATTTCCACCATCATTGACAACTTATTTATTGCTATCCTGGTCTGATGGGTACAGTTAGCTCTCTTAGGTTGGGCAAAGTGAAAGATGACTTTATTCTTAAGCCTAGAAGGGAGTGGAAGGCATTTATGTTTTTGCATCTTTTAGGGATAGGGAACAAAAACTTAAAAGAAGATTGGTGACGTAGCCAAGACTCGCGATCGAGCAATAGACTTCCGTACTGCATCAACTGGTAAAAAGATGGAAATAACTCAACGGAGAGGAAACAGATAGAAATGTAGCAAATAGGTAGCACCCGGCAGCGATGAAGGGGAAACCAGGAAGAAAAAGAAAGGGAGGAGGAAGAAGAAGCTTTTAATAGCTTTTCCTTTTCTTCTTGCATAGTATTAAGGGCTTGAAGTAAGGTCATGTTGTATAATTCTTCTTTCAATGCTTCCTGGACAATTAGGAATGCTTGCCATACCCATATCTACACTTAAAAAGTTTGAGTTGAGTTTTTGACGTCTACTCAGTCTCGCAAGCAAGAAATCATGCTGTTTCTTTTTCCTCATTTATTTATTTGAAAAATATGATTGTATTCATTCACAAAAGGCTTACTGAAACAAAAGCCCCAAAAAACAGGGCAAGAGAATTCAACCCAACTAAAAGAAGCTGAATTCCCCAAAAATAAGCCACATCCGCAAAAGAACAGAAAGCAAATTAAAAGACAGAAGAAATAAGTAAAGAAGGTCTTGATTTACCCTCTTTTGCTTGATGATCCGCTTCCGAGTTGGCACTGCACTATGCTTAATATGATGGGAAGAGACACTCAGGCTTTTTTTATAATCTCAAGAACCTCTTCAATGATATCTGCCAAGTACCAAGTTGGACTAGATGCTTGAGAAGCCCACTGAATGAAGGTCTTGATACACCCTCTAGTGCTCCAAATTTTTTTTTTTTTCAAAAATCACTCCCTCAATGCCGATTTACTAGATGAAGAGAAGGTCATTCAATCTCTTATTTCTGGGGCTTATAACATTTTTTGTATGCATTAGCAATAATTAACAAATGCCATAAACGTCTACTTAAATGACATCAAGAACTTAAAGCTGCGGACTCAGAAAGTTGCTTGTTAGGGAACTTGAATGTTTGAACATGCTGTTGCTATGCGTTACTCCAAAATGCATGAACTAAAATGAACTCAACATTCATAAAGTTACAAAGCTATGGATGCTACTTCTCACTTAGATAATTAATGGAAAAATACCAAGAAAAGAGGAAATATCTTTATGCGATCTTCATCGATCTAGAGACAGCCCACGATAAGGTTATTAAAGTTTTAATTTGATTAGAGTTTGGGGGTGTTTGGAAACAAGATATTTCAAGAGATTTTGGTATATTATCTACTAGTTTAGAATATAATCTATTCACCTTAAAAAAAGCTGTTTGGATAATTTAGAAATTATCTTACAATATCTCATTTCCTTCCAAAAACCTTCATATTAGATTATTCAAGGATACGTTGTATAAAATAATTTTTTGTTAAAAAATCATTCCAAATTACGAATGGAGATTTTTACTAAAAACCATTGGAGAGCTCATGAACAACCATGAATTATAGTGGCCCACTATAGATTTTAACATCAATAATTCTTATAGTACAGCTATGGCTCCCAAATCCAAATATTAGATTGGCCCCATAGTGCTTAAAAATTTCATGTGGGGTCCTAATTCCTATAGCCATTTCACGATTACATAACCCTTATTAATTATCAATATTACGTGGGTCCTACAAATGTCACACTAGGAGGTTTTCATCGTAAATACCAACATTAGGTGGATTTCTTTCTACCAAAGTTAGCCGGGTCCCATACTGATTACCAAGATTAATTGTAATTATCAGTTTGCCATCATTAAATGGGTCCCACTATTTGATAGCTCCCGTAGTGTTAATATGACTACCAACATCAAATGGGTCCCTCAATGATTTCTCATAGATGGATTCATCAACGATATCTGACACTAGATAAGATTCTACCAAAAAAAAGAAAAAAGATAAGGCCATTGTGATAATCACCATTAAATGTATTACACTATGGTTACTAAAGTTTGGTGGACCGTGGAGGCATGGACCCACCTTAATTAGACAAGATTGTTGGGATCTCATGGTTTTAACATTTAATCTTGTATTTTTTAACAATAGATGGGTCCTACCATGATTACTAACACCTATGATTACTAATTAGTGGGTCCTGCATTGGGTCAATTGATCACTTTCTCTCCATTTCTTGTTTCTTTTTTGTTTTATATAAATTGCCAAACACTTCAAAGGTATATTGACATATCTGAAAATTGCCAAACACTATAGCCCAAAAGGGAGTTGCCGCATGTTTCCTAATTGGATACTAGGACATGCATGTCACTCCTATTGGGAGTAAAGTTTGTTGACCATAAAACCCTAGTAACCTCTTCTATTTGCCATATTATATTCCCTTTCCTAGACTTTTGAGGGAGAAACCCTAAGAAAGACTCTTTGCTTGGGAATCTAGGAGAAGACTCGAAGTTTGCTTGGAAGAAGACAACCAGCAGTGACGCAAGTAGTGTATGTCCTACTCCTGAGTCCCAACCACACATTGCGAACGCAACGGTATTCTATAGGAGGCGAGTGGATCTCCTAATCTAGATGTTCCTGGGATGGGGTAGTTTTCTTCTAGTTTGGCTAGAGACTTACTTTGGGAGTTCTTTGTGATTGTCACATACTAACAAGATTGAAGGGAAAAATTTCCAAGCTAGCTATTAGACCAGCTATGATCTATGGAGTGGCAAATCAAGAAGCAACACGCGCATAATAATGAGTGTAGCAAAGATGAGAATGTTGACACAGATGTGTGGTAAAACTTGAAGGGAAAATTTTCCAAGCTAGCTATTAGACCAGCTATGATCTATGGAGTGGCAAATCAAGAAGCAACACTCGCATGATAATGAGTGTAGCAAAGATGAGAATGCTGACACAAATGTGTGGTGAATGTTAATGATGGTGTTTCAAGCCCAAACTTGCAGGTCATGTTAATGATGGTGTTTCAAGCCCAAACTTGTAGGCCCATTTAGGCCTAGTATCTAGAAGATTAGACTTTGATTGTAATTAGGCTCATTAGTCAAAGCCACATGTACCACATGTACATACTTAATTGTACAGCCCCTTTACTTGACTTTAGCAGCCCCTTTACTTGACTTAGGCAGCCCCTTTACTTGACTTTAGCTCAATAAATGTGTGTATAAATGTATCCTTAGTCCATTCAATGAGGACACAAGATTACAATCCAATATTTCTCTCTTTTAAGTTCTTGTCATGGTATCAGAGCTGTGCCTCTGAGTGAGTCCTCTCCATCTTCCAAGCATTGGAAGTTGTAATAGTCTCTAAGAGACTCTTTGGAGAATTTTTCTTCATCTTCCAAGCATTGGAAGACGCCAGATCAAGGTGTGATCAGAAGTGGCCCATCCCAGATCAGCATCATTGAACCTGGATATTTCAACCAACCTGGTCGACTCTCTTCTGGTTATTTTGGAGATTTTTTCAGTATTTTTCAAAGATCAGAGGTAGGAGTTTTTGTTCCATCTTATGATTATTCACTTTCTTTAAATAGTTTTCATCACAGCCGCACAGAATCCTTGATTTTTTGTGCACTGCTCATTCTGGGAACAGTTCTGGTCACTCTAGCATATTATTTGTGATCTGATTGGTGTGTGATCTGATCCATCAGTTTGATTTAAAAACAGTGAGATTTTTTTTGTGCACAGTTGATAGCTCTACTGTTTGACTGAAATGGAAAAGCATGAAATTAACTTGATCCAATTTAATGGAAAGAATTATACTTCCTGGTCGTATCAATTTCAAGTCTATCTTAAAGGAAATGAAATGTGGGGACTTGTTTCCGGATGGGATCCACGACCTCAGGAAGATGAGAAAAAAATACTCTCTTGGAATACTAAGGATGCCAAGATAAAAAACCTGGATTCTTGGTTCCGTTGAACCACATATATCCTGAACCTCAAACCTTACAAGACCTCCAAGGCGATGTGGGATTATCTGAAACAAGTGTATCACCAAGGGAATTCTGCCCGTCAATATCAACTTGAACTGGAGATTGCTCAGTATTCCCAAGGCACCTCTTCTATCCAGGACTATTATACGGGTTTTCTCAATTTATGGGCAGAATATGATGAAATCAAATACCTCAATGTATCTGAGGCAGCTCTTTCTGAGATTCAAAAATTACAGGCAACTTCTCATAGAGACCAGTTCCTCATGAAATTGAGATCATTCGTTCCAATATGATGAGCAGGGTTCCATCTCCATCCCTGAATGAGTGTCTTAATGAACTCTTGCGAGAGGAACAAAGTCAGCTCACTCAGCATGTTCTGAAGCAACAGTACTCCGGAAACTCTACTGATGTCGCATATGCTGCCACTACCAGTTACACTCCTAGTGTCTCTCACGGTCCGGGAGGGATCATTCATCATACTAATGTTGCTGCTAAAAGACAAACTCCTGCAAGAGATCTCAGCAAAATCCAATGTTTTGGCTGTAAGAGTTATGGACACTATGCCTCACAGTGTAAGACCAAGTTTTGTAATTACTGCAAATCTAATGGTCATGCTATCAATGAATGCAAACGGCGGCCACAAAATCGCACTCCACGAGCATATCATGTCAACACTGCTGATACTACTACTTCCAGTGATAGTTCTTCCGCACCAGTCATGCCTTCGCCACCTCCTGCCTCCACTACTGAGATTACCCCTGAGCTTATTCAACAAATGATCATCAATGCCTTTTCTGCACTTGGCATTTCAGGTAACCAACATTCATCTTCTTCCATATGGTTTATTGATTCTGGAGCTTCCAATCACATGACCTCCTCCACCACTCATCTCTCTAACCTGCAACCATACAAAGGGAATTTGCAAGTCCATACTGCTGATGGTCAAAAGCTTCCTATTACAGCTACTGGTGATATAATTCATTCTTTATCTCTCACAAAAGTCTTTCTATCTCCTCATCTTACTACAAATCTTTTGTTTGTTGGACAACTGATTGATGATAATTGTAATGTTTCCTTTTCTCGCTTTGGTTGTGTTGTGCAGGATCAAGTGTCGGGGATGGTGATCGCGAAGGGGCCTAAGTGTGGACGCCTGTTTCCTCTTGTGATGCCTTCCTCTCAAAATAAACAAATCTCTGCTTTTTCTTGTTTTTCTCCTCAAGATGTTTGGAGGCTCTGGCACAATAGATTAGGCCATCCTCATTCAAAATTGTTATCTTTGATGTTGAACAGTGGTAGTATTAATGAAAATAAAACATCTTTTAGTCACATTTCTGATGAGTGTTCTGTTTGCAAACTTGGAAAAAGCAAAGTTCTTCCATTTTCTTCCAAATCTACTATGGCTTCAAATTGCTTTGACATTATTCATAGTGACGTCTGGGGGATTACACCTGTAATTTCTCATACACATTTCAAATATTGTCACATTTATTGATGATCATAGTAGATTCACATGGGTTTATTTCTTACACTCTAAATCTGAAGTCTTTGATATTTTCCAAAAATTCATGGCATATGTTGAAAATCAGTTTTCTACTCGCATTAAAGTTCTCCGATCTGATTCCGGAGGGGAATATATGTCCCATCAGTTTCAAACTTATTTGCAAAAACACGGGATTTTATCACAGCAATCGTGCCCTTACACTCCTCAACAGAACGGAGTTGCAGAATGCAAAAACAGACATCTCCTCGATACTGTTCGTTCTCTTCTCCTAGAATCATCAGTTCCTGCAAGATTTTGGCCCGAAGCGTTAGCCACTGCAGTTCACTTGATTAATCGCTTACCATCCTATCGCCTCACCAATCAAACACCATACTTTCGTCTCTTTCGTAAAGATCCTTCTTACATCCACCTGCGCATTTTTGGCTGTGTATGTTTTGTTCATCTTCCTCCGACTGAACGTACTAAGTTAACTGCTCAGTCCGCCAAATGTGCATTCCTTGGCTACGCATCTCACCAAAAGGGGTATATCTGCTATGATCCTGTGGTCAACCGTCTTCGCATCTCTCGAAATGTCACATTTTTCGAAAATCAAAGTTTTTTTCCTAACCATTCCTCGGATTTACCATCATTTTCTCATCTACCAGATATTTCTGACCCAATCTCTTCTCCACTCCTTGTCTATGAACGACGTCGATATAAGGATGTTCCACGACTGCCTCCTCCTCCTGATCCCTCACCGACACCTGATCTTCACCACGTTTCATCACATGATGCTCCATCTCCACTTCAGCTTCGACGCTCTACCCGTCTCTCTAAGCCTCCAGAAAAATATGGGTTCACTCACACCTCCTTGCTTGCTACTCTCTCCTTTATTGCTATTCCTTCTTCTTACTCACAGGCGGTGAAGCATGACTGTTGGCAAAAAGCTATGCACGAAGAATTAGCTGCTCTGCAGGAGAATCATACCTGGGATATTGTTCCATGTCCCTCATCTGCAAAACCAATTGGCTGCAAATGGGTTTTTTCAGTCAAACTTAAGTCTGATGGCTCGTTGGATCGATATAACGCACGGTTAGTCGCACTGGGCAACCGACAGGAATATGGCATTGACTATGAAGAAACATTTGCTCCAGTTGCAAAAATGACAACAATCCGTACTGTTCTTGCCATTGCTGCTTCTCACTCATGGCCTCTTTACCAATTTGACGTCAAGAATGCCTTTCTTCATGGTGATCTCAAGGAAGAAGTCTATATGCGACTTCCCCAAGGCATTACGGGTGTTTCGGCAGGAGACTGCGCACGCTTAAGACGATCTCTATATGGTCTTAAGCAAGCTCCGCGTGCTTGGTTTGAGAAATTTAGAGATGCTCTCCTTCATCTACAGTTCTCTCAAAGTTCCTCTGATCCTTCTATGTTCCTTCATCGCTCCTCAAAAGGGATTACTGTCCTCTTGGTATACGTGGATGATATCATCATATCTGGGACAGATTCTAACATGATCACCTATCTACAGGCATCGTTACATGAATCTTTTCATATGAAAGACTTAGGGCCACTCACATATTTTTTAGGCCTTGAGGTTCATCAGTCAGAAAAAGGTCTTATCCTAGATCAACACAAATATGCTATGGATCTTATTGAGACGGCTGGGCTTCAGAACTCCACTCCTGTAGATACACCTATTGAGGCCAATCTTCAACTCGCACACGATACGGGGGATCTTCTCCCTGATGCCACAATGTATCGCCGTTTAGTCGGAAGCTTGATCTACTTGACTATCACTCAGCCTGATATCTCATATGCGGTGAATCTGATTAGTCAGTTCATGACACAACCTCGCCATCTCCATCTTGTTGCTGTTCGGCGCATTCTTCGCTATGTTCTTCATACACCATATTGTGGTCTTTTCTTTCCTGTGGGCAATTCGACTTCTCTCATAGCTTATTCAGACTCTGACCGGGCTGGATGTCCTGATAGTCTACGATCTACCACGGGTTGGTGCATGTTCTTAGGGGACTCATTGATCTTCTGGAAGTGTAAGAAACAAGATAAAGTCTCCAAATCATCCACAGAAGCAGAATATCGTGCCATGTCGGCTGCCACATCTGAAATTGTCTGGCTTCGGGGTCTTCTTTCTGAGCTTGGATTTCCACAATCTGGCCCTACACCTCTCTATGCGGACAATACCAGTGCCATACGGATTACTGAAAATCCTGTCTTCCATGAACGCACAAAACATATTGAAGTGGCTTGTCATTACATACGTGATGAATTTGTGCATGACGCAATTACTCTTCCTCATGTTCCTACCGGACTTCAAATTGCAGATATATTTACCAAGGGACTTCCTCGGCCACGACACCAATTCCTAGTTGGCAAATTGATGCTCGTGGATTCACCCGCATCAATTTGAAGGGGGGTGTTAATGATGGTGTTTCAAGCCCAAACTTGCAGGTCATGTTAATGATGGTGTTTCAAGCCCAAACTTGTAGGCCCATTTAGGCCTAGTATCTAGAAGATTAGACTTTGATTGTAATTAGGCTCATTAGTCAAAGCCACATGTACCACATGTACATACTTAATTGTACAGCCCCTTTACTTGACTTAGGCAGCCCCTTTACTTGACTTTAGCTCAATAAATGTGTGTATAAATGTATCCTTAGTCCATTCAATGAGGACACAAGATTACAATCCAATATTTCTCTCTTTTAAGTTCTTGTCAGTGAAACTAGGAATGATAATCATAAATGAGTGCATTTGAGGTTAGCATCAATAGGTGATAAATTAAGAAAGATTTGTGGTGTTTGGACATATGCAATGTAGGTCAATGGCGGAGCCGGCAAGAAAAAGTTTTTCTCTATGCAGGTTGATGGCTCTTGAAGGAGAAGTTGTAGACTTGTAGGCTGAAGAGGATATGGATGGAAGTAGTTAGGATAGATTGGAAGAAGTGCAACCTATCCGAGGATTTGGCCCAGGATGGACTTGAATGGTTGAACCAAATTCATGTACCCGAGTCCAACATAATTGGGACAAGGCTTTGATGGTGATGGTGATGGTGGTGATGATGATGATGATTCGTAAGTTGACATTTGCCATGGTTGCACTTGCTGATTGTCGTACCCATTCAGCCACACAAGAGTTGCTAGAGGTAAATATGAAATTTCATTTGACATGTATTATAGAGGATATGGTTCTATACCATGCAAAGTTTTTTGGGACACATGGAATGTCCAATTATGAAACTGGATCATTCATAATTCATCATATGCAACCAACTTTTTTTAAGCTTTATTATTATTATATTTTTGTAGTCACACTCATGAGAGAGTATTCCTAAACATTCAATTCAACCACTGGTTCGTTTATTGGAAAATTTTGCCTTTATAGTTAATTGGCACTGAATGGAGAGAGATTAATTGTTTAACAAAGTTAACCACAGAGGAACACGGTTTATCAGGGCGAGACTTGTCAGATGAATGGTTATAAAATCTTGAGATTGTCTGATGAATGGTTATAGAATCTTGAGATTGTTAAATTGACCTCTTTCCTTTTTTGAACTATGAATACGGTAAATAAAAATTGTTGGACCAAGGCAAAAAAATGTTTGGTACCCCTTTTAGCGAATCAATTTGCCAAATCATTTGCCTTAGATAAAATATGCTTAAGGTCTAGTTTGTTTCTTTTGAGTTGAATACAAATGAATCCATGGTAAAATAGGCCCAACAAAGGATTATTAAAGAGGGGAGGGGTGAAGGATATAGGGTACAGATGTACAACCTGCATTTTTTAGGATTTTATTTACTAGGGTAATGGTTAGGTATTAGGTATTCAATTTCCATCTCCCCCTTAATTCATTTACCAAGAAGGGAGATTATTTGATGGTCATTTATGGATCTTCACATTTGTATCTTCAATTTAGCCATTTTTATGAATACATTTTTTTATAACTCCTAGGAATTCAATTCCACGAAACAAACAGGCTATAAAAGAAAACAGTGCATCCCCCCCCCCCCCCCCCCCCCCCCCCCCCACCCCACCCCACCCACCCCACTACTAACTTCCTCTTTCAAATCTGCAATCTGAACAGTAAGCATTTTCTGCTGCCGCTTAGATTGAATAAAAGGAATTACCTCCTAGAATGAAATAGTAGCCCCTATTTGCATATATTCTTTACAACCTTAGCATTGTCAAATTTGCTTTGTTTGAGCTAATACTATCCCTCTGACCTTCAAAAAAAAAAAAAAACAGCATGACCTCCCAGACATGATTTTGAATGTCACTTTCTGCCTGCTCTCATAGTCTCTCAGGAAGCACCTACATCAAAATTTACCTTCAAAATTTTCCGAGGATACCAAAGAATGGTCTAATTAAAGGGACTTTATGACATTTCTCTATGGCATTGATTATATACATGTATTATGTATATGTTTTTAGTCAGTGCTGGGTTATTGATATATGATTTTTCATCTGGCTGATGATGCTTCTCAGTTCACTTGTAGCATTCTATGGGATATTTTTGCATATGCATAGCAGCATAGTTATACTTTCGCATGCATAGTATGATAGAATTTTCTGTGTAGTAAGTTGGTTCTTGTCCAAAAGGTTACTCTGTACATTGTGCTAAATTGACAAAAAGTAATTTGATCATTGGAGAGAAGGGAAGCCTCTCGGAATGCTGGCAGGAGACAGTCTCATAAGATGCCTCTTCCAGCAGAGATAAGGAAGATCAGGGAGGAAACCTTCTCAGTCTTTGTTTCAAATCTCCCACAACAGATCTCCAAAGCTGAGATTGAAGCTATCTTCTGGAGAGCAGGGAGAATAAAAGATGTCTTCATACCTAAAGATAAGAGGGACAATGGCAATAGGGGTTTTGCATTTGTCAGATTTGCAACCCTAACAGAAGCAGAGAAAGCAGCTGAAATGGTAGAAGGCAGAGTACTGGGAGGTAAGAAATTACAGGTCAATATGGCTCGTTTTTGCCCCAACACCAGAAAAAGTAGGGGTGAGGAAACATCCAAGAAGGAATGGAAGGATTTCAGGCAATCCTCTTTCTGGACTGGGAAGCATCACACAGAAGATGTCCAAGATCAAAGCAGCAAGAAAAGGGAAGGAGAAAGGGGTGACAGATTAGCCTCAGAAGTTGCTGGATGGATAGTGGAAGAAGACATTGGTAAAGGGGTTAGGGTAGCACAGTGGGTAGTCAAGCAACAGATAAGATATCTTGTCAATAGCTTGGTGGTATTCCTGAAAGATAAATCAGCCAGCACCGAACAGATAGAATCCTGGATCCAAGAGTGCTTTGGACAACTACCCATCAAGCTGCAAAAGCTGGATGAACAGGTGGTATGGCTGCAGTTATCTTCCTCTTGTGAAGTTGATGAGCTCCTCCTCAGAATAGCAACAACAGGAAGGTCATCATCTCCATTCTCAATGATTGAGAGATGGATGGAAGTTCTGGGTTCACCACCGAACCCTATTTGGGTGAAAGTTAAAGGAGTACGACTTCAGGCCTGGCATGAAGGTGTATTCAGGCTAATAGGTGACTGCACTGGCAAGACTGTGGAGGTGGATGTAAGAACCAGAGAGAAAGAGGTACTCAAGGAGGGGAGGGTGCAGGTAATGCTCAACAGTTCAACCATTCTACCTCTGCAGATACCACTATGGGTCACAGTGGAAAAGGAGGAGGAAAGGAAACTGTTGGGGGAAGAAACAAGAAATGGGATCAGATTGAAGGAGAAGAAGAAGGCCAGTGACCAGAGGGAGGAAGAAGATGACACCAGAAGTCCTATTTCAAATTTCAAATCGAGCGCCCATTTGGTGAATAGTGATGGGCCAGTGGCAAATCAAATTTCTATGGGTCAAGCCAGACGCTTGGACTGTCCATTACTTAAAGGCCGTGACTTAAGTTGTGTTGGGCCCGGAGGATCCGACTCAAGACATGAAAGTCTTAATGGGCTAGGGCTCTGTTTGAAGACTTATGTCGAAGACGAAGAGGAAAAACAGAGAAAGGGCGAAAATGGAGAGATGAAGTCTTAGCGAAACCTTGCGAAAGATTTCTCGCCGCCAGCGAGTGAGCCAGAAGAGGAAGACTTTTCCGACGGAGAGGAGAGTAGTAGTCGGGAAAGCTCTGTCGATGGTGAAAACAGAGAGCAGAACAACTGTGACACGTGGGAGGGGGAAGAAATAGTTAAATGCTCGCTGGAGGGGGAGAAATCAGAGGGGAGGGAAAAGACACCTAGATTTTCTTTTGGAGAAGGAGAAGTAGAAGTGGATCGCATAGGAGCAAAAATTGGAAAAGGAAAGAAAAAGGAAGATGCGTTCGCCAGCGAGATGTGTTGCCGATATGGGGAAGACGTGATACATATGGAAGAAGATGACATCGACAAGGAAAAGGGATATCGAGTAACGGAAGGGGCTACGGTGACTCCAACGAAAGTGGATGGCCACTGCGCACGTGTCAGAACACCTACCAGAGACTCAGAGGGCTGGATCTCTGTCCAAAAGAAGCGCCAAGGCCACTTGCCATGTCTGGCGAAGAGGAGTTCTAGTTCTGCTCCACCTTTGTGTATTCTGCAATCAAACAGGTTGGGGGGCGGGAGGAGACTCCCACGGTCAGACATGAGCAGAGGCATGATACAGGCCCAAGTACGAGGGGTTTTGAAGAATTTTTTGGGGCAGGGGATGATCACGGTAGCCAAGAGGGGAGATCCTATGGGGAAGAGGAGGCTGGCAAAATGCTTTGGTCACCTCAGGAAATTATTCATTGTGCCAAGGCTACTGGAGTAACAGTAGATGGGACAACAGATGGATGGGACCCACTTGTGAAGTTTGTTCACAGCCGGGAGAGCCAGAATGGTCTGGAACTGCTCAATTAATAATGAGAAAACAAAATCTAAGGAGACAGGAGCATACTAATCAAAACAAAGGTGGGAAAAGTCAGGGGGGTCTTCCAAACTTTAAATGAAGGTGCTTTCATGGAACGCTCGTGGTCTTGGGGGAGCCTCGCACAGGCTAGTGGTGAAAGAGATGATCAGGAATCAAAAGTCTCAGATTGTAATCCTTCAAGAATCAACATTGAAATAAGTCTCTGAAAGGGTGGTGAAAGAGGTCTGGGGAAAAAGACAAGTAAAGTGGGCTGCGGTTGAAGCAGTGGGTGTTGCAGGTGGTTTGTTGACCCTATGGGACACAAGATTGATTTCAGTGGAAGAGACTTGGGTGGATGTCTTCTCCCTATCAGTGCTGATGGAAGACCTTCAGAACAATAAAAAATGGCTTCTTACTTCAGTTTATGGTCCTACTAACAGCCAGAAAAGAGAAGATTTTTGGAAAGAGTTGAATTCGATAAGGGGAAGATGGAATGGGCCTTGGTGTATTGGGGGAGACTGGAATATCATTAGATTTTCTAATGAAAAACTAAGAGGTAGCAAACTTACAGGAGAAATGATGCGCTTCTCTAACTGGATCAACTCTCATTCTCTGGTGAACCTGCAAATGGGTGGGGCCTCGTTTACTTGGTCTAACCATCAGAGCAATCCTACTATGTCCAGGCTGGATAGATTCTTGGTATCTTCAGATTGGCTGGAAATTTACCCAGAGGTTATCCAGACTGCTTTGCCTAAGCCAGTTTCAGATCATTGCCCGATTCTGCTAAACTCGGAGTGTGAAAGATGGGGACCTGCGCCCTTTCGCTTCGAACTTATGTGGCTACAGGAAGAGAGTTTCCCTATGCTGGTACAAGATTTGGTGGGAGGAGATAAGGGTGGATGGATGGGCGGGTCATAGGCTGGCTACAAAACTGAAGTTACTGAAAATCAAAATGAAGGAGTGGGCAAAGGACTACTTTGGGGAAGTGAAGATCCAAAAATCTAAAATCCTAGCAAAAATCCAATTTTTAGATGGCAAGGAGGGACTGATCAGTTCTCCCCGGAAGAAGAAAAGAAGAGGCTGGACTTTAAAGAGGAGTTTCAAAGAAATCTGAGGAAGGAGGAGATTAGATGGAAACAAAGATCGAGATGCAATTGGCTAAAAGAAGGGGATAAAAATAAAAAGTTTTTTCATGGCATGGCATCTTCGAGAAGAAGGGCTAATAGGATAGTTAGCATAATGGATGGGAGGAAGAGGTTGAAGAAAAAAGAAGAGATAATATCTCACATTATAGAATACTTCCAATCGCTATTCACCGATGAGGGTTGGGAAAGACCTCATTTGGGAAATATAGCCTTCGAAGTTATTAGTGAAGAAGAGGCGATCTGGCTGGAGAGGGATTTTGAAGAGGAAGAAGTTCAGCAGGTGGTCTTTGATCTAGCTGGAGATAATGCCCCAGGCCCAGATGGCTTTCCGATGACCTTTTTTCAATACTTTTGGAAAATGGTGAAGAAGGATGTCATGGATTTTCTAGAGGAATTCTCTCAAAGGGTTAAACTATCCAAAGGATTGGGGGCCTCCTTCATCGCGTTAATCCCAAAGAAGACAGGAGACCTTGGCATCAAAGATTACAGGCCCATTAGCCTTCTGGGAAGTCTATATAAAATCCTAACCAAAGTTCTAGCAGGAAGAATTCAAGAGGTTTTGCCAAAGATTATAGCCAGTGAGCAAGGGGCTTTTGTAGAAGGAAGGCAAATCTTAGATGACATATTGGTGGCCAATGAATGTGTGCATTCAAGACTTAAGGAGAGGGATACGGGGATCATATGCAAGCTAGACCAGGAGAAAGCTTATGTTAGGGTGGACTGGAAATTCCTTCAATACATGTTAGGGAGAATGGGGTTTGGGGAAAAATGGAGGAACTGGATTCGGGAGTGTGTTTCATCAGCTTGGTTCTCCATTTTGGTGAATGGTTCTCCTAAAGGCTACTTCCAGGCGAGAATAGGGCTCCGACAAGGGGATCCCCTCTCCCCTTTCCTCTTCCTAATTGAAGCTGAAGCGCTGGGAAGACTGATACAAAAGGCTGTGAATGCAGGAATGCTTGAAGGCTTCTGAGTGGCTAGAAATTCTCCAGTTATCAGCCACTTGCAATATGCTGATGATACTCTCATATTTGTGGAGCAGATGAAGCTCAGGTTAGAAATGTTAAAGCTACTATCCTATGCTTTGAAGCAGTGTCAGGGCTAAAAGTCAATTTCTTCAAGAGTGAGGTGATTGGGTTACATACAGAGAAGCCTCTTCTCCGTAAAGTTTCAGGTATTATGGGATGTAAGATTGGGGACCTTCCTATTTCGTACTTAGGAATGCCTCTATGCTCGGGGCGGGTTACTAAATCTCTTTGGAATCCAGTTGTGGAAAGGGTAGAGAAGAAGCTGTCTACATGGAAAGAAAATTACCTATCTATAGGTGGAAGAGTTACCCTTATCAAATCTGTCATCTCCAATTTGCGAGTCTATTACTTCTCCATCTTTAGATGCCCGGCCTCAATTATAAAAAGGCTTGAAAGATTGCAGAAAGAGTTCTTATGGCATGGTACAAGCTCTCAGAAAAAGATCCACTTGGTAGGTTGAGATTCCATATGTAAACCGAAGGAAGAAGGAGGCCTGAGAATTAGACCCCTTAAGAAGATGAATTAAGCCCTCCTGGGTAAATGGCTGTGGAGGATTGGAGACAGTTCACAAGGTCTCTGGAGACGGGAGCTGGAAAAGAAATACAACCTTCCAAGACATGGGTGGGATGTTCAGGATACACCTTGGAACTCATCTGCTATATGGAAAGGAATCCTCTCGGTCAAAGGAATTTCATGGAGAACATCAGGTACCAAATTGGATCGGGGGAGAGGATCCTTTTTTGGAAAGATAGGTGGGGAGGTGAGGATCCATTCTGTGTTCAATTCCCAGATCTGTTTAGATGTGCTCAAGACAAGGAAGCAACTGTCAACTCTTATATGGGTTCCACTAGAGGCCAAAGGGTTTGGTGTCCCACTTTCAGAAGGAACTTAAAGGACATCGAAGAATCCCAGTTCATTGATCTCCTTAATTCCCTGATAGCTTCACCATTCAAGACAACGGAGAAGATGAGAGGGTGTGGATTGCCTCTAAGAATGGATCATTTTCAGTGTCTTCTTACTTTCAGACAATCCTTAATAATCCCAGAGATAGAAGTGGAGTGTATGGCATTTGGAAGATGAAAGCCCCTCCTAGGGTGCTTGTTTTTGGGTGGCTTGCTCTTAGGAAAAGGATCCCTACTATGGACCTTCTGAGCAAGAGAGGAATGTCGATAGTGAATGGATGCCCTATGTGTTTGAAAGACGAAGAATCAGTGGACCACCTATTACTAAACTGTAATTCAGCTCAGACTATATGGATGGATATAATAGGAGGGTTTGGTTGCTGTTGGGCTCTTCTCATTCTCTTCTTGAGCTTTTCCAAGCTTGGAAGGTTCCAACTAGGGACCCGAAAGTCAAATTGATGTGGCGGCTGTCTTTCCTAGCAGTGATCTGGACGATTTAGAAAGAAAGAAACTCAAGATGTTTTGAAGGAATTGCTGTTAGTGAAAGTAGACTGGTGGAAAAGTCGAAGTTTTTGGTAGCGTTTTGGGTGTCTATTCTCCCTTCTTTTAAGGGATACTCTTTAGATCAAATTGTGTATCATTGGAAAGAGATAGCCTTGTCTTTGTCAGGGCCTTAGTTTGTCATGTTTTGTTTTCTTCTGCTTTCAATACTTTTCTATTGTACTATTTGCTTTTTTTAATGAAAGTAACAATTAAAAAAAAAAAGTAATTTGATCATTGATCTCATTGTGTTTCTACCAAATGAGAGTGATAGTAGTTCTTTTTTTATAGGTAAAAAGGGTGATGATAATAGACATTATAATATTTCATGATATGCATCTTTATTAATTTATCATTTTATTTTTCATTTAGTTGCATTATATTCATTCCCTATATTTTGCCAAACACTCATGCTCTTTTAGTTTTACTTTTGTACGGACAAATGTGACATCAAACTCTTGTTTTCTTTGAAAAAAAAAATCATTTTACATGGATGCTTTGTCATTTTTGGTGGTGACCACATGCAGGTGGCTGAACAATTGATGATCATGCACGAGGAGTGTCTTCAAGGCAATTATCATTCAATTGAAAATTTGAGGAAATGTAATGAAGGAGCGCAAGCAGTTAGTCAAAGCAGACGGGTAAATATGATAATGAACTAGAGCTTAAAATGTTTTCATTTTCTGCACTGTATGTACGCATAGTTACCTTATTCTGGTTACTGCAAAGTCCCATGATTTGTAATTGGCGAAAAATGACGATGAATTGTAAATGTTGAGCATATGAGATGATGGCTAGAAAAAGATGTCTGCTATCAGGCAACACAAACAATTATTTGTAATTCAGTATCAAATTGGGAATGTCAGGTGGGTGAAATCATGGTTTCAGACTGTCAGCAATGTCAGGTGAGTGAAATCATGGTCTCAGACTGTCAGTCAATGCCTAGACCTTTATGTAGTTGTCAATATATCAGTTCTTGACTGGGAGCCATTTGTAGTTTACAGAAGTCTTTAATAACTCAAATGAGCGCCGAATAGACTATGTTTTAGGGCTTTTGTTGAATTTTTTCTTGTTTGTTTTTTTGAATGGTTAAATTTTATTAACTTCATACATGTTGAGAAGGCATTTTGGTTACTCTGTTACATTCAGCAATTGATGCTAGCAGGGATCTTGCTTCACATAATCCAATTGGGAAATGAAAATCAGAATTGAAACAGTTTTTTGCATTTCTTCCCTTAAACCTATTTCTTACCAATTGCCATGAATTTTCTTTTAATCTTTGAACAGTAATAAAGGAGTTCTATCAGTAGCTCAAGTTCAAAAAGTCTTTTGTTATTATTTTTTTTAATGTACACAGTTATAGAGTGTTGGAAGTAGGTGAGCCTCGTGTATAGGTTTTCAAAACTTTTGACCTACTTGATGCAAGGATCACGTATCCATAAGGCCATAAACCCAATCCGGGATCCAAAACCTCTTTCTCATGAAACAAGATCAGAAGAAACACTATATAGAAGATAGAAAACAGCAGCAACAAGCAACCACGAAAATCTACAGAAGAGATGATGTAGATCCAACCTTGGGAGCCCGGTTGTGCTCTAATGGAGAAGTTGATCACTTGGCTTGTTGAGGAACTCTTATCACAAGAATAAGAAAGATCTCCAATACCTTGTAGTCTTCCACGTTATGACCCTCTATCAGATTACTTCTCAAGGAAAATGGTGTTTTCTCCAAAAGAAGAAAACCCTAGACTCTCTAATGGAAACCAGAGGAGAGAAGAGGAGAGGGGAGAGGTGGGTGTCCATCCTTGGGCGTGGGATGCCTTGGACGTCCACCCCTCTCTTTTGTTTATAGTACGTGAGCACCTCCTCTTTGTTCATATTTAGAAGTCTCACTTCTGTTATGAGCAAGTGTCCTCCTCCCTTTAAAAGTTCTAATAGGATCAGAAAACAATCTTTTATTAGGGCTAGCGTGGGGACCACTAGGGATTCCTTAGAAGCTGGGTCCAACTGGGATATCTGGACCCCACATCTCATGTGCAATCCGGACCCACAGTTAATTGCAAATAACTCTACTAAATAAATGCAATTGAACTCCAGTCTTAGGAATAAATTATAAGAAAACCCTCTCTATTACTACAAGTAGGCCCCTCCATCAATTATATCCATGGATCAATTGGATTAAACATGTCCAACCAAGTTAGATCCATATCTTATTATCCTTGTGACCCAATTAATCACAGTGATCATCAGTACCATCCAATTAACTCTTAATTGAGATGGGTGCGCACTTACCAATGATAAATCTATTAATTAGCACAAGGGGATAGTTTCCATCTTGATAATTATATGTTCTCACAGTCCCACTACCATGTACCCAAGACACTGAGGTGTTGACCTACAATTGGCCTCACTCATTGGTGACTCAAAGTAAATGTATAATAGAAACTTGAGTTCATGAATCTCTCAGGATTAAGAGCCTATTACTAGAGAATTATGAGAGTAGTCCTTAAATCAAATACAGATTTGCATAAGGTACAACTCAGTCCTTCGGTACATATGATGCACCGGCACAATGATCCAGAGTCTTACACTTTGATGATTGAGACAAATCACACTATCTCATAGTGATCATAATGCTGCAACCTTGTCAGATGAGATTTCCAATCTCATCACTGGTTGTGAATCAATTCAAGTATAAGATTTGTGATCTATGTCTTCTGTATGTGGATCTCATCCACACACGGATCATATCTAATATACTTAGTGAGCTCCGGTTCATCTCATGAACCATCATGTCATATTGAATTGGTCATGTGCAAACAATAAAATAAAAATACCATTCATCTCATGAAATAAAACCTATTATCACATGAATAAAGGCATGATTATATTAATTAATTAAGAAATAAATCAATTTATTTGCATCATCCACTGGATTGAGACCATATACTCTAATATAGAGAACATAGCACTAAAGGAGACAGAAGAAAAGGGAGGTCGGCGTTTACAAAGAAGGAACCCCTTTCTGCCCTCATTTTGCCAAAATATCAGCTTATCTGTTGTCTTCTATTTCCTTATGGAAAAAAGGATTTTTCTTAATGGGGTTTACCTTGCTGGACAGTAATTCATGGTTGCATTTTACTTAAAGCACAATGATCCTGGTTTGCTGGGGTAGATGAAACAATTTATTGTTTTGGATTTGCTAGGTTCAGAGGTCTTGGACACATCCATGAATTATCTTTTTGACATTTGTCTCTAGCATTGATTATTTGCAGGTCCTGTGGCTCTCAATTCCTACATTTGTTGCCTCTGTTTTCATAATGCAGTGTTTATTTGACTTGCCCCACTTTTGATGGATGATGCCCATCCCCCATTGGGAGATCCTAGCCCTTTGGTTGGTGGCTTTTTTTATTTCATTGGGCCGTTGTTTGTCCTCTAAGATCCATATGCAGTTCAGTGATTCACATGGGATTTTTTGGGTATTCATCCATCTACTTAGCACGTTCAGAATGACAGAATGGATGAAAAGTCCATGAGTGGAATTGGGTGCCTCATCAAACCATAGATTGCCTGGGGCGCCTGATTCTTAGTAATTCCTTCCCCACATCTATTTGGGTGGGGCAACCACATCTTGTTGTCACTTTTTATTCAGAAACGAAAAGGACATAATCAAATATGTATATATTTTTTTATCATATGGTAGGTGGTAAATGATAACGAGGATGAGAGTTCTGATGACGAGGCAGCTGGCATGGTGGTGGATGAGACGAATCCAAAGCCAAAGGAGACACTAACAAATGGGTCGAAGCAGGAAGAATCAACGGAAGCTGAAGAAGGATGGACTGTTGTCCCCGCAAGGAAAAAACCGGGGTAAGAGATGTTAAAAGCTCGAAGGCGTTTTTTTTTTTTTTTTTTAACCTTTTGTCTCCCGTGGCAAGAAATTTAGTTTGTTGTTTAATTTGCATCAGTTTTCCAAGAGTTGATTGTGTTGTTTACTCTTTAAGCTCTATGTATTATAGAGCTCCCTTTTTTTTTAATCTAGTACAATGTTTCCCAGACAGCCTAACCATGTAAGTGGGTTCACACACTATCTATCCGATGGCTGACCTAATACTTCTCACTTTTTTTTTTATAACTGTCCATCCACTGTCTTTAGATTTCATTTTAGTTTTTATTATTCATTTTAAATTCATATAAAAGAAGATTGACATGATGACTCCCTGAGTTGACTCCTTACGTCATTGTGTCAACTCCACTCCATGGCCTGCAGAGTTGTCCGAGTCACAAGTCAGCAAGCTATGGATGAGAGCAGACAATGATATGAATAAATGATTGATGATTTGTATATATACTCGATTGAAGGAGAAAACTTAGAAATGGTTGATACTATGAGAAAAAATGTCAAAGCATGCCACATGGGTATAGCTTCAGGGACCTTGACGATCCGGGTGCCAGACTTCTAAAATCATTTGTCATTACAAGGAGCATACTTAAGGTTGAGCACACTGTGTTTGAGGGAAACCTTTCGAGTTGTTTCCCCATTTTATTTTTCTATAGCAGGTTTAGGTTCGTTCTTAAAAGAAAGTGCGACGAATATTGGAGTTAGAAAACTTGGTTTAGAGGATTACTATGAGATTGCGTAGCTTGTGTATTATGTCCAATCCATTCTTGAGGTGTGAGAGAACGTGAAGCATATGATGGAAGTCGATGATCATTCATTAATGCTTTGTTTTCTTGGGAGAGAAAGCCGTCACCTATATTTCCCATGTATGTTTACTTGCTTTCATTATGGCCCATCTGATGATTACAGCTATAACCTTAATTGGGTGTAAACAAGCCACGCCGCAGTGAGCTTGGCCCAACTTGAGCTCAAGATCGGCCGGCCGCCTCACGTGCAGAAATTGAGCTCCGCATGTCTTCACTGTCAGCAAGCTTTTCAAGCTTGATTACATACGAGCCAAGCTTGAGATTGAGCTTGGCCTTAGGCTCACCTCTTCCCCTTCTTCATAGATGGCAGAGGGCATGGTCTGGCCACTAAATACCGTCTCTTTGGACAGAAGAATAAAATAGAGCCCTATTTCATGCATGTATTTTCTTTTGTAGGGAAGAGAAGTTTGAAACTTGCGAGTACCTTGTAACTTATCAAGGGTATGTTTGTGCACAGTGTTCTTGTCTCTCTCAACTTTCTCTCTCCAGAAACGTACCACACCAAACCACGACACAGTATTGGGTCCTCTCAGTGTCCTATTCAGGCTTTCCCCTCGAGTGGAAGGATTTCTAGTGGGGGCCCACCCATTGACAATCTGAGCTGTTGAAAATGAGGGCGCTGCCTGTGTATGGCATGCGCTCAAATTTTACTCCAGTAGTTGGTTCCACTTTAAGATTGATAATATAATTAATAATGCACGTGATGTAAATCATATTTATAATCGTATGCTCAATTTTAATAATGCACGTGATGATGTAAATCATGTTTATAATCATATGTTCAATTTGATAGGGGATGGACTCCCATCGGAGTAAAATCTGGGGTACGAAGATACACAAGGTTCCTCCGCTCCTTTAAAGCCTCTTTTATACCCTCCGCAATTTAGTAGCAACTCTAAAGAATGGGGTACTTGGCAACATCACAGTCCCAAGCTTTCATTACAACTGGAAAAAATCCCCCACATTTAGCCTAGTAATTAAAAATACCAAAAAGGAGGTTTTGGCTTTATAACATCTGATTGCTTCGGCGATATTGGAGAATGATCTAAAAGACCCGGAAGGAGCACTTCATCATGAAAATATTTGAAGATCAGATTTTTTATCATTAACCAAAGCCCTATCCAGCTTACATACTATTCAAGAATGACCACAACCAGAATTGGACCAAGTGAAAAAAGGTCCTGGAAGATGAAGATCCTTCAGCCCTAACTCATGGATGCAGTCATTAATCTCTTCCAATCCAATATTAAGTGGAGCAGGTAACAGTGTTAAAATCTCCAACAGCAATCCAAGGAATTTTTATGGACCTTGAAAGAGAAACCAGGTTTCCCCAAAGCTCCTGGCATCGAATATAATTGTTAAGCCCATAGCAAGTAGTAATATAGAATGCAACAGTCTGAGTAGTAACACAACAGTGAGTAAACTGTAAATTTTCTGGGATTACGTTGATGTGTATCTCCTATGGATTCCATAAGATCCAGATCCTAAAAGCAAGTCTGACTCTTGTTTCCAGAAGAGCTTTAAACTATTGATTTTATTTTTAATTCATGCATTTGTAGGCCATTCATTGGATCAAGGGTCAAAAAGTTTTTTCAATACAAAGCTATTAAATTTGTAGGCCATGGATGAAGGAGCTAGGGGCATCCTTTTGAGCTGAAATTTGATATGTAGGCCCTACACATGGATCTTTCCATCCCCCTGTCCCATGATTTGTGGGGACGAAGGTGGGTCCCACAAGGTGATATCCATGTTAAGCCTATGAACACTGTGCTCACATGAATATATTCCTATGTGTAGATATTAGTTGTCATTATGGTCGCATGTATCATTCTCCAGAAATTATCATCTCAGAAATATTTGGATTTTTCAGATTTTGAATTTACTCAGGATATTATCCGGAAAGTCTCTGCAAAAAAATTAAGATTTTAAACATATAATACTGTTAAAAAAAAAATTCATAGATCGTTTACCAATCTTTCCTGCTGTCATTCTGATATTACTGTGATATTCTCATCATATTTTAATTTTTTTTGTTTTATTTTGAAAATATAGATATTTTCAAGAAATTCATTTCAGATAAATATTTCAATAATATCGGAATAAAACTTCACCTCTAATAGTATATTGCCTTTCACATTTTTTTTTTTTTTTAACTGCACCTCAATTGCATTATAGACAACCCCGAGGGATAGCACAGTTGGCTAGGACCACGGCTCAGGAATTGGAACTTGCGGTTTCGAACTCACGCTCTGGAACAATTAAGTTACCCTATGCATAAGGGGGCAGGGAATAGTCGGTTCTCAAAGAGGCCAGACACCTTGTCTAGGGGTGTTCATGGGCTGGACTGAGGTATATCTAGGCCGGCCCTACTTCTAAAACATATGTCCAAGCCCAGCCCAAGCCCAAACCAGGCCTTAAGTGGCTGGCCCAAGCCTGACCCGTTTGAAAATGATTAAGCCCGGGCCCAGCCTAAGTTTACTTTATAAAAATAAAATAGGGCAATTTGCATCATTCTAAGTGGTAGCTCAAGTGTGGTAACACACAGGCAACTCGGCTTGAGATTGTTTCCTAGCTTTCCTCATAATTTGAGTCCTGTAAATCCAGTGAGACCCAACTAGAAATCTAAGCCACCCAAAAGCATCATATCCAACTCTAATTGGAGTTGTCCCCACGTTAAGATTAATCTCCTAAAAAACATAGAGTTTTCTACTTTCTTTTTTTCTTTTTTTTTTTTTTTAATTTTTTGCTATATTGGAGACTCAAACTCACGCACTCACATCCCTTGTGAGCTGAGCTACAGCTTGGGGGCATATTGAAATTTTTTTTTTTTTTTTTTACTTTGCTTTCATTTGAATCATGGGTTTTACGAATGATCATTCTGACAGCTGTTTTAACGAATTGGATTCAAGATATGGACCTCAATGATGGATTAAAAGGTTAGCTAAACTGAAATAGTTCATCAAACTTGAACCTCAAATCAGATGAATCAAACAGCATATCTAATTAACATATTCCTTTGAATCTTTTGAAACAAGTTACACCTCAAATTACAAATTGCAACCTCAAGTGTAAATTAGTCAAAGTTGAGCTCAGCTTATGGCCAAAACAAACGACCAACCTCACATCCATTACACTAACCATAATCCAACCACAGAAACTCCAAAAAAAAAAAAAAAAAAAAAAAAAAAAAAAAACTAATTGGATAACATGGAACCTAAAGCCTGAATCCAGACATTTGACACTGAATACACAGATACTAAATTGGAATACAATGAACCCTAATTCAGCCATTTCATTTGTGGCTGCTGCATTGGCCTTGCTTTGTAAATCAACGCCTAATTGGAACATGAAGGAGCAGTATCTGAATTGGATTACAGTGAAGCTGAATGCATCCAATTTGATCTTACCATCAGATTGGCCCCTCTACTAAGCATATGGAGATCCAATAGAAAAGCGTAGCAGAAATTGAGATAGATAACATGTACCCCAAATCAGGGTTTCATCTTCGGTTATTGAAATGGCCTTTCTGTGCTAATGAGAATCCAAATGAAATATATAGCAATTACTGAATACCCCTCATTAACACTGACATTGATCACCTTAATCAACTAAAAGGAGGAAAGATAAAAGAAATGCTTATTTTAATGTTAATTAGAAGAAGTAAATCCTTTTTACTTGTTTTTCCATTTATAAGTTCTAAACTACTCAAAAAGCAAGAAAAAGTAGAAGAAAATAACTAAACATTATGAAACTCTAAGAGAGAAAACTGAAGAATTTCAAATGAAAAACTAAAAAAAGGACCATAATATAAACAACAAAAGTAATCTTCAATTTAATTAGAACAAATGGTGTTTTTTATTTGTTTATTGTTTTAAAACAGCTTTTTACCACAAGACTTAAACCGCATAGGGCCTGTTTTTGTCTATATAGAATATGTAGGAATTATTGCCATAGGTGGTTATAAATGAAGAATTGAGGTAAATATACATAAATGACTGTGAAATAACAACCCTTTCAATGGAAAGTGAATCAAGCAAAATGAATATTCAGCCATCACCCTAGTAATTCAAATCCTAGAAAAGTCAAGTACCATCTACATTGCTACGTTATATCCTTCACCCCTCACCTCACACCATTCACACTTCACCTCTTTAATAATCCTTCAGTGGAGCTCATTTGATCATGGATTCCTATGTATTCTAATAAACAAACAGGCCCTTCAAAAGTTCTGCAAAAAGTAAAGAAATAAATATAAATATAAAAAATCTATGAAAACATAAGTATCTTCGAATATGAAACCAACATTTATTTTTCTAGAAGTGAAATATTTATTAAACTGTAGAGTACAGAGGCATAGTGTCATTGATAGAGACTCTTAAGTAAACGCACTAGAAACTAAACATACCCGGTAGTTCCTTTTAATAATATAAACTAACCAGACTCAGTTACCTAGTAGACCATTACATACTAGTAATTACACATGATCATTTACATCTATTTACATAACATTTAAGCTGTGTGTTCCTTTGTTGCTCCAAGACTTCTGATATCTCCCTAATTATCCTTTCTTCTTCCAGAAGGCAACTACTATTACTTGTGGCATTATTCCTTATATCTGCTGCTATTACCACTCCATTATCTCTTGGCTGTGATGTCCTCCTTGCAAACTGCAGTTGCAGTGAAGGCTAAGCATTAGTGAATATAGTTAAGGTAGGAAATAGGAGCTGTGCCAACTTGTAGGCTGCCTGCTTAGTTTGACCCGTTTACAAGTCATTTTGAGTTTTTCATTGTAAAAGAAGTAATAAGAATTTAATTTCTACTGAGAAATTCTAGTTAAAGAAAATATAGTGAAAAGAAAAAATAAAACTTATAAAGAGGTAATATGATGCAAAAAGATAATTGAAGAATTTAAACCAAATCACTCAATTGGTGAAAGGTAAAATCATGCTTCTGTTCAAAACAATGAGATTACTTTAATTTATGATGTAATTTCACCAAAAAAGTTTAAGGCTTACCTTTTTTCTATGCCACCCATTTCCGATTAAGATTTTATGGCTGCAATATAAAATATGAATTGATAAATAATTTAATAATTTATTTAAAAAATAAACTTGTCATATTTATGGAAGATGTTCAAAAGTATGAGATTAAAAAAAAATCAAATAGTAACAGCATAAACCGGAAAAACATATATGAAAATAAATAAAAATATAATCAAGTATTTTTCATATATAAAATAATCCTTTCAACATGCTCCATTGATTTTCAAAAATATGTTCTACTAATAAGCTGGATTCAAGACACATTTGTATCCTTATTCAACTTTTAGTCTATCTATTTGGGAAATGAAGAAGTCCAAGTTCATTTTGTTTAAAGGCAATTAATATACTTTAACTTGGATCTATGTTATTTGATTGTAGCTTAACTTATTAAAGGCTATAAGAAAATAAAAAAAAAATATTTTTAATTATATAAATCTTATATGATATTCTATTTTGTTAATATATGCATAATATAATATATACATGAAAAGTAATAAGTATAAGTAAAACCTTTGAAACAAAAATTATTAAAGAATTCATATAGTCTTTGACATAGACTCAAGTTTGAATTGGTTAATATGATATACTAACTTGAATTGTTAAAGCTTGATTTGAATTGTTAAAGCTTGATTTGGTTAATACGATGTACTAACTTTTCAAAAAATGAAATAAAATTAGGTAAGGGTGGGAGACTAATATATGAAAAATGAATAGGAGTGTTTGGATTAAATGGAAGATCATACCATATTTATTAGCTAAAGAAGTCATAGATGATTGACAAGTGTTATCTATTCAATTGATATTAAAAGAATTGTGACTCCAAATGTCACTCATTTAAACTTCCGCACAAAAAAGATGATAACAAGTGCTATGAAAAGATGATAGTCCAAGGCAAGTGACATTTATCAAATTGTATATATAATTAATGAGACCAGCCTTTTTATGGGAGAGCGACACGTGGCATGCTCTAGAAGTTTTTAAGACTTTGCAATAATGTCCAACACTCTCCAACAAACCGTCTCTTTAGTCCCCCCCCAAAATCATTTTCCTATATTACAGTGAGCATTTACCTTCAATGGACTCTATAGATTATTAAACTAACAGTAAGAAAAAAAGTCCCTTTGGCTTTGATAGTGAGCCCTATAGACTAATGAAAAATATAGAGATCAAGTTGGCAATGATTTCAATCATACGATGGCCACTTTCGTAGGCGGTATTTTGCTATCTTTTCTCCTTATTGTCCTTTTCGATTTTGGTAGGGTTAATCTGTGGCAGGCCGGCTCGAGACAATTTGAGGCCTAAATCGACAATCCTAAATGAGGCTTCAAATTAGTTTTCTATTAATATCAACTAATGAGAGATCACTTCTTTTGGGGAAAAACTCAAGCAACTCATCTCTTAAACACATGTGCTCTGGGACAATATGTTGTTCTTATTCTCTCTTAAATACCATCTTCGTAACAGACAACCATGGAAGAATATATAACTGCAAAGCCAGTCCATACAGTATGCACACACAAATAGGAAAAAAAAAAGCCAACAAATTACGATGCAACCCTACTGAAATTTAAGTTCATAATGTAAGAAATCATGTGCCAACCCAAAAGCTTAAGCTGATAGGTGGAAGGCCCAAACAGGAGCATGAAGGACTGTCAAATTCATTACTTAGGCGATGTGGGATGTGGGATGTGGGATGTGGGATTTGGCTCTTTGGAATGTGTGATCCAGCAAGTTCTAACGAGTTGGAAGAATAACTTCCTTGCATAGCTTTTTGTTAAGTGACTGACCTACCCCCTATCTCGTCATTTTCAAATCATTTGCATAAGGATGGCATTGTTATCTGAAAAAGGTCACAAAAGAAGCCACATTGGTATCATTCTGGAATAGTAAATGAATGTAATATAACTGGTATCATTCAGTCACTACATTATAAGTGATGAATTGGTGGTAACTGAGGAGCTGGTTCTGTCACTGCATTTCCAGTACAGCTGATGTAACTGTATTCAACTCAATTTCAGGCATTGCATTCTAATAGACATTGGTACATGTAAATCTAGTTTATTCGTTGCATTTAAATTATTGAAAACATTTTGAAATACAGTTTCTGCCACTGCATTGTAGATGTAAAGACATCTGAAAATCTGGCTCATCCACTACATACAAATGTTACCAATACAGTGTCAGTCACTGATTGATAAGAGATATATTGGTACCTGTAACTGTAATAGACCCGGTTGCAGTCTAGCCAAAAGTGCATTTCAATCCATAGCTATGTGAGAATAAAGTTGTGCATTGTAATTAAAGCATCAAATCAAGGCCGTTAGGATCATATAAAAACTTGAGAGAGAGAGAGAGAGAGAGAGAGAGAGAGAGAGAGAGAGAGAGAATCCATCAATCTAAAACATGTCCATCCGTAAATCACGACCATACAGTATAGCTTCTGCACTTCATCATAGCCAAATAAACATCCACATTATTTAAACATCGTAATAATTAAACTTGAAGAACTTAAAATTAGTTCCATATCCAAATTATATTCTATATATTTAAAATTTCCAGCTATCACCATAAAAAAAAAAAAAAAAAAAAAAACCCATTAGAGCAGTCACCACCTTGAGTGCCAACCTAAGACTGCAAAAATATGGAAGAAAATTACTCCCCTCAACACTATATAAATGATACTTTTCTATGATAACAAAATCTATAAACCTCACATGCATCAAACTGACATTGACATAACGGTGAAATCAACGATAAAATAGACCAAAGGAACACATGAAATGAACAATTATATATATTTTGACGCGGGGGGGGGGGGGGGGGGGGGAGCTACTGCATATGCAATCCAGCTCTGTTGGGCCCACTTTTGATTAGTTCAGGCTGTTTCACACTCTCCTCTACACATGATCGGGGGGGGGGGGGGGGGGACGGAGCTACTGCATATGCAATCCAGCTCTGTTGGGCCCACTTTTGATTAGTTCAGGCTGTTTCACACTCTCCTCTACACATGATCCGGTACTAGGCCCAATTTCACTATTATTGAACCTTTTGACAGAGTTGTTAGCCAGTAATCCCAAAATCAATTGGTGATAACTGATAGGAAACTACACTTGGCATTTTTGCCCCTGCGTGAGTGGTTTCGAACTCGAAACCTTTGGGTCTAATACCATTAGAGAGTTGCTAGCAAGTAATCTCAAAACTAATTGGTGATAGGAAACTGTATAAAAAACTACTTAACACCTTTATCTTCCATTGGTTTGAAACTTTGAAAATCAAAGAAATCTATGGTTAAAAGACCACTAAACGTTAAGGCTATTAAATCAAGGGCTAGGATTATCTTATGAGGCTGGTTTTTTGTTGGCATGTATCCATAAGGAGCCTTTCCATGTACCCCACCCCACTAATGAGAAGTCATTTTAAGTGGGCCCCACGAGCTGAACTGCATATTTCTAGTCCACTCATTGGAGAACATTGCCCCTATGTGAAACGCTTGTTAATTAAATATGTGACTATACATACCAAGGAGCATGGATTCCCTAAAATACATGCATTTTCTGTCACATGCCATGAACTGAAAGCATTTAAATGGGATACCTCAACTTTGAGATCCAGACCCACCTCTGCTTCAAATAAGTAGGGGCAAGAGGCATAATCTCACTGATTGGATCTCTACAAATCTTCCCATTATTTGGCTAAACAAGGGGTTGATAGTGCCCACCCCCATTTAATGCTGTAATTGGGTAGTTTGTTTTGTTTTTTTATAATGGTAACAAAGATTTTATTAAAAGAACTCAGCAGTACAAGAGACTTATACAGTAATTGGTAGGTTGTTGGTTCTGGCTTTTGGTATAATGCACTTAAACCTACGCTTTCCTTCTTGTTGTTTGTTGTTCTCTGATTTGTTGTGTACTCTGGCCCTGTTCTAATAACGAAATTTTACGTGTTATCGCTAAAACAAAATCTCCCTATGATGGACCCCAACTTCAAAAACAGTCTTGCATTTTAAGAATCTAGCCTAGCAATTGGTGCAACTGGGAAGAGAACAAAATATCTAGTTTGGATCTTTTGTCCTGTTCTTTTAGGATGCTTAACTGTCTGTGGTCATGGAGAGGATGGACTAGATTCAATCTCATTTTCTCACACATGGTCGGGTCTGGCATTGGATGGAGAATGTTCCCATATGTTAGCATGTCATGAAGACATTACCTCCAAATCAATGATCGCTGACAATCAAAGAAACCATGTCCAGAATAATTTGTTTACTATCTCTACAATCCTGATTGCAGATGGGAAGACACCATTATTAGCATCTCAACCAATAGCTGAAACCAGCATTCCCCTGAATTTTTTCCTTCAAAAAGGTGCCACTTAGGACGATCACCATTAAGAAACCAACGATGCAAGCATGGTATGGAACAAAAAAATCATAAGAAAGATCCATCACATCCCAAGGCATACTCTACAATGCTTCTCAAGTTATATTTGAGAATGGTCCGTGCAAAAAAGAGAATCAAGTAATATGATCCTCGCATAATACATGAATGCGTTGCCAAGCAATTTCTTTCACACGCCGCATTTTCAACAACTGAATTTCAATACCATATTTTCATAAAAAAAAAAAAAAAAAAACCCTCACCACTTAATTATCCATTCTTACAACTTCATCCTTCTTCACTTGTCTTCTTCTTGATAGCCACTAAGATGATTCCATGCGAGTTCCAGTATTGGTAGTGCATGAGTGTTTGTCTTTTAAATTATAATTAAAGACCACACACCATGAAATCCCCATTGAAGCATCTCACCATCAAGCATTGCCTATCGTGCTTCACAAATTTTATGTCAAAAACATTTGGATGAATTGATCTCTTATAGTCGTTTGGATGACACCAAAATTGATGAATTGATGCCTGACCTCCAGGCAGAGGAGAAGAAATGATGGGGTTGAAGCCAACGAAAAGAAAAGAAAGGAAGAAAAGATAAAAGTAAGGAGACGGTTAACACATGAATTTTAAAAATAAAATAAAATAAAAAAGAATAAAGCTGTAACTTCTGGAAAAACCCATTATGGTTATAAACATATTAAAACACCACTCACAATGACTGAGTTCCTACACTCCCTCGCAAGTTGGAGCATGGATATCAAACATAACTAACTTGCCACATGTACATTGATGACAACATTATCTGTTTAATCAAGTCTGCAAGCTGGTCTTGTAAGTTGTAACAGCACATTGTAATTTCTTCTGATGCAACTTTTCTAACAAATGAAAATCTGTGTCAATATGTCCCATGCGCTCATGATATAATAGATCGGAAGAGACATGAACAGCTGCCATTCGATCATAATGAAGCTCCTTGGGAAGAGACACCCTCATCCTTAATCCTGCAACCAAATTCTTCAACCATGAAAGTTCAAAAATTCCATACACCCCTACCCTGTTACCCAGTCTCTGCACACATGTTTTTATTATTCCATATAAACAAAGTTTTTTACCTTCTAACATTTCATACTATCCATAGTCTGAGTGTCGAAT
Organism: Litsea cubeba; assembly: GCA_012931725.1. Taxonomy (NCBI): domain Eukaryota; kingdom Viridiplantae; phylum Streptophyta; class Magnoliopsida; order Laurales; family Lauraceae; genus Litsea; species Litsea cubeba. The sequence goes on along the minus strand of CM022951.1, from coordinate 81,959,420 downwards.
GTTGAGCCTAATTCACTCGCAAATGCAAAAGTCTTAAAGAGTTAGGGACCATAATGTGCATGGAATTGAGTTCCTAGAGATTTACGGTAAAATTGGTCTCTACAAAAGAATATTAAAACTGTCAAGGGTGAAGGATATGAGATAGATATCTTCTGGAAGTCTCATGTTCCGTGAATAGCCGAGCCATTGAGGAATATCCGGAACGGCATTTCGAGAATCCATCTGATTTTATCTCTCCATTTTAGATCTTTCCTAAAAGATTTGGTCTACTAGGATGATGGCTGGATATTTATTTTCCACCGAATGTGAGATTTGATGGTAATTAGTGGATCTTCACCCCCTGTTCTTTGATTTAGCCACTTTGATAGGAATACTTTTCTCATAATTCTTAGAAGTGTGAAAAGGTTATAGCATTGCGGTGCTGTTACATAGGATTATTTGATTTAGCCTTTATATAGGAATGTTTTATTTAGCTCTTATATGGGTTATATAGAATGTTTCTCAGGATTATGTCCTAGAATTTGTGAATCTTCAGTATTTGAACTAGAGAGAGCTAGCAAAATGCATGTCATGGTCAAGCTATGATACCCAACATATCTATGTCAAACCAATACAACACTCATATCAGTGCTCAATCCTACATCAATACTTTAGAGACAAGTTTAGCATATAATATGTAACAGGTGCATTATTCTATGAATTTTTTTTTCAGTTTTCTTACCTTTCGACATAAGAAATATAAGAAAGGAATGCAAACAGTGATAATTTCATCAATTCAAAAATCTCTTAATGAAAAATTAGGATAATCATATCTGTATCCATGTCTAGATTCCTGAAAGTGCAGAATCGTATCCCCAATCCTTGTATTTGCATCCATGTCTGTGTCCGTACCTGGGCATAATAGATGTCATGGTGAGTACAGAGGAGTGAGTAAGAACATAAACAAAAATTTGGAAAAACTGCAGCATGCACTCTTGTAAAAATCTCTTTAGTTGTCGAAATTAATTGGAGGAAATAGATTCATCTAATGTAAAAAAAATATTTTATACAAAAAGGATCCTGTTTATAGTTTACACAAAAATAATTTGCGAATATTGAATTCCACTTAGTCATGATACTCAAAAACTACATAGATTTGTATTATATAGCACATCCATATATATATATATATTTATATATATAAACAACTATTCATCAAACCATGTTTATCTGCAATGAGTAGAAACGTTAGCACAATACAATTAGAAGTAGATAAAATATATAAACTACGGTATAGATGAATACTAAAGAAAAGAATGTGTTACGGTTACCCATCTTTGTGATAAAAAATGTGCATAAAAATAAATGTGAAAACAGAAAAAAGTAGAAAATAAAGCAAAAAAAAAAGCAAAAATCTTGGTTGCAAAAATAACTCCAAAGCATTATGAAAAAGAATATCTGATTGTCACAGAGGGCTTCTACGCAGTCAGTCCATAGCCATTTTTATCTGCAAAAGAAATAATAAAACAATCACATATGGACGTGGTTAATCAAATAACTTGATCCATTTCAAAATGAAAAAGTAAAGTAGGATATATATTCACATATTCCTACATAAAGCTTGAAAGAATTACCCTTCATTTCTTAGCCCACAAAAGATGGGAAATACCGCATGATATAAAGATCTGTCTTCTCAAAGTCTTCATCTGAGGTGGGCCATCCAACTTGAGAATAGATCAGGATTTTCTGTTTTCTTTGCAGGCTTAGATATCTCCGGAGTTCCAAAGACGTTCCAGAACATCAGCTTCTCATCCCCAGCAGATGCCACTGTGCATCCACTGGGACTCTGAAAATTAGAGTAATGAATTACAAAATAATCAGGCTCAATAAAGAAGAATGAAACCCAATTGAAATAACATAAGATATAAATTGCAAGACATCCCGGATTACTACCTGAGCTGTGAACAAAACTCTTGAAACATCGCCATTAAGCTGTGCAATCTTACCCATGGATGGGTACTTCCACAAGATAAGTTGGTTTTGCATAGTGGCATGAGAACTCAACAGTTCCCTCTGGTTCTTACTCGACAACAATGAAGAAACTTGGGCTCCCGTGTCAATTGAATTCAAACAGACGCCTGTATTGATATTCCAAAACTTAATACAATGGTCTCCACTCCATCCACCAGAAGCAAGCAAATTGCTTTGGAACTGATCACACCAAGTGAGGGCTTTCACTGCAGCCTTATGATGATCAAATCTATGAAGCCATTGGGCCGTACGATTTGAAGAGGCCATTGACCTGTCCCATATGTAGAGGAGATTATCATTCCCCCCACTCGCCAAATGTTGGCCGTTGTTGGACCATTTTAGCCCGCACACCTCTTGACAGTGGCCTCTATATGTTTGGACTGTGTAGGATCTCATTCTCACATCATTGTTAATTATCATGGAATCCGATCCTCCCGTTGTGAGAATATGATTGTTCCAAGAAAGTGAACCCACTCGACCTTGATGCCCTCCTTGCAAGGTTGTCAACTGTAGGAAAAAAGAAGATAAAAGTATTAGAAAAATGAATTCAAATAAATGATCATACAAACGCACAACATAAATAAATTTTTTGAATGGATGCACAACACAAATAAATAGAAATCAAATATTATTATAGCATGTGATTAGTCATTTCTAGATCCATATGATTCAAGGAAAAAAGGGCATTCACCTTTCGATTGGTGATCATGTCCCAGAGATCCACAACAGAACTATTAAAACCCACAGCAATATCTTGTCCACCGGGAGCCCAACTTACACTCGTTACAGGTCCATTCTCTTCATCCACGGTCAGAAGCTCTGAGCTAGACCCATTTGAAGCATTCCACAGATACACTTTATTTTTCAGAGCAATTGCCAAAATGTTCGTGGTGCTCCAGTCGAGCAAATTCAGATAATAATCATCTATAAGGTCAGGAGCATCCAGTGTCCTATCTGGAGACTGCAATATAATAAAGGGAAAAGAAGCAATCAAATTAGCAAAGAAAACAAGAATCCTCTAAAAGAAAGACCATGAAATAGGAAAGCCAACCCAACCGAAGAATCACAGAATCAAGGAACCAATTGAAGAAAAACTAAAAAGAAATAAAATACCTTAGGGATGTATCTTTGTTGCTGGGATGATTTTACTGGGAAATTTCCATTTGTGGGTGCATGAGGTTTTCTCCAAAAAGATAGAATTCGGGTTCTATCCATCATTGTAGCTTCTGCGAGAAGGTTCCTGTAAGTCCCATTCAATGGAGAAGCAACTTTCTTGTTCTCCTTTCCTTTCCTGGCATCCTCTAGCAAGTAGCGGGCCATGTCAAAATCAATGGCAGATCTGTTCGGGATAAATCTGTCGCCCTGTAAATCACCAAAAGAAGATGGCAGTCAGAAACAAGTGAAAATTCATTCAAATTCTTTTAGGAGTTATATAAAAAAAAAACCCATAAACACAAATTCAGGAAAAGTGAAAATTCATTCAAATTCTTTTTTCTTTTTTTTTGCCAGAAAGAAGGGAGTTGCTTGCTGCACATAAGTTACTAAAGCAAGGATGTCACATTTCTATCTGAAGGAAAGAAACTTGAACTTTCCCGTGAAGTTTGTAGCACTCTTCAATTGTATTTCCGTCACGAAGGCAGTAACCACAAGTCTTAGTGGAACGAGGGATGCCATTGTTGCCACCGTTACCAGTCCGACGATGTGTGTCAAACAAACCCAATAACCTTTTCAGCAGCCAAAGCAGCGGCCTCTGTGGATGGTAAATGCGAAAGAGATAGTTCTCTTTGTGCATAAACCTTGTTGACAGAGGGAAATGGTTCGATGAGCAGAATGTGACTGCGAAGTGCGGAGAAAGACTCATGTAGTCCTTGAAGAAATTGCATTACTCGGTCTTGTTGGATGAGGTCAGAGGCAGACTTGACTGTCCCACATAAACAAGCCGGGAGGGATGTTAGAGATGACTGTTCATCCCATAAGGCCTTGAGACGAGTGAAATAAGCAGAGATGGAAAGTTGATCTTGTCGTAGAGAGGAAATTTGTTGTTTGATTTGAAAGAGCCGCGGGGCATTGGGCTGATGAAATCGTCCAGCTAAATCATCCCATACATCTTTGGCAGCATTTGCATATAGAATGCTTGAAGCCAGATCTGTATGGATGGACCGCAAAATCCAGGAAATGACAAGATCATTGCATCTTTATCATTGAGGAATTTGAGTAGCCGAGGAAGGTCGCCCGTGACGAAACCCAACTTGTTATTGGCACGAAGGGCCATACGCATAGCACGCACCCAAGTGCTGTTGTTATCTCCAGTAAGAGAAGGAGAAACTAGAACAGCCATGGGGATTTCTGAGTGATGTATGTAGAGTGGGTTGTTCTCAGACACATCATCTTTCTCTATGGTTGAAGAGATATAGAATTGTAAAAAAAACTGACAGAAGATGATGCAACGTTAGATGGGGTGCAACAAAAATATATATAAAAAAAAACTAGAATTGATATTGATGGCAACTGCAATAGTCAAATGATAATGAGACTTAGCAGGGAGAGGATATCTACTGTTATTGGAGTGGATAAGAGATAAGATCTGATACGATTTTAAATAATTTTGTATGTTGTGTATTTCAGTTGATGGGATAACCCACTTAAATAATGTTCAATACAACTCTATGCCCTTGATCTCAAGGATTGTTACACTAGTAAGATAAGAAGATAAACATAATGAAGTACCCAATGGAATCAGTCAATTGTGGAATGATTCAATAAAACACGGTAGGATACTGTTGTAACACACCTCATCAACCTGTCTATGAAAATAGGATGGAAAGTTGGAAACCTATGGACTTCAAGCAACCATGAATAAAATGCCCAGGACAACTTATCCTAGGCTTTAGAAATGTCTAGCTTTAAAGCCCAACATTTTTTCGTCCTATTCCTCTGATTCATGTTGTGCAAAATCTCTTTGGCAATGATGATGTTATCCATTGCGCATTTACCCGGTTGGAAATTTAAAAGATATGGTATTGCTGATTAATTGCAGAACGAAACCCTAAATTAGAGATTATAAAGAAACTTCGTTCAAATTCTTCAAAGCACACATTACAAACTAAGGATAAACAAATGAGAGAACAAACCCAGAAATAAAAACGCAAAATCAAAGTACATACGTAATAACGATGATGATGATGATGCTGGTGCTCTGATTGCTTTGTGTTGGTCACGGTATTTGATGAAAGAAAAGAAGACGCTGCATCCATGATATTAGCCGAAACAAACAAGAAAAAAGCAACTGAAAAAGAAAAGCGCACAAAAAAAAAAACCCGTGAATGCAGTAATCAGTATTCGCAGAGCGACGAGAGTGAGAGAAGATTGAGCGAGAACGTGAGAGCAGAGAGCGAGTGATGGAAAGAGAGAGAGGAAGCGTCTGTATATATAAATAAAGGGGCATTTCGCGTCCAAAATAGTTTCCGTTGAGGCGCAAAATTTGTTTTTTTTTTTTATTATTATGTTTTTACCCCTTTATTGCCCTTCTTTTCACACACAAGCTTATTTTCTTTCCTCCCACCCATCTCACTCTCCACTTTCCAGAAAAACTTAAAACATACCGGGCAACTCATCTTTTTCTATTTTCTGCTCTTTGGGTAACTCATCTTCCTCCATCTCCTTCATCTTTGCTTCTTCTTGTACTTTATCTTTTTTCATTCTATCTCTAAAGGATTTCTAGTGCAATGAAGGAAGAAAACAATAATCAAATGGTACCTTTCAATCAGATAAAGAAGCCAGTTTTATGCCTCTTTTTTTAAAAATTTTTCTCGCCTAGAACGAGTTGTAGGTTCCCGATATGTACGGTCTTTCAGGACCGAACAGATGGCATATGTTCGGATATACAGTTCCGAACATAAGGCATTTGTTCGGTCCTGTACTTCCGAACATATGCAATATGTTCGGTCCTGAAAGACCGAACAAAGTCGCGATTTCTAAAAACCCTTGCTACGATGGATAAAACGCACCCAAATGCATGAAAAAACACTAACATTGTTTCTAAAAACTTACATTGAATGAGAATCTATCCCATAACAAGTTTTCATGAAAAAAAAAGGTATGAGGATGTGTGTGGGAAGAAAGAGGATGAGGATGTGTGTGGGAAGAAAGAGGGAAATGGAGGGATGGGTAGTTTAGGAAATTTTATTGTGTGTGAAAAGAACTAATGTATTTTTTAAATTACAGGAATGTGTGTAGAGAGAATTTGTGTGGGAAAAGTTAAATTTGGTGTGCCAATAGAAGCTCCCTTTAAAATTGACAGTCAAAAAGACAAAAACACCCTCTCCGTAGCTTAGCAAACACGCCCCGCCTAAACACATTTCAGACCGTCATACGATCCGCAACGTAAGCAATTATCTAAGTTTGCTCTGAATTATCTAAGGCTTGCTGTGAATTTATCTAAGCTTGTTCTCAAGTTGTCTTAGTCTAATATCAATTAAAAAGGACTTTAAATGAGTTTATCTGTATATTACATGATTTTATCTGAATTTGATTTGTAATTAACTGCGTTTGCTGTGAATTTATCTAAGCTTGTTTTCAAGTTGTCTTAGTTTGATATCAATTAAAAAGGACTTTAAATGAGTTTATCTGTATATTACATGATTCTATTTGAGTTTGATTTGTAATTAACTGCGGTTGTTATCAATTAAACAGGGTTCCGAGTAAAATTATTTGACTGTGACATGATTTTATCTGATTTTCTTCTGAATGTATATGAGATTCTTATAAAATAATATGAGTTTGGTATGAAATTAAATGGATTTCTTATGATTTTATTTGACTTTGAAATGTATTCAACTTTGTTTTAAATAAGTTTTTCTGAGTGTGCTGTGAATTTATCTGAGTTTTGCATAAGTTATCAGACTTTGGCATGAAGTTATCTGACTTTAAATTAAACTTATCTCTGTTTTGTATGAATTTATATAAGTTTGATATGAATTTATCTGAGTTTTGCATAAGTTATCAGACTTTGGCATGAAGTTATCTGACTTTAAATTAAGCTTATCTTTGTTTTGTATGAATTTATATAAGTTTGATATGAATTTATCTGTGTTTGCTGTGAATTAATCTGAGTGTGCTGTGAATTTATCTGAGTTTTGCATAAGTTATCAGACTTTGGCATGAAGTTATCTTACTTTAAATTAAAATTATCTCTGTTTTGTATGAATTTATATAAGTTAGATATGAATTTATCTGTGTTTGTTGTGAATTAATCTGAGTGTAATATGAATTAAACTGGATAGAGGTGTGTTTATTTGAATTTGAAATTAATTTATCTAAGTTTGTTGTGCATTTATATTAATTTGATGTGAGTTTCTATGAATTTATCTGTGTTTGAAATCATAACTACTTCACAAAAAAGTTATGTCCCATCAATATAAATTTATCTGTATTTGATATAAAATCATCTGACTAGATTAGATTTGGTTTGAATTTATCTTAATCTGATATAAAATTATCTATGTCTGAAGTGAATTTAAATGAATTTATTTATGATTTTATCTGACTTTGTTATGGTTCTATCTAACTTTGCTTTTGGTCTGGGATGAGTTTGATATCATTTTAGCTGAGTTGTATATGGTTTCATCTAAATCTCATCTTACCACATTTAAAGTTCGACAGTAATCAGGGAAAGACGATGAGTTGGAGCTAAAAACTAGGATTAGATTGCATGACACCTATTCAAACGGTTAGAAGGGCGAATAAGTCATAAAAAAAATCTGATGTGACATGCTAAATGACCACCGCCTGAATTAATCCCATGCGCAAGGACTTTAGGCCTTAAACAGTAATGTTATGTACTAGAGGCCTTACAAGACCAATACGAGGGACTTTTGGCTAATTTACCCATAAATAAGATAAATAGGTTTGGTTTGTTTTTCCAAGTGTTTCAAGTAGGTCGGTTGTTCTAACGGGTAAGAACGGCCCAAGCAAGCGTTTTGTTTTCTTTCGGTGGGGGCCACGTAGGTGGGCCAGGCAACGTAGGGGAAATATTCACAAACCTTCATTCCTATAATCGGCTTAAAATCATAATAATAAATCTAGATCAATGGGTTAGGATGATCTAATGGCGGGAATTGATAGTTTGTATACCACTCTTATTTACATTTTAGGATCCCCCACCTACCCTTGATTGAGATGGCCATGAGTGGGCCCATAAGGGGGTCCTCATGATCTATGGCAATTGCTCCTATCATCTTCCGATGCAAGAAAGCTAGTGGGGCCCACTTAGAGCTCCACTGACACATCCCTTGGGCTTATACTCACCCAAATGGACTGGACAGTTGATTTGGAATTTCACGTTGAAATGTTGTGGGCCATAGCTAGGGGAGTATTAATGCAGTATTGAGAGTAGGGTTGTAAATGGGTCCCCGGTTCTCCGATTACCCGAAGGTTCTGACCTGTTAGGATTCGGGTCCGGGTCCTTATTTTGGTCCCCATAAGAAAATGGTTCCGGTTCCGAATCCTTTTTTTGGAACCGTTACCTAAACGGGTCCGGTTCCAGATCCACAGTGGCTCAGACCCGTGGACCCAGGACCCGACCCAATATACACTAACATAAGGTAACTTTAGTATGTGAGAACAAAACCCTTTTTAATTTTCTACATTAGGATTTTCTACTTTTCTACATCTCATTGCCGGTTTGGATGTGATTTTTGAGTTTTTGGTTAAAAATGCCTGTTATTGATAGACAAAAGGTCACATTAGTGTTTGCAGGTACGTGATCCAATTGAAATGTGGAAAAAACATAATTTTTTTATAAAAAAAAATACATGTATTAGTCTAGACCCGGAACCGGAACCAGACTTGCCTCACAAACGGTTCTAGTTCCGGTTCTGGTTCCCATTAATATTATCGGTTCCGGTTCCGGTTTCACCCTGGACCCGGACCGGAACTGACTCGTTTACAACCCTAATTGAGAGAAAGAGAGCCTTTTAGCAGAGCGACGAGAGTGAGGGACGATGGAGCTTCTGAGAGAGACAGATAGCAAAGGAGAGGAAGAGAGAGTGAGAGTAATGGACAGAATCAGAGGGAGAAAGAAAGTGTATAAATAGCTATGTTTTTTGTTGAAAATAAGCTATACGTGGCGCAAGTGTTTTTCCCTCTTAAAAATAGGAGTGCTCATGGGCCGGACAAGCCCGTGTATAATTAGGACCGATCTGTTAATTGGTCCGGATTTGGATTAAGTTATAGAAAGCCCAAATCCAGCCTAGCCAGATTGATTAAATGGTTGGGCTCGGGCCCGACTTTTATAGCCCGTGTCGGGCTTGGGCTTGGGCTGGTCTGGGCCATTGTTTCTAAAGTCGGGTCAGGCCTAGATATGCCATGAACACTCTTACTTAAAAATGTGTCTTCTAAAGGGGGCCACATAGATTCATGTCAAATAGGGCAACTCCAAAGACTTTTAATCACAAGTAGGCCAAGCAGACCAGGAAATATATTTATGGTGACGCTTCCGTGCGAATGTCTCTCACTACTGATGCCATGTAGAACCCAGAGAAAATGACGCAAGACCAGTTCTCGTTTTTCTTCTAGGTAATTGAACCATCAAAAGAATATATCCCACCATCAACATTTCACGAGCAAGGTCCATTAAAGTGATTCTTCAGTTCGCTTTAGGGATGAAAGAAGGTTAAATAAAAGATAAAAACTATTCATAAGTGTCTTTTTATCAATTTTCAAAATATTTTTTTTCGAGAGGACTTATTGCAAGAAATATGGAAAACTTTTAGAGTTTTTTGAAATATTCAAATCCTAGTGCACTTTTTTGAAAATGAGCCAAAAGTTTTATGTTTTTTTTTTGGAAATTTCCCTTTGAGGATTTTACCGAAAAACTCCCGGTATACGGACGTTGCACGAAAAGGTTCCCTGTAGTTGGGGCCTTACAAAAGGGTTCCTTCATCCAACGCTAGCATTTTTTGTCTCTGACTGCGTCGCTCCTCCTTTCCATTCTTTCCTTTCTCTTCGTCCCCCCCTCCTTTCCATTCTTTCCTTTCTCTTCTTCCTCCTCCTCCTCCTCCTCCTCCTCCTCCTCCTCTTCTTCTTCTTCTTCCCCCAGTCGCTGCACCCACCTGTACTGCACTCCACCCTCGCTCACCTCCATCACACACACACCCGCGCAGCTGAGCCCCATCTTCCCCTCCTTTCTTTTTCTTTCTTTCCCTTCTTCTTCTTCCTCCCCCATCTCCCTCCACAGCACCTACACACTCCTTCCACTTCCTGCACCCAAATCACTGCCCATCTCATCTGCACCCCCCCTCACCTTCTTCTTCCCTTCTTTTCTTTTTATTTCTTTCTTTCTTCTTCTCTTCCCTCTCACAGCCCCTGCCTTCACCACCTGCACGCCCCCCACTTTCTTCTTCCCCTCTTTTTTTTCTTTTTTTCTCTTCTTCCTCCTCCTCCTTCTCTTCCTCCCCACCTGCGCATCACCCTACGTCACTACCCATCTCACCTGCCCACACCACCAGCACGCCCCCAATCTTCTTCTTCCCCTTTTTTCCTTTTCTTTCTTTCTCTTCTTCCTCCTCCTCCTCTTTCTCTTCCTCCCCCCGCCACTGCACTCTCCCTGCACATGCTGCACCCTCTTTGTTCTCTTCTGCCATATGCATCTCTCCATGTTACAATCAGAATCAGCTATGATCTTTCATTATCTTCATGATATGGCTCTTCTGATGAACTGACTGTAACAACTTTTGTTACCAATATCAGATGGGCAAGATGGGATTTTCGAAAGTTTCTAACTAAGCAGAGATTGTCATTCCTTTTGTCTAAGTTTCATGTGACTCTCTGTTCTCTTCCGCCTCGCTCTCTTTTCTTTTTCTTCTCATAAGAAAGGTTACATCGCTCATGAGAAAGGTTACAGGGAGGGTTCCTTCATCTGAAACCTCTCATATGAAGCGACGCTAGCGTTGCCCCAGTTAGAGACGAGTGACGCTAGCGTCGCCCTAGTCAAAGTAAGAAAAAAAAAAGGGATAACTGAACCCTTTCTAAGGCCCCAATTACGGGGAACCTTTTTGTGCAACGTCCGTATATCGGGAATTTTTCGGTAAAATCCTCTTTCCCTTTCTTAACGGTCGTTTGACATGACCACACCAACTTATTTGTTGAAATCACCATTTCACATGAGTAAATGAGTACTTCTCATGGTTTTAATGTATTTGGACTTTTCAGACATACTTCACAAATTCCTCATGAAGAATTAATATGTGGGACTAAACACCCTAATATTTATCCTAATACAAGAATGTTGAACGGTTCAAATCATGAATTGGGGGCCCACAGAAGTGCATAAAATTAGATCTATAAGTTTGGATTATTTTAGAATCTATATTTATTTATTACAAATTCTCAAAATCAATGAAGATTTAAGTTATGAAATTATGCATCTTTGGGTTCTTATCCTATAAAGAAGATGATTAACAATTCGGATTATGAATTTTGGGACATACAAAGGTTGACGGCGTGTGAACCCGCAACCTCTCTACACTTTACTTCTTTGTACTGTTGCCCAACTACAGTGTCATATGTTATAATTTTTATCCTGATGCCACCAGATTGCATGGATTTGCATCGATCTGAATGGACTGGACCATTGGATTGATTGTTACTTTAGTTTTTTTAATAAAAAAAAACCTATTAAATTTGTGGGGCAATGAATCAATGGGTTAGGATGATTTTATGGGCCTAAAAAGTTATACATATGTAGGCCCATCAAGATCTTTTGATCCCCCTTCCCATTAATTGGTGGGGCCCGTGGTGGGCCCCATGGCATGAGCCAGTAAAGCGCACGCCATCAAGGTGTGCTTCTCACGATTTTCATGAGAGAGAACTCTTTTATAACTCTACTTAGGACCCTCTATATATGATCAAAGGAGGCAGCACAGGTCCTCTCCCCTTTTGGACCTAGTTGGGGCCTTCTGTGATTTAGTAATTTTAGCCCCATCCCTTCTGGGGCACAATTGAAAAACAAAGAAAAGCCTTATGTGATTGCAACTATTAACAAATCTCCCAATAGTATTAGGAAAATATTGTAATACTATCACAATATTTACCTAAAAGGAGTTTTATATCGATACTATTTTATATTTTCAAACTATAGCAAAATGAACATAACTCAAGAATCATACCTTTCAGCACAGTACGGGATGGAATGAAGACATTTCCGAGTCTTTTCAAAGTGGTTTGAGAATTGACAGAATCCAGCCCAAGGTGGAGATTGTTGAGTTATTGTCTCATACTTCGATTAACCGGATTATTGAATTTGGGTTAATTTGGGTTTAACTGGGTTTATGGTCATTTGGTAATTATACTGGGGTTTTCTTGGGGGCTAAGAAAGACTTTATTGGGGACAAAAGAAGTGAGTGTTACATATATATATATTTATATATACGGGTAATACTCAAGTGAGGGATTCCCTCACCAAAATGGTGGGACACTCCGGAAGTGTCAAGTACAAAAAGGGGGTGTCAAGTACAAAGGAATCCCCTTTTTGTACTTGACACTTCCCAAAAGGGGAGTGTCCCTCACCATTTTGGTGAGGGAATTCCTTACTTGAATACCTCCCTATATATTTATACTAGCAAAACCCCGTGGATAACCACGAAACCACCAAATGCACAGGTGAGGGAATTCCTTACTTGAATACCTCCCTATATATTTATACTAGCAAAACCCCGTGGATAACCACGAAACCACCAAATGCACATACTGATATGAATTATTTTTAATAAATTTATTAATTAGTAAACTTGTGAGTCCTTTTTTTGTTGCTAATTTGATCTTTATGTTTTTTTTTCCAAATGTTTTATTCTTTAGGTGATGAATGAATTGATTAAGAAAGATCAAATGATCATAGACCTAACAAATTGACCTAATATATTTAAGTGGGACCAAGATGAATGAGGTCCATCATCTCTATTCTAACCGTTCATAAAATCATATGATATGGGCTGGGACCCATTAATTGATTGATAAAGATAAAATGATCAAATGATCATAGACCTCTCAAATTGACCAAACCTAACCTATTTAAGTGGGACCCCCAAGATGAATGGGGTCCACCAACTATATTCTAACCGTTCATAAAACCATATTATGCGGGATGGGACCCATGAATTGATTAAGAAATATCAAATGATCAAATGATCGTAGACCTAACAAATTGACCTAATGTATTTAAGTGGGACCCAGATGAATGGGGTCCACCATCTTTATTCTAACCGTCCATAAAATCAAATGATGCGGGCCGGGACCCATAAATTGATTGATAAAGATCAAATGATCATAGAGCTCTCAAATTGACCAAACCTAGCCTATTTAAGTGGGACCCCCAAGATGAATGAGATCCACCATCTATATTCTAACCGTCCATAAAACCATATGATGCGGGCTGGGACCCATGAATTGCTTGATAAAGATTAAAGGATCAAATGATCATAGACCTCACAAATTGACCAAACCTAACCTATTTAAGTGAAACCCCCCAGATGAATGGGGTCCACCATCTCTATTCTAATCGTCTATAAAACCATATTATGTGGGATGGGACCCATGAATTGATTAAGAAAGATCAAAGGATTTAATGATCGTAGACCTAACAAATTGACCAAATATTTTTAAGTGTGACCCAGATAAATGGGGTCCACCATCTTTATTCTAACCGTCCATAAAATTAAATGATGCGGGCTGGGACCCATGACTTGATTGATAAAGATCAAATGACCAAATGATCATAGACCTCTCAAATTGACCAAACCTAACCTATTTAAGTGAGACCCCCAAGATGAATGGGTCCACCATCTATATTCTAACCATCCATGAAATAATATGATGCGGGATGGACCCATGAATTGCTTGATAAGGATCAAATCATCAAATCATCATAGACCTCACAAATTGACCAAACATAACCTATTTAAGTGGAACCCCCCAGATGAATGGGGTCCACCATCTCTATTCTAGCCGTCTAAAAAATCATATTATGCAGGATGGAACCCATGAATTGATTTAAAAAGATCAAAGAATCAAATGATCGTAGACCTAACAAATTGACCAAATATTTTTAAGTGGGACCCAGATGAATGGGGTCCACCATCTTTATTCTAACCGTCCATAAAATCAAATGATGCGGGCCGGGACCCATGAATTGATTGATAAAGATCAAATGATCAAATGATCATAGACCTCTCAAATTGACCAAACCTAACCTATTTAAGTGGGACCCCCAAGATGAATGGGTCCACCATCTATATTCTAACCGTCCATGAAATAATCTGATGCGGGCTGGGACCCATGAATTGCTTGATAATGATCAAAGTATTAAATGATCATATACCTCACAAATTGACCAAACATAACCTATTTAAATGGAACCCCCAGATGAATGGGGTCCACCATATTTATTCTAACCGTCCATAAAACCATATTATGCGGGATGGGACCCATGAATTGATTTAAAAAGTTCAAAGGATCAAATGATCGTAGACCTAACAAATTGATTAAATATGTTTAAGTGAGACCCAGATGAATGGGGTCCACCATCTCTATTCTAACCGTATATAAAATCATATGATGCGGGCCGGGACCCATGAATTGATTGATAAAGTTCAAATGATCATAGACCTCATAAAATGAACAAATCTAATTTATTTAAGTGGGACCCCAAAGATGAATGGAGTCCACCATCTATATTCTAACCGTTCATAAAACCATATGATGCGGGCTGGGACCCATGAATTGCTTGATAAAGGTCAAAGGATCAAATGATCATAGACCTCACAAATTGACCAAACCAAACCTATTTAAGTGGAACCCCCTAAATAAATGGGGGTACACCATCTCTATTCTAACCGTCCATAAAATCACCCCCTAAATAAATGGGGTACACCATCTCTATTCTAACCGTCCATAAAATCATATTATGCGGGATGAGACCTATGAATTGATTAAGAAAGATCAAATGATCATAGACCTAACAAATTGACCAAATATTTTTAAGTGGAACCCAGATGAATGGGGTCTACCATCTTTATTCTAACCGTCCATAAAATCAAATGATACGGGCCGGGACCCATGAATTGATTTAAAAAGATCAAAGGATCAAATGATCGTAGACCTAACAAATTGACCAAATATTTTTAAGTGGGACCCAGATGAATGGGGTCCACCATCTTTATTCTAACCGTCCATAAAATTAACTGATGCGGGCCGGGACCCATGAATTGATTGATAAAGATCAAATGAACAAATGATCATAGACCTCTCAAATTGACCAAACCTAACCTATTTAAGTGGGACTCCCCAAGATGAATGGGGTCCACTATCTATATTCTAACCATCCATGAAACAATATGATGCGGGATGGACCCATGAATTGCTTGATGAAGATCAAAGGATCAAATGATCATAGACCTCACAAATTGACCAAACATAACCTATTTAAGTGGAACCCCTCAGATGAATGGGGTCCACCATCTCTATTCTAACCATCCGTAAAACTATATTATGCGGGATGGGACCCATGAATTGATTTAAAAAGATCAAAGGATCAAATGATCATAGACCTAAAAAATTGACCAAATATTTTTAAGTGGGACCCTAATTATCGAGAGGTTTTAGGATAATTATGGTTGGTAATAGGGATCTAATTGAGAGATTTTAGGATAATTATTATTGATATAGGGATATCATTGAGAGATTTTAGGATAATTCAAATTCTAATCAAGCAATTTCTATTTTCTAGCAGAATACCATTGTAGACTGGCTGCTGCCACGTGTCCTTCTCGAAGACATGCCACGTGTCCTCCTCCAGGAAGTCTCATGAAGTGCATACATCCCTTTAGTAATATAGATATAGATATACTAGCGCTTCGGGGCCCGCGCCCAACGCAGGCCTTTAATTCATGGAAGGAAAGAGTTATTAAAATTTTAAATAGTAGTATTCATTTCATTTAAATGAAATGTGAATGACTATTAACATATGATTCATTACACAATCATAGTTAAAATAAATAATTTAAAAGCAATTATTTTAAGGATTAAATAACCAGAATGAACATTATTTTGTAATTGGATAATAGAAATTGCGTACTAACTTGTCCATAGTTGACCTGTAGTAATCAATAGTGTAAATGACCCAATCAAAGAACCCATATAGTTCCACGTGAAAAAAAAAGTAGATTATATAGAAATGAAGTTCCTCTATAAGAAAGTTCACAATAAGCAACAGTGATTAAGAGAAAAAAAAAGGAATAGACAACTCCAAAAATATATAATAAAGATGAATTAGGGAAAGGAAAACCAATAAAAATTGGAGGAACCAATATCAGCCATGTGAAGAGGGTGATGATCTTCACTGATGAACATTATGGTAAAATTTAATCCATTACAAAAAAATAATTAAGAAAAAAAAATCTTTATAACCTACATGAGAAATAGCATAGAGGCAAAAATAAATTCAATCCAAGAGAAATAAATTTTGATAATAAAATAATAGAAAGGAGCTTTAAACATTGGTCTTATCTCCATTGGCTTTACAAGGAATGCCTCATCAAGAAACAAAATCACCATGAAAGTAACTTTCACAAAAAAAAATAAATAAATAAAAAAATAAAAAAGAATCACCATCATAGTCAGTTTATCCATAGTTGGCCTGTAGTGATGAATAGTATAAATGACCCAATCAAAGAACCCATATAGTTCCACGTGAAAAAAAAAGTAGATTATATAGAAATGAAGTTCCTCTATAAGAAAGTTCACAATAAGCAACAGTGATTAAGAGAAAAAAAAAGAAGGAATAGACAACTCCAAAAATATATAATAAAGATGAATTAGGGAAAGGAAAACCAATAAAAATTGGAGGAACCAATATCAGCCATGTGAAGAGGGTGATGATCTTCACTGATGAACATTATGGTAAAATTTAATCCATTACAAAAAAATAATTAAGAAAAAAAAATCTTTATAACCTACATGAGAAATAGCATAGAGGCAAAAATAAATTCAATCCAAGAGAAATAAATTTTGATAATAAAATAATAGAAAGGAGCTTTAAACATTGGTCTTATCTCCATTGGCTTTACAAGGAATGCCTCATCAAGAAACAAAATCACCATGAAAGTAACTTTCACAAAAAAAAATAAATAAATAAAAAAATAAAAAAGAATCACCATCATAGTCAGTTTATCCATAGTTGGCCTGTAGTGATGAATAGTATAAATGACCCAATCAAAGAACCCATATAGTTTCCACGTGAAAAAAAAAGTAGATTATATAGAAATGAAGTTCCTCTATAAGAAAGTTCACAATAAGCAACAGTGATTAAGACAAAAAAAAAAGAAGGAATAGACAACTCCAAAAATATATAATAAAGATGAATTAGGGAAAGGAAAACCAATAAAAATTGGAGGAACCAATATCAGCGATGTGAAGAGGGTGATGATCTTCAATGATGAACATTATGGTAAAATTTAATCCATTACAAAAAAATAATTAAGAAAAAAAATCTTTATAACCTACATGAGAAATAGCATAGAGGCAAAAATAAATTCAATCCAAGAGAAATAAATTTTGATAATAAAATAATAGAAAGGAGCTTCAAACCTTGGTCTTTTCTCCATTGGCTTTACAAGGAATGCCTCATCAAGAAACAAAATCAACATGAAAGTAACTTTCACAAAAAAAAAAAAAATAAAAAAGAATCACCATCATAGTCAGTTTATAATAATAAAAAGTTGACAAATTATTAATAAATGTTCTCATTAACTACTTTAGAATGCCATAATACCCATCTAACATCAACACGGACCCCAAAGTTTAAATCATTATCAACCATTATCTTCATGATGTTGAAAATATATCTCTAGACCATTTCACAAGTCTATATATATGAGTTCATCAATACATAAAGAAAATCAATTTGACATGAATTTATAGAAAACATGAAGGAGGCTACTACATAATATACACATAAAAAGGATTAACTAACATAACCCACCCCTGAACCCTCATTATATCAATGTCAAATCCTTTTAAAAATTAAAAAATTAATAACACATCTTCTTCGATATGAATGAATAATTAATAACAAATCTTATCCTAAATATTAAAAATGAATAATTGAAAACAAAGAAATCTTGCTTGATTTTAAAATAAGTGAATAAATTCACTCTAAAACATTCAAATCTATTGCTTATTAAAGTGCTTTGTAACCCATAAATATAGATTGGGGCATTGCAAGGGTTGTGTATATATCTTTTTTCCATCCCCTCTCTCTCGTTTTCATTTCCCATACATGGGTGGTGGCCCCACTAAGCAGCAGTTTCTCTGAACCTTGTTTTCATCTATATGTGGGCCCCACATACGAATCAAATAACAAATGATTTATTACACAATCATAGTTAAAATAAATAATTTAAAAGTAATTATTTTAATGATTAAATAGCCAAAATGATCATTATTTTGTAGTTGGATAATGGAAGAGGTGTAGGGTATTTATGAAGAAGGAAAAATATAAAAGAACTACGATAATATAAAAGCATATAAAAGAACTACGATATGAAGGGCCAATGCATTAAAATAAAACAGGAATAATATTTATAAGTCTCCATCATTCAACCATATAGTTTTGTACTTTAATGTATTGAAACCTGGACCGGGAGACTGGTGGTTGTATCATTTAGTCCTTTATGTTTTAATTTTGTGAAAAAAAGAATCTCTCCAAAGTACTTGACCAGGTCATAGTTAGAGTTAAGAGTGAAGCCGCCACTGCAAGTGCATGCAATACTTTAATAAGCAGACCAAACAATGTTTTTTTTTCACCGGAAACCAACCATACTATTGGATAATGTCTAATTGGGACGCATGACCTTCATATCCAAACTGACCACCTTGACATTATAGGGTGCATGTAAATTTTTGGGTTTAAAGACTTCTGCCTACGATGGGGGCCAAAGTACTCCACTAATATTGAGCCTTAAGCAGGCTCAGAAGGTCCAATTGCAACTCAACCTGGTTTACAAAACTTAAAAGGGTCCATGGATGTGCGTATTTTTTCACTCTTTCTGATGCCATGCATTCTTTAGAATTGAATGGTGGGCAAGGGGAGAGATTTTAGGAGGAAAAGGTTTGAATAAAATTTGGGCCAACGAAAATGGAAAGTTTAAAGAGTAATTATGAATAATATAATGTATGATGAAGAATAAAACATATATAATCAGTTTAAATAAGATTGGAGTCCATATAATAAATCACAGATAATAGATTTTTTTGAAATTGGAGTCCATAAAATAAAATTTTATATTTCTTAAACATAAGGATGAAATGAAAATTTTATAAAAATATAGTAAGAAAGATACAACAAAGGATAGTAGATGTGGAAATTTAAAAATTAAAAAATCAACGGCTGAACTTGTATTCTAATATTCAGATATTCTTGTATGAAGTAGGAGAATAGCTAGATTACCTTATTCTGTGAAGATGTTTGAAATATGACCAATATGCAACTACCTGTCTTAGAACTCATATCAATAGATCACACTAAAAAAAAAAAAAAATTTCAAATTGGACCATAAAAATGCAAGTAATTGAAATTCAAAGTTGCTGATTTCTAGTCATTTCCACTCAATTCAACTGCAACTTCACTTAATAATCCATCCAAACACATCCCCATCCAAAACGCAATAATAATAATAATAATAATAACCAAGATCCACAACCATTAATAAAATAACGCTAAAACGACGACAACGATCATCATCCCTTGGTTTTGGATGAAGCACTTTTATGAGTCTTCAACTAAAACCCAAGTAAGGACATGATCGATTAATCCAAGCCCAAGTCAATTGTAGGCCCAGATACAAATTTTAGGACAATATGGGCCCAATTGGAACCCAACATGGACCTGTTGCCGTTTGGAATGGAGATAGATCGAGTATCGTGTACGTGCTTAGGAAGATCCATCTTTAGGGGATGGAAGAGTTCGATTTTCTTGAGAGATTTCATTGCTCCTTCCTCAACTGTCCAATGGGCGCAGGTGGGTGCAGGTGAAAAGAAGAAGAGTGGGTGCAGGTGGGTGCAGGGAAGAAGGAAAAGAAGAAGAAGGTGGGTGCAGGGAAGAAGGAAAAGAAGAAGAAGGTGGGTGCAGGTGGGTGCAGGGAAGAAGGAGAAGGAGAAGGAGAAGAAGGTGGGTGCAGGTGGTAGTGCAGGTGAGTGGAGGTGCGTGGGAGGAAGAAGAAGTTGGAGAAGAAGAGAAGATGATGCAGGTGCAGTTTGTATGGGTGCAGTTGGAAGTGCAGGGAAGGGGGGAAGAAAGAAGAAGATGGAGAAGAATGGAAGAAAAGAGAAGAGAGCAGAAAAGATGTCGTGTGTGTGTGCAGGTGTGGGTTGTTTTCCTGCGCGTGTGATGGCTGCTGCGGAGTGCTCTGCTCGATGGTGAGATGGGGTATGGAGAAGAGAGAGGGAGAAAGAAAAGAGGATAAGAGAGAAAGCAGGGGAACGAAGGTGGAAGGAGAAATAGGGTGAAGAAGGGACAGAGAGGAAGGAGGAGAGAGCGGGGGAGAGAAGCGATGGGAGATGGATCCGCGCGAGGTTGGGGCGAATGGATCTGCGCATGGGTGATGAGATGGAAAGAGGGAGATGGAGATGGTGGAATGGGTTTGGGTTGCTGCGCAGGGAGAAGAGGAAAGGAAGAAGGAAAGAGAGGGAGAAGGAGGAGGAGCGGGGGCGCATGCTGGCGTGGGTGCGCAGGCCATGCGCAGGGAGAAGAGGAAAGGAAGAAGGAAAGAGAGGGAGAAGGAGGAGGAGCGGGGGCGTAGGCTGGTGTGGGTGCGCATGCCAGGAGGAGAGAAGAGAGAGGGAGAAAGAAAAGAAGATAAGAGAGAAGGCAGGGAACGAAGGAGATGGAAGGAGGGAGAAGATGGAGAGATTGCAGGCCATGCGCAGGGAGAAGAGGAAAGGAAGAAGGAAAGAGAGGGAGAAGGAGGAGGAGCGGGGGCGCAGGCTGGTGTGGGTGCGCAGGCTAGGGGGAGAGAAGTGCGCAGGGAGAAGAGGAAAGGAAGAAGGAAAGAGAGGGAGAAGGAGAAGAAGATAAGAGAGAAGGCAGGGAACGAAGGAGATGGAAGGAGAGAGAAGATGGAGAGATTGCAGGCCATGCGCAGGGAGAAGAGGAAAGGAAGAAGGAAAGAGAGGGAGAAGGAGGAGGAGCGGGGGCGCAGCAGAGAACGAAGGAGATGGAAGGAGAGAGAAGATGGAGAGATTGCAGGCCATGCGCAGGGAGAAGAGGAGAGGAAGAAGGAAAGAGAGGGAGAAGGAGAAGAAGATAAGAGAGAAGGCAGGGAACGAAGGAGATGGAAGGAGAGAGAAGATGGAGAGAGTGCAGGCCATGCGCAGGGAGAAGAGGAAAGGAAGAAGGAAAGAGAGGGAGAATGAGGAGGAGCGGGGGCGCAGGCTGGTGTGGGTGCGTAGGCCAGGGGGAGAGAAGAGAGAGGGAGAAAGAAAAGAAGATAAGAGAGAAGGCAGGGAACGAAGGAGATGGAAGGAGAGAGAAGATGGAGAGATTTTAGGGAGAGAGATTGGGTTTTGTGCATTGCATAGATCCTGTGTGTAGAGGGAGAGATGAGAAGGAGAGATTTGAGGGAGAATGACAGATTTTAGGGAATGGATAGGGATAGGAAAGGTAATTGGGGAAGTGGCAGCGCAAAAAGTCCGAGGGCGCGCCACGTGTCGTCCTCCCTGGCATCCTCCCCCGCCACGTGTCGCTCCCCCAGGAAAAAACCTGCTGCTATACAATATACTAGCGCTTGAGGGCCCGCGTTGGTTCATAATGGAAAAATCGAATTTAAGTTAAAAGTAAACACCCAGTAAACATACAAACTACATTTAATACATGGGTTGTGCAGAACAAAAAGGGATTAATATGTGATCGTTACAAATTTAAAATAGAAAAATAAAGGAAGATAGAAAAATTAGATTACAAAGCTTGATCTCATATAATATCAACCCGATTCAAAGTTTGATTATTTCATTGTTAGAGCTATAAGCTAGCAGACCAACCAATTTATTTTTTTCACTGGTAAAAAGCATGAAATGAAAATTTGAAAAATATACAATAAAAAAGATACAACAAAGGATATTTGAAAAGATTATTAAAAGCAATTCATGCCTGATTGTGGATGTTTATCATAGGACCCACCAAACGAATCAAGGGAAAAGCTACACTCGCAGGAACATAGTATGTGGGTTTAGTTTTATCCTATTTTTTCATAATGCTAGATATAAAAAGTCTTATGCATGGTCAATCTAACACAAATACTATTATTAAATGCAATTGATGCCTGATTATGGATGCTCTACTATAGGGCATATCTGGTACATACAAATTGTATTTACAATCAAGCATGAAATTCAGCTCGACTCATAGTAGAGCTCAAATAAATCTCTGCTCTGGTTCGCCTTCTTATGCTTGGTCTGGTGTGTGGGTGCGTGTGCATGAGGGTATGGGGATGTACAAGGGACCTAAACTCACCCACCCACACAGTGTCTATCATTACACAGTATGGGTGTATATATTTTCCAAAAAAGTTCAATATAAGTGAACTATATTTATATAAATTTAACCTAAATTTATCTTTTTCTTTAAAGTAAGTCAATGTGAAAAAAAGGACCTCTCTGATAAAAGAAACCGTACCACATTCCTAACCACTTGACATGAGCTTTCTTTTGAAACCTAGATTGTCTCCTTATGACACATGACAGACCAATGATCCATGGGTCAACCAACGTTTGGGCCCAACCCATATTCAGTTTTTATTTTACCTTATTTAGACTTGTTTATTTTAGTGAATTATGTTTTAAGTATGGATGTTTTAATAAATAATATTAATAAAAAAGAAATGAATGTAAAAAAATATACAGAAAAAATTTCATCAAATGATAATAATAAAAATAGAAGTACATGAAAAAATAAATAATACTAATAAAAAATCAATGAATGTAAAAGATAAACTAAAAATTATAAAAATCTAAATCTAAATAAACCGGCCTCTTCATCAAAATATAATAATAAAAATAAAACTACATGATAAAAATAAATAATACTAATAAAAAAGGAATGAATGTAAAAAATAAACAGAAAAAATAAAGAAATAGAATCTAAATAAACCATCCTCGTCATCAAAATATAATAATAAAAAATAGAATTACATGATAAAAGTAAATAATACTAATAAAGAAGGAATGAATGTAAAAAATAAACAGAAAAAATAAAAAAACATAAATCTAAATAAACCGGCCTCTTCATCAAAATATAATAATAAAAATAGAAATACATGATAAAAATAAATAATATTAATAAAGAAGGAATGAATGTAAAAAATAAACAGAAAAAAATTAAAAAATAGAAATCTCAATCAAGAAGTTTAAATAAAATAAACAGAATAAATAAAAAAACAGAAATCTAAATAAATCGCCTTGTCATCAAAATATAATAATAAAAATAGAACTACATGATAGAAAAAATAATACTAATAAAGAAGGAATGAATGTAAAAAATAAACAGAAAAAATTAAAAAATCTAAATCTAAATAAACCAGCCTCTTCAACAAAATTATAATAATAAAAATGGAACTACATGATAAAAATAAATAATATTAATAAAGAAGGAATGAATGTAAAAAATGAAACAATAAAAATAAAAGCAGAAATCTCAATCAAGGAAATTTAAAAAATTCTGAAACTCCTATTTTTTATCTTCTCTCCTAATTTTTCTCCCCTTATTTCTCTCCTCTCTACCAACGTAGACATCCCTAGTTTATATCCATTTTTTTCTCCCTCCCCTATTTTAATGGCCCACTATTAAATGATCACTAAAAAGTCTTAAATTGTTATAAAAGAGAGAGACCAAGAGAAAGAAGATTAGAGGGAGAAGAGAGAGCCTTTCTGATATCTCATTAACTGTGTCTAAATACATAGGGAGAGAGCTTATTTATCGGCAAAGTAAACTAAAAAGGAGGAACCCTAATTCTAACCCTATCTTATCACAAGTGGGCATCCACCCAAGATCCATATCTTATAACACTCCCCCTTGGATGACCACCATTTAATGACAGTTGCCTCATTAAAAACCTTGCTAAGGAAAACCCAGTGGGAAAAACCAAAGCGAAGGGAAAAAGAGTACAACATTCTTCAAGATCATTGAAATGGTGTTGGACGTGCATAATGCTGCCTCGTTAAAACCTTAACTAGGAAAACCCAGTGGGATAAAACCTAGGAAAGGAAAAAGAGTACAGCGCACAAATGTCCTGGGAAGCATACTTCAGGATGCTCCCTGATAAACTGCTCCCCCTGATGATTGCAACCATTTACATAGTTTGATGATGAACTCTTCGCATGCCAATCTCATATACAAACTTCTGGAATACTGATTTTGGCAAAGATTTGGTAAATAGATCAGCCAGGTTGTTACTCGAACAAACTTGTTTGACTTCAATTTCATTGTTCTTCTGAAGTTCATGAGTGAAGAAGAACTTTGGTGCTATATGCTTAGTCTTGTCTCCTTTAATAAAACCTTCTCGAATTTGTTTTATGCATGCTTCATTATCTTCATAGATAACATTTGGGATACCTGCAATAGAAGGTAATTGACAAGAACTACGAACATGCTGAATCAAGGATCTTAGCCATACACATTCCCTACTGGCTTCATAAAGAGCCAAAATCTCAGCATGGTTAGAGGAGGTAGCTACCAGAGTCTGTTTAGTAGAACGCCAAGAAATGGCGGCATTACCATTTAGAAACACATAACCTGTCTGTGATCGACCCTTATGAGGATCAGAGAGATAACCTGAATCTGCATATCCTGTAAAACTGGAATCTATAGGATTATAAGAATAAAATATTCCTAAATCAGTTGTTCCACGCAAATATCGTAGGATATGTTTAATACCAACCCAGTGCCTTTGAGTTGGTGCGGAGCTATATCTGGCAAGTAGATTCACAGAAAATGCAATATCCGGTCTAGTGCATTGTGCTAAGTACATCAGGGCTCCAATAGCACTTAAGTATGGTACTTCTTGACCCAAAACTTTTTCATTTTTTTCAATAGGACGGTATGGATCTTTCTGTGTATCAAGAGACCGGACGACCATGGGTGTGCTTAATGGGTGTGCTTTGTCCATACCAAATCGTTTTAAAACCTTCTCGGTATAATTAGATTGATGGACCAACATCCCATTAGAATTTCTCTCGATTTGCAACCCGAGACAGAATCTTGTTTTTCCAAGGTCTTTCATTTCAAATTCTTTCTTTAAACAATCAGCAGTTTCTTCGAGCTCTTCTGGAGTCCCTACCAAATTGATATCATCCACATAAACTGCTAATATTGCAAATCCCTTCATGAATTTCTTTATAAATAGACACGGGCAAATAGGATCGTTTGCATACCCCTTTTTAGACAAGTATTCACTAAGACGATTGTACCACATTCTTCCGGATTGCTTCAGGCCGTACAATGATCGCCTCAATTGGATTGAGTATGTACTCCTTGGCTTTGCTTCAGGCAAAGGAAATCCTTCCGGGATTTTCATGTGAATTCTAGTGTCTAAGTCCCCATATAAGTAAGCAGTTACAACATCCATGAGTCGCATTTCTAGATTTTGAGAAACTGCTAAACTTATCAGATATCTGAAAGTTGTTGTATCTATGACAGGGGAGTATGTTTCCTCATAATCAATCCCAGGTTTCTGCAGGAAACCTTGTGCCACTAATCGTGCCTTATATCTGGTAATTTCATTCATTTCATTCCGTTTTCTTACAAACACCCACTTGTAACCTACATGGTTAACATCTTTTGGGGTTTGTACTATAGGTCCGAACACACCACGTTTATTGAGAGACTCTAACTCTGCTTTGATGGCACTTTCCCATTTTGGCCAATCATTTCTTTGTCGACATTCATTTATAGAACGTGGTTCTGTGTCCCAATCATCATCATCATTTACCTTTGATATTTGTGTAGCTATCGCATATGCAAATGCGTCATCGATGACAATATCATTTCTATTCCATCTCTCTTTTGAATAATTGTAAAATATAGAGATCTCTTCATTATCCGGTACCGGTGCCTCTTCAGGGGCTTCCAAAGTCTCACCAGGGACTTCCATTATTCTAGAGAGAACGGATTTTGTCATAACCTCTTCAGGAGCGTTACGTGCCTCTTCGGGAGGAACCTCTTCAAGAGTGTTACGTGCCTCTTCGGGAGGACATGATGATGATTGCTCATTTCTCCTTTTCCGCGGAGCTGAGTCCTTTGAACCTATAGGTCTGCCACGCTTCTGGCGTATTGCAGATTCTTTTGCGGTTGTATTTTGACTTTGTCCTACAGGGACATTAATCCTGGCAGGTGTATTCATAGCGGGCACATGTGATTTTGTCACCTTTGCTGCATCGTTAAATGCATCAGGTAATCTGTTTGCAATTTCTTGTAAGTGCACAATTCTCCGGACTTCATTTTCACATTGTGAAGTTCGTGGATCCAAATGAGACAGAGTGGAAGTATTCCATGTTAATTCTCGCCGTTCTTCAGGAACAGGTCGTTCTACAGGAACTATGTTATCTCCCCCTAACGGCGGGAGTATTGTCTCATCGAATTGACAATCTGGAAAACGAGCAGTGAAGACATCTCCTGTCATTGGTTCTAGATATCGAATAATTGAGGGAGAGTCATAACCTACATAGATTCCCAATCTACGTTGTGGTCCCATCTTAGTACGCTTAGGAGGTGGGATTGGGACTTGAACTGCACAACCAAACTTGCGCAAGTGAGAGATATTGGGTTGATGTCCGGATGTAAGTTGTGCAGGAGAAAATTGATGATAGGCTGTGGGTCGAAGTCGAATTAACATTGAAGCATGCAACACAGCATGTCCCATGCACTAACTGACAATTTGGATTGCATCAGCAGAGTCCTAGAAATGAGTTGGATGCGCTTAATCATGGATTCAGCTAAGCCATTCTGGGTGTGGACATGGGGGACAGGATGTTCGACAACAATTCCTATAGATGAACAAAAATCATCAAAAACCTGTGATGTAAATTCTCCTGCATTGTCAATCTTATAGACTTAATGGGAGAATCAGGGAAATGAGCCCTAAGTTTGATTATTTGAGTTAATAGACGGGCAAATGCTATGTTCCTAGTTGAAAGTAGGCAAACATCAGACCAACGGGTGGAGGCATCAATCAAAACCATAAAATATCTAAAAGGTCCACTAGGGGGATTTATGGGTCCACAAATGTCACCTTGTATCCTTTGCAGAAAGGATGGGGATTCGTATGCAACTTTAGCAAAAGAAGGTCGGGTGATCAATTTTCCTTGTGAACACGGTGTACATAAGTACCCACTAGGTAGGGTCAATTGATGGTTCTCTAAAGAATGCCCAAAGGAGTTATCTACAATTTTTCTCAACATAGTAGCCCCAGGGTGACCTAACCTATCATGCCAGAGCTGTAAAGTCTTCGGATCACTAAGCTTCGGGCTTAGTTTAAGCTTCGGGCTTAACTTTGTTGTTTTGCTCATAACCGAATGTGATTCAACATTTAAGATTGTCATGTAATATAACCCTGAGGAGAGTGCACTTAATTTTTCTAGTATTTGCTTCTGGCTTCCAATACTAGTAACAATGCATAAGAATTCCTTGTTACCTTCACTTACAGTCTCAATGTGGTACCCATTCATTCTGATGTCTTTGAAACTAATCAAGTTTCTTCGGGAACTATTTGAGAATAAAGCGTCTTTAATGAATAAGTGGGTACCATTAGGTAACATTATGTGGGCTCTTCCGGAGCCTTCAATTATTTGCACAGGCCCAGCTATGGTTGATACCTTTCGTGGAATAAACATCAATTCTGAGAAAAATTTCTGATTTTTCAGAATGGTGTGTGTTGTGGCACTATCTACCAAACAAAGATTGTCCTCAGTTCCATGATCCATACCTTAAACAAAATAATAAAACAATATAACTATGCAATCATATGATAAAATTGAAATAATTAAACCATTCATTAGGACATGAAATAAATAAATAAAAAGAAGTTTAAGCAACATGCATCTCAAAAGAATAAAAAAAATTTAAGTTTGTAAAGTTTATTGGCCTTCTAGACCATGCCAGGGGGTGATCCCAAGTGAGTGTTAAAAGCCTCATTATTCAAAGGTTGGCTATCCTCATCCTCAAAAAAATCTCGAGTCTCCAAGTTTGTAATGTCAATTGGAGGTATCTCTGGTGTCATTGCATTCCAATTCCATCCTTCCAGATCATTTGTCTCTGCTAAATGAACAGAGGCCTTGTATGCTTTGTATTGTTTGGCCACTTCCTTTGGTGCACGGCAAGTGCGTGACCAATGCCCACTTCTTCCACATCTGTGGCACGTGTCATCAGGACGGTGGGTAGGATTAGCTGGTGGATTCTGGTTGCTCTTAGGCTGAGGGGCAGACCACTTCTGGTGATTTTTGAATTTTGGAGGGGGACCTTTAAAACCACCTCGTTTGGAGGAGTTATGTCTTCCTCTCCCCCTTCCTCTCCCCCTTCCTCTGCCTCTGTTTGAGCTAAAACTGGCATTTGCTTCAGGAACTGCCAAAGATCCAGTTGGTCTGGAGTTATGATTTTTCATCAGTACTATGCAATTTTGTTCAGCAACTAGGAGACAGGAAATAAGTTCTGAATATTTGGAGAAACGTCTTTCTCGATACTGCTGCTGCAGGAGCACGTTCGAGGCATGAAAAGTTGATAACGTTTTCTCCAACATCTGCTCTTCTGAAACCTTTTCACCACAAAGTCTTAATCGGGAAACAATATTGAAAAGAGCAGAGTTGTATTCAGATACGGTTTTATAATCCTGCAACCTCAGATTTAACCAGTCATTCTGGGCAGCTGGTAGTATGACCATCTTCTGGTGATCATATCTATCCTTCAGGGATTTCCATAGGCCTGCTGGGTCTTCTTCAGTAAGGTATTCATGTTTGAGATCTTCATGTATGTGATGACGCAGGAAGATGAGGGCTAATGCCTTTTCCTCTGGGGACATCTTGTTACCTTCCTTTATAGTCTCTCCTAGTTTCTTGGATTGCAAGTGGATTTTAGCATCCAATTGCCAAGATAAATAATTGTCCCCATTTATGTTAAGTGCTTTAAAGTCAATTTTAGCCAAATTTGACATCTTGCAAGAACTGTAATATGAAATATATATGAAGTTATCAGTGTGCATATAATGATAAAAAAAATATTAACATCAAAAGTAATTAAGAAAGGAATTTAAACATGGAAAAATAAAAATTTAACATGTTCTCATATTTGAGAATCAGAACTGCTGGTTCTGTCAAGACTTCAGGCTTGATTTAGAACTTCAGGTTCATAATACATGAAATTAGAACTTCAGGTTCTGTCAAATCTTCAGGTTTGGGGTAGAACGTCTGGTTCTAACAAGTGATCAGAACTTCTAGTTCTATCAAAAACTTCAGGTTTAATTTCATGGCTTTATAATTTATATGGATTGTTGAATCAAAAACTTCAGGTTTTGATTTATTGATACGAATCTTCAGGTTCATATCATTATTCCAACTTCTACTGGTCCATGAATATGTGAACTTCAGGTTCACTTTTAGAACTTCTGGTTCTCTTTCTTTTTTCTTTTTCTTTTTTTTTTATAATCAATTTATAGCATTAATAAATTTAAATAAAAAATCGTGCAAGATAATGAATAGTAACCAAACACTATAATGACAGTAAAATAAATATCATAAATTAATTTTATATATTCTAATATGTTGGATTTGAACTATGGTTTGGATACTACTTACTGTATTTAAAGAAAAATATTACTCTTTTCTGAAATCCACGCTGGGAAGGATTTTGCGATGGAAATCCGCACTGGGAAGGAATCCGTCTAGGGAATCTGCGATGGAAATCCGCACTGGGAAGGAATCTGGGATGGGAATCCGCGCTAGGAAGGAATCTGCACAGGGAATCCGCGATGAAAATCCGCGCAGGGAAGGAGTTTGCGATGAAAATCCACGCAGGGAATGATTTCTTCTCTTTGGGCAAGAAGACCTGGTTTTCTTCCTTCTCTTAGAGCTTCGTGCCGATAACGTGTTATAAAAGAGAGAGACCAAGAGAAAGAAGATTAGAGGGAGAAGAGAGAGCCTTTCTGATATTTCATTAACTGTGTCTAAATACATAGGGAGAGAGCCTATTTATAGGCAAAGTAAACTAAAAAGGAGGAACCCTAATTCTAACCCTATCTTATCACAAGTGGGCATCCACCCAAGATCCATATCTTATAACATAAATTAATTTTTCTTTCCTTATTTCTCTCCTCTCTACCAACATCCACATCCCTAGTTTATCTCCATTTTTTCCCCTCCCTATTTTAATGGGCCCACTATTAAATGATCACTAAAAAGACCTAAGTTTTTTAAATAATATTAATAAAAAAGGAATGAATGTAAAAAATAAACAGAATAAATAAAAAACAGAAATCTAAATAACCCGGCCTCTTCATCAAATAATAATAATATTAAAACTACATGACAATAATAAATAATATAATAAAAAATGAATGAATGTAAAAATAAACAGAAAAAATGAAAAAAAAATGAAAATCTAAATAAATCGTCCTCATCATCAAAATATAATAATAAAAATAAAACGACCTGATAAAAATAAATAATACCAATAAAGAAGGAATGAATGTAAAAAATAAACAAAAAAAAATCATACACTCAAACTTGAAATTAGAAGTTTCAAACATAATGAGCCTTTGGTCAAAACAAAAGGTATATACCAGAGTCTCTCTCTCTCTCTCTCTCTCTCTCTCTCTCTCTCTCTCTCTCTCACACACACACACACACACACTCTTATGTGTGTCCAATGTTTCTTTATATTTGTTATATATGAAGAGTGTTTGTGTCCATGACCGTTTTTCTTTCAAGTCATCAATATGTTTGGACTTGAGAAATTACGATGGGTGGTTTTCCATTGTATTGATTTTATTTACCTTTAGCAACTTAAATATTTTGAATCACTACTGACCACCAAACTTTTATTTACAAGACTCAATAATGCAGAGCTTGTCAAATTATGATCTAGAAATCTTCTCACCTCCGCTGGTACAACTCCAGCCTCACGTTCTTCCACATCAGAAGCCATATTGCTATTGCATATGATCTCTTCTGGTTGTGGGAAATAAGAAGAAGTTCCTCTTGTCTGCTTCATCAGCAATAACCACAGACAAAGGCTGAGGCATATGAGAACTGGGAATGCCTATATCTTGCACAGCCTCATAGTGCTTTACAACATCTGTTGCAAGCTGTCTGCCTTCAGTAGAAGATTTGCTCATGGTAGGAGACGAGCTGCTCGGCTCCTCCTCATCAAAGTTTGGTGATTTTCCACTCTCCTTTCTGAATAAGCGGCAGATAACAAAGCTACCCTACAAAAAGGTAAAGGAATTGTAGGTGCAGAAAATTATGACCCACAATAAGAGGGTGCCTTACAGGACTTATCCGGGAAGATGATGGTGTCTGGAATGTCTGGATGCCGTCCGAGAGCCTGAAAGGGAGAAGCAAACGGTCAGAGGACCCTGGCCTGAGCGGCGCAAGGCTCTCCGATGCCAAAGTCAGTATGTGAACTGGAACGATGGAAGAGAGGGAGAAGAGAGACAGAGTAAGGGCTCTGTGAATGGAATTCTGCGTACCTTGCATGGTGCATGAAGGTCTATTTATAGCGGTTTGGATCGTACCTCTCAGAGAATATCTTGGTGTGGGTCCCATGATCTGACTGGGAAGTCATGATCAGCCCACAAAGTAATAAATGCAGTCTAATCCGGCCCACTCAGCATTTAATGCTAGTCGGGTCAGCCCACATTGCATTAAATGCGTGTCTTGTTGGGCCAGATTGTGTTGGGCGCCTTTGGCGGTAGGAGTACCAGCGGATCTGCCCTCGGGCCTTGCCCTGATGTGGCCTCAGCCGCTGGATGCTGCCATGTGGCGATCTGGTGAAGATAGTGGGCGGCTGGATGTCGTGTTTGTCCCACTAGATCGTGACCCTATCTCTCCACGTGCCTGATGACGTGGCGCAAGTGAAGGTTCTTTCTTGCTTCGTCTACTGTCCTGGCTTCTTCAGCCGAGGTAGAGTCTTCTGCCGAGATGGCACTGAGGTGGCCCAGCCGAGGTGGACTCCTTGCCGAGATGACGCCCGAGGTGGGCCAATTCGGCACTTGTTGCCCGGAGATGCTTGATGTCGGCCAAGGCCTCTGTCCTGGTAGCCGGGATGAGATCGGTGCCACGTAGACGGCACGCGGATGGCACGTGAGGATGCTTAAACCCATCTGATGGCTGTGATTAGCTTAATCCTGTAGCTCTGGAAATCTCCCCACACAATTGCCCCCTAGCTTCCCGAGCTCGCGTAGAACGTCAGTGCCGTGAGGTCGGGAGCTATGTGCCGGGTCTATCTGGGGGAGAGCCTCTTTCGGCCCTGACTCGCTGTCGCTTTGGATGTTCGAGGTGATAAATGGCGTCCCCTATTCAATGCTGAAGACAGTTCGACGGCTCCACGTGTCATCTCCTGGCTGGTTGTCCGTCTCCTCGAGGTCGTACGCGCCGTCTCGTCAGGGACGCAATCAATTTTTGAAATGATTTGCGCGCTGTTTCGTCAGGGGCGTAATCAATTTTTGAAATGATTCGCGTGAAATCCCAGGGGGCGCCCCTTGGCACGCCCAATCAGGGCTCCTGGAAAGGGGGCCTCTCTGCTATATATAAGGCAGTCGAGGTCTGCTTTATCCTTCGTTTGCGATTCTGAATTAGAGGCGAGCATCAGAGGTGGGCAAGCTACTGTCGAGGGAGCTTCATCTGAGGAGTGGTGCGCTGCTGAAGTCGGGTCTCTTTGCTGCCCAGCATCTTCGTTCTGCTTCCGTAAGTTCCTTCTGCCTTGTTTCTTCTTCCGCGGGTTCCTCTGTTTTTAGATTGGGATAGGAATGGGGATTTACAGCCACTGGTTAGAGGGCGAGGCAGCGATCGAGGGCTTCAGGTCAGCCTTTAGGATCCCTGCTGATGTCCGAGTCAGGGGTGCTGAACCCCTTGGGTACAACCCTCGTGACTTTTCGGGAGGCTGGATGCCTTTTCCACTGGTGGCTGTGATAGAAGGTGGGGTCCGATTCCCCCTTCACCCACTTCTCAGGAGGTGCCTTAGTCAGTGGCGTCTCTGCCCCTGCCAACTGCTGCCGAATGCCTTCAAGATCGTGATGGGCACGGTCAAGCTGAATGAGGTCCTGGGCACCGACTTCGGCGTCTTCGACCTTGAGGACGTCTATGACATATGCAGGTCCGGAGAGTCTTATTATCTCCGGGCTAAGCCAGGCCGGGACGGCTTCGTCCGATACTTGGAGGATTCGAGCAAGTATGCTGGAGACGATCTTCTATACGTCTCAGGGAACTGGGAGTTTGGGGAGGCCGACACCGATAGAGGCTACCAGGTCCCTCGCCACTTCGGTACCATTCCAAGTAAACGCCTTTCGTTTCTTTCTTTTTTCATAAGTTTCTTTTTATTCTGCCGCGCTTATGCATCTGATTGCTGCAGCTTTGAAGGAGAGGAAGCGGGCTGCCAGATACATCTGGAAGAGGAACGAGGCCTGGCTCCGTCTGGTGAAGCGATACAGCGGTCACGACGGCAGGGCGGCTTGGTCGCTGCTAGGGTATAAGCCGAAGTACCGCGGGTATCTGAGGGGCACCGTAGAGCCGATCCAGAGTGAAGGTGCCGGATCCGGGGTTGGTCAGGAGCAGGCCGTTCCGGAGGTCGCAGAGCCCTCGCGGGTGTCGTCTGACGTTAGGGCGACGTCTGGAACCCTAGCCTCCACATCGGGATCGAGACTTCCCTCGCCAGACTCCGAGATGAGGCACACCAGGCGTTTGTCGTTCGAGGACCTCGAGGCTTTGGCGCTTGGAGCGGAGGACGCCCGAGCCCCCCAGGAGCCGGTAGATTCTCCGAGGCATCCGTCTCCGAGGGCTCGGGTGGCTTCTCCTGCAGAGGTGGCGGAGGTTCACGCGCCCCCTAGCCCTGTTGATCCAGGAGTACGCCTGCCCCCGGCTGAGGTTGAGCAGGAGGAAACTCGGCCGCTGAAGATGGCGAGGACCGACGCGGGCCCTAGCTCGGCTGCTGCCTCGTTGCCCCAGGGGCCGCCGTTATGGGAGCCGAGCTTCATGCTTGGGCCGGGGAGGCCGATGACGATGGAGGATTGCATTCTTCACAAGATCGAACTCCCGGTCCTCGAGGCCTTAGGGCGAGCCTGCGCCCTTCCCCGGGACATGGAGCGGCTGGACAAGTACAGCGACCAGAAGCTGATCCTGTCGATGTTGCAGTCCAACTTCGTGGTAAAGCTTCATTTCCCTTCGTCAAACCAGCGATTTAGCGTCTGGCGCACTTTTGATCTAACACGTACATTTCGTTTCTTTGACAGGCGGCGCAGAAGTCCATGGCCGTTGCTGACAGGATCCGCAGGTACAGCGCGGACGCTGCCGAGCTGTCCGTGGAGAAGAACGGCCTGCAGGAATCCCTGGACGCTGTGAGCCAGAAGTTGGCCAGGGTAGAAGAGGAATACGCGGCGAAGCTCGAGCAGGCGAGGGAGGAAGCCGAGGCGGAGAGGACTAGGTCGGCCGAGCTCGAGGTCTCCATTTCGAAGATGGGAGATGATTACGCGGCCCTGCTTCAAGCCGAGGCCAAGAGGGCGGATGAAGCCGAGGCGAAGCTCGAATCCGAGTCCAAGAGGGCGGATGAAGCCGAGGCGAAGCTCGAGTCCGAGTGCGACGCTGCGTTCGAGGATGCCAAAGTGCAGGTCACCGCCCACTACAAGGAAAGGGTTCTTGTGGTGAGGGATAAGGCCTGGGCGAAAGGGTGGCTTGCCGGCCTGAAGGAGGTCGGGATCTCGGAGGGCCACCCCTCCTTTCGGGAGCCTCCTCCGTACACGCTTCCGGTGCCGAACTCTGCCCGTCCATCCGGCGAAGCCTCTGACGCCGCAGCCCGTGCAACGGACCGGTCATGACCTCGGGACCTCGGGATATTTGCTCTTGTTTTATGCTATGTAATTTTCTTCAATTTGTATTTGCTGAACACTGTAATGAGTGAAACTTCAATACAAATGAAGGTTTTTTGAAATACTCGTGCTTTTCTCTTTTAAGCTTGAGTTCTTCGATTGCTTGAGTTTGGTAGAAAGCTCCCTTAGGTGATCTTTTTTGGTATTTGCGCCGATCCTCCGTATCTTAGGTGATCTTCATTGGTATTCGCGCTGATCCTCCGTATCTTGGGCGATCTTGAATAGCAATAAACATGGTGGCGCGGCTGACGAGGGAGTCTGACGGATGTCTCCACGTGGCGCTATAGGGATCACTGGTCGACTAGTCGCGCCTTCCCAACAACGCGTGGGAGACTTCGCCCCATAACTCCTTTTGGAGACTGAGCCTTCTTCCATCCTATAAATAGGGGGAACAGGCTCGCCATGGGAGAAGGAAGGAACATAGTTGTAGGAACCATGTCTGGGAGGTGCCTGAGATTACTTGATCCGGGGGAAAACCCTGCGCCGTTGGACGGCTGCCCCCGAGGGGGGAAGGCTGTCGTGGCCTGCGCGCTCTCTGAAGGAACTCCCCGTGGGCCACGCGCTCTCTGAACGCGGGTCCATGGCCACTGGCCCTTGGCCAGACAGAGTGAGGATGCGCTGCAAGGGGATGGTGGCGCATTCTCGTCCCACACGGACCTGTGCGCCCGTCGTACGGCAGGCGGGTTGAGGCCCCGCTGGTCCGGGAGGTTTCTTCAAGCTTGGCTGGTCTCACTGGCCGCCGAGGGTGTTGCAGAGCCCAGTGAGGTCCAGGATCGCTCAGAACCTCCAGGTGGCGATCCGGCGTCCTCGAGCCTTCCGCCTGAAGAGTCGGTGAAGATCAGAGTCTCCTAGCCTCTCTCTATTTTCTGTTTTTAGAGGACTGTGATCCTCCTTTCTGTACTTTGCTTTCTGTTATGTATTTCTTGTAACGAAGCAGTTTGCAATGAATGAAAAGGAATTTTCTGATTACCCAAGCTGTGTACAGTGCTTCTGAGTTCTTTTTTCTCATTACTTTGCGCTGTTCCGGAATGCTTGGATTTTTGTGTTTGAATGCTGGAACTGACCTCGGCCGAAAGGGCTGGCTTTGGCCGAGACGAACTGCATTGTGCCGAGGTGGACCCATTCCGTTGGCCTCGGCTCGGCGAAAGTGAGTTCGGCAATGGCCTTCTGATGGGTGTATGAACCCGGACTTCAGGAAACTGTCCTTGGCCGGACTGCCTTGAGGGGTTTATGAACCCAGACTTTAGGAAAGGCTGAGTGTAGAAACTGCAGGCCTTTTCCAAGGCGTAGAGCCTGAGTGTGTCCAAGACACGGGATTTTAGGAAAGGCTGAGTGTAGGAACTCGAGGCCGTTTCCAAGGCGTGGAGCCTGTGTGTCCAAGACACGGAATTTTAGGAAAGGCTGAGTGTAGGAACTCGAAGCCGTTTCCAAGGCGTGGAGCCTGTGTGTCCAAGACACGGGATTTTAGGAAAGGCTGAGTGTAGGAACTCGAAGCCGTTTCCAAGGCGTGGAGCCTGTGTGTCCAAGACACGGGATTTTAGGAAAGGCTGAGTGTAGGAACTCGAAGCCGTTTCCAAGGCGTGGAGCCTGTGTGTCCAAGACACGGGATTTTAGGAAAGGCTGAGTGTAGGAACTCGAAGCCGTTTCCAAGGCGTGGAGCCTGTGTGTCCAAGACACGGGATTTTAGGAAAGGCTGAGTGTAGGAACTCGAAGCCATTTCCAAGGCGTGGAGCCTGTGCTGCCGGAGTCGACCAGAGAGAGAGATTGACGACAAGGCAAAAGCTGCTTTTATTGATTCTGAAGTTCATTACATCTTTAGAAATAAAATTTCTTCAGGTGGGATGCATTCCACGGTCTCGGCAGCGGCTTGCCATCCAAGTCTTCGAGCTTGTAGGCTGATTTTCCTGCCAGCGAGACCACTCTGAACGGGCCATGCCAGTTCGGGGCAAGCTTCCCCTCATTTGGTTCCTTGTCAGCTGGCAGGGTCTTCTTTAGAACGAGCTCTCCCGCGGTGAATCTTCTTTCTTTGACATTTTGATTATATGCCCTGGCTAACCGCTGCTGATAGTCGGTCAGTCTCAGGGCTGCTGCTTCTCGTCGTTCGTCTGCCAGCTCCAGCTCCATCGCCAGGTTCGTCTCATTCCGGCCTTGGTCGACCAGCTCTGTCCTCAGGGTAGGAAGGCCGATTTCCAAGGGAATGACTGCCTCCATCCCGTAGGCCAGAGAGAAAGGTGTTGCCGAGGTGGACCTCCTTGGAGTTGTTCGGTATGCCCACAGCACGCTCGGAAGCTCTTCTGTCCATCTGCCCTTTGCCTTGTCCAGTCGCTTCTTCAGGCCGTCCAGGATCACTTTGTTGGAGATTTCTGCCTGGCCATTACTCTGTGGATATGCCGGGGTGGAGTAATGGTTTCTGATGCCGTGCTCTTGGCAGAAATCTCTG
This sequence comes from Litsea cubeba, assembly GCA_012931725.1. NCBI lineage: Eukaryota > Viridiplantae > Streptophyta > Magnoliopsida > Laurales > Lauraceae > Litsea > Litsea cubeba. Next base: position 81,921,803 of record CM022951.1, on the reverse strand, counting down.
AAGGATTTGGAATCGAACTGAGTCCCGTTATCTGAAATCAGGGTCCGGGGGATGCCGAACCTCGTGAGGATGTTTTTCCAGACGAAGTTCCTGGAGTCCCTGTCCGTGATGGAAGACAACGGTTCAGCCTCTATCCACTTGGTGAAGTAGTCCGTAGCCACTATCAACCATCTCTTGTTCCCTGGAGCTCGGTGAAGAGGCCCCACAATGTCCAGGCCCCATTGAGCGAAGGGCCATGGACTGGAGAGGGGGCTCAGATCCTGCGCTGGCTGATGGAGGGAGTGGGAGAACTTCTGGCATTTCTCGCATTTTCTGGCGTAGACCTGGGCGTCCTTCTGCATGTAGGGCCACCAGTAACCCTGGCTGATTGCTCTGTAGGCCAACGACCGACCTCCTATATGGCTGCCGCAGATTCCTTCGTGGATCTCGTACAGGAAGTCGTCCACCTTGGTCGGGTGGACGCATTGGAGGTACGGACCTGTGAAAGACTTCCTGTAGAGTTTGCCTTCTGGAGAGAGCCAAAATCGGGCTGCCTTGAGCCTGATCTTGTGGGCTTCAGTCTTGTCCTCGGGGAGCTGGTCGTCCTTCAGGTAGGCGACGATTGGATCCATCCAGCTGGGGCCGAGGTCAGCACAGAGGACAAGCCGAGATGAAGGGAGTTCTAGACTTGACCTCGATACTGACCCGACCTCGATGGTCCTCTTCTTTCCTGCTTCAACAGCGGAGGCCAGGTTTGCAAGCGCATCTGCATGCGTGTTAGTATCTCGGGATATTTGCCTGACCTCGGCTTTCTGGAATTGGGAGAGTAGCTTTTTTGCCAGGGCTAAGTAGGCCGCCATCCTGTCGTCCCTGGCCTGGTAGTCTCCAGCGAGCTGGCTAGTTACCAGTTGAGAGTCGCTGAAGATCTCCAGGTGCTGGGCTCCGAGGATTCGGGCGCTGTTCAACCCTGCAATCATTGCTTCGTACTCTGCCTCATTGTTCGTCGCTTTGAAGTCCAAGGTGAAGGCTTGCTCTATGACCAGTCCCTCTGGCGATTGGAGAACTATGCCGAGGCCAGCTCTCTTGGAGGTGGACGACCCGTCGACAAAGATCTTCCATGCCGAGGTGGGAGACTGCTGGACTTCTGTTTCTACTGGCTCTTGCCCTGTGCCCCCCAGTGCCGTGCCGAGCTGGGTCGGAGCCGGGTTGGGGCAGGCGAATTCGACTATGAAGTCTGCCAGAATCTGGGCTTTGATCGCAGTTCGGGGACGGTACTGTATGTCATATTGCCCCAGTTCAACTGCCCACTTTGATATGCGCCCTGAAAAGTCAGCTTTTTTGAACAATGAACGGAGTGGGTGCTCCGTGATCACCACAATAGTGTGGGATTGAAAATAATGGGAGAGCTTGCGGGAGGCGGTAACGAGAGCCAACGCAAGCTTCTCCAACAGGAGGTACCTGGTCTCGGCATCGAGCAGGGTCTTGCTCGTGTAATAGATCGGCTTTTGAACTCCCTCGTCCTCCCTGATGAGGACGGAGCTCACTGCGTGATCCGAGACCGCAAGGTATAAATACAGGATCTCCCCCCGAGTTGGGGTGGAGAGTAATGGGGGTGACATCAAATAAGTTTTGAGTGCGGCCAATGCCTGGTCGCACTCAGGGGTCCATTGGAACTTCAAATTTTTCCTCAGAAGCTGGAAAAAAGGCCTGCACTTATCTGATGAGCGGCTGATGAAGCGATTGAGTGCGGCGGCCATTCCTGTAAGCCTCTGAACTTCCTTTGTGGTAGAGGGACTTTGGATGCCCTGGATGGCGGTGATCTGTTCTGGATTGGCCTCTATCCCCCTCCGCGTCACCAAGCTACCGAGGAACTTGCCAGAGGCTACGCCGAAGGCGCACTTGGCAGCGTTTAACTTGAGCTTGTAGGCGCGAAGGATGCCGAAGACTTGGCCGAGATCCGCCAGATGGTCGCTGGAGCGCACAGATTTGACGACCATGTCGTCGATATACACCTCTACCGTTCGGCCGAGCTGGGCCTGGAACATCTTTGTGACGAGGCGCTGATAGGTCGCCCCCGCGTTCTTCAGCCCGAATGGCATTACTTTATAGCAGTAAGTGCCGCGGGGGGTGATGAATGATGTTTTCTCCTCGTCGGGCTCGTAAAGCGGGATCTGATGATAGCCTCGGTAGGCGTCAAGGAAGCTCATTCGGTCGTGACCAGCGGTGGCGTCAATCAGTTGGTCAATCTTCGGGAGGGGGAAACTGTCCTTAGGGCAAGCCCTGTTCAGGTCGGTGAAGTCTACGCACACCCTCCACTTTCCAGTTTTCTTCTTGACGACCACCGTGTTGGCCAGCCATACCGGGTACTGGACTTCCCGGATGGCCCCTGCTTTTAGCAGGTTGTCGACCTCTTCCACGACCGCATCTGTCTGCTGCAGCCCGGTTCTGCGGGCCCTCTGCACTACTGGCTTGTGGTCGGGGTCGACGTTGAGCTTGTGGCACATGACCTCAGGGTCGACCCCGGGCATCTCACTTGGGTTCCAAGCGAAGACGTCCACATTCTGCATCAAGAACCGAGAGAGTTCGGCCCTTTCTTCGTCCGACAGCTGGGTGCCGATCAGGAAGAAACGGTCTGGGTCTGTCGGATCTAGCCTGACCTCGGCCAGGTCCTCGATGCTCTTCTTCTCAGGGTCCCGGCCGATCTCATCGAGGCCTTTCTCGAACTCGGCCAGGTTGACGCGCTCTGGCTCCTTCACGGCTGGGACTGCGGCCAGCATGCACTGCCTAGCCTGCTGCTGGTCTCCCTTTACTGTGACTACTTCCATCTTGCCTTCCTCGTTCTCATGGACGAACTTCAGCTTTTGGTGGAAGGAAGAAGGAACTGCCTCTAGCTTGTGGAGCCACGTTCTGCCCAGAATGACATTGTAGGGAGAAGGGGCGTCCACAACCAGAAAGTCGGCTGACACGGAGGCTCCGCCAACTTGGGTTTCCAAGGTGATTCTACCCTTGGGGTAGACTGGTGTGGCGGACAACCCTAGCAGAGGTGCACGAACCTCCGTGAGGTCTGCTTCGGAGAGTTTCATCCGTTTGAAGCAGTCGTAGTAGAGGACCTCGGAGGAGCTGCCGGAGTCGACGAGGATCCTCTTTACGGTGAAGTCTCTCAGCTTCATGGTGAGGAGCAGGGGGTCGTTGTGAGGGACCTGGACTCCCTCTAGGTCTCGATCCGAGAACGAGATGGCTGGTCTGTCGCGGCGGGCTTTCTTGGACGCCGGAGCGAGGTCGGCTTTCATTACTTCTTTCTCGTGCGAAGCTCGCCTGGCTTCGGCACGGGCTTGAGAGCTTCCCCGGGACGAGGAAGCGGGAGCCGAGGACGCCAGATGGATCACGTTGATGATCTTCTCTGAGTCCTCGCTGTCTGGAGCCGGGGCTGCGCTCTGGTGGACCCGGCCCTCGCTGCCGCCGGCATCACCTTCCTTGATGAACTCTGGGATGTGGCCCTCTTTGGCCAGCTTCTCCAGATACCACTGCAAAGTCCTGCATTCTTCAGTCCTGTGCCCGTTGCCCTTATGGAAGGCGCAGTGGAGCTTGCTCCGGGAGCCTTCGGTGGGTTCATACTTCATGGGCGGAGGATACTTGAAGAACGGCTTGGATTTGATCTTGGCCAGGATGCGGTAGATCGGCTCCTTGAAGACGACATTGACGCTCTGACTGGCGCTGGAGGGAGGTCTGGGCTTCCAATTGCCCCCAGACCTGGACGACGAAGGCTTCGCCGAGCTAGAGGCCCAGTCCCGCTTGGACTCCTGCTTCTGGGAGGGCCTCCCGCCTCTTTGCCGAGGCTGGCTATTCTTCTGTTCGGGCTCTGGATGCCCGTCCTGATCCTTAGCTCGGATCTCGTCTTCCTCCCGGGCGATAAAGCGCTTCACCCGGGACATCAACTCTGACATGGATTCTGGGGTGTCCCCGGCCAAGTCCTTCCGCAAGTCGCTGCCGGGGATCAGGGCATGCTGGAAGGCGTAGATGGCTATCGCCTCTCTTGCGCCCTCGATCTGGCTGTAGATCGCCCAGAATCGGTGGGTGAACTTGGCGAGAGTTTCGCCCTGCTTCATTCTGAGGGCGATGAGGTCCCCTTCCTTCTTGGGGACGACGGTGTAGGCCTGGAACTTCTTCAGGAAGGAGAGCTGGAGCTCCTTCCAACTGGAAACTGACTGCTCCGGGAGAGAGCAGAACCACTTCAGGGGGAGGTCGCCCAAACTGGAGGAGAAAATCTTGCAGTTTAGGGGACCCTCGTTCCCCCAGATGGACATCTTCTGGGAGAAGTGTCGGAGGTGTGCAGATGGGTCGGACAGTCCGTCATAGGGGACGAACCGCGGGACGGAGAACTTCCTGGGCAAGGGGGTGCGCTCGATCTCCTTCGTGAAGGGAGAGCCCCCTAGATCAACGTGACCGCAGATCTGCTTCTGGTCCTGCATGTCCAGGTTGTGCTGGAGAGCCAGCCTGACACGTTTGTCGAACCACTCCTGCTCGTCGTCCTCCTCTGGAGTCTGAACTCTGGACTTTCGCTTGGGGTGGTTCGGACTGCGATGGCTATGAGTTCGGCCATCGCGACTATGGTGACTCCGGCTGTTGCTCGAGCCTTCGTCACGAATCTGGCCCCGTTTCTGGTCCAGATGATGTCTGAGGTCCTCACGAGGAGGCTGGGCTGCCTTGCAGGGAGCGCCCTTCTTTTTCCCCTGAGGCTCAGAGACCGGCCTCAAGGAGGCAGCTTGTGCCGCCTTCAGCTGTTGTTGGACCCGCTGGAGCTCTTGAACTAGCTGCTCCTGCTTCTGGAGAAGAGCGTCTTGTGCTGCGACGTCTCCTTCAGCTGCAACAGCTTTATCTTTGCGGGGGCGTTCGTGTCGACGCTCGTCGCGCCTGGGTGGCACGGTTTCGTCCGCTGAGAGCGAGGCCTCGACTCCCTCCTGGAATGGGATCTCGACAAAGAGTTGGGAGCCCAGACGACCCTCGCCTGCGGATGTGCCTTGGATCGTTCGGGACCGTCCCTGAGGAGGGACTTCCGCTGGCGGTGGTGGCAGCTCGAGCGCTGCTCTTGAGGATTCTACCCCCTTCTTAGCTTTCGGAGGCATGGCTTCTGAGAGATTGAGGTTTAGAAAGATTGGGAAGGTTTTGAGAGGTTTGGATGGCTGGGATATTTCTTTCCCACAGACGGCGCCAATTGTAGGTGCAGAAAATTATGACCCACAATAAGAGGGTGCCTTACAGGACTTATCCGGGAAGATGATGGTGTCTGGAATGTCTGGATGCCGTCCGAGAGCCTGAAAGGGAGAAGCAAACGGTCAGAGGACCCTGGCCTGAGCGGCGCAAGGCTCTCCGATGCCAAAGTCAGTATGTGAACTGGAACGATGGAAGAGAGGGAGAAGAGAGACAGAGTAAGGGCTCTGTGAATGGAATTCTGCGTACCTTGCATGGTGCATGAAGTATTATTTATAGCGGTTTGGATCGTACCTCTCAGAGAATATCTTGGTGTGGGTCCCATGATCTGACTGGGAAGTCATGATCAGCCCACAAAGTAATAAATGCAGTCTAATCCGGCCCACTCAGCATTTAATGCTAGTCGGGTCAGCCCACATTGCATTAAATGCGTGTCTTGTTGGGCCAGATTGTGTTGGGCGCCTTTGGCGGTAGGAGTACCAGCGGATCTGCCCTCGGGCCTTGCCCTGATGTGGCCTCAGCCGCTGGATGCTGCCATGTGGCGATCTGGTGAAGATAGTGGGCGGCTGGATGTCGTGTTTGTCCCACTAGATCGTGACCCTATCTCTCCACGTGCCTGATGACGTGGCGCAAGTGAAGGTTCTTTCTTGCTTCGTCTACTGTCCTGGCTTCTTCAGCCGAGGTAGAGTCTTCTGCCGAGATGGCACTGAGGTGGCCCAGCCGAGGTGGACTCCTTGCCGAGATGACGCCCGAGGTGGGCCAATTCGGCACTTGTTGCCCGGAGATGCTTGATGTCGGCCAAGGCCTCTGTCCTGGTAGCCGGGATGAGATCGGTGCCACGTAGACGGCACGCGGATGGCACGTGAGGATGCTTAAACCCATCTGATGGCTGTGATTAGCTTAATCCTGTAGCTCTGGAAATCTCCCCACACAGGAATAATATTCTAAATAAAGGTTAGAGAAAGGCGGAAAGGTGCATGCTGAGAAACAAAAATAAATTACCAGATAAGCAAAAGAGCCTGCAGAGAAGAGACCAAAAACAACTAAATATAGAAACAAGAACCTTTAGAGCCTTGATAACAGTACATATAAAATACAAAGAAAAACTACACAAAAGATGGAGGAATATTGAAGTAACTAATGAGTCGAGCACTTTCAAAACAATCAGTAGATTATGAGATACACTAATAAGGAAATTTCAGATCAGATACTATCCATACGTGTGAGGCTGCTGCGTGCGTCAGGTGGTGGAGAGAGATGAGGGAGATGGGCCTGTGACGATGAAAGGGAGAGGATGATGATGATGGTGGAGTGAGGGGAGATGCGATGGAGAGAGAGAGATCAGGGGGTGATGGATGGTTGATGACGGAGGGAGAGAGAGAGAGATATGAGATGGAGTGGGTGGAGGCTTGGAGCGGAGAGGGAGATGGCAGAGAGGGTGAGCGAGAGGGAGAGAGGTAGATGGGGAGCGAAGGAGAGAGGTAACGTAGAGAGAGGGTGAAGTAAGGAGAGGAGAAGATGGAGAGATTTTAGGGGTTTTGTTGCAATTGCATATACGTGTGTAGATAGAGAAGGAGAGATTTTAGGTAGAATGAGAGATTTTAGGGATTGAATAGGGATATGGATAGGATTTCAAGGGAATTAAAAAAGGAGGGAAGGGCAATTAGGGAAGTGGGTGCGCAAAAAGTCCGAGGTTGCGCCACTTGTCCTCCTCCTGGACATCCTCCCCCACCACGTGTCGCTCCCCCGCGAAATCACCTGCTGATATACAATATATAATAAAATAATAATAATAATATAAATATATAATGAGGAATTCTAGAAAATGCTCCCACTGAAAATAGGGCGTTTTTTCCCCTTTCTTGCATCCAATGAAAATAAGCCAACTATGGCATCATATTAAAACCATTTTATCTGATTTTATTTACACACCATTTTAGGAAAGTGTGTAGGAGAGGAAATAGGTTATAAGGCTTTAAACTAGGATACTTGTTTTTGAAAGAGAGAAATATATATTCTCTGGAGCTTGGCCGTACATATGCTAAAATCCTATTTGAATAAAGTTCTAGTAGGGGCCATATAAGTTGAGAGAATTTATTTTGATTGGATTGAATTTTTTATAAGTGGGACACATAACAACCTTCCAAATTGCTTACCTAATGATCATTTTTATTTTCATAAGTGGTCCCACTGTATAATATGATTTACATGTGGTGAGTGGGTGTTGAGGGTCCACTCATGAAAAATCACAACTATTCAAATTAAATGGCCTTCTCTTTTATGACCAAAGATGTAATGATCTTTTTTTCTTCTTTTTTTTACAAATGGCCCCCACTAAAGAATATAATTTACATGTGATGAATGGGTATTGAGGACCCTCATGAGAAATCACAACTTTGATTGGACAAAATCAGACCACCTCTAGTAAAAAGAAGTGATGATGATTTCAAGTAGTTTGGGTCAGTGCCCTACTGATAGATTCATTGGGCTATCCTCTGAGAACTATGCCCAGTTAACAACTTGAGCTTGTGGGCCATGTATTTAATCCAGACCTTCTAGCCACACCTTTTTCATAAGCAATAGTTTTCAATGCCACAACACGTCAGTGGAAAACCATTTGGAGAAAAAGCAGGAGCCATCTAGAGAAAAATTAGGACTTATACATTATCCTTTTGGAGAGAAAAATAAGGAGCCATTCAAGCTATTTAGTTTCCTCCTTTTTGTTATGACAACCCATTCAATGCAAGTAAATGTCCGTTCTCTTCTTAATGGTAAAACTCATGGGGCATTTTTCTTTTCAAAAAGCTCTGGCGCCACCTAGCGCTATATATATATATATATATATATGGAAGATGCTCCTATGAGAGATATTCTCACCTTAAATGAGAGATTAGGCATTCACCCTCACATCCATATCCAATGCCAACAACATATCCAATGCCAACAACTTAAATGTAAGACCCACCCCTATCTATCATACTAGTAAATCCCCGTGCTATGCACGGACCACAGAAACATCAGATGCACAGATTTATACATATTATTTTTATTAAGTTTATTAATTAGTAAACATTTATGTGTCCTTCTTTTTGTTGCTAATTTGATATATTTTTTATTTTTTTTCCAGATATTTTATTCTTTTCGCAAGTTGTACATTGAGTTTGATGCAGCCAGAGCACGTGTAAAAAATATTAATCTGAAAACATATTAACAATAAAACAACATAATAAAGCAAGTAAATGTAGCTTCAATAACATGGGGTTCACAATATACACGTTCGTACGATATATACAAATGAAAAGACAATAAATATGTGCAAATTAGGACACTAACAATATCAAAAAAAATATTAATGCCGAGTAATTGTAAATCCATCTTTCAAGTGCTTCACGGTGGACCTGTAGGCATATAAAAGCTATGTTAATAATTAATAAATTATTATATTAATGGTAAATAATCAATTGTAAATATCGTAGAAGTCATCATAAGAGGACATTTTTACCTGGAATATGGATATTGACTTTCATATCTCATTATTGTTTTTTTCCAGTCCATCATCTAAATCTTCTAAAACCCTTATTGTTATAAGGTCTAACTCAATATCTTCCAACATTTCTCCTAATTCCCTCATGTCCACGAAATTAGCCTTGACTTTAGCATGGATGTCATGTACAGGCCAAGGAGGTGGTAGAGTGCTTATTATGGAACGTATCAGATCTGTAATATTTGGTTCAAACCCTCTCCTTTTTAGATCGTAATACAACCTTTCTTTGGTTAGCAAATGTTCTCTGACACCCGTTCCTGCAATCATTTTTTCTGTCCTGAACTGTATCCATAAGGGATGAATATACTTCTCAAATGATTCCAAGAGGTCGACAAACTCCACTGAATGCCATGGTCGAAAAATCTCAAATATCCTCCTTTTTACAGCATCCCAAGCTGGTGGCAAACTTTCAGCAATTTTGATCATTATATATCTTTCCGGGATGAAGTCTCCACAGACTCTCAGCCACTGAGCTAGCTGTATTTTTCTGGAACCATGTCTTGCTATTGGTGTGTCATTTTCAAACGGTTTAATTTTGAACTCGTTTGCCCATTCCCTGAAACGTAGAGAGTCTTTTCCACGACGATATTCGAGTGACGTACTCATATTATCTGGGTTAGAGTTTTCCAAAATAAATTATAATTATAATTTAAATGAAAGCAACAACAGATCAATCAAAGTAGTAATAACACAGGAAGCAACTTAATAAATTGGCACACATTATAAAATACATGTAAAATAAACGTAACGACAAATTAGCAAACACAGAATTAAATAACAATATCGACAAATGAAGAAAAAACCAACCAACTAATACACTAAATTCAACAAAATTTCAAACCTCATAACATATTTTAATGGGAGATATCGTTGAAGACTTCCCTGTACACAACATTTTTTGTGATATTATTTGGCATCCCTTCTTTATTGATCACCAACATCTTCAAACCCGACGGAGATGTAGCACGCGACAAAGCTACATATAGCTGGCCATGTGAAAACACAGGATTCGGTAGATAGACCCCAACATTTTTTAGAGTTTGTCCTTGACTCTTGTTTATGGTCATTGCAAATGCCAACTTGATAGGAAATTGTCTTCTCCTCAGTGCGAATGGTGAATCAACAGATGTCGGTGTTAGGATAGCACGACTTATCAATACAACTTCTCCAATGCGGGACCCCGTTATGACTTTAGCTTGTATGACTTTATCCCCCATCTTGTCAACAACCAATCGGGTACCGTTGCACAATCCTAAACACTGATTCAAGCTTCTCAACAACATTATCGGAGCTCCAACTTTTAACTCAAGAGTATGACTTGGTAATCCCGGAAAGTCCAAAGAATTCAGAAATTCTGGAGGGTGCAAAACATGATCATTAGATTCCCCGGACATTGGACATAGCTTATCTGCACTATAAAATACCCGCCTTTCACCTGGAATCATCGATAACATCACAGAGTTTAGCTTGTCGACATCGATGTTTTTCGGAGCCAGTATTGCACGCTCATTTAAGTACGACAAATCAATGTATCTATTAAGCATTTCAGGATAAGTCGATTCAATCAACCGATGTACTCCCCCCTCATCATTTCGTATGAGAAACTCATTTGGGATTTTGATCCAGTTCGCATCATTATCATTTCCAAAAGACGTCCCGGATATCTTTCCCTCGCCAACCATCTTAATCCACTCCGTAAAATTATGTAACCGAGATTTTAAAGCTTCAGAGACATTGTTTGCTGTAACACGCATATTTATATGCAGATGTAAAACCTGGCAATATTTCCAAATACTCGATCTTGGTAATGAAGCTCCAACTATCTGTTCACGTCCCCCCTTTGTTATAATTGGCAGTATCTGTCTAAAATCTCCTCCAAGTACGAATAATTTTCCTCCAAATACTTTATCCGAAGAACAGTTATTTGTATTTTGAAGAATGTCTCTAAATGTTCGATCAACTGCGTCAAAGGCATAGCGACCCAACATTGGAGCTTCATCCCAAATGATTAACTCCGCTTCGAAAATTAACAGTGCCAGATCGGTTCGATGGGTGATATAACAACATGACGATTGATGAAGGTTTAATGGTATTTTGAAACGGGAGTGCGCTGTTCTTCCATTTGGCAAAAGCAGAGCAGCAATGCCCGATGATGCTACCGAAAGAACAATTTTATTTTGTGACCTTACCTTTGCTATTAAAGTCCTCCATAGATACGTCTTTCCAGTTCCTCCACTACCATAAACAAAGAATAGACCTCCTGTCCGTCTCTCGTACGCATCCATTATCGTATTGAAGACCCTCTTTTGATCATCATTTAAGCCGACATGTAAAGATTCAAACAAATGGCTTTCAGCAGTGCTATCATAATCGAGTTCTTCCCTTATGAGTTTGTTTGTAACGAATTGGCCCAACCGAGAAGATGGCATAGGCATAGGATGGAATTCTGTCAAGGACCTACCATTCCTATTAAGTATACGCTCGATATCCAGCAGCCCTAAATTTCTCAATTCATTTTCATCAAGACGTATATCTCTGTCTCCAAGCTCTCTCCTCGTTCGACTTTGTAAATCATCTGTGAGGTCCACCCAGTGTTTTTCCCATAATTCTGTCTGATTTGTAATTTCTGAGAACATGAGCATTGAACAAAACATGTTTCTGAGTTGTGAACCTGTAGCCCAATTCGAGGCCTCGTTAAGTGCTTCATGCCATTCACCATCATGATCGAGTAAGCCAAGTGCAAAGCATGCCGATTTGTAAGTTGGGTGCACCACCCCTCCAATGGTTCTTATATCCTCATAGCATTTTGCCCCCCGAACTTTGTTTAGCAGGATACCCAGATAATGACGTTCTCCTGAGTTTGGATGTGCATAAGCAAGCCTACCAATACTAATGCGTTGTTTTCGCCTTGTCCACATTTTCTGCTTTGCGTTCCAGACCCCCCACTTTGTTGGAAACTCAACGTATGTAAATTCATTGGCATCCGGGTGGTTTATATTTGCTTCGAACCATTTAGTGAACATTGTTACATGAATGCCATCCCGATTAACCACGGATGCAACATCATCTGTGTCTTTAAACACAACAAACTGTTCTCCTGGTAAATGATATTGCAACCTCTGCACAGAGGGATATTGTTTTTGTAAGTAAAATTCAAATATTCTCCAGCATGCTTCAATCGAAGATATGTATCGACCGTCTTGAAATTGCTTGATCTCATTCACACATCTGTACATACGTTCTCCATTCTGATCATATTGTACAATATTATCCTCGATCACAATCGTTGCACGATCTGGACCCTTATGAATGTACTTGTATAAGTATTTAATGACCTTGCTGTGGGCACACCGCTCAATATTTATGTGTGAGTCATATCTTACAATGAGATCACGATTATATGGAATAACCCATCGGTTATCGACATCAAAACCATTGATTCTATAAGTCATGTTATTATTTCGACGTCTGTATAGCACGAATCCATTCTCAGCTATTGTCGTTGAACCGACAAATGGTTTTGGATAACCTTTCGAGCACTTTCCATTTACCATGCATGGAGCATTTATATTTTGAAAACCACAAGGCCCGTGTAACATGCATCTCGTCACAGTAGCGAACGCCAATGGATCTTCAACCTCACTTGGTATTTCCACCGAAATAATGTCATCAATCTCTTCAGGTAACTGTGGTTTGTCTTCACCGGTCAGTGTGAGGATGATGTGAGCATGTGGTAATCCTCGCTTTTGAAACTCAATGACATGAATATCTGTTCAAGATTGGTGTTAATGTTGTAATTAATAAAAAAAATTATAATTCCAACATAGTAATAAAATTATGAATTGATAATGAAGTCTCATGCTAAGACCCGATTTTGTATACCTGCAATCACTTTGCCGAAGAAATTATTTTTTTTAAGGTCCTCCATCAGTTGTTTCAGCCTAATATGAAATACCCTTGCAACTATATCTGGCCTGTCCTCAGTGCGTTGACCAGGAAATCGTGATAGTTGTTGCTTAATCTCTGGCCAACTTGGGTTGCATGTGAACGTTATAAATAGATCGGGGAATCCCATCGTACGACAAATCGCCATAGCATCCTGATAATGTTGAATCATGTTCCTTGGACCACCAGTGAACGACGAAGGAATAATGTAGCGCATACCAACTGCAGTCGCATCCGTATCACCAGCGTTGACCGCATCCTGTAAACCCCTATACAAATCTGCACGCAAAGCATTCTGATTGTTCCTGATGAAACTAAGTCTTTCTTGCTCTATTGCCGCGTAGCAATCAACCACAAACTGTTGGAAAAGTCTGCCACCTTGAAGCAGCGAAGTGCCTTCATCATCCCGAGACATCAGTCTAAATGCATAGAACTCTCTTATCGATACACCCTCACGCATATAGTTAGATTCAGACGCGAACTTTATGAATTTCGTCCATCCATCAGTTCCATATGGAAAGAGCAATGGGTATTGGAGCGGCATGTATGAAGGGTGTGTTTCGTTAATCCTCCGGAGACTACCATCTAACTTTCGAACAATGATGTCACGATTTCCTGTAATTTCAGACTCATCTCCGACAATGATGGCCGCAACCTCATTTGTGGTCGGTCTAGCGTACTGTCTTCCTTCACGTGAATGTAGAATTCGGACATGCAAATTTTGATTGCCATTTTCGGAGAGCGCATCCCTCGCGTTACGGAACAATTGTACGTAAGGGTTAGTAGCGTTTAGCATTGTCTGCAAGCCCTCCAACACAGTCAAGTCAAAATCATTTGCGTCTTCGTTTCCTTGAATAGCCATTAATCTATTGGATGCTTCATGTTCCGTGTCATATATATATAGTTGTGCAAACTTAGGCATATCTCCAGGCGCAGGAAGTAACGAACCGATCCTGTGAAAATTCGTTCCACTTATTCGGAAATGATATGGTCCTCTTCCATCGAGCAAAGAATGATCAATTTTACCACCCATTGACGTGAAGGACAACATTGAATTGTATGTTCTTATTTTCTCCTTGAATCTAGATTGAAGGAATTGATTATGTAGAAATTCAGGTGTGTTCGGTAGTAGTGGTAGCATCACATTTCCTCGATGACAACATAGATTAAACATGGGTCTTGAAATTGAACTGTCCCTGATTCTTTCTTCAAGCCACATAAAAGCTCCACAGTGAGAGCATACTGCAACTCTGGAACCGAAGCTCCAACGCGTGGAGATATTGAAGCAGCGAAGTGCCTTCATCATCCCGAGACATCAGTCTAAATGCATAGAACTCTCTTATCGATACACCCTCACGCATATAGTTAGATTCAGACGCGAACTTTATGAATTTCGTCCATCCATCAGTTCCATATGGAAAGAGCAATGGGTATTGGAGCGGCATGTATGAAGGGTGTGTTTCGTTAATCCTCCGGAGACTACCATCTAACTTTCGAACAATGATGTCACGATTTCCTGTAATTTCAGACTCATCTCCGACAATGATGGCCGCAACCTCATTTGTGGTCGGTCTAGCGTACTGTCTTCCTTCACGTGAATGTAGAATTCGGACATGCAAATTTTGATTGCCATTTTCGGAGAGCGCATCCCTCGCGTTACGGAACAATTGTACGTAAGGGTTAGTAGCGTTTAGCATTGTCTGCAAGCCCTCCAACACAGTCAAGTCAAAATCATTTGCGTCTTCGTTTCCTTGAATAGCCATTAATCTATTGGATGCTTCATGTTCCGTGTCATATATATATAGTTGTGCAAACTTAGGCATATCTCCAGGCGCAGGAAGTAACGAACCGATCCTGTGAAAATTCGTTCCACTTATTCGGAAATGATATGGTCCTCTTCCATCGAGCAAAGAATGATCAATTTTACCACCCATTGACGTGAAGGACAACATTGAATTGTATGTTCTTATTTTCTCCTTGAATCTAGATTGAAGGAATTGATTATGTAGAAATTCAGGTGTGTTCGGTAGTAGTGGTAGCATCACATTTCCTCGATGACAACATAGATTAAACATGGGTCTTGAAATTGAACTGTCCCTGATTCTTTCTTCAAGCCACATAAAAGCTCCACAGTGAGAGCATACTGCAACTCTGGAACCGAAGCTCCAACGCGTGGAGATATTTCTTCTCCTTGAGCTCAAGAAAATATTATTTCCTGTAATTAAATTATTCTATCAGCCTTTAAAAACTCATTATTTATGGGAAAAAATAGTGAGTAGCTAAAATTAAAATTCAGTACTTGATGTCGAAGCGATTGTCTTGCCCGACGTTAGATTGGAATGAGATGTTGAAGCTAGTCTGCTACCCGACGTCCCATCTGAAAGACCATGATGTTGCCGCATAAGATGCAAGATTGTGGATCTCACACGTCGTGCCTCCATTTGCATGACTCTTTTCCTATACCCTGGTTGATCTTGTTCATTTTGGATCGATTGACAGATGTGACTCACATTATTTGTATTTGCACCTATAATTCATTGGTAGCCATTATTTATTATTTTTGTATATATAATAAGATATGATTTCGAGTTATGTACATGTTGAAGATGTATATATTTTACCGATTCTTGTATGCAAGATGTGGTATCCATTGTGAGAATATGTGGCCTCCTGAATACCCTCGAATTGCATAGTACGTTTACGACGCAAAATCGACAACCTTAAGAACCGAGACATCTTATACTTGATTCTTTTTTGATGATCTTCTATAGTTGTAAGTCTATCCATCCTGAACATATATAAATATGTGTCACTTAAAATAAAGGCCCGTTTAATATATGAGGTATCATAAAATTAATACAAACCCACTAGTAATGGATATATCTATGATTAAAAATTCACACCAATTGTTATATCTCTAGGAATATGTAGTCAAGAGGCCCGTGCTGGATAAAAAAAAAAGTATTAAAAAAAGATTTATAGATGAAGCAAGACAGTGGAAGGAGTAAGGGAAAGATAAAATATTCGAACCGATTAGGTGGTCTCATAATGATATAGTGCTGGCCTAGTGGTTAGGAATTAAAAAAGGAAAAAAAATTAACAACACTATTTTATAGAAAAATTTCGGGAATATTGGCCCAACCAGGGCCCATAAGCTTGATCTGCTAAGTTCAAAATTTAAAACTTTTATTTCCATGTAAAATAATTAAAATTTAAAATCCATTGAAAAGTAAAGAATCAAGATCTTTTTAGGCATTGTCTCATAGAATTATGTGAATACGACCCATGATGAGGCTGCGCATGATTTTATTCTATTTTATTATGTATTTTTTTATATGTGTCTAATCTCATGGTGAGGCCAATTTCGGAAGGGTGTGATTTTTTTTCTGTATGATTGAAACCTTCTATATGAAAGGAGAGATTTTAGAGAGTGAGAGATGGAGAAATTTTAGATGGTGAATGAGATGATGGAGAAGGAGAGATTTTAGGGAGGGGAGAGATGGAAAAATTTTAGATGGCAGATTCATTTTTATTAGATGAGATTGATAATCGATTTTTATTAGATGAGATTGATAATCGAATTTTGCCACGTGTCCATCTCCAAGACATGCCAGGTGTCATCCTCCAGGGATTCTTACATCCCTTTAGTAATATAGATAGATAGATGTGGCTAATCTTAAATCAAGATCTTTTTAGGCATTGTCTCATAGAATTATGTGAATACGACCCATGATGAGGCTGCGCATGATTTTATTCTATTTTATTATGTATTTTTTTATATGTGGCTAATCTCATGGTGAGGCAAATTTCAATAAGGTGAAACTTATGCTCAATGCTAACGGGATACTATACTTTGAATAAGGTAGAAAGGAAACCATCCGTTGAATAATTATCAAATGGGCATTTTTTTTACTCCATCTCTATCAAATGAAAAAACAGTAATAAAAAAAAATTGAGAATGGATTGAAAAGCGAAAAGAATTAACATCTAATATTATAAAAAATTAAAATATATTACCTTATTATATGAAGATTAAAATAATTTGATGAGCTTCTCCAAACGTATAAAAAATTAAAATATATTACCTTATTATGTGAAGATTAAAATAATTTGATGAGCTTCTCCAAATGCCTCAAGCAGAGATCCAGCAATGTCTGTCAATATTAATCATAAATCATAAGTCATAAATACCCGACAAAGTGCAGGGAAGGAGAAAAAAGAAGAAGAAGGAGAAAGAGAGGGGAGGTGATGCATATGGGTGCATGGATGATGGGTCCCACTGGGCACCACCCTAAGATTAAAGACATCTACATTGTCTCATAGAATTATGTGAATACGACACATGATGAGGCTGCGCATGATCACAACACTCATCGAAGGTGGTCGCTACTGTGCTTTTGCCCATGAGATCCATGAGCAATCTCTCACTCTGTGAGGACACCGAGACACAAAAACAATGGAGAATTAATTGGCAGCTTGAAAGGTCCCTTTGTGAATTTTCTTCATGTAAAAATCGAATAAACCATGTGATCATGGGAGACACACTTTTATGGGACAAAAAGTTGCCCAAATCCCAACCATCCATTCCGGAAAAAAAATCAGATCGGTGTCAAAATTACATGGTCAATCCAAGTGGACAATGCTGAAAAAAGCTGCACATGGGTTGGATGTGCGAGGGCCAAAGCAAGTCCAAGCCCAGCCCACTAAAAATTCTTAAGCTGACTATCAAGTCTAAACACACAGCTCACCATCGATTAAAAATCTGAGCCACTCCTCTTAAATTGTTGGGCCCGGCGAGCCCCTTCCTAGGCCTGTTGGGTTCAAATGAAATAAAGTATAAGAACTCTAGTTTGAAAATCCAGATGATCATAGTGATCTTGAATTTTGAGGCGTGACACAGAGACATCCACACCGTTGGATTGATAAGAAAAAAGAATACATCACTATGCCAACCGTGGATACCACATGTTTGATCTGGGTAATCTTGGGCCACTTCCAAGTAGGCCCCACAGGCGGGCCCCACGGAGGTTGCATCAAGTGCAAGACGTTGATTCTCAAATCTCACTAAAAAAAAACCCAACATGAATATAAGCATTACACAAAAGGAAGACGGAATATCTTCAACTTGTAAAACAGAGAGCACATACTAATATGTTATTAATTTAAAATAACATAGCAAAAAAGAAGAAGCTTTAGATCTACAACACGCAATTAATGTACTGATTTTCTTTGTTTTGATATTTACCATGTCTAATAAAATAGTTAAGATCATGACATATTTACCACCACCACCACCATCATCACCTTCTTATCATCGTTTTAATTTGCTATCACAATTCTGGCTATTGTTATCAAAAACTTAAGATTGGTGATTTAAGAAAGAAATCAGCTTTGAATCTAATTGGGTCAATGTCAACCTCAATTAACTTGAAAATAAATGGTCAGCTCTAACTTTGAATTAATTGATGGGTTGGGTTAGAAATTGCCACCGCATGATTACTTTACATAGGTATTTTAGTAGATTGATTATACGTTACTTTTCACTACTAACAGGTGAGGACAGTGTCAAGGGAGCAGGTGAAGTTGTTGCGAGATGCTGTTCATGATGTGAGTACAATATGAATGTAAACTTGAATGCCCAAACTTGGATATATAAACCATACATTTTACATGTAATTTAACACGTATTTCATTATATGTGCTGGGTCATTCACCTACTACTTCTGGATCACAAACCTCTCTCTCCATATGCACATAATCTCCAAAGCACATTACTACTTTTGATGGCCCAAGGGATGCAACTTGGTCCTGGCCAATTCCCAAGACCATATATCTTCATCTGCATTGGAACCCCAATTCAGACTTCTGGCCCAGATTTTGTTACATTGCGATTGGGCTTGGCCTTGGAAACTTGGGTTTAGTATGAACACTCAATGAAGTCACAGGTAATTGCAAATTTCATCACCCAACAGAGAAATCTTCCAAACCAACTTTTCTTTCTTATCTATTTAGTGTAATTTGAACGAAATCATGAGATACAGAAATCTGATTTCCAAAATTTCATAACTGAACACATAAAGAAATGTTTCTCATGCACATAAATTAAAATTCAGAGATAGATCACCCAGAAAGAGTACCAATCCACATCTACATGTTCAGTAAATATTATCAACTAAAGCCATAGATCACCCAGAAAGAGTACCAATCCACATCTACATGTTCAGTAAATATTATCAACTAAAGCCATAATTATCACCACCATCACTATGCCAACCGTGGATACCACATGTTTGATCTGGGTAATATTGGGCCACTTCCAAGTGGGCCCCACAGGTAATTGCAAATTTCATCACCCAACAGAGAAATCTTCCAAACCAACTTTTCTTTCTTATCTATTTAGTGTAATTTGAACGAAATCATGAGATACAGAAATCTGATTTCCAAAATTTCACAACCGAACACATAAAGAAATGTTTCTCATGCACATAAATTAAAATTCAGAGATAGATCACCCAGAAAGAGTACCAATCCACATCTACATGTTCAGTAAATATTATCAACTAAAGCCATAAATGAAATAACTCAAATCTATCAAGAATAAAATGCTAAATCACATCACCTTAAACAAAGAACACAGAACTCCACATGTATCAATAAGAATATGACAATAAATTGCTGTCCACTAAAGCCATGAACTGAAAAGCCCAATCCACCCTGGATAACATTTAACATATATAAATCCCATCATCTTAAAAGACGAACACAAAATTCCTGAAGTGCAAAGAAGAACGTGCAAACACAATTCAAGAAACAACCCAAAGAGCCTTCTAAAGAGATGCAGTCAGAGACAAAGATGTATAATAGGAAGTTAAGAATTTAAGATTCAAATCTTGGAAATGAGAGAGATTTTTGGGGAGGGGATTGAGTTGAGATTATTGTTAGAGAAATTTTAGATGGTGAATGAGATGATGGAGAAGGAGAGATTTTAGGGAGGGAGGAATGGAAGGGTGTGATTTTTTTTCTGTATGATTGAAACCTTCTATATGAAAGGAGAGATTTTAGAGAGTGAGAGATGGAGAAATTTTAGATGGTGAATGAGATGATGGAGAAGGAGAGATTTTAGGGAGGGTGAATGATAATCGAATTTTGAACGAAATCATGAGATACAGAAATCTGATTTCCAAAATTTCACAACCGAACACATAAAGAAATGTTTCTCATGCACATAAATTAAAACTCAGAGATAGATCACCCAGAAAGAGTACCAATCCACATCTACATGTTCAGTAAATATTACCAACTAAAGCCATAAATGAAATAACTCAAATCTATCAAGAATAAAATGCTAAATCACATCACCTTAAACAAAGAACACAGTGAGATACAGAAATCTGATTTCCAAAATTTCATAACCGAACACATAAAGAAATGTTTCTCATGCACATAAATTAAAATTCAGAGATAGATCACCCAGAAAGAGTACCAATCCACATCTACATGTTCAGTAAATATTATCAACTAAAGCCATAGATCACCCAGAAAGAGTACCAATCCACATCTACATGTTCAGTAAATATTATCAACTAAAGCCATAATTATCACCACCATCACTATGCCAACCGTGGATACCACATGTTTGATCTGGGTAATATTGGGCCACTTCCAAGTGGGCCCCACAGGTAATTGCAAATTTCATCACCCAACAGAGAAATCTTCCAAACCGACTTTTCTTTCTTATCTATTTAGTGTAATTTGAACGAAATCATGAGATACAGAAATCTGATTTCCAAAATTTCACAACCGAACACATAAAGAAATGTTTCTCATGCACATAAATTAAAATTCAGAGATAGATCACCCAGAAAGAGTACCAATCCACATCTACATGTTCAGTAAATATTATCAACTAAAGCCATAAATGAAATAACTCAAATCTATCAAGAATAAAATGCTAAATCACATCACCTTAAACAAAGAACACAGAACTCCACATGTATCAATAAGAATATGACAATAAATTGCTGTCCACTAAAGCCATGAACTGAAAAGCCCAATCCACCCTGGATAACATTTAACATATATAAATCCCATCATCTTAAAAGACGAACACAAAATTCCTGAAGTGCAAAGAAGAACGTGCAAACACAATTCAAGAAACAACCCAAAGAGCCTTCTAAAGAGATGCAGTCAGAGACAAAGATGTATAATAGAAAGTTAAGAATTTAAGATTCAAATCTTGGAAATGAGAGAGATTTTTGGGGAGGGGATTGAGTTGAGATTATTGTTAGAGAAATCTTAGATGGTGAATGAGATGATGGAGAAGGAGAGATTTTAGGGAGGGAGGAATGGAAGGGTGTGATTTTTTTTCTGTATGATTGAAACCTTCTATATGAAAGGAGAGATTTTAGAGAGTGAGAGATGGAGAAATTTTAGATGGTGAATGAGATGATGGAGAAGGAGAGATTTTAGGGAGGGTGAATGATAATCGAATTTTGCCACGTGTCCATCTCCAAGACATGCCAGGTGTCATCCTCCAGGGATTCTTACATCCCTTTAGTAATATAGATAAGGTGAGAGATATCTCTCAAAGGAGCATCTCCATATATATATATATATAACCCTAACCTTGAAGCATAACAGGGAGGCTTGATTATTGTATGGATCGTGGTGCGTGCTTGTTTGTCAATCGCAGATTAGTCGTTCCAACTAAGCCACTTCTAGACCTTGTCCTGACCTGTGTCACACAAGTATATGATTCAGAACAATGGACTCTTATCTACGACCTCTCTAATGCGAGGTCTACGTCAAGAGGGTCCTTCATCTCTTTATCTCCACATCATTTGTGGAGAAGCACTCACTAGAGCCTACAAGATGTTAGGCCAACTATTCAAAATCTATTTCCCATCTATAATAGATACATTCATTTGTTGCAATTTGCTAATGACATCTTATTTTTTTACTTAAACTCTCTAACAAATCTATTATTTTAATTAAAAAATTTCTGCACCTGTTTTTATAAAGAAACAAACCAAAAGATAAATCTTAATAAATCACAACTGTCATTCAGTAATTCAGCCACTTTAGTTGATTCTATCGAAACTCCAATTTTTGGGAGCTCACCTTTTTGTTGAGAGAATTAATTACTCCATTTGGAGACGAATTGTCAAAAAAGGTTCAAAATAAAATGTTTCATTGGAAAGTGTCAGTATATTTGTGTTAGCTAATTCATGGGTTGGACAAAACTCTGGGTCCATTGAGTGGTATTTTTTATTTTTATTTTAGAATGGACTGTGGTTTTCTTGCCGGAAGAGCTGAAGCGAAGAAAAAAAAGAATCCGGGCGAACCTATGAGGACCGATCATTCGGAGCCTCTGTGTAATCGATCAGATAGCGGGAAAGTCTCCTTATCTTAAATGAAATTGTTTTCTTTTGAGACTATGTTTCCCACCGTGAGTCTTATTTGTGTTCTTACTCTAATGCACGAATTTGAGGCTATATATAGGGTGTTTCTCTCAATCCTAATACACACATCAAGTAATTCTCTCATTAATCCGAGTGGAGAAAACCCTTGAGAGATTCTTTGATTCTCTAAAGCCAATGAGAGGTTATGCTGAAGATCTGCTCTAGAAGGTTTATTGCTTCTTTTCTCTTCTAGAAGATAGTTCATATTGGTTGACAAGGTGCGACGAGATCAAGTAAGAGGAACGGTGCACGGCGGGGAAGTTGTGGCACGAAAAGCTGTGCAATAACAACTATAGTCCTTAGGTCGAGGTACTGGCAGAGGTAAAGGAGCAGTGAGTATATCTTGTAACTGCTCAATAGTTCTTGATTTTTGGATCATGGTTTTTCTCCCTAAATAGGGTTTCCACGCTAAATATTGTGTCTGCCTTTTTGTGGTGTGTGTGATTGGTAGATTTATCTGCTAGTTCTATCTTGTTTGATTGTTTACATCCGTTGTGCATTGGTTTGGTTAATTGGAACTAGCATCCATTCTTACAGATACTGCAACTTTCAGTTGGTATCAGAGCGGGTTGCACTATTCTATTGTGTATATCCTATTTATTGCTAGAATGAATATCTACCGCGAAGGCACTTCAACCAATAAGCCTCCTCTGCTGGATGGTAACAATTACGCTCATTGGAAACCCATGATGGTTGCATTCTTAAAAACCATAGATATTAAAGTTTGGAAGTCTGCTATCAATGGCTGTTCCTTGCCCACTATCACTACTGATGGGGTAACTACTCCCAAATCTGAAGAACAGTGAACTAAGGATGAAGAACCGGCTGTCACTTACAACTGTAGGGCTTTAAATTCTATTTATAATGGAGTTAGTATGTATGAGTTTCGAAGAATTTCTACATGCACTACTGTAAAAGAAGCTTAGGATGTCCTACAGACTGTGCATGAAGGGACTGACATTGTCAAATAGTCAAAACTTAAAAAATTGTATACAGCTTTCGAAATGATAAAGATAGAAGAAGATTAATCTTTCAATGAATTTAATGCTGGCTGAATGCAATTGTCAATGATACTTTTACTTTGGGAGAACCAATTCCTAAAAATAGAATTATTAAAATGATTTTGAGGTCTCTTCCAAAAAGGTTTGATGGAAAGGTTATGGCCATAGAGGAGAAAAAAATCTCATTACGCTGAAAGTTGATGAGTTAGTTGGCAACCCTCAGACTTTTGAAGCAAACCTAAGGTCTAATGGAAAATCAAAACCCAAATGTGTTGCTTTGAAAGCTTCTAAAGAATCATTCAAGAAAATTGCTAATGATCTTTATTATAATTCTGAGGAGATTGATCCCCAAGTTGATGTTCAGTTTATGAAGCAATTCCAATTGCTTATAAAGGGGAAGAAAAGTGATTTGAAAATCCCTAAAAATTATAGAAAGAAGAAATTTGCTAAAGGGATTTAATATTATGAGTGTCAAATAATGGACACATTGCTAGTGACTGCGGTAATAAAAAATAAAAAATGAAGGCTTTCAATTTGGCTTGGGATGATGATACTTCTGAGGAGGATAATAAAAAATGTAAGTCTGGGAAGCTTGAATCTAGCACATATAAATTCATGGCATTTATGGAAACTTTAGTTTCTGCTACTCCACTAGTTTCTTCTAATGATGGGACTGATCAAAATGTTAGCGAGTCAGAGAGAGAACGTGATTGGAAAGCTGAATATCAGTTAATATTTGTGAAGACCATGAAGATGCTAAAGATGAATTAAAAAGTGGCTATAAGCTTGAAAGAATCTAAAGAGCAAAATACTTCTCTGAAAGTTGGTTATTTGAAGCTCTTACAAAAGTGAGTCACTTAGAGGATGGAAATAACAGTTTCACTGATAAATTGACCACAGAAGCACAGAAGTGTGATTTACTTAATTCTAATATGAAGATCTTGAAAGCAAAAAATGTTGATCTGAATGGAAGACTCGAGATGGTTTTATCTGAGTTAGACATTGCCACAGGCTTCATTGAATATGATGAATACTTTATCGAGAAAGCGATATGACATCATATGTAGTCAAAAGGCAAAGATAGACAAGCATGGAATTGGCTACGCTGACTGTGCATCCACCTCTACTGCCAAAGGCATAAACTGTCTTATTAAAAATCCAGTTGTTACTAATCTTGTCGTTCATGTTGCAAACACAACTGCCAAGAAGAATAATGTGTCACATTGTTCTGAACGTATACCTACTTGCCATCATTATGGGATCAAACCCCATTGCAATAAGCTACGAAGTTCACCAAAACAAAAGCAATGGAAAATGTAGAAGGAAGAGTCAACAATAAAAAACAAAGTTGTATGGGTCAAGAAAGAAGACATTCCATCTGTATTGGTACATACTTTGCTAGAATGTTTAAATTTGCAAGTGTGAGTGCCTAAGCCTCATCACCCCTGATCTACAAGATCAAGTCCCCACCCTAGTGTTGATACGGAGATCATATTGATGGGGAGGGCCAAAATTTGGGGGGAGGGGGGGTACTGATCCAGAATTGATAAGGGTTGCATGAAGTTACAGTCAATTATGGACAAAAAAGGGGAGAAGTATGGAGCTAGGGGGAGCATTCATTTTTTAAAACAGTGAAAGATCTGCATCACCGGCTAATATAAGTTCTTGTTATTCATAGTGCTTGATCTTTTCGGACCGGTGCGAGGTCCCGTGGTTTTTCCCCTATTTAGGGTTTTCTAAGTATAAACCGCATGTCCATCTTTGTGGTTGATTGATTGGTAACTTAGAGTATTGTTTTCTTATCTCCATATACAAATCTGTGTTGTGACTATATTTATCCCTAGAGTTGGATCTAGATTGACCCTCTTGGTTTTTCAATTGGTATCCCTATTCATTTTTTAAGACAATACAAGATCTACAAGTTCTGATTTTATTTTTTTTGTGCTTAGAATTCAATGTATTTTGGGTTTTTATTTTGGGTAGATCATATGTATTGTCCTAGGGATTTATCCATGAATTGCCAAAGGAGGAGATTGTTTGTATATTTGCATTGGCTAATTCATAGGTTGGACAAAACTCTGGGTCCATTGAGTTGTATTTTCTATTTTATGTTAGAATGGAATGTGGTTGTCTTGCCAAAAGAGCTAAAGCGAAGAAAAAGAAGAATCCGGGCGAACCTACGAGGACCGATCGATCGAAGCCTCTGTACGATCAATCGGAGGGCTGACATGCGCTAGTTATTTTGAGGTCCGATCGATCGGAGCTTTTGTGTGATTGATCAGATAATGGGAAAGTCTCCTGATCTGAAACAGAATTGTTTCCTTTTGAGACTATATTTCCCACTTTGAGTCCTATTTGTGTTCTTACCCTAAGGCATGAATTTGAGGCTATATAAAGGGTGTTTCTCTCAACCCTAATACACACATCAAGTAATTCTCTCATTAATTTGAGTGGAGAAAACCCTTGAGAGATTCTTTGATTTTCTAGAGCAATTGAGAGATTGTGCCGAAGATCTGCTTTAGAAGGTTTTTTTCTTCTACTCTCTTTAGAAAATAGTTCATCTTGGTTAACAAGGTGCGACGAGATCAAGTAAGGGGAATGGTGCACTACGGGGAAGTCGTGGCAGTGGGATGCAAGAACAACTACGGTCCTTAGGTCGAGGTATTGACTGAGGTAAAGGAGCTTTGAGTATATCTTGTAACTATTCAATAGTTCTTAATTTCTAGATCATGGTTTTTCTCCCTGGATAGGGTTTCCACACTAAATATTGTGTCTGCCTTCTTGTGGTGTGTGATTGATAGATTTATTTGTTAGTTTTATCTTGTTTGCTTGTTTGCATCCTTTGTGCATTGGTTTGGTGAATTGGAGCTAGCATCCATTCTTGGAAACGCTGCAACTTAAAAGATCTCCAAGCGTCAATTTTCTCATTCAAAGGTCCGATCATATAAAGAAGCCTAGAAATTTTGCAAATGCACATAAAAGCAAGTGAGAAGAAGATAATTATAAGTGTATTAAGCTGCAAATGAGTATTTAGCCATCTCTACAGGGTGAAAAGCCATAAACCAACTAATAAAAAGAACAAAAAGAAAAAAAAAGAGGATTTCAACAATCTGTAAAACATCATCTTCAAAATATTACTTGAAAGCAACAAGAGGGAAAAAAAATTGTGCCCTAACTCAGTGGAGAATTCCATCAAACACTTAGCAGGCATGATGAAGTGCATAAAATTAAAGGAAAACAACAATAAAATATCAATAACTAAACATCAAAATGGTAACAACAAATTATAAATAAGAAACCAAAGATGCAATCTTTGTGGAAAATAGAGGATGTTGCACTAGGATCTGAGACAAAACAAAACTCATTGAAGCTTAAACCTCTCAAATTCCAACTAGGAACAGATGATACCAGTAGAAAAAGTAGGAACGAACGATCATCGAATTTAATGGAATTGCAGATAAGAAGAAGAAGAGGAGATTACTTGCAAGATTGAAGGCCAATCTGTCGAACCAAGCTCAAGGAGATTGTAGTGTTTCAGATCCGTTCAGCTTTCACCAAGAGGGGGAGCAAGAGAAAGAGGAAGAGGAGAAGCTCTCACTATTCTATTTTAAGGTGGTGATGAGAAGAAGAAGAACCAAAAAGGAATCAAGAGGAGAGGAAACATCAAGAGATTTCTTTTGGAAGCAGGAGGATACATGAGGAGAAACTGCCGTTTTTAATTTTGGGTTGGGATGATGATGTCGTCCGCAGCTTTGGGGGTTGAGTTGTAAAAATCCCTTGTACGAACACTAAAATTGTCATTTTGGTTTATTTCACCCTAAGTCAGTATAATACAAGTTTAAGGACATTTATTTGGTAAAAATCCCTAAATGAAATATGTTAAGATTTAATAATTCTTTTGAAATATTGTTAAGATAAAATAAGTTTTTTTTTTATTATCTTTGAATATTAAAATTCTTTCTATGTATAAAAGTAAATATAAAATAAAGTAGATTTACATAACACGATAACACGACGACCCCTTGAATTTAAAGGCATTGACCATTACGACCATCTCATTTACGGATATATTATACCATCGATGATTGAAAATATAAGAAAAAGAAAACAAACAAGATGGATCTACATCTATTAAAAAGAACCAAAAGAAAGGGATAAAAAAGTTAGCATGTTTGATCCATCAGTGGGGGTGTGAGGACCCATCCCTAGAGATACCTAATGGGACCCAATTTTACCAAGTCAACCATATGTTATCCTATTTAGTAGGTGGTTAGCATGAGTAGTTAGTAATTTCTATTAATTTAGCCTAGTTTATAAGGTTGGGACCCTTGTGAGATTAATAGTGGTCCCCTAGATTTAATTAGCCAATTAGAGACCTTAGTTGTAATCCTAATTCTAAATGAGCTTCCCTTAGAGAGTTATGCATTTAACCTTTAAAATGACCCAATTACCCATGGCCTAACCCATTAACCCGTTAATTACATGAGGGCACTCTAGTCTTTCCTACCCCACCTTTTCCCTCCTTTTTAGAAATTCTAATACCTTAAATGACCTTAGCCTCCTTGATTCTCTACCAAGTAAACATGGGCACTTTTGTCATAATAATTAGCCTACCTTTATTGCCCTTAGGCTCCTTTATTCACAACCACTCATTTGAGGATACTTTAGTCATTATATGGGAATACCTATACTACCCTAGTCCTTATCCTTTATTTCTATTAGCCACCAAGGACCCTTTAGTCACTCTATTTTAACATTACCCAAATACCCTCATCCTTATCCTAAACTTACACTGGCAAGGGAGGGCAGCTTGGACATTCTCCATCCCACCAATTCCTATAAAAAAAAACCTACTACAACCATCACAAACATTTCCTACACTCATTTCCTCTCATTTCACTACAATTCTCTCCTAGATCTCTCTCCCCTCTCTAAGCTAAGGTAATCTCTTTCCCCCTTTTCAATTTCCTTGTAAAATAGTAATTTCTTTTAGATTTCCCTTTTCTTATGCATTTATCCCTTTAGGAATAGGTGTAGAGATTGTAGATTCAGCTGTAGGAGTGATCTTAGAGCTTTTGGAGAGAAGCCCAAGCTAATTGAGGAGTTTCCTTCCTAATTAGGCAAGTAGACATGCTTAGATTTCCTATTTTGGTTAATTAACATGCTTAGATTGCTAATTACTGTCTTGAATGGATATATAGATTGATTTATGTGTCTGGATGATTGTATGGATGCTGTGTGGAGTAGATCTTCCTCTTTCTAAGACTTTTTATGTATTTTGGCCATTGATGGATGGGAATCCCCCATTTGGAAGATCAATGGCCCATTGGTGATGTGATCATGATGTGGGAGGTGTGTTTGACGTATGGGAATGATTAGTGAAGATCCGGGATCCATTTGATGGGGTTTTGATGAGAAATGGAAGAGGGCAGAATATTAAAAATATGGATTTCGTGTGTGCCCGGTCGACCCGGTCACCTAGGAGGTCGACCGAGCACACAGTGGATTGACCCTCAGCTGGGAGCTGAAATCACCCACATGGTATAGAACCCAATGTAGTCGGTCGACCAACCAAGAGGCTTGGTCGACCGAACACACTGAGAAATCCCTCACCTGCCAGATGTTTGTTATAATGTCCGCAGTGTACTCGGTCGACCGGGGGACCCTCCAGGTAGACCGGGGACACTGCAACTGTGATTTATGCTTCCCAGTTATCTGTTCCTTTCCACAGAGTACTAGGTCGACCCGTGGACCCATGATGTCGACCCGGTACACTGTAAACAGTGATTTTCTGGATTGAGTTTCCTTTCATGATCTGATCATGAGTGAGCCCCATTGACCTTCCATTTAGACTGTTTGGGATACACTAGACACGAGTCAAGGGTCGGGCTTAACCTTGCCCCGTGTAGCCATCTAAGTAGGGTCTTGCGTTGTAAAACGGAACCTGATTCAAGGGTTATGGATGTCTTATGATGCTAAATACCTACAGGAGCACCAATGATACTTAATAAGAATCTGGGACTCCGTGATCACTGTCTTAGGTGAAGTGGGACCCTAGGCCTGAATAGAGGGGTAGCGGTTATCGATGGATTTGTGATATGTGAGTACCTATGTTAATGAAACGGACACTAAGGTTGGCTGGTAGATCCGAACCTTGGATGTAGGCCTTGAGAGGTACTATAAATCAGGGCATTGCACTTAGGCTCTGATCCATGATCACGGTCCGTATTGGATGAGATGTTAGGACAAGGTACTTGAAGTCCTGACCGGTAATATTGGGAACTTAACGATAGATACTGATAGACGGACTGTATATTGAGATAATACTAATTAAGTTATAGAGAAGCGGAGTTTACAAAGGTATGCATTATTAACTGTTGGGAACCACAAGGATGGATTAGCTATATCCGAACTCCGTGCCTCGTACCCTTGACTATTGTCATCTCATATTAAGGATAATAAGGCTATCTAGTTCGGAGTACCCCCACCTAGTGATCTGTAGATTTGTGGTTGTATGATTGGTCTGCCGAGGGTTGTGATGCCGGCATGGACATTGATATTGATTAGTCTGCCGAGAGTTATGATGCCGGCATGGACATTGATATTGTGATGTGATTGACATAGTAGGTACCAGGTGTGGGTGGGGTACTGAGACCGCCGGCGCTCGGATCGGGTGTATGGATGGACGGTAATATTGATCTAGCACGTAAGTCCAATGACTGGGACTTGGCAGTGGCTATGGATATTGTTAGTTGAGATAGCACATAAGACCAATGGCTGTGACTTGGCTGTGGTTATAGACATTGATGGATTCTTGTACGCTCCTATTCGACGTGACGGCAACTGTGGGTGGCTATGACCCCCATGGTTGGTGTCCATCGACAGTTGTTGGGACGACGATGATGGGCTGGCCCTGACCCCCCACATCCTTTGTACTTCAACTGTGGACGTACCTTTGTGTGCTTCTATGTATGTATATTGGATGTATGCATATTATATATTATGGATGTCATTGTTTACTGTCTCTAACTACCGCCGTTGATATGGTTGGATCTGGATGCGATGGTTACGACTATGGTAAGGTTACTTCCTCTGTTTACTTCCAGTACTGATAACTCTGATGTGCTTATGTGGTTTATCTGATGTCTTGATGATGATGGCTTCTCTTATCTACTTGTTATGTTGTATCAAACATCTGTTATATCAATATCTCGATTATCGTTCATGCACTACACTTTACATTGTATTCTGTTGCACTCTGATATTCTATATTATTATCGAGATACTAATCATGCAGGTACAACTGGGATTACATATGGTCTTCTTCCCTATCTAATGATATTATGTATTTCCATCTAAACATGCCTATTTGCCTGGCTCATTGAGCCTGACCCAATCCTCGGTGTTTCAAGTATCTTCTCTTCCGCTTTCTTTGATTGGTGGTTTGCTTGGCGGCTGATCCGTTGCCCTAGGGTTCAGAGAACGATGTAGTTGGTGCATCGTGAGGCATCTATCATATAGATCTCTATTCTTTCCTTTTCTTGTAGCTGGCCGTGTTGGCCTAGGATTGAGTAGTTAGTTTAATTACAGAAAGTACCTTGTAATCCCTTCAAGTGAAATAAAATTTTAGGACTTATCCATTTACCTGCTCATATGAGATTCATACTTGATTATATTTTGGATTTTCCTCATCTCTTGGGTACTTTCTCGTAGCGCCCCGAGATTCGAGGCGCCCGGATTTTGGGGTGTTATATTTTGGTATCAAAGCTTTTATAGTTCTCGGACAACTAAAATACTTAGCAACTCTTAGGATTCAATGTGAGGATTGGGTAGACTTAGACTGGTAATGCGATGGTTATTTGTTGTTTGTCTGTGTCATTTGTGTTTTGCTTGTTCTAAAATGTTTAAATTGCAGATCATTGCACAGCAGCATTGTTCGGATAGGGCTATTCAGGGCACCATAGAGGACAAATTTGAGCAATTTGTGTAGTCTCAGACCAGGATCAACACTCAAATGTTGGAGATCCTTAGTCGTATGACCCAGCAGCCACAGACTTCGCAGTTTCCATCGGTTGTTGCACCGAGTAAGCCAGATCAGTACGAGCTATTCGAGAGGTTCCGTAAAAGGAAACCTTCAGAGTTTAGTGGATGTGGAGACCCGATGGATGCAGTTGCATGGATTATTGAGATGGACCGGATCTTCAGGATGCTTCCGTGTACGGGCAGACAGCGAGTACAGCTAGTGACCTACATGCTCTAGGATGCAGCAGAGTTATGGTGGATGACAGCGAGAGCTTCTTATACAGACATGGACGATGCAGTAGTTTGGGAGACGTTCAAGGAGCAGTTTCTTCGGAAATTCATTCCAGCACCCGTCAGATCTCAGAAGCTTCGGGAGTTTGAGCAGCTACTTCAGGAAGACATGACAGTTATGGAGTATGAGGCACAGTTCATCCGTTTATCGCGATTCGCCGAGAAACTTATCACTGCAGAATCAGAGAAGATCAGACGCTTCGTAGACGGCCTTCGAGTGGACATCCAGTTGCACATGACTCCTATAAAGCTCCCCACGTATGAGGCTTATGTGGAAAGGGCGATATAGGTGGAGAACGCTCTTCACAGGGTAGCCTTAGCCTAGCAGAGAGCTTTCGAACAGACGAGGATGATGCAAGCATATCCAGAAGAGGATGAAGATGAGGCAGTCCAAGGTGATGAGCAGCTGTGGATTGATTGGGAGTTTCAGCAGAGACAGCAGCACTATCGCAGAGGTCGTGAGACCAGTGAGCATCGGAGGCGGACAGGAGCATGCTATCTATGTGTGTGGGAACTTTAGACACAAGGCTCACAACTGTCCAAGGAAGAGGAACCGTACTTCAGGACACCGCCAGCAGACTCATTGTAACGTCCTAATTCCGGATACCGAGAAAATCGTCAAAGTACCGAAAATGGCGCGCTACTTCCCAAAAAATATGAGAACTTCCAAGATCGTAGGTCTGCAGTGAGGTCCAATTTAAAACTTTTTGAACAATATTATAACAGCAGTTAATATTATGGAAGCATAAAGAAATAAGCGGAAGCAATACAGAAATAGCGGAAGCACAAGCACAAGGTATCATCAAAATCATATCATGTATAACGGGCTTATCCAGCCTAAAATGACAAGTGATAAAAAAAATAAAGTTTAATTTCATATTTGCCTAACTACCCAGCTCACCACAAAAATCTCTCAAAATCCCAAACAAACAGACACTCAAGCCCCTGCCACTGGTGTCGGCTCTCCACCCTCCGGCTCAACCTCTTGGTCGGCCGGTCCCCATCCGTAGTCACCTACTACGGGCACCTCTACGAGTGCGTATGCATCGCCCTCGAACTCGGGGTCAAGACCTAAGTACCAAGAGTGGATCAGGTCTAAAGATCTGGCAAGTCACAGTATGCTAATAATATAGAATGTATGCATCAAATGAGTAGAGACAGTAATAAAGTTAGGAGAATAGCAATGGTACAGATCCTAGGCAGTTGAGCAAGATAAACAAATAGAATCAAGATAAACATAATATAATAAACCTACACAAAATGGCACACTCACACAAGCTGGATACCGCGGGATATTATGCCGCGGCCCTCCCATACTGAATACAGTCGCGGCGGGGAAAATCTCACAGTGCTGGGGATTATCTAGCCCCGTAAATAACATGATCCATCAACACACACTGAGACCGGATTCAGTATCGCACCGTCTGTCTCCAACAATGCTCATCATGATAGCCACACAACATTCTCAATAGCTCCTACCAGTGATGATCAGTCCAACTGGCTGAGCTTAGATCAACTGAGTGAATGTCTATGCCGACTCAGGAAACAATAAAGGTCTGTGTCTGTCTATGCTTTGTCTTGCATGAACAAGGTCCTAACAAAGTCCCTAAGAGGTCCAAGCATCCATGGATCATAATCCAGGTCCAAGTCCAGTCAATGGATCCATACCAAGGCCCACCAAATACATGGCCTGGTCTATAACAGTCCATATGAAATACAAGTCCATGTTCAATAACATATGATCCATTTACATCCATAACGGGTCACAAGCCCATACAATCTAACATCTCCAGTCTAGGGTAATCTACATCCAAACTTAGGCCATAAAAGGGCCCGCCTAGCCACAGACACGGGTCAATGTTCACCTAATCATATTACCGGGTCACTTCTAAGTAGTTCTAGGTTCGGGTCCTTCATTTTCCATTTAATTAACAGGTATAAGCAATAATAAGGACAATAGAGTGATAGTAATAATATGAGGGAGATGAATCTCCAAGTACAAGGATCAATGGGAGATATCGACAGTCTAACCTAAGTAAATGATCCACTTTAGATTCAGGTCTATCTCAGGTAATTCGATCTTCAAGTGAAACCACAGATGCTAAGGAATACTGTGTTTGGTGCTCAGAAGTTATGTGCATCACTTGGTAACGTATAAAGGTCGAATCATCTTAGATTACATAACCTAGACCTTAATTAGTGGACCCCACGAGTCAAGGTTGAGCCACACCATTAACTCGTGGTTGGCACAGTGATGGAAGTCTATTTGGATGGTCGATGGGTCCTACATATGATTGCAATAATAGAAATTAGAATCTGGAAAGTGTCACTGTACACAGTGTGCTCAGCCGACCTCCTGGCCTGGGCGGTCAGCTCGGCACACTAGGATCAGAGAAGTAAACACCCTGCAGGCAAAGCCTGATTGTCCAGAACTTCTTGTGAGTTCGGCTAACCCCCTGGCCTGGGTAGTTGGCCGCGCACACTAAGAATTCTGGCTGAAGGGAATGTTCCAGGTTCTAGTCTCCCTTGTTGGAATCCGGCCTTTTCGGAATCCATCTCGGAGTTCGGCTAAGCACTTGAGCTCAATTGAACACTCAGCTCGGTCACCCAGCTTAGCTCGGTAAAGTGCCTAGCTCAGTTCGGTCACCCAGCTGAGTTCGGTAAAGCATTGAGCTCGGTCAGGCATTGAGGTCGGTCAAGCTCTTAGCTCGGTTAAGCGCTGAGCTCGGCTAAGCACGGAGCCCGGTCTGGCACGGAACCCGGTCTGGCACTGAGCTCGGTAAAACTCTGAGCTCGGCCATAACACTGAGCTCGGCCATGACACTGAGCTCAGCCATGACACTGAGCTCGGCCTAAACACTAAGCTAGGCCTAAACACTGAGCTCGGCTAAAACGCGGATCTCAACCTGAGCATTGTGTTCGGCAGAACACTGAGTTCGGCTAGTGTTGAATCCAGCCATCGCTGAGCTCTGCCAATGCTGAGCTCGGCCATCGCTGAGTTCAGTCAGTGCTGAGCTCGGCAATCGCTGGGCTCTGCCAGTGCTGAGCTCGGCCATCGTTGAGTTCAGTCAGTGCTGAGCTCGGCAATCGATGGGCTCTGCGAGTGCTGAGCTCGGCTATCGCTGAGCTCTGGGTTTGAGGAGAATTTCATGATCTATATATGGACCAGGTCTGAAATCAGGGATCTACCTGGGCCCCTCCATCAGATGTGGGGTCCTGATTTTCTAAAGGTGGTCCCACCTCGGTCCCGGTCTCGACGCAGCAAGACGGGTTTTCACAATTCCACCTCCGGAAATTTGGTACAACGACCCCAATCCCGCTGGACTTCTCCTCAGACCATCACAGAAACATAATCAAAGAAGAAAAATCACTTCTATATCAACCATCCATCAACCGGACCATTGATCATCCAAATGAGGTGACATCATCCATCAATGGCCAAAGAAAAACCAACAGACAGGCTCAATAAGGATCTAACATGTACATACAGCAATTGGAATTGTAATTGCAAATCAAAGAAGGAAAACATGCAATATAGACTATCAGCATAGGGCACTTGCCTGATCAATTGAAGGTAGAAGGAAAAAAGAGAAAACAACAGAGAACCAATTAGTAACCAGGGGTTTCAGCAGTAGGGCTCCTCCGTTGCAGATCAGTCTGGGGTTGGCCTTCTATTGGAAATTCTGGGGAAAGAAAGAGATAGGGAGAGAGATAGGAACTGGAGGGAAGATGAGGGCTCGTTGGAGAGAAGTGGGGAAGAAGAAGAGAGAAAATAGATAGGAATTGAGAGAGAGGAGATGAACAGTTATTGCCTGGGCAGGGAGGGTTTAGTTTAAATAGGTTGGGTTTTTTGGTTAGGGACAAAAATGCCCTTGGGGTTAGAATACGATTAGGGTTAGGGTAGAGGGTACTTAGGTCTTTAGGTGGGCTTCTAGAAGATTCTTTGGTGCAAACCCCCTATAGTAAACACAAATTTCTAGCTAGGGCCTCTAACAAACTAACTAACTCTAAAATTAATAAAAGACACCCTATTGGCTCTACTAATTACACAACTAGACTAAACCTAGGAAAATACATAACCACCCTTATCTAAACCCCATAATTAGTATAATTAAAATACTTAGGCTAATATATAGTATTCAAATTCAAATTGAGGGTCCACCAGGGGTGGGGCCTCACATTCCTCCCTCGTTAAAGACATTTGGTCCCCAAATGTAAAAACAAAGTAAGAACATACCTGCAGTAGAAGATGTGGATAATCTCTCGCCACCTGGTCTCGTAGCTCCCAAGTAGCCTCAGCTGGGGTGTGATGCTCCCACTAAACCTTCACAAACTGAATGGTTCGATCTCGAAGCACCTTCTCCTTGGTGTCGATGACGACGACTGGCTTGGCGATGTAGGATGCGTCGAGCTGGATGTCGAGCGGCTGGTGATGCAGAATGTGGGTAGGGTCCTCCACATACTTCCTCAACATCGAGACGTGGAAAACGTCGTGCACACCTGATAACTCTGCTGGCAACTGAAGTCTGTAGGCGACATCTCCGATCCTAGCCTTGATCTCAAAGGGTCCGACGTACCTCCGTGCTAACTTGCCCTTCTCGCCGAATCTGAGGGTGCCTCGAGCTGGGTAAACCTTCAAGAATACATGGTCTCCCTTCTGAGACTCAAGTGGTCTGTGCCGGTTGTCTGCATAGCTCTTCTGTCGACTGCGGCTATTCTTCAGGTTCTCCACTATCTGGTGGATCTTCTCACTGGTGTCGCCGACGATAGATGGTCCATGGAAACTCCTGACACTAACTTCCTCCCAACAGACTGGGGTCTTGCACTTCGTGTCGTACAACGGTTCGAACGGTGCCATCTTGATGCCCGAGTAGTAACTGTTGTCGTAGGCAAACTCACAGAGTGGCAATGAATCCTCTCAGTTCTCCTTGTATTCTAGGACGCAAGCTCGCAACATGTCCTCCAAGGTCTGGTTGGTGCGCTCGGTCTGTCCGTCTGTCTGAGGATGGTAGGCTGTGCTGAAGCTCAACTTGGTACCCAAAGCCTGCTGTAGACTCTCCCAGAAGTGAGAAGTGAACCGCGGGTCTCTGTCTGAAACAATCGAAGCTGGAACTCCGTGTAAAGAGACGATCCTATCCACATACAGCTTAGCAAGGACGTCGAGTCCTGCTCTCATCGACACTGGCAAGAAGTGAGCTGACTTGGTCAATCTATCCACGATCACCCAAATGCCATCACTGCGTCTCCGGGTAGCTGGAAGTCCTGCAATAAAATCCATGG
This sequence comes from Litsea cubeba, assembly GCA_012931725.1. Classification (NCBI taxonomy): domain Eukaryota; kingdom Viridiplantae; phylum Streptophyta; class Magnoliopsida; order Laurales; family Lauraceae; genus Litsea; species Litsea cubeba. The sequence continues at coordinate 81,885,072 of CM022951.1, read as the reverse complement.
TAATATGCTCCCACTTCCACTGAGGTATCTCGAGCTGATGAAGTAGCCCTAGTGGCTTCTGGTGCTCTACTTTGATCTGCTGACATGTCAGACATCTGGCCACATAGCCTGCAATCTCTTTCTTCATGTTGTTCCACCAGTAGTAGTTCCTCAGGTTCCTGTACATCTTGGTGCTGCCCGGGTGAATCGAATATCAGCTTTGGTGTGCATCTGCTAAGATCTGGTCCTTCAGCTCCTGGACGTCTGGTACACATAATCTGTCCTGATAGTAGAGCACTCCTCCAATCAGCCTGAACTTGGGCCTCTGGTTAATCTGCTCGATCACTCTGACAAGCTTGGGATCACTGCGTTGACTGTCCTTGACCTCTCCAAGCAACTTTGGTTCCCATGCGGACATGGTGGCAAGCATAACTCTATCGCTGAGCGGCTGAAACTGGACATCCAAGTCACTAAAGACATCGGTCCACACACCTTCTGCTGCTAGAAAACTGACTAGGGCGGTCTTCCTGCTCAAAGCATCTGCTACGACGTTCGCCTTACCCGGGTGGTATTTGATAGGGAAGTCGTAATCCTTGATGTACTCCATCCAACGCCTCTGACAGTTGTTGAGATCGTGCTGAGTGAACAAGTACTGCAAGCTGCGATGATCTGAATGGACCTCAAACTTCTCTCCGTAGAGGTAGTGCCGCCATATCTTCAGTGCAAACACGACTGCTGCAAGCTCTAGATCATGAATAGCATACTTCTTTTCGTGTTCCTTCAGCTGGCGTGATCCATAGGCAATGACTTTGCCCTCCTGCATCAAAACACAACCAAGACCGGTCCCTGAAGCATCGGTGAAGACGACAAAACCGCCTGTACCAGAAGGTAAAGATAAGATCGGTGCTGTTTTCAGTCTCTCCTTCAGCTCTTGGAAACTGTTCTCACAAGCATCTGTCAACACGAACGGTACATCCTTCCTTGTCAGCTTGGTCAAAGGGGCTGAAATCGAAGAGAAGCTCTTGATGAATCTGCGGTAGTAGCCTGCCAAGCCAAGGAAACTCCAAACTTCTGTGACATTCTTTGGTCTCTCCCAGTTTACCACTGCCTCGATCTTCGCTGGATCCACTGCTAGGCCGTCTCTGGAGATGATATGTCCGAGGAAGACTATCTGCTCTAACCAGAACTCGCACTTGCTGAGCTTCGGATATAGCTGGTTGTCACGCAACAACTGTTGAGATGTCCTCAAATGCTGCTCGTGCTCCTCTCTAGACTTGGAGTAGACCAACATGTCGTCGATGAACACAACTGTGAAACTGTCGAGGTACGGAGCGAAGATCTTGTTCATCAGATCCATGAACACTGCTGGCGCATTCGTCAACCCGAACGGCATCACAAGGAACTCATAGTGCCCATAACGAGTACGAAACGTCGTCTTCTGCACATCCTGCTCTCTGACTCGCAACTGATGATATCCCGATCTCAGGTCCACATTCGAAAAGTACTGCGCTCCCTGAAGCTGGTCGAAAAGCTCGTCGATCCGGGGAAGAGGATACTTGTTCTTCACTGTTGCCTGGTTCAGCTACCTGTAGTCGATGCACATCCGCATCGATCCATCCTTCTTCTTCACGAAAAGCATAGGTGCTCCCCAAGGTGACATGCTCGGTCTGATGAAGCCCTTGTCTATCAACTCTTGCAACTGGGTCTTCAACTCTCGCAGCTCTGCTGGAGCCATGTGGTAAGGAGCTCTGGAAATCGGTGCGGTGCCTGGCACAAGTTCGATGGTGAAGTCGATCTCTCTGACTGGAGGCAATCCTGGGATCTCGTCGGGAAACACGTCTAGAAACTCGCAAACAACCGGAATCTCCTCGACTCCCTTGGACTTCTTGTCCTCTGAGATGAATGCGATGTAGCCCTCGCAACCTGATCTCACTAGCCTCTCTGCCTTCAGTGCTGAAATCAACCTGGTATATGTGGCTTCTTCTCGCCTACAAACTCGATTGTGTCATCTGAACCGTCGATGCCGAGTCTGACTATCTTCTCGAAGTAATCCATCACCGCTCGGTATCTGGCCAACCAATCCATCCCTAAGATAACGTCGAAGTCATGCATGGGTAACACGATCAAATCTGCAAACATAATGTACTCCCCGATCTGCACTCGGCATTTGGGGTGGTAAGTCTGACACACTACCCTCTTGCCCATGGTGTAGACATAACTAACGTGCAAGGCAACTCCTCTCCTACCCCACAAAGAACTAAAGCAAAAGCAGAAGACACATAGGAATGTGTCGCACCAGGATCAAACAATACTCTAGCAATCTGATCACAAATAGAAAGAGTACCTTCGATGACGTTCCCTGCAGCTTTGGCCTCCTCATGTGTGAGTGCAAATGCCTGACCTGCAGCCTGAGGTCTCTGCTGCTGTCGCTGCTGTCCATGGGGCCTCTGGTGTCGTCCCCTCTGGTAGTGTTATCCCCTGGGCTGCTGGGGTCCACGTGCCTACTATTGGGCATGGTACTACTGTTGAGGTGGCTGAGGTGCTGGTGCAATCCGCGGAGCAGGTGGAGCTGGAGCTGGAGCTCTAGGAGGTGCTGGAAGCTGGAGCATCGGGTGCTGTCCTCCTCATAGTGGGCAAACTCTGGAGATGTGCCCTGGCTCCCCACAGTCATAGCACACTCTGGGCCCACGCTGATGCTGCTGCTGATGCTGACACTGATGATACTACCCAGCTGGCCTCTGTCTCTAGAATGGTTGCTGCTGTAGGGGCACAGGCTGCGGTCCTTAATCCACAATAGACGCTCCTCTGCCTAGTAAACCCTCCTCAAAGCCTCCTCATAAGTGTGAATCTCGATGCAAGACATGTTAAGCTGGATGTCGTGCAAGGTCCGTGACCTTACTGGGTCAGTTGGGCCCAAAACCCGGCCCGTTGACCCATTTAATTTATTATTATTTTATTTAATTATATTTTAGATATTTAAGTGGGTTTAGAGCATGAGCGAGTTTCTTTTAGCACTAGAATAGTATCTGCGAAGTTTCGTTTGATTCCGAGTTCGTTTGATCATAGTAGGGGGGTAGTTTGCAATTTAGGAAAAATTGAGTGTTTTTCAGAAATATTCCAAATGCCGTGATTTTGGGTTCGTTGGAAAGGTCTCGTTGTTCTGATGACTTTTGTCTCTTGACTCATCGCGATCTGGTGATCAGAAACCTTTCAAGTGGTCCATTATTTCACCGGACCCACTTAAAGGGCGATTCGGTCTTTTTCTCTTTCTCTTCTTCTTAAACGAAAGCCTAACCCTAATTCCATTCTTTCTCTGCAATGAACGAAAGAATAGTCTCCCATCTTTTCTTCCTCTTCATTTCTCAAGCCCGGAACCCTAGCCCAGATAATCCCATTCGAAGATCCAATCTGCTAGATTTCTTCCTCACGATCTTCTCTTTCCATTAGTTCTAGTTTGGTAAGCATGCTCTCACCTTCTTCTTTCTGTCATCTTTTCTTTTGGTTAGATTTAGGTTTTGATATAGATCTTTTCCTTTCTTTTCTTCTCCTTGGTGTATTAGGTTGTGTTTGATTGGGTTAGATTGAGGATCTTGCAGTAGATAAGCTTCTCCTCAGATTTCACCCCATTATTTCATCTTCTGACATTCAGGCAAGTAGATTTGCAATTCATATATATGCATGAATGCTTGTTTTCATTTGATTGGTTATGTTTCCTGTAGATTTCCGTTAATTCCAAGCATGTTTCATTTTGATTTTTTGGGAAAATATATGTTAGGTTAGATTTTGGAAAATGGATAAACTGATAGGTTGCTAGAATTATTTATGGAATGGAATGGATGGAATGAATTATTGGGAGAGCAGGAGGCTCTATTGTTTATGCAGGATGTAGTCTCTGGAAAGGTTGGAGATGGAGAAAAATGGAAATAGGGAAGAAGAAGTTCAGAAATGGCCTGAACCTGTACGAGTTCCGTACCGTCGGTTCACTCGTCGGTTCAGTGTCGGTCAACCGACAGCATGGTGTCGGTCAGCAATCACCATCTCGGTCAGAAAACCCGAGAGTATGTTTTACACCAATTTTGTACAGTCGATCAGCTCTCGGTTCGAACATCGGTCAGCCGACTAATTCGGTCAACCAAGGCTCTTGTCGGTTCCAAAACCAACGAGCATAAATTGGTTTATGTTCTGTCGGTTAGCTCTCGGTTCAGGTCGGTCAGCCGAGACCATCACGTCGGTCAACCGACACCATCTTGAGGGTCAGCCGAAATTGGCCATTTCACTTATATTTTCCAGACTAAAACTGAAACCTAGGATTGGGACTTAGATCCTGGAAACCTCTAATTTACTATCACATGACCATAAATGGGATTGAAATCGAATCACGTGGCTTGGTGTGAATTCGAAGGGTTGTCTAGGTATTCATGTATTATACGTAGTATAACCGAATGCGCATGGAGTTGGATTTAATGATGCTCAACATGATTGTACACCAAGGAATTATCCTACAAGCATCGTTGATCCAATTCCCATATGTACTCTGTTAGAATACGGGGAATACAGGGATGACACCACTTGCTTAGGATTGGATTGTAATTCCTCCTTGACTTTGACTTGTATCCATTGTTACCATTCTCCTTGTACACTCTTGACATAAAACACGTAATCAATTATGAAACATAAATTCTTATAGAATATAGGACTTGGACTTGACTTAGAGTGTACCATAGGAACCCGTGTCTTGTATTGATGAACTTGACTGGCTAGTATGAAAGGGATTATCACGTGTTTCACTTGTCTTGTATCGTCTTGAATGAGATAATCCCTAGGATCCCGTCTTGTACATGGAACTAGCCAGACTCACTTGTCTTATTATTCTTGTGTCAGAACCACTCTGTATTGTTTGCATATCATGGCCATCTGCAGTTTGGGATTTAATGACGAATCGGTTACTCCGGTTGTTGGGGTGGGCAGTCGGCGTAGGACGGCGTCCATGGCGTTGAATAGCTGGGAGCGGGCTAGGACCGTGCTGCTATTCCCAGGACAAGGAGCTAGGATCCCACTGGAGCCGGACTATGGTATCAGTAGTCCAAGGGGATTGTTACTGGTACCCCGGGAGGTGGCTTTGGACATCCTCAGAGTCTCCCTCTTGCTTGTTCTTGTTTTGCATTTGCATGGATAATGGTTATTGTTAGATGGTTGCTAGGATTCTTGTTATTGTTTCTATATATTAATTTCGCTTTATGCCTAGCCTCGCATTCTTGTATTCATATGATCTTACCTGTCATTATTCTACACTTGATGCATGTCGTGTTTATTATATTTTGTATATCTATTGCTCAACATGTTGTTGACTTTGTTCCTTGGTGTGCAGACACATCAGGTGAATACTTCTACTACGAGGAGCAGGCCGGTGAGGAGATCCCAGAGGATCTCTAACCTGCAGAGGAGGCACGAGAGTGGCGTGCTGATGACGTAGAGTAGCGTCATCACTTCCGGGCACGAGAGAGATACATGGGGATTCATTTAGATTATGTTTTTATTCATTTATTTCTCTCGTTGGACCTTTCTTTTATTATTGATTTTTGTACTTTTATTGGCCATGTATCTTGGGATGGCCAATGTAATAAATAACTTGAATTCTTAGTTTTGTCTATTCCTTCTTGCAACTTAAATTTAATGAGAGATTATTATTAATTGCTTGAGATTCCATATGTCTAGAGTTGTTTGGACTCTATTTGTATTGTACCACATGAGGTTTGAGGTTTGAAATATTAAATCCTCACCGCGGACTACGATCCGTGGGCCCAAAGGATAAAATTTTTAATTAGTCCTAAAATTCACTCTCCGGATCCGGTTATTTCTTTAATCGGGTTCGGGGGACGTGACATGTCGTCTCTCAGTCCCTCGACGAACCGCCGAATCCTCTCTGACTTGGGAGTGACCAGAGCCTCTGCAAAGCGAGAGAGCTGGGTGAAGTGAACCTCATACTGGTAGATAGTCATGCTGCCCTGCACCAGTGCCTGAAACTCCCGCAGCTTGCGGTCTCTGACGTGAGCTGGTATGAACTTCCGGAGAAGTCCGCTCTGAAGGCAGTCCAAGCAATCTCGTCTCTTATCACCTCGAAATGACACTGAACTGTCCTCCACCAGTCCTCCGCGACTCCCTGGAACATGTAAGCAGCTAACTGGACCCCCTGCTGGCCGGTGCACTCAAAGACTCTGAAGATCTTCTCCATCTGTACGATCCAGTCATCGGCCACCAGCGGATCATCTGCGCCAGTGAACTCAGGTGGTCCCTGTTGACACCAAAAATGTCACTTTGCCCCTTCAAGATCCAAAGAGTTACATGAAGTCGCAACCTGCCATAAATAGGCAATGCTACTTAGAAAAAATCAAATCTTGTCAGAACCAAACAAAAACTGCAAGATCCTTCAAGATAGCCAAAAGAGGAGTACATGAGAAGTTTCGGGCCATTTCAAAATCATTTGGCCTAACTTCGCTTCTCCGGCAGCTTAAAAGGAGCTCCCGGCGGCGAAAGCATCGGAGACACCAAATCTTCGATCAGAGCTGATGGATGGTCTCAAAATACATCCAAAAGGCTCCACGTCAAATTCCGAGTCAAACCGACAACGTTTGACCCTACATCAACCCTCGAACAGCTAAATCAAGCCTCTCGGCGGCGAGAACTACCGAGGCCATCGCTCATCAGATAGAGCACATGGACGGCTTCAAAATGCTTACAAATGGCTACACGTCAAACTTCAGGTCATTTCGACAATATTTGACCATAGTTTGACGCTCGGAAACCAAATCAGGCCTCTCGGCAGTGAAGCTCCCCGGGACCATGGTTTCCAAGACAGAGCTAATAGATCATCTTAAAATGACTCCAATAGGTTCCCTGTCAAATTTCAAGTCAATCGGACATCGGTTGACCGCACATCAAGCCGCGACATCTTCATCGCGACAAAAGCAAGTCTACTGGTGATAGGACCCAAAACGGCTTCAAAACTCAAACAAAAGCCTATGGTTGGTCTTATTTATTGCTCAGGAGGCTTCACACCAAATTTTAGGTCATTCCGACATCGTTTGACCCAGATTCAGCTTCTGACGGAAAATCGGCAGCTCTGCGCGACAAAGTCTTCGGCTTTCTTGGAAAATTAGAAACTTTGCAAACCAAAATGCAAGGATTCTCATCAGGTTTTCTACAGGGAAATCAGGCCAATAAATGATCAAAAATGTCAAGGAAAAATACAGAAGAAAAAAGAATCGAAAAACAGCAAAAACGGACACAAAACGAGACAAAAAGGGGAAAAAACCCCCCCGCCTGCGACCCTGGGGCCCGGAATCTCCGGGAAGGCCCCGGAAACCCCGGTTTTCACCGTTTTTTCGCGATTCGAAGCGTCCATCCTCTGGTATTTTCCAAAATTCATACTTTTGAGACACCAAATCCTCTGACATCCGTCAAAAACATGGATTAATCATCAAGAGTATCGAAAACAACATTGATCGCCACCCGGTCAACCAAAAAAAGTGTGCTTTCTACCCGACAGATCGAGAAATCGACAGGACAGATGGTACCGACCCGCTGTTGGCAACTAACACCTGAAGTTACATGGTCATCCGATGTCGATCTACATGAAGATCCATCAATGATCACCGCCAGAAGAATCCCAAAAGACGCAGCACGGCCCGTGACTCTTCAACTGCTCGGCGACCACTTAATACGATTAATTGACTAGCTTTATTACAGTCATTAATCCATTTCTTTGGACGGGCCAATCAGAAGCAAGCATCCGGGAGTTATAAGTCAAGAGATTCATGGCATTTAACCCATGAAACTCCTCCCATCATGGCGATTAAAGGCGATTAAATGCCCTTAACCTCCTCCGGCCAATCAGAAGCCAAGAAAAAGGAGTTACAAAATAAAGAATTCAATCTTGTAACTCCTCCCTTTATGTAGCTTTATGACAATTAAGGCTCATAAACCCTCCTAAATGACTACCTAAAAACCTATAAATAGGAGAGCTCTCCAAGAAGAAAAGGAAAATCACAAACACACAGACAACAGACTGCAGAAAATCCGGAAACTCAGACAGAAAAAGGTGTCAGAAAGCTAAGAGAGAAAACTCTGCGGAAATCCTACACCGGCCACCGCTACAAGGTGACAAAAGTCTCTTAGGGGGTACCCCCCCCCAAGGTCCTTGTCTTCTCCTTCTGCCTCCAATGGCTCAGACATGGTTTTTCAGCCCGTCTACTCGGCTTTTTATTGGACATAGGACCTCCTTTTGGTCTTTGTCCTCTAAAAACCTGAGGTTATAGCCAAGCCAAGCGAATCAATAGCATCCTCTGTTCTCATCTGCATGGATGATGGCGAAGTCCACATATGGCTTGCGACCGTTAATCTGAACGGGTCCCCCATAATCTCCTGAAAAGTTAGATCCTCCTTTTCTTGCTTTTCATTGTAGTTTGTATTTTTTTAAAAAGAGACAAAAAAATCACAACTCTTGTCTTTCATTATTGATAAGAATTGTAAAGCGGCTATAAACGCCAAAATCGGCTATAAACGCCAAAAATCAGCTATAAACGCCAAAATCGGCTATAAATGCCAAAAAAATCGCCTTTTATGGCAAATCAAGAAAATGTCTCTTTTCTTAAATATATGTGCAATGGAAAACTTGAAAGAAGTTGATTTCCTTCTTACTTGCGAAGGTTGATCTCCGGATCACCACATGCAAATCCAAGTAAAATAAAAAATCTGGCACACCCACACAAAGAAATGTTGATGCACGCCCCTTGCCCCCCGGTTACGAAAGGGTCGGACCCAACGGACTCCCACGTCCGCCGACCTCGGTAGGACCAGGGGCCAGGAGCGCGGTCCATCAGTCCCCTCTTGAGGAACCTCTTAAAGATGATGTTCGGGTCTGCCTCCCGAACAAATGCCGCTGCTATACCTGGCTAAGCCACCCTCTCTATGACATCCAGAACTTGCGCCTGAAACTGCGCAAAGTCCTCGGCCTACTGCTGCTGCGCCGAAGCCTGGGCCTCCTGAGAAACAAGGAAGGCCTGTAGGAATCTCTGGAAACGCTGCTCGAAGTCGGGCTGACCACCGACTGCTGATATCATATGTGGTGGAGAACCTTCTCCAGACATCTGTCAAGAGAAAGAAATTGGTTTAGTTCAAGTCCAACACTTAGGACTACACTGATTCTACCCGACCCATCGACCTTACACGTACCCCCACACTGAAATCCTCACTACATCCTAAAGTTTCTAGTGTATTTTATTTCCTATAGACTTGCCCACTCTGATACCATAAAATGTAACGCCCCAATTCCGGATACCGAGAAAATCGTCAAAGTACCGAAATTGGCGTGCTACTTTTCAGAAAATCCTAGAACTTCCAAGATCGTAGGTTCGTAGTGAGGTCCAATTTAAAACTTTTTGAACAATATTATAACAACAGTTAATTTTACGGAAGCATAAAGAAATAAGCGGAAGCAATACAGAGATAGCGGAAGCACAAGGTATGATCAAAATCATATCATGTATAACGGGCTTATCCAGCCTAAAATGACAAGTGATAAAAAAAATAAAGTTTAATTACATATTTGCCTAACTACCCAGCTCACCACAAAAATCTCTCAAAATCCCAAACAAACAGACACTCAAGCCCCTGCCACTGGTGCCGGCTCTCCACCCTCCGGCTCAACCTCTTGGTCAGTCGGTCCCCATCTGTAGTCACCTACTACGGGCACCTCTACGAGTGCATATGCATCGCCCTCGAACTCGAGGTCAAGACCTAAGCACCAAGAGTGGATCAGATCTAAAGATCTGGCAAGTCATAGTATGCTAATAATATAGAATGTATGCATCAAATGAGTAGAGACAGTAATAAAGTTAGGAGAATAGCAATGGTACAGATCCTAGGCAGTTGAGCAAGATAAACAAATAGAATCAAGATAAACATAATATAATAAACCTACATAAAATGGCACACTCACACAAGTTGGATACCGCGGGATATTATGTCGCGGCCCTCCCATACTGAACACAGTCGCGGCGGGGAAAATCTCACAGTGTTGGGGATTATCTAGCCCCGTAAATAACATCATCCATCAACACACACTGAGACCGGACTCGGTATCGCACCGTCTGTCTCCAACAATGCTCATCATGATAGCCACACAACACTCTCAATAGCTCCTACCAGTGATGATCAGTCCAACTGGCTGAGCTTAGATCAACTGAGTGAATGTCTATGCCGACTCAGGAAACAATAAAGGTCTGTGTCTGTCTATGCTTTGTCTTGCATGAACAAGGTCCTAACAAAGTCCCTAAGAGGTCCAAGCATCCATGGATCATAATCCAGGTCCAAGTCCAGTCAATGGATCCATACCAAGGCCCACCAAATACATGGCCTGGTCTATAACAGTCCATATGAAATACAAGTCCATGTTCAATAACATATGATCCATTTACATCCATAACGGGTCACAAGCCCATACAATCTAACATCTCCAGTCTAGGGTAATCTACATCCAAACTTAGGCCATAAAAGGGCCCGCCTAGCCACAGACACGGGTCAATGTTCACCTAATCATATTACCGGGTCACTTCTAAGTAGTTCTAGGTTCGGGTCCTTCATTTTCCATTTAATTAACAGGTATAAGCAATAATAAGGACAATAGAGTGATAGTAATAATATGAGGGAGATGAATCTCCAAGTACAAGGATCAATGGGAGATATCGACAGTCTAACCTAAGTAAATGATCCACTTTAGATTCAGGTCTATCTCAGGTAATTCGATCTTCAAGTGAAACCACAGATGCTAAGGAATACTGTGTTTGGTGCTCAGAAGTTATGTGCATCACTTGGTAACGTATAAAGGTCGAATCATCTTAGATTACATAACCTGGACCTTAATTAGTGGACCCCACGAGTCAAGGTTGAGCCACACTATCGACTCATGGTTGGCACAGTGATGGAAGTCTATTTGGATGGTCGATGGGTCCTACATATGATTGCAACAATAGAAATTAGAATCTGGGAAGTGTCACTGTAGACAGTGTGCTCAGCCGACCTCCTGGCCTGGGCGGTCAGCTCAGCACATTGGGATCAGAGAAGTAAACACCCTGCAGGCAAAGCCTGATTGTCCAGAACTTCCTGTGAGTTCGGCTAACCCCCTGGCCTGGGTAGTTGGCCGTGCACACTAAGAATTCTGGCTGAAGGGAATGTCCCAGGTTCTAGTCTCCCTTGTTGGAATCCGGCCTTTTCGGAATCCATCTCAGAGTTCGGCTAAGCACTTGAGCTCAATTGAACACTCAACTCGGTCACCCAGCTTAGCTCGGCAAAGTGACTAGCTCAATTCGGTCACCCAGCTGAGTTCGGTAAAGCATTGAGCTCGGCCAGGCATTGAGGTTAGTCAAGCTCTTAGCTCAGTTAAGCGCAGAGCTCGGCTAAGCACGGAGCCCGGTCTGGCACGAAACCTGGTCTGGCACTAAGCTCGGTAAAACATTGAGTTCGGCCATAACACTGAGCTCGGCCATGACACTGAGCTCGGCCTAAACACTGAACTCGGCCTAAACACTGAGCTCGGCTAAAATGCGGATCTCAACCTGAGCATTGTGTTCGGCAGAACACTGAGTTCGGCTAGTGTTGAATCCAGCCATCGCTGAGCTCTGCCAATGCTGAGCTCGGCCATCGCTGAGTTCAATCAGTGCTGAGCTCGGTAATCGCTGGGCTCTGCCAGTGCTGAGCTCGGCCATCGCTGAGATCAGTCAGTGCTGAGCTCGACAATCGCTGGGCTCTGCCAGTGCTGAGCTCGGCTATCGCTGAGTTCTGGGTTGGAGGAGAATTTCATGATCCTATATATGGACCAGGTCTGAAATCAGGGATCTACCTGGGCCCCTCCATCAGATGTGGGGTCCTGATTTTCCAAAGGTGGTCCCACCTCGTTCCCGGTCTCGACGTAGCAAGATGGGTTTTCACAATTCCACCTCCGGAAATTTGGTACAGCGACCCCAATCCCCCTGGACTTCTCCTCAGACCATCACAGAAACATAATCAAAGAAGAAAAATCACTTCTATATCAATCATCCATCAACCGGACCATTGATCATCCAAATGAGGTGACCTCATCCATCAATGGCCAAAGAAAAACCAACGGACAGGCTCAATAAGGATCTAACATGTACATACAGCAATTGGAATTGTAATTGCAAATCAAAAAAGGAAAACATGCAATCTAGACTATCATCATAGGGCACTTGCCTGATCAATTGAAGGTAGAAGGAAAAGAGAGAAAACAACAGAGAACCAATTAGTAACTAGGAGTTTCAACAGTAGGGCTCCTCCGTTGCAGATCAGTCTGGGGTTGGCCTTATATTGGAAATTCTGGGGAGAGAAAGAGAGAAGGAGAGAGATAGGAACTGGAGGGAAGATGAGGGCTCGTTGGAGAGAAGTGGGGAAGAAGAAGAGAGAAAAGAGATAGGAATTGAGAGAGAGGAGATGAACAGTGATTGCCTGGGCAGGGAGGGTTTAGTTTAAATAGGTTGGGTTTTTGGGTTAGGGACAAAAATGCCCTTGGGGTTAGAATACGATTAGGGTTAGGGTAGAGGGTACTTAGGTCTTTAGGTGGGCTTCTAGAAGATTCTTTGGTGCAAACCCCCTATAGTAAACACAAATTTCTAGCTAGGGCCTCTAACAAACTAACTAACTCTAAAATTAATAAAAGACACCCTATTGACTCTACTAATTACACAACTAGACTAAACCTAGGAAAATACATACCTACCCTTATCTAAACCCCATAATTAGTATAATTAAAATACTTAGGCTAATATATAGTATTCAAATTCAAATTGAGGGTCCACCAGGGGTGGGGCCTCACACTCACACGCTTCCATCACCTGAGATTCCCACCAGTACAGTACTCGAGGTGCAGCCTATTCAGCAGTGGCCCTTATACCCGCAGACACAGGATCAGTTTCAGCCAGCTTGGGATTATCCAGACAGTTCTGCAGCGCTTCTGATTGGTGAGAGACATTAGCCTGATTTCCCTACCGAGCAGTGACTCTGAGGTCAGCTTTTCTGGAGGTTTTCTTTATCTCTTATGGTTGGTGTGCTTAGATCCCTTGTTGTTGTCATGCTTAGGATCCTTGTAATGTGTGTGCTCTTATATTGTGTGAATGATTGATTATTGCTTCTTAGATAGCCCAATGTCCCATTTAGGAGTGAAGGGTATGTAATACCCCGAGTTGTCCTTTTGAGAGTCGGAATTGTGAGACATCCCGAGATAGTTCTTTAGGAGTGAGGGGTGTGTGACACCGCGAGTTACTCTTTTAGCAGCTCAAGGTGAATGATACCTGAGCTAACCTTTTTAGTTAGTAGTGTGAAGCTGAGAGACCCCGAGTTATCCTTCCTTTAAACGTGAGAGGTGTGCGGCACCTCTAGTCAATCCTTTTAGAGTCAAAGGAGTGGGACACGAGAAAGCGTACGAATACACGAGATTTGCATTTCCCATACACCCCTGGACCACCAAATTTCCTCATTAAAAAAAATGTGCCCAGGTTAAAAGCTCTCCATCCAAAACGTGTCCAGCAATCACTCTTATCCTTTTTTTATTTCTATTCATGTCAAAGTCTAGGCTACCGGGTCATCAGGTCACCCCCTTCATTCCTTTATTTATTTCCACTACAGGTACAGGTCACAAGTCTTCTTCCATTCAACACAAAACTTGTTTCTGAGATGAAACTCGACGCCCAAAGAAAACTAAGCCACTCGGATAGTGGGTCCCACTAATCAAGGGTCAAGATCAGTCCCCACTAGCAAGGTCGCCTAGCCAAGTACGGTCAAAGGATCGAACGAGATTGCTATCAATCACTCAGTGGGCCCCACCAAATAAAAACCCCTATGTTAATGACGCCCAATACTGTATAAGCCCTAAGATGTGGGGCCAGATGGGACTCAATCCCCATGGGTTGACCACCGTCAGGTTCGCCATAATGGGGATAGTGAATTAGGGGCCCCTGCATCATGATGATCCTGTGTGTAGCCCCCGCTTCGATGAGAACTTCACTAGAGACGAGTAGAGGGCCTGAGCTTCCTCAGCATATGCACCTGGGAGCACTTGAATCTCAGCCATCGGAGCTTTAGGCGTCGGAATATACGGACGAGAAAGAGGCTACGCTTTCCACCCAAACGGACGGAGGGAAGCATCTGCTTATTCTTCTTCTTCCTGCTATTGCTACTACGCCTAGCAGTTGCACCGCCCTCTTTCTAATCACTAGGCAGAGGGCTCGTCGTATTATAATTAGCACTACCGCACGTACTTTTGCTTGTAGACCGCCGGAATATAGCGGTCCGGCAGGCGAGGCAATGATGATCATCTTTGAGAATTCTGGAAAGGATGAAGTTTCGTTTATGAAAGGTATTGAAATGGATTACAGTTTCATGTCGTCTTATCAAGTATTCAGATTTAAAAAAGCAGATTGAACGCTCTGTTTAAACCGATTGCGTTGAGAGGATCCAAACAGGAGATTCTTTAAATTGGAGAGGGCCCATGTGTGAGATGGAAATCCACCATCAAATCGTCAAAGCCACACCATGGTCTATTAGCTCTATAATTTTAAATTTTCAAAGGAGATTAATTTTCTTATCCTTGCATAATGTAATTGGGGGCAGTTAGAGACAAATTAAGGATTTGCAATTTTAGATTAGATAACAATGACATAAGATGGAAAAGGATTAGAACTGTATTAAACTAAACCTAGAATTAAGGGAGTAGGTTTAAGGAAATCTGTATGGGTTGAGATTTCAATGGAGGAGATTTAAGGAAATTTGTTGGGCTTTATGTTTTTTTCTTTCGTATTTCCCTAAAAGGAGTGAATTTTGAGGGGTGAGGTGACACCCCTCACAGCCCACCTCTCCCTTTGTTTTAATATATATAACTAGCAACAAAGGCCCGGGCAAAAAATAAAAATATGTTAAGATTTAAGAATTCTTTTGAAATATTGTTAAGATAAAATAAGTTTTTTTATTATCTTTGAATATTAAAAAAATTTCTATGTATGAAAATAAATATAAAATAAAGCAAATTTACATAACACGACGACCCCTTGAATTTAAAGGCGTTGACTATACGACCATCTCATTTACGGATATATTATACCATTGATCATTGAAAATATAAGAAAAAGAAAACAAACCGGATAGATCTACATCTACTAAAAAGAACCAAAAGAAAGGGATAAAAAAATTAATGTGTTTAATCCATCAGTGAGGGCCACCCTTGAAATATTTTTAACATGTGGGACCTACTGATGGCCCTGCATCCAAAGAAGAAAAAAGGGAAGATAAGAAGAAAAGAAATGGAAAACAAATGATTTCATCCTCAATGGGCCGCACACCACATCTGGATTTATGGTGATGGAACAGTTGGCCCCCATAGATGATTGATAGTATAAGAAAAAAAAAATTAAAAGAGAGTGGGGCGAACAAGTGTAAGAGAAGAAAAAAAAATAAAGGGATTTTTACCAAAAAGGTGTCCCTATACACTAATACGGCGGATTTAATAAAAAATACACGAAAATGACCATTTTTGTGTTTGTACGGTGATTTTTGACACATTTACCCCTCTTTGTTTCGAACGATATCGTCATCTACATTACATCTAGGAAGAGAAAGATCAGGTAAATTCACTTTATTTTCTTCGGTGGATTTTGAAGAAGAAGAAGAAGAAGAAGGCGCCAATGGAGGAAGTAGATCACCTTGCACATGAAAGGGACAACGACCAATTCGATGTGGAAGCCATGAAGATCGTTTGGGCCAGTTCTCGGCATGCTTTCAAAGTCTTCGACCGGATGTCTCGCCTCGTTGCAAGCGATCCCGTGAGCTTCTTTTCTCATCTGAATTTGTTTTCTAGGTTCATTGACACGATTTCACATTTGGGTCTTGGTTGTTTTCGTGTCTTTCTCTATTTTTTCAACAGCTTATGATGTTATCTTCTTCCCCTTTTCTTTGATTTACACGTATTTAAGTAGTTCTGCAGCTCTGTTGGGATTAGGTTGGATCTGAAATTTCCATGTGGGGGTAAAGCCGAGTCACGATTTTTCGGGAACTCATGAAGTGGGTATTTGAGAAAATTGGGGTGTTGGGATGGAATAGCAGGGACAAGGATTCTCTATTTTTGTGTTTTTTTTTAGGGTGTTTCTTCTTTCTTTCAGACCGGATTAGCTTTGTGTTTGTTCCATTTTAAAAAATTTTAATGATCATGTCCTTAATCACATGCCAAGGCCATGTCTTTTGTTCAAAGTAACAGAAAAAACAGCACGCAGAGAGAGAGATCATCAGATACGAAGTACACTGAGCAGGTAAAAAAAAAAGCTTCTTCATTTCCTGTTTCTCTTTTCCCCAAGCCTCTTATAAGAATTGAGAATCCTTCCTTTTTAGTCATTTCATTTCTACTTCTGATACAATTGTAAAGGTTCGTTTGAACTCCCAACATTTTTTTTTTCTCTAATTCCAAATAGATCCTTTCTTCTTCTTCAACTTGATGCTGATGTTTTCATGAGCATCCTGTTTGGTGGGGGTCCAAGAATTACATGCAATTGGTCCATGCCAACCAAGTGTTTGATGGAATGCCCCATTGATTTTCAGTTCCCTTTTCTTCTTCTTTTTTTTTTCCTGTTATCATTTGTAAGGAAGAAACTATTAAACATGACCTTGCCTACATGGATCTAACGGAGGACATGGCCCTAAATAGATTTGATTGGCGTCGTCAAATCCATATAGCCGACCCCACCTAGTGGGAAAAGGCTTGGTTTGGTTTGGTTTGCAAGGAAGATGTTTGAGTTAAATTTTCTCAGTGTGATCAGTGATCCTTCTGAAAACTTTATGTTTTTTCTAGACATAAAAATTGATTGAATACTGATTTGCAACTTTATTGCATTTGTAATTTATGTGAATTTTACACGGACATGTGGGGGCAATGCTGCTGCATCCATTTTTAAAAACCCAATGCAATGGCGCCTTCATACATCTGTAGGATATCATTTTTTTGGGGGGTGGGGGGTGTTTACAATTTACATGGGAGGAGGGAATGGAATGCCAGATAAAGGTGTTGTTGGGACTATTTTGTAAGTCTGTAATACTCAATCCATTGGTAAAAAACTTTATCCTCCATTGGACTTTAAAACCATATAGTGTGAATAGTAATCAAATCATATAATGTGTAGGTCATGTCTGTCAATTAAGTTCGAGCTCACCAATGTTGTTCCCCCCTCTCTCTCTCATGGTCATCATCATCATCATCTTCTTTGTCGTCTTCTTCCTCCTAATTTAAGTTAGTTTTTTTGGGTACTATTGTCTCAGAGAAGCCCAGAGTGGAATGGAGCAAAGATCTGCTAACAGCTGTCGAATGACCATCAATGAGAGGAAATTCATTGAGAAAGCATTGCTTTCAGAACTTAGAGTTGATGGCCGCCGTCCCTTTGACTATCGTCAATTAACTATCAAGTTTGGGAGGCACGTATTCTCTCTCTCTCTCTCTCATAATCTATTATGATCTGTCAAGTGGACAATGCCACAGGTGTATGTCTACTAGGTTAACCTTCTTGCATAACCATCTTCTCTAATGACTTGATTGAAGTATATAGTCAAATTTCATCTTCCATCATTGATGTATATAGCACATATGATGTGGTTCTTTTGTCTTTTCTTGACATTATAACAACTCCAAAAAGAAAGAATAATAGTATAATTAGCTGAAATTTTAGTGTGGCGTGTGCAGTGAAGAGGCTTCATCGGAGGTGCAATCATCATTCTAATTTCATAGCTTTGCTTTGATCATTTTTCTTTCTTCATTGCTTAATTTGGATTTGGTGTCAGTCAGATGCTGCCAACTTCTTGAGATATCTGTATGGTAACTTGTAATTACTTTTGTTAAAATCCTCATCTAAATACCTACCTATTTTAGTGGGTCATGTCCTATTTTACCATGCACTCAGTGAAAGAAATTCTTTAAAGATGAACCATTAGTAAATGTTGTTGCTCATAATTCAGTTTCTATATTTCATTTCAATTGCATAGTTGCATAAGATGCACATATATTCTAATATGTTATCTATCTACTTCTAGTTCATCCTCTAAAGCTGTATGTTAAAATGGCATCTTGAGGCGGGTACCTTAGTAAGTTCCGGTCTTATGTTTCTTTGGCAGGTCCCTAAGCTTCTACTGCACAAATTTTTTTCCGACGCCTGATTCTCTATATGGATTGATGAAAAGCTTGAACTTTTAGCGGATCCATATCAAATTCTAGAAAGGTACATTTTGCAAAAGATCTTTTTTTTTCCTTACAAACCTTGTATGAATTTCATTTATGATCAATATTGTAGTGATTTAGTGATTTAAATGAAAGCAAAACTACCATATGGCCCTAAGAATGTGTTGCAGACACATGTTAAAGAAAGCCCACCTTCCATGCAGACCATTGGGTCTCACTTTCTCATTGGAAACCCCAACTACTATCTCTGTTTTTTTTTTTTTTTTTTTTGTGTGTGTGTGTGCGCTGGGGGTTGGGGCGTAGTGTTGTATTGGTATTTGGTATACCTAACTTATCATAGTCTACCCTTAGGCTATTTTTTTTCTCTTATGGGCGCTGCTGGTTGGATTGTATGAACCTTCCTGTAACAACTAGGGCTTGGATTGTCAATTATTCAAGTAGATTTGCACTATAACTTTTCCTTTGACTATTAGGGACTGGATTTGATACCCCTTGTGGACTGAGTTTCGACTAGATTTATTAATTCAATTGACTTTGGCTTGTGGACCCTCCAATTTGCATTAGAATGCATGAAGAAAGTAGGGTTGGTAGGTGATTCTTTTAGAAATGAGGAGCATTCTGTGAAATAGATGTATGAAATGTGGAAGGTCGGGTTGGCTACTTGGTTGGTTACAAGATAAGATTTCATGGGGTTTGCATTTTGGATGTCTTAACCGAGTGGGTATGGTAGCTGGCAAGTTTGAGCAAAAACATGTTCGTAGAGTAGTGACTTTTATTTAGATTTGATTGTTACGATAACTCTATGTTGATTATCTTTGATACATTTTTTTTGTTATTTAAAGTCTCTCACACATCCATTACTTTTTCTTACCACAGCTACTTCTATCTAATCTTGGACCAGTGGTGATCCATAAGTTGCATGCATCAAAGTTTGCAAGCTTTGAGAGGCCATGACAAGATCTTTCTTATGATTGAAGACATTATCATGACATCTATATTACTAAAGGGATGTATTCTTCCTCACATAAAGACACTTGGCGCAACCTCAAACGTTTTGCAGTGCCATTTCCGGAGTTTCCCTTATCCCAAAATCTCTATATCTATTACACACTCAAAAGACCTAAAATCTCTCAATGAAGAATCATCTTCCACTCAAAAGCCTAAAATCTCTCCATGAGATCCCTAAATAAGCCAACACACTAGATGTGCTACATTTATATCAATCAATTCATGGGTCCAGCCCGCATCATTTGATTTTATGGATGGTAGAATAAAGATGGTGGACCCCATTCATCTGGGTCCCACTTAAAAATATTTGGTCGATTTGTTAGTTCTATGATCATTTGATCATTTGATCTTTCTTAATCAATTAATGGGTCCCATCCCGTATAATATGATTTTATGGACGGTTAGAATAGAGATGGTTAGAATAGAGATGATGGACCCCATTCATTTGGGGGGTTTCACTTAAATATGTTAGGTTTGGTCAATTTGTGAGGTCTATGATCATTTGATCCTTTGACCTTTATCAAGCAATTTATGGGTCCCAGCCCGCATCATATGGTTTTATGAACGGTTAGAATATAGATGGTGGACTCCATTCATCTTTGGGGTCCCACTTAAATAAATTAGGTTTGGTCAATTTATGAGGTCTATGATCATTTGAACTTTATCAATCAATTCATGGGTCCCGGCCCGCATCATATAGTTTTATGGACGGTTAGAATAGAGATGGTGGATCCCATTCATCTGGGTCTCACTTAAACATATTTGATCAATTTGTTAGGTCTACGATCATTTGATCCTTTGATCTTTTTTAATCAATTCATGGGTCCCATCCCGCATAATATGGTTTTATGGACGGTTAGAATAAAGATGGTGGACCCCATTCATCTAGGGGGTTCCACTTAAATAGGTTAGGTTTGGTCAATTTGTGAGGTCTATGATCATTTAATACTTTGATCATTATTAAGCAATTCATGGGTCCCAGCCCGTATCAGATTATTTCATGGACGGTTAGAATATAGATGGTGGACCCCATTCACCTTGTTTGGCATCTCTACTCTTTTTCTGACTGACCATTCAAAATAGAGCCAATAAAAAAAGAGCTATAAAAAAAAGAGAATAGAACAAAAAAACGTGTTTGGTAATGAACGGGTCTACTTCAAATAGACCATTTGGTATGCCCTATATTTGCCTCTTTTTAGAGGGGTATCTTCTGTCATTATGTAAAAAATGAACAAATGCACATTTTCCACCTTCATATATTATTTAAAAATTACAACATCAAACACAATTATATAATATCTCCATCATTCCATCATCACGCACCATTACTCCAACCAGGTTGAAACTTACACCGTTATAAAATAAAAATCCATCCAGCCAAAAAATCAATACACAACTAAAAATGTTGACAATCCTCATGAAGCAAAGCATATGATAACTACACTAAAGAAAAAGGCACCCACATGAAAAGTGGAGTGGGGTGAAGTGAGTTGAAGTTAATTAAATTAACTTCACTTCACTCTGGTTGGTTGCTTTGTGTAAAGTAAAATCTAAAATACTTTGTATGTATTTGGATACGTATGAGTAAAGTAAAAATGGAAACACAAAGAAAAACAAGCTCTCTCTTTTTTTCTCTTTGTGAACACTTCCTAAGATCGTTTCAACAGATCCTATATAATATTAAAACAGGGTTCACTTGGGATCAATTGGCATCAAAGGCTACAATCCATTATTCACACAAGAAAACTCATAGGTATAATCAATTGGGCACTACTGACCTGGTAAGAAACCTTGGTAAGATGATTTATATACCAATTTAATGGCAAAAGCAACTAATAGTGTCAATAAGCATAATTTGATCTAACGGTGCTCACACAAGTCTAATTAGGCCAAGGCCATGTTAGAATGATCATGGGTCCCACAGAAGATAATTCAATCATTTTTTTGGGAGAGGTCAATGACTTGGCCAATGAAAGCCCCAAAAGAACAAAAGTTAGATAGTGACCAGTCCCAGCTAGAAGCCTATAGAAAAGTAAAAAAGCCTCAGGGAGATGAGACATAATTTATAATGGCCTATGTGCACTTCCAAAGCCTCGGTAGCCTTTTTCTATGGAAGAGCAGGGTAGTATAATCAGCTTTTATGCCTCTGTGATTTCACACCCATAAGCCATAACATGGTAAATAGCTAAAGCAGGGCCGAGGTATATACAGGTTTCACAGAAACACATGAAAGCAGGTCCGGTTTCTTCAGAGAGCACATGTTCATTCCCTCAAGCAAACCTGAAATATCATCCCATCCAAAAACACTTTTGTACATCCCTACCAAGAGAGTGGATGTGTAGACATTATTACATACACACATATTCACATATAAATGTGATTTAACAGCGTATGTGCTTAGAAATATAAATCCAAGTATGCTCACTTTATGTATGCATGTCTAAGAAACTGAGTTTTTGGCTCCTGTTTTGACCCACACAAAAAAAAAAAAACACAAGAATAATAAAAATAAAATTCAGCTCCTGTAACAGTAGTGAGGGGGAGATGGAGATTGGGGTGGCTGTTAAAATGGTGGCAAAGGATGGGCAGTTGATGTTGAAGTTGTGGTTGAGAATCCTGATGATGCTACAGAAGAGAACAATGGCATTGTAGTAGAGCCATGATGCATTTGCCATGACGAATTAGAGTGTGTCGGTGGAACAACTTCAACCCTCTTCTCTATCATTCTTTCCTGCAATGGTAGTTGGCAATGTTATCTATTTCTAGGACAACACTACAAGCAAGATTTGATCTCTTCCTACTTCCCACCATTTTGTAATTAATTTTATATAAAAACAAAGAGATGAATTTTTTATCTACTCAATGAATGAGGTCCATGATTTGGACAGACCAGTTTTAGATGCACAAAGTTTTCCTTGATGGAAAATCTAACACATGGGTCTATGTTAGACATGTGGCTTGTGCAGTTGTGCATGCCACTAAAACTCATAAAATCACAATCTCACCCCTCGTGTTTGAGATGATTTAAGAGTCTAATCCCATGAGGATGTAGAGAATCTGTCAGTCAGTTAGGATTGGATAAGGAAACATTTAATCACCTATAAATATGGATGAAGACCCTAGATTAAATAATCAACTCGACATTAACATGCTCTGCCTCGAATATTACCATTAGACCATGCATACACTGCTCGTTCACAACTGCGATGAACCCATTCAGACCATTAGTCTATAATAGGAAACGAAAGATTGCCAATGGATAGGAAATTCCTATCGGACCTCTGATTCAAGGTGTGGCTCATTGGATTAAACGTGATAAATGTCTTGATGTGCATAACCAGTAATTCTTCTTGATAAATAAGCTATAAGAGAACTAAACTCCATTTGCTTAATTCCTTTATCAAAGGGGTACTCGAGGGGTGAAAGTGAAGCATCAGCTCAAATTCCTAGGATTTAATTTTAATGAGTGCCAGTGGCCAATCATTTACTATCAAAGGAAAGATTCCTTTGACGGTCCCTTACAGATCAACACTTGGATCTTTCACTCTTACCCCTTTCGATAGATCAACACTTAGATTTTTCACTGCTTAGGAAATCTTGGGAATTTAGTATCAATCAGGTAAGCAGACACTAAAATTTCACAATGCTTGGAGAAAAACATTTTTCAAATAAGAGAAATAGGTAAGGTTTGCTTACCAGCCTGGCGCATGGTGAGAATCTGGTTAATTCGATGAAGGGTCTGCTGCCTCAAGTTATCTCCATATAAGACAACACCACCTTATAATTAATTACATCCTTGTAGAGGTATGTGAATGCATAATTCATTTATATCTGTGTATGATCTAACATACTAAAGAAGATGATGGAAAGGACTTGAAAACCACATAGGTAAACAAGGAATCACAGTAAATGTATGAAAGAGGTAAGAGGGTTTAAGTCCTTAATATCTATGGCTGAGAAAAGGGTGCAGCAAGTGGCATTTTCAAGGACAGCGGTATTAAGAGGTAAAGAAAAGTTGATAGTACAGATTTAATGACAATATATATAATATAGGAACATAAAACATCTTGCATACTGAATTTATTAAGAAACAAAAAGAAAAGAAAAGAAAAAAAAATAGCAGAGCAACTATCACTGACTTCAATATTATACCTCATTTAGTGTACCAAGCATCTGAGTAGAGGGTTCCTGAGATATGGCATAGTGACCGTTGTTCGCTAATATACTTCAAATCAAAGAGAACAAAAAAACAATATCTTTCGCATCTTTACCAAATTATGAACAAGAAATCTGAAACTCACCTCCAATTTAATAACATGGAGTAACCACCAACAGAACCAAGAACATGAAAAAGCAATGAAGCAAAAGTCTAATCCAACAGCTTATGGACATTAAAAGTTTTAACACACTGGGAAAAGAAAAACAAAGATAACGAAAATAAAGACACAAACATAATGAAAATTAGAAAAAGATGAAAGCTTGGCCTGGCCAAATTTCAGCCATAGAAATGGTATTTCCTCTTTGTCAATACTAAAAGAGACAAGTGAGCCAAGCAGAAGTACACCTTAGCCAAGTTTAACAAATTGAACAAATGAAGTGAGCCGACAGAGTTGGTGGATATATAGCTTGCACTCTGCAGGTCTGTTTGGTAAGGATTCCTTTTGTGAGACAGTTTGATAAGAATAGATTAGCGGGCCGCATGGCATGGCTGTCCAATGCCAATGGCTCCTCTCTTTTTTTTCATGAACCTGATGCAGATTATCTAAGATAATTTGGGGACAGATGACCAAAACAAATCTACTAACATAAATGCTCCATATCCAATGCTAACACAAAACAAATCTCATACAACCGTAGGGACTTCTTTTCCTTCAAAGAGTTTCTTATTCCTCTCTCAGCAAACTTTGCACAAAAAGGAAAATAAAAGACCATCTTCTAAAGCAATGTAACTTTGTTTTTATAAAGGTAAATTAAATTTCAATAAAAGAAGCCATACAAGACAAGAAGAATATCCTGAACAACTACAAGAGATCATGCATTTGGAAAACCCAAATTACCCTTTAGTTGTTTTGTTCTTTTCCGTTACCCTAAACAGACTTGCATGTAACTAGATTTATGACTAAAAACTAAGTATAGGGTGACCAAAAGTCCAAAACCATTGTAACTTCTAATGCCCAAAAGGGACGCTACAATGTTTCAATGATCATCCATTTCCCTTGTCTAACAAACAGGTTATAGAATATTTTTAACAAAATCACATGCATACCAATCCCATAACTACATAAACAAGTAACGCAGTATAGCAAATGGGCCTATTCCAAAGCAAGCAGGAAAGGTAAATTGAGCCCTAATTGAAACAAATCCCCAGCAGACAGATTTTTATCAATGAAAACAAGAAACCCACAGTTCTCCAACACATAAAATCCCAAATCTCCAAAACCCAGTTACGCAAATAGTATTCACAAAACATAAAAGAAAACACCATCTCTACAGATTTCAAAATATATAAAAGGAATCAAGTACTTACAATATAAAATGCTCTCTTCAACAAACAAAAGAGCAAACCCTTCTCCTCATCAGTGTCTGCCCATAATCACCAGATTCATGTCACAGAAACCATCTCTCAAATTCATTTCACAGAAAACCCATCTCTCATATTCATGTCAAGGAACTCATCTCTCAGATTCATGCCACAAAAACCCATCTCTCAAATCCATGCCACAGAAACCCACCAAACCCATCCCTCAAAATCATACCATAGAAACCACCAAACCCTACAACCAGGAACCCCCACCTTCAAAGACCCAATCGAAACCCATCCCAGAACCTCCTTGCTCTTGAAAAAAGGGAGAGAGATCAAGAAGAGATTGTTTCTTCCTTTCTCCCCTCTTTTTTCTTCCCCATTCTCGCTCCTCATCTCGTCTAGGATCTCCTTTCCACCATCTTCAAGCAAAACGAGTTTTGTTGAAAGGATTTTCGGTGTCAATAAAACACCGTCTAAGGGGAATTTTATCATAGAAAATACCTTCCGCCTCTATATTCTTAAGAGCCAAAACTCTGTTTTTCAGTTGCCGAGCATTGGAGCATTTGGTTTTAAGAGGATCTGCCTCTAAATGTCTAAAGCGGACAGAGGGCAAAATCATGTACCAAACGCTCTAATTTTCCAAACATCTATAAACTTTAGACATTTAGAGAAATAGAGGCTAGAAATAGTGATGCCAAACAGAGGCTTAAATAGGTTAGGTTTGGTCAATTTGAGAGGTCTATGATCATTTGATCATTTGATCTTTATCAATCAATTCATGGGTCCCGGCCCGCATCATTTGATTTTATGGACGGTTAGAATAAAGATAGTGGACCCCATTCATCTGGGTCTCACTTAAAAATATTTGGTTAATTTGTTAGGTCTACGATCATTTGATCCTTTGATCTTTTTAAATCAATTCATGGGTCCCATCCCTCATAATATGGTTTTATGGACGGTTAGAATAGAGATGGTGGACCCCATTCATTTGGGGGGTTCCACTTAAATAGGTTAGGTTTGGTCAATTTGAGAGGTCTATGATCATTTGATCATTTGATCTTTATCAATCAATTAATGGGTCCCGGCCCGCATCATTTGATTTTATGGACGGTTAGAATAAAGATGATGGACCCCATTCATCTGGGTCCCACTTAAATATATTTGGTCAATTTGTTAGGTCTACGATCATTTGATCATTTGATCTTTCTTAATCAATTCATGGGTCCCATCCCGTATAATATGGTTTTATAGACGGTTAGAATATAGATGGTGGACCCCATTCATCTTGGGGGTCCCACTTAAATAGGTTAGGTTTGGTCAATTTGAGAGGTCTATGATCATTTGATCTTTATCAATCAATTAATGGGTCCCAGCCCGCATCATATGATTTTATGAACGATTAGAATAGAGATGATGGACCCCATTCATCTTGGTCCCACTTAAATATATCAGGTCAATTTGTTAGGCCTATGATCATTTGATATTTCTTAATCAATTCATGCCTCACCTAAAGAATAAAACATTTGGAAAAAAAACATAAAGATCAAATTAGCAACAAAAAAAAAAGGACTCACAAGTTTAGTAATTAATAAATTTATTAAAAATAATTCATATCAGTCTGTGCATTTGGTGGTTTAGTGGTTATCCACGGGGTTTTGCTAGTTGGTTGACAAAGAGGAAGATGGAAGAAGTATGAAGAATATCAAAATCAAGACAACTCCTTTAAAAGAAGAATACAGCACGTGATGGGAGATGGTGGAAACCAGAGCATTGGAGCCAATGTCATGCCTTTTGATTTGTAAGGGTTTGGTTTATAATTCTTGTGGCAGGCGTTCTGTACATATAAGAATTCCTATAGATATGAGCTGCGCAATATTTTGTGTAAAATTGAGTGATGCTGGCTACAGTCATATTTTGAGTGTCTGAATGTAATTTGTATGGATTTTATTCTATCAATATATAATGACATATGTCGAGCTGTTGTATAGTTTATTTATCAAACGTGCAAGATGTGTTGGAATATTTGTAATTTGGTATTCTTGGTAACCTCCGTGAGTCTTTTTCATTGTTTATGTATCTCAATATATAGTTAGGGCCAATCTCGTTGCTGGGAGCAAAAAAAGGAATAAAAAACTCTAAAGATTATAATGATATCGTTATTAAAAACTTTACAGGAAAAGCCGAGTCTGCAACCAGAGCGCCCAAAGGTTCGAACCATCGCTTTGAGGGTTCGAACCTTCTCTTGTTGCCCTTCCGGAGCCATTTTCTAGAGAGCACAAAGGTTCGAACCCTCAAAGAGAGGGTTTGAAACTTTGGAGCCTGCCCTTTCTGGGATGTCAGTCTTATGATTGATTATGAGACTATAAACAGGAGAAGTCAAGTTAGTTTATCAACCAACAATCATCATTATCAAGGAGAAGTTTATCAACTGGCAATCATCATTATCAAGGAGAACTGATACCAATACTAGGGAACTCGTGACCCAAGTGTAGAATCTACGAGCGGCAAACTATACCTATTAGGAAAATGCATTTCTGAGCTAAATCCGTGAGCCTTTCTCATTGTTTATGCACCCCATTATAAAGTCATTGTCATTTTGTTGTTAGAGACGAAAAATGGGCGAAGAACCTATAAATAATTGTAACGATATTGTTATCGGAAAATTTTAAAAACACGATTTTGAGTGAAATCATGAGACTTTCTTATTGTTTATGATCTCAATATAAAGTCACCATTATTTTCTTGTTGGACACAAAAAATGGATGAAAAAACTATAAATGATGGTAACGATATCGTTATAAAAAAACAATGTCGGGCACAAAATTCAGGTTCGTATGAGTAGGAACTCAAGTTCATATAATGTTAGGTCTATGATTTTACCTTACCACGCTGATTTATCCCCTTTTCTTTTGTTTCTTAATCATGTTTTTTATGGTTGGTGCATGAGAGATGATATCGTTACCATTATTTATAGGTTCTCCATCTATTTCGTGTCTCCAACAACCAAATGGAAATAACTTTATAATGAGGTGCATAAACAATGAGAAAGACTTACGGACTTTGATGGCTTGGATGGAGTATACTGCCCACTGCACGTTCGAACTGACATCATGAAGGTTCCTCTCAATGTTTATGCATCTTAGTATAAAGACATTACATATTGGATGTTAGATAGAAAAAATCAACCTAGAAGCCATAAAAAATGGTAATGATATCGTTACTTGAAAATCGAAGACTTACAACCATTTTGCAGGATTATGGTTATTACCAGTGACATGAGGACAGTAGAAATGAGAAAGGTCATGTGGGCCAATTATTTTGGATGTGAATGTATGCATAGCTTCCAGATAATATATAGATAACAGACAAGAAGATGAGCATTCTATTGAGCTATGCTTTCAGATTAGTAAAAATAGGTGGAGCATTATAGTACAGAATTACAAAGACATGATGGGTGCAACAAACATAAAAACATTTTAGTAGTGCAGCATTAACGATGAACCGAATCAATTCATAGATCCCATAAGTAAGGTTAAGAATAGCAATAAACATAAGAAAAACATTTTGGCATTGCAGATGGGATGATCTATAGATGCTTTTTGGGGTGGGAAATCTTTAAGAACTTGAATTCCTACTCATACGAACTTGAATTTTGTGCCCGACATTGTTTTTTGATAATGATATTGTTACCATCTTTTATAGTTTCTTCATCCATTTTTTTGTGTCCAACAAGAAAATAATAATGACTTTATATTGAGATGCATAAACAATAAGAAAGACTCACGATTTCACTCAAAATCTAGTTTTCAAAAAATTTCTGATAGCGATATCGTTACAGTTATTTATTGATTCTTCGCCCATTTTTTGTCTCCAATAACAAAATGACTCAGACTTTATAATGGGGTGCATAAACAATGAGAAAGGCTCACGGATTTGGCTCAGAAATACATTTTCCTAATAGCTGAAGGGAAGGTTCGAACCCTCAAAATGAGGGTTCGAACCTTCGGGCTCACTGGAATTTGGCCCAGGAAGGCAGTGAAGTGAAGGTTCAAACCCTCAAGATGAGGGTTCGAACCTTCATACTCTCTGAATTTTGGCCCAGGACTGTAAGGAAGTGAAGATGAGGGTTCGAACCTTCACTTCACTGCCTTCCTGGGCCAAATTCCAGATGTCCAAAGGTTCAAACCCTCATTTTGAGGGTTCGAACCATCACTTCACTGCCTTCCTGAGCCAAATTTCAGAGAGTCCGAAGGTTCGAACCCTCGTTTTGAGGGTTCGAACCTTCACTTCATTTATTAGGAAAATGTATTTCTGAGCCAAATCCGTGAGCCTTTTTCATTGTTTATGCACCCCATTATAAAGTCTGAGTCATTTTGTTATTGGAGACAAAAAATGGGCGAAGAATCAATAAATAATTGTAACGATATCGCTATCAGAATTTTTTTGAAAACTAGATTTTGAGTGAAATCGTGAGTCTTTCTTATTGTTTATGCATCTCAATATATAGTCACTATTATTTTCTTGTTGGACACAAAACATGGATGAAGAAACTATAAAAGATGGTAACGATATCGTTATCAAAAAACAATGTCGGGCACAAAATTCAAGTTCGTTTGAGTAGGAATTCAAGTTCTTAAATATTTCCCACCCTAAAAACTATCTATAGATCATCCCATCTGCAATGCCAAAATATTTTTTCTTATGTTTGTTGCTATTCTTAACCTTACTTATGGGATCTATGAATTGATTCGGTTCATCGTTAAACTTAAAGAAAAAATTATTATAATAAAAAGGGAGGTGTTACGTGAGAGACACTCTCACCAACTGTATGAGAGAGCTCAATCTCGGCCCTCCATTTTTGTTTCAATTTCAGTGGCTGGATGCAAAAGTCAAAAAGCACCATTTTTTGTTGAAACTCAAATACAAAATGGTAACGTATTTACATGCCTTTCCAATACAATTCTATGGACACATCTGAAACTCCAATGCAGTGTGGACATTCATTCAAATAGGTCCATCATTTAAAACAGGTCACAATTTATTATAAGAATTCATAATCATTTGTATTCCAGAAAAATAAATAAGATCACAAATTCAGGTTTCACATTCAGATTACTCATTTAGATTGACACCTATCAAGAACATTTAGATTTCATTGGGAAAAAACCACCATTCCACTATCCAACATCCAGGAAAAAAAAACTGTCATTCCACCACCCACCATTTCAACATTCAACTGCTTTAATCTAGGAAAACTTTCTTTAGTGCAAGTTTCAATTACAAATGTACCATTCCAACATCCCAACATCATTATAACATCATTACCTTCCAACACTAACATCCCAACATGTCTTTACAAGGCATTCAATCCCATTACATCCAAACACAAACCACCCTTTTTACATGACAACATTCCATGTGCAGCATACAAATCACACATGTATATGGCAACATCCAGTCTCAACCTATCACGCAAAATCCTTTTTCTCCATGGGATACTCTTTCCCATGCACCATCACTCTATGTCTATGATGTAAATATATACAAAATACATGGCATGAGAAGTACACATTAGAAGATGGATTATAATGATTCATTAAAATTATTGATTAACTATTACAAATGTATACCTGAAATGACAGAGTGGGGTTTTTTTTTTTTTTTTTTTTTTAGGGGGGGGGGGGGATTTAGGGATTCACGAGTTTATGCTGACCCAAAAGGTGTAAATCAAGAGAGAGATTGTTTATTAGAAAGAGAGATACTAACCAAAAAAGTGCAAATTGATAGAAACTGTGTATTGGAAATGATAAGTGTTACATATATCAGTGTTACATAAAGACACAGGATGATAGTCAAAATTAAATTTCAAAGAGGTCTGAATGAACATCAACAAAAAAAAAAAAAAAAAGTCACATTCCAATGTGGATTACTGTAATTTTTTAATGGTTCCAGCAGTGGTATAAACCTAATTCTTCAAATGAATAATTGCATATTAACCTATATATAATTGAGGCTAGATCAAAAAAGGCCCACTTCAAACAGAAAGAAAGATGATTAAGGCTTTGGATAGGATGACCAACTCAAATTGCATTAAAGCTTTTGGAAAAAAATCAATAGCACAGTGATGAAGTAACAGATGAACAACTAGACCCTTTAGGAATCATGTTACCACTTGCAATTGGGATTTATGAGTATTTCTGAAAATCCTCCAGCCAGGAATTTTCTGCTTAGTATGCTGCAGAACTTTATCAAGGGATTTCTTGGATGCCAAGGATCTGTTCATTTAATTGTTGAATCCCTAAGATTTCTAAGAAAACCCTTTCTACCAAAGTGAGGAATAAAGATGAATATCCAAAAGGGCCATCAATTAACCTTTCATTTCTCACCTCAGGAGATTAAATCCTAAGAAAGTGATGCTCCCACCTACACCTCTGCCTTGGATCCTTCACTCCTCACCTCTTTTTTTTCTCTTCTTTTCTTTTCCATTATCTTTTTTTCTTATTGATACTGGTTACAGGTCAGAAAGAGGTATGGTATTTCCAACAATACATGGTCATCTACTGTGCCCATCTGACAACCAAAAATCTGGATGGTGTTTACTACTTGTGATCAATGCATTAACTGTTCATTGAACATAATCATTTTTCCAATAAATATTATAGTATAAACCAGATATCTAACATAATACAATTCATGGCATCAAAAATCTACGATACTACGTTACATCAAATCCATCATACTAAGAGAAACAAATGTCATCTTTACATTCACGGAAACTTCTGAACAAGAATAAGGTCTCTCTACCTTGGCAAAAAAGAAAACAACAGAATGGTGACTGCACCTCTAAAAAATCAGGGACAAAGAGCCCATGGCACAATCGAAGGTGCTCACCATTGATATTTTAAGGGTGTGGGTTCAACTCACATTACCAAACATCTGAAAAATCTAACTTCCATCAATTTATATATAGATATGACCATCAAGAAACTAATGGGGTACCAGGGCCGGCTCAACATTTTTTGGGGCCTTAGGCAAATCATAAAAATGAGGCCTTTTAGTTAAAAAAATTAAAAATAAAAATTAAATCATAAATTTGCTTCTTGCCTTTCTAGATGCAAAATTACTAATTAATCTTTTGTATTCAAGTTTAGACAATAAATCATTTTCGATAGATAAAATTGCTAAACCGTTTAATCTATCTTGAGACATAGTTGTTCTTAAATAATTTTTATAATCTTTAGTTTTGAAAAACTTCTTTCTGCAGATGCAACTGTAATAGGTATGGTAAGTAATATTATATATGTAATAAAATAATTTGGAAAACAATTTAGTTCTTTTATTAGATTAAGTATTTCAACTGGAGTATTAATTTCTGT
Source organism: Litsea cubeba (assembly GCA_012931725.1). NCBI lineage: Eukaryota > Viridiplantae > Streptophyta > Magnoliopsida > Laurales > Lauraceae > Litsea > Litsea cubeba. The sequence goes on along the minus strand of CM022951.1, from coordinate 81,852,908 downwards.
TTTTGTAATTTCCTTTAAAATTTTAAATTCCGAAAATAAATCTAAGCCATCAATATCAGAATGCATGTCATGCTTAAGAAAATTTTCAAGATTAAGACATTTTTTTTCTAAAGAACAATTATCAAAGGACCTTAATCTTACAAGACTAAACAAAAAACCAAAAATGTCATCATATTTTGAAAACAATTCAAATCTATATTGCAGTGAAGATATTGCTTGATCTACAATATAATAGAAATAATCAATTTTGAAAGATTCCTCTGCAGATTTCACCTCTTCAGCGTTTTCATCAATTTCATCAAATTATTTTTTTCGATGAATGACATGTTTTTTTTACGGAATGTTGTCTCGATTTCCATTTCAACCGTAACTTGTTTAAATGAATCCAGTGCAGAGTTAAACCATCTTCTTTATAGTTTTTAAAATAAAAAATAAGTCCCTTTAATTTATCCATAGCAAGATCATATGCATGTTTTCAAGTTGTAAGCTCTTACTAAGTGAATTTACAGCAAACAATATGTCATACCAGATATTCATTCCCAATATAAATTCAAAGCTTTCAATCTCATAGGTTGCTAAGCATTTGGCTTCACTCCTTGTCTTAGGATCTTCACTAACTTCTGCTAATCTCAGTAAAGCATCCCAAATTTTTGGGGCTTGAAATTTTAGAGCTTTAACACTTTCAATGTAACTTTCCCAACGTGTTTGGGACAAAGGTTTAGGAGTCAAAGTAACACAGTCTAACAAAACTTTCCATCTTTTTGTTGAAGAAGCAAAAGTATATACGTTGTACTACTCCAAAAAATGATATTGCTTTAGAGCATGAATTAGCCATATCACAAAGAACCAACTTAAGACTATGGCAACCACACAAAGTATAGAATGCTCTAGGATTTAAATCTAAAAGCCCTTTTTGCACACCTTGTTTGTTACCTTTCATGTTAGATCCATTATCATATCCTTGTCCTCTAACATCATCTACTTCAAGATCATATTTCCTTAGTACACTTAAAAGTTCATCAGAAAGTCCTTCCCCGATGTGTTATCTACCATCAAAAACTCTAAAAAGTGCTCATCAAAACAATTGAGAGTCTCATCCTTACCTAGTTCTGTTGATACATTATCAACATGAACATGTTCATCATTTGGATTTCCTATGATCAGTGTCTCGTTAACTTCCAAAATTTTAGTTTCTTGTGTCACATCAATATTATCTTCTAAGTTCTCTTCTTGAGTTGCATCAACATTATTTTCTAAGTCACTCCTAATACTTGGTTCTTCGGCTATTACCTCTTGATTTGAATTGGATTCCCTTTTGTCAACAAGGTATTTGTTAAGAGTCCCCTTTTGAGATTGCACTAAACTTTCTATTCTCCTTTTTTTCTTGAGTTTTTCATATCCAGATGCATATTTTCTACCAGTCATTTCAAAGATTAACAAATTGATACAAATAAGGAATAATAACTAAACAAAATCCAATTGATACAATTATACAAATCAGAAATATTAGAAATTAGAACAATAGAACCTGGTGGCCGGATAGATTAATTGTCTATGTAGTAACTAGAGAAGGTTAGCCGGTTTCTTTCCTTGAAGACAGAAGGCTAAAGCCGGATTGTGTAGCTCCTTTTCTTTAGCTAGTAGAAAATCACCATAAAAAATTTTGTCTAGAGAAGGTAATAGAAATTGTTAAGAGAAGGTTGGGCAGATTGTGTTTGGTGGCAGCTGTAATCCCATTGGCCATTGTTTAGCTAGCATTAACTTCACCATAAAAATCATAGTGCCGTTGGGTACAGTATTTTAGGAAGAACTATGCTATTTTTTAGGAAGGAAGGTGTAGAGAATTGTGCTATTTAATTAGTAATAAAATTTCTGATATTTTGTTTTAAAATTTGATTTTAATTTAGTGATTATCATGCTCCTAATTTGTAGGCCTTTTCCTAAACTATACTTCCAAAAATTTTAGGTCTTCTTTTTAATTTTAATTTAATTTTATTAAAATCATTATTCCTAATTTCTAGGCTATAATTCTAAAATATTCCTAATTTCTAGGTTATAATTCTAAAAATGGGGCCTTATTAATTGGGGGGCCTTAGGCGGTTGCCTTAGACCTACCCCTTTCAGCCGCCCCTGTGGGGTACTTACTTTACTGCATTAGTGATGACATTGAAGGGGTTTGATCCCGCACCTACAAAGACCAAATGGGTCCCTTCAAATCTTTCAACAGCTGGATCTCCTGAAGTACATAAAAGAAATTGCTCATCAATTTATATACAAAGATGGTGTGCATTAAAAATAAATAAATAAATAAGTAAATAAAAGAAGCAATGCTAGACATTCTTTTATCCATTACCAAATCAATGACAAAATCCAAATCTGTGTTTTAAATTATACAACTATCTCAGAATCATTGTCACAAAAGCAATGCAACTGAATTTATATAATAAAAAACAAATTATGTTCATAAGATGGATTCAGTTGCAATGATTTTCCACTGAAATGACAAAACAAATCAGTGACAACATGTTTCATACTACAATATCAGATTGGGATGTCCTACATTGGAAACCAAAGTGAAAACAGGCATTACAAGTTAACAATAAGAATTAGTTGGAACAGAGGATGGCATCTTTTTCCTTCTCCTTACTGCAAATATAATCAAAGAAAAATTCATAATGAGAACAGATTTAGAGGACTCAAAACAAAATAAAAAAAAACATGGTCCTGCATGGAGTTGAACAAAACAATTGATTTTAGTTCCTAACCTTCCCAAGAAAGATCCCAAGAAATCATAATGATAATCTGTCACTTTCTCATAACTACCAAATTAGACGATGCATCATGAGAATGTGCACCCATGTACACCACATAAGACTGCAGAGAGAGAACCTAAGAGAACTCAAAACATCCCAACACACTCAATAAGATCTAAAGAATACCCATCAGGATTTGCTAGGATTTTTGTTATGCAGGATTTGCGAAGATTTTATTTCTATACAATTTGACACCCTTGCAAAATGTATAGCAATTTCAAGGAGCAGGCAATAGAGTACGTGAGACAAGCAGTGCATGAAGATAATGCTAGGAATTTTCCTCTGATTTGCAGTGAGCACACTCCTTGCACTCCCCGGTGAATACTCCTTGCACTCCCCGGTGAATACAGGAAGCACATGGTCCCCCACTTGAAGGTCAGTTACACCTTCACCAATACTCTCCACAATCCTAAAAGAATTTACAAGCAAAAAGCATCTAAATGAGCTCTTTTTCAAGTGTTGATTAACCACTAAAAAGACCACTAAAATCTGAAACCTTTAGCACACATGAAAAGAATAAAAGTCTTTGAAAATTGAAAACAGGGTAAAATCTTGCAAAACTGGTACATTGTCTTGAAAACTACTATTCAAAAACTGGTACATTGTCTTGAAAAGAATAGAAGTCTTTGAAAATTGAAAACATGCCAGATCAAAAGCATATAATTGCAAGAATCTGGGGGCAGCAACAAATCCACTTCAAGTGTAAAGTATGAGTAAAACAAATACAAACCTTGTAGTTGCACTTGACCAATATATAATGTTCACCTCTATGACAAATATACATAGTAGATACAAATAAAAGCTAGGAAAAAAATAATACCCATAGTTTGTAGATGATACATCATACAAAAATACACTTTGCATTAACTTTATGTGAAGAATGATTATAAAGTTCGACTGAATTGAGGGGAATCAGCACTTTTGCAGATAAATAATACTTTTTTTTTTACAACAGTACCCTTATTATCCTAAAAAAAACAAGCAAAAATGTTTTAAAACCAAAAGACTTTCCTAAGAAATAAAATTGTCAAGACTGAGGTCTGTGACAAAGGTTCTATCATTCAACAATAAGCAGACATAAAAAGGTTACATAGGAAATAATGAAAGAACATGTGCATGTAAGTTTGTACATTTGAGCAGGCATCCTCACAAACAGTGCAAATTCACTCAAATCAGGTAAGTAACCTGCCAGAATACTTCTGATTAAGATCTTCACCTCCAATTCGAGTAGACCCAAGCCCACCACCCAGTTTACGAGGACGCCAATTTGGAACAGTTCTACCTCGTTCAACATCCACAAGTACTCTCTTGTTATCCAACTTCCGCCCATCAGCTTGTTTGTATGCGCAGACCATCATAATTTAGAAAGAAATGTTCCTTCAAAACCATAGGTGCAGATACCTTAAAAAAATATTAAACATATACTTTCACAAGACATTTGATGACATACTCTTCATATCCCGTGTATGCATGTACTCAACAAATGCATAGCCACGAGGCTCATTTGTCACCTTATCAGTAACCAAATGTACCTGAGACAAAATAAATCAATACTTAGAAACAGTGATCACTTGTCAAACCAAAAAACAATTGAAAGGAATAAGATGCATAAATTAAAACAAATGTGGTTATATCCTATTGTAAGTGATTTACCATAAACAACAACATATTTATAATTTCAAAACCCTAAATGGCACGGCAGACAGGCACTGGCCTCAATTGCCGTGCTCACCTTTCAAGGAGTACAGCCAGGGGCGGATGAAGGGGGGGGCCCGGGTGGGCTGCAGCCCACCCAAGATTTGGGCCAAAAAAAAAAATCTAGTTTTTTTTTAAAAAAATCCAGTTTCCAAAAAAAAAAAATTGTCACTATTACTTTCACAACTTGTAGTCTTAGCTTGTAAGCATGGGTTTAAATCCTCTTATTTCTTCTCTAATAAAATATCAGAGGAATTACCCTACCATTGTTGCAGCAGACAGTAATTCTCATAGCTTTGATAAAACTTCATTGTGAGCTGAAAATGAAAAGAAAAGAAATAAAAAAAATTAGGAAAAAAAAAAGTAAAACCGGTCGTCTTATGTATAATGTATTGTATATTGATGATTATTTACTATCTTAGGTTATAATGTCGCATCATCAAGCGCCCAAAAAATCAATAACTCTTCTATCATTCTATAAGAGAAAAGATGATAAATCTGAAAGTGGCGAAACTTCGACATCTATTCCTGATATTTCAAAGCTTGATGAGGATGAGCGACGTCCTACCAAAGTTCAAGTTGTTGAAATTGAAGGAGTTGAACCTTCTTCTCGAGTCCAAAGAGTCGTAGTTGCACATTCTTCCAAAGCTCAAGAAGTTGCACCTATGGAAGTTGATGTCACTTTTTCATTTGAATGTGATCCGGGTAAACGCAATGCTATATATGAATACCCGCTTAACAAACATGATGAAGTTCGGGTAGCTTATCTTAGAATGGGACCTTGTCGACCTACTCGTGAGAAAGAAAAAGATTATCCGGTGACCATATTTGGAAAGCAAGGCTGACGGTTCAATACTAATTGGTACAAACTATTCCCTTGGCTAGAATATTCACTCCACAAGGATAGATTATATTATTTTTATTGCTTTCTCTTTGAAACAAATCCTCCGAAGCATCCGGTATTTACCATTGATGGGTTTTAGAATTGGAAGAAGGTTAACAATGGGAAGAAGTGTCCTTTTTTGAAACATGAAGGTGGTCTTTGTTCTCCACATAGGTCGGCGACAATGTATTGTGAGAATCTAATGAAACCTTCTCGACATATAGATAGTGTTTTCAATACACTTTCTAAAGAAGCAATTGCAAATAATCAGTTGCTTCTCCGAAATGTTATTCAATGTATTCGGATGCTTGCATTACAAGGGTTTCCTTTTAGAGGACATGATGAATCGAAGAAATCAAAGAATTGTGGAAACTTCATTGCAATGTTCGAGTTTTCGAAAATGTTGAACAAGAAAGTTGCCGAAATAGTAGGTGATTGTCCAGGAAATGCCAAGTATACCTCACATGGTATTCAGAAAACACTTTTGCATATATTTGCCGAAAATGTGAGAAAGAAAATACGCGAAGATGTTGGTGATGCAAAGTTTTGTATCATTGTGGATGAAGCACAAGATAATTCACATAGAAAAAATGTCCATTATTCTACGATTTGTTGATCGTGGTGGTTTTGTTAAAGAAAAGTTTTTGCTATTGTTGGCGTTGAAGACACTTCTCGCGGATTGCATGGTTATTTACATCGAAAGAGAGTTTGCTAATGAAGTCGACATAGAGTTGGTAATAGATGAATTTGATAAGAAGCCACGCAAGTCAAGATTTCACTAGTGTCATGTTTTAACTTTTGTTTGTCTTTTGTCATACTTGTCAAGATCTATTGTGAAGACATTTTTTTATTGATTTTGAGTAGTATAATAAAAATGATCACTCTTTTGGTATGATGCTTGTAGAAAATGAATTATGAAGATAGTACATAGATAATTTTTGGTGAACATTGTTGTTATTTTTTATAATTTTTGGTGAGACATTGTTGTTATTTTTTTAGTGTAACTTAAGTGCAGCCCCCCCAGATTAGAAATTCTGGATCCGCCCCTGAGTACAGCTCCAACGCATAGGATGCATCACCACCATTGCAATTGAATTTGCAGAATGCGGCCAGTTTACCGATCGCAGAACAAATTTACCCTCCCCTTACCAGGGACTATATAGCAAATAGATAAATAAATAATATCTTCTGAACCACGGAGATTTCCAATTGGCCTTAAAAGAAAATTTTTCAGGAGGAGCATGAATGGAACTCACATAACGCGCCAGACATAAAAGAGAGACATTGTATTATTGAGGAAGTATTATTAAGTATTTTAATTTGTTTAGGATTAATATTAGTGTGTATCCTATTTTAGGCATTATTCATATATTAGGAAATATTATTGCTTATGGATTAATCCAACTCCTCTATATAAGGATGTTAGGCCTCATTGTAATATTGCAATGCTTTTTCCAAATTAATTAATAAAAGATTGCTTGAGTTTTCTTCCCATTGTGGATTGTTTTATGGTTTTGCTTGTGCCCTAGTGGATGGAATCCATCTTGGATTCGATCAATCTCTCGGGAGATTGATCTATTGGTTCGATCGTAGATCCGGGCTGCGCTAGTTTGGTATAAGCTAAAAGAGTCATTCCTCTATCAAAGAAGGATCAAAATAAAATGAAACAAAAAAGAAACCTGAATGTCATCACTATTTACATAATATGAAAAAAACGTAGTTGTACCACTTTTTTAAGAAAATGAAGCTATTGTGCTATAGAGAAGGAAAAACAAAACTGAAAGAACCATCAGGCTTGTTTGGAGACGAAGAAAACAGGTCGAAACAAATTTTCCACGGTACAGATTTGAACAGAGGACAGTTTTCTCCATTTCTCCATCAATTAATCAACTTCTTCTCCTCATCCAAAAAGACCAAGTCTTTCCATATGCATGTGGATGGGATACAAAATGGGTGGCGCTTGTTTATCTAGAGCTGTTCCACATTCTTGAAATGCATTTTCTCTTCGATTTCCCCAAACTTTTATTCTCTGTTATACAAGCATGTAGAAGGCACCCTTCATATAAAATTTTTCCTTCAAAAGCTTATCTCCCCGCAACCATGCCAATACATTACAAGAGTATGATTTCAATCATTAACTGGCCGACCCGCACGAGTTTTTCTCTCAATAAACAGGTATGGCGTATTGGTATGACACCCAATTCACACCTATATGTCCATAAAAACCGCCACATATCATCTGTGCAGCCAGTAAAGATCAATACAAGCTAGCCTAGATCAATACAATCCAATAATCTATTTCATTTTCCCAGTTACCAATAAAAACACACCCATCCATACGATATCGCGAAACAATATTAGCTGATCCCACCAGTTTTTCACCACCAACCACTTCCAAGCTGCTGTTGTAAACCCCGCATTCAATCGCCAAACATGGGTTGTAATATCCAAATACAACTCAATAAGAGGTCCTAAATTAGGAAACCACTTTCTTTCCCTAAAATTACATGTCAAAGAAACTAAGGCTTAGAGGATTTGGGAATCAAGAAGACAAAACAAAGCATACAGATCTATAAAACATAGAATTCAATTTGTATAGATCTAGTGAGGAGATGAAAGTAATACCAGTTTCAATTGGAGGATGCTGGCTCGATTCTGCGCTTTGGTGCGGGCTTGTACGGCCGCGCCTTTGTTGCGCATCATCGTATCGTTGTAATATCCCATCTTTCCTCTTCTTCTTCTAATTTTACTTGTATGTATAGATCTTGCTCTTCTCCTCCTTCATCTCTCTGCTCTTCTCTTCTTCTTCTTCTCCTTCGTTTCGTTGTCTCCTTCTTCTCCTTCTTTTCGTTGTCTCCTTCTTCTCCGATTAGGGCAAAAAGGTTTGTCTTAAATGATGATGTCGTTCGAAACATGAGGGGTAATATCGTCCGAAAACGCTCTACGAACACCAAAATGGACATTACTGTGTATTTCTAATTAAAATCGTATAATACGAGTATAGGGACACTTTTTTAGAAAAAATCCCAAAAATAAAAGATGTACATTGCATGGGATGAGTGTATGTGGATATAGATATGAGTCATCATAGTATGTTTCTAATAGTTTTAAAACTCATATGCACACAAATCACATCCTAACAATTATCAAAGAAATTAAGCTTGTGTATAATACCAACCCAGTCCGATTGCCCACTATGGATACATATTGACCTTGAAAACTAATATCTATACATAATCCATGAGTGGGTCCCACTGTAAAAATAAGTTAAATGTGCGGGGCCCACTAATTGATTTGCATCCATTAATAAACCAGACAACGGCCAACAGGCTTGCCTCCCACTTAGCCTCCTCCATGAGTGGGGCCCACTCTTAGAAAAAAGGGGTTAAGAGAAGGCCATTGGGATTTCATCCAATACTGGAGTCCAATCTTGAAATATATTTAATACGAACTGGTGCCCGCTACTGGATCCATCCATTTGGGGAAAAAAATGAAAAAGAGAGTAAAGGAGCAACAACTTGGATTTCATTTATCGGTGGGGCCCACAAAACATATTTAACATGGGGACCCATTGATGATTGAAGATCTAAGGAAAAGAAAACAAACAGACTATAAAGATTTGCTTATAATTTGGATAATGGCAAGAAATAGGACTCAAACTCAAACGTTCATAAAAATCTCTTATGAGAGAGGTTTTAGGAGAGAAATAGTAGCCCAAAGTGAGGTGGCACCTTAAAATAATGTGGGTTTTTTTGTGCATATTTCTTTGAAAGGAGATACTTTTTATGGATGAAGTGGCACCCCTCCCAGCACACCTCTCCCTTTACTTTAATATATATACTAGCAACAAACGCCCGTGCTAAGCCCAGGCCAAAAATAAAAATATATTAAAGTTTTAAGAATTATTTTAAAATATTATTAAGATAAAATAAGTCTCAAAGAAATAAATTTATTATCTTTGAATATTAGAAGCTTTTAACATGTAATGAAAATAAATATAAAATGAGAAGTAAACTTACATAACATAACGACCTCTTGAATTTAAAGTCATTGACCATTACACAAGTATGAATGTGTGTTTATATAAGGGTAGCTCTCATAAGCTAAAGCTTAGGTTAAGGTAAGCTCAAGTTTGTTGGGAGGCCCACCTGGCGACCCACATGGGGGTGGTGATGGGGGGATTTCAAGGATTCCCTACGACCCTTCTCTTTGCAAAAAATTATTCCCAACCGTGGTTTCTACCATCTCCATCTAGCCCCAAAAGTTTAATGGTCAACAAACCATTCGGATTGGTACATAGTCGATCCAACGGTCCAGTAAATCCGAATCTGACCAAAAGCTAGTGGACATGTACAATTTAGGAAGGTCGTGTGTTTGGTCCATTTGGATGGACCAAGGGTGGGCCCCACAAGCAAAAGCTTACAGAATTAAATGGAGAGGTATGGTGCCCGGGCTCAAAAAATATAATGAAATATGTGATTCTTTTCTGAGATATTATCGGAAAAGAACAGATTTTATAGAAATAAATAAGTAGTTTATATTTATTATATATATAACTTTAATAAAAAAGAAAAAATAACTTGGTTGGGTTACATGATGTAACATCTAACGGTGTGCCTCATATCCTAATTCCTTCAAGATGTGTCCAATTGGACAGTGGGTCCTTGCTGATGTGTCATTCCGAGGATCCTTAGTGGGGTTACATGATGTAACATCTAAAGATATACTCATATTCAAATATCTAAAGGTGTGTCCAATTGAATATTTGGTCAGTAGGCCTTTGTTGATGTGGTGTTCTAAGGAGCATTGGTGGGCTCACATGATGTAATATTTAAAAGTGAGCCTCTTATCCTAATTCATTAAGCTGCATCATGATGTGTTTAAAGGTGGCCTTGTCTACAACAATTATTAAAGGCAGGTCTCATATCAACCCTTATATTATTTCATGTATATATAATTAGAAATGAAATGTATTTTTAATATGCATTTTAATAACAAATATAATTGATCATTAGAGGCCATTATTTTCTGTTCGTTGAACGATGGATTCCACCTTGTAATTAACGGTCTAGATCATGAAACTAATGGTCTTGATAAACTCCATATTGGTTGGTCCCTTTTGTTGGGTGTTGCATCATCCGTGCCGTTGGTTTGATAGGCCAAGCTGGATGGTAGGTGCCTTTTGAAGGTGTCTATCAATCAGGAGATCAAAGTGGTCCCCACAAATCCATCTGTTGTTTCCATTTTATGTGGATGATTGATCTATTCTCAGATCATGATAATTTAGTCCTGCCCATTCTCTCTGACTGCCAACACTATGAAAGTGGGCCCCACATACCTCTATTAAATGGAGTTGATTCTAATCTTGTAAGGAAAATGAGATAATGTTTAATTTAAAATGAGAGTGATCGAGATTTTGGGAGAACAAATCCAAGGGTTCATTAAGCTGCATCATGATGTGTTTAAAGGTGGCCTTGTCTACAACAATTATTAAAGGCAGGTCTCATATCAACCCTTATATTATTTCATGTATATATAATTAGAAATGAAATGAATTTTTAATATGCATTTTAATAACAAATATAATTGATCATTAGAGGCCAGTATTTTCTGTTCGTTGAACGTTGGATTCCACCTTATAATTAACGGTTTAGATCATGAAACTAATGGTCTTGATACAACTCCATATCGGTTGGTCCCTTTTGTTGGGTGTTGCATCATTCGTGCTGTTGGTTTGATGGGCCAAGCTAGATGGTGGTGCCTTTTGAAGGTGTCTATCAATCAGGAGATCAAAGTGGTCCCCACAAATCCATCTGTTGTTTCTACTTTATGTGGATGATTGATCTATTCTCAGATCATGATAATTTAGTCCTGCCCATTCACTCTCATTCCTAGATCTCAGTGGACTCTACTCTAACGTGAAAACAGTTGATCCCTCTCTCTTTTCCTCTTTTTTTTTTCTTGGGTATTTCTTTGAGAGAAGAGAATTTTCAGGGGTGAGGTGGCACCCCCACAGCCCACCTCCCCCTTTGCTTTAATATATAGAGAGATTTTAGTTCTTTTGAGTGTGTAATAGATATAGAGATTTTAGGGACAAGGGCAACTCTGGAAATGGCATTGTAAAAAGTTTGAGGTTGCGCCAGGTGTCTTTATGTGAGGAAGAGTATATCCCTTTAGTAATATAGATAGATAGATAATATATAATATATATAATATATAGGGAGATGGGCTGGTAAGAGTTTCTCGGATTTGGGACTCTCATTCCTAGATCTGAGTGGACTCTACTTTGACGTGAAAACAGTTGATCTCTTTCTCTTTTCCTCTTTTTTTTTTCTTGGGTATTTCTTTGAGAGAGGAGAATTTTCAGGGGTGAGGTGGCACCCCACACTTTGCTTTAATATATATAGAGATTTTAGGTCTTTTGAGTGTGTAATAGATATAGAGATTTTAGGGATAAGGGCAACTCCGGAAATGACATTGCAAAAAGTTTGAGGTTGCGCCAGGTGTCTTTATTATAGATAGATAGATAGATAAAATATAATATATAATATATATTATATAATAATATAACAATATTCACCGCAGGCGACTTAAATAGGAGCCGTTGTCAACTAAAAATTCCCTGCTTTTTTGCGCGCTCTCTCTGTCCTCTACAACCATGAATTCGCTATTCCATGGCGGTTCTTCCTCAGTTGCCGCTCTAAAACCCTTCAATGAAAAAGCCTACTTTCCACCAAAATCCTCCTTCTTCAAAAACCGCAGTTTCTTCTTCCAACGCTTCTCTCAAAAAGCCCACCTTTCTTTCTCTTGTACCACAGCAACCTCAGTTGCGGCTCTAAAACCCTTCAATGAAAAACCCTACTTCTTCTCTCAAAAACCCCACCTCTTGCACCACAGCAAATAGACGGAATCCATTCGATAAAACAACGACATGGTGCTGCAATGGAGGAGAAGAAGAATGGACTGAAGAAGAAGAAGATTATTTTTATGGCGGTGACGACACACATGTTTACGGTTTGTGCATCTCTCCCTCTCTCTCTCGATTTTTCTTATTATCACATTTGTCGTCATGGACTGTTGTGTTGATTTCATAAAAATCTTTGATTTTGTGGACCTAAACTAAGGGGAGAAAAGGCTCTTAGTTTGATCTTCAAGTTAGTTGATATATACCCCTAAATGCCTAAATGGGTGTGGTTCTTCATTCGGCAGGATACTGTCAGAATAGGGTTTCTAGTTAAAGCAACTTTTCTATTTGAGTCGTCCACTGAATATTTATCTTGTAAAAATGCAATCTTTATATATATAATCTTCCCTCAACACTTGCAGTTTGTTCAAGATGTATTTCACATTCTATGATGAACAGAGGGTGATTACGGGACAACTGGGGATAATTACAAGATTGTTAGTGAAGATGGCATGAAAGATAGATACTCTAAGATAGACTTTGCGATTCAAACTGGAATTCAGGAAGCTATTGGGGCTGATTTTGGGGTTGATTTGGTATGATTCAGACTGGGTTTTGGATGGATAGCCATCATTTCACGCTAGTTCTTTTCTTCTTCTTCTTTTTCTCTCTTGGGTTGTCTCACAGCATGTTTATTCCGTATTTTGGTATTGAGACTACAACTCCATGATGTTTTTTTTTTTTTTCTTTCTCAGGTTGCTCTAAATGTCAATAACATTATCGCTTATGGTGCAAAACCATCGACTTTGCACCTTGACTATTCAGAAAGTGATTTTCTTGACGTTGGTCTTGGAGAAAAGGTTGCTATGATTGCTATCATTGGTATTTCTGTCCTTGTCAAAATTTCGAGGATTTCGTTTATTCGTTACTCATTTAAACCATTACTTTCAATGGATTTTGAACATTGTAGCTATGTAGGAATTCAGTACACGAAGTAAATGTAATTTGCTGATTTTCTCATTCTGGTTTTTCAGGTTCTAAAAGGTGTAGAAGACGGATGCAAACAGTCTGACTGTGTTTTCGACGGAGCGGTATTATAAAATTTTAATTAATGGTGCTTTGGTGTTACAATAAATGATTTCATTGAAAATATAAAATCTGGCATACTAGTTTCATACTTCACACTGTTTTCTGTAGGGTGTAATGCTTAATTCTGCTGTATTATTGTCTGAGCAGATCATTTTTCAATTCAGTAGGCGCATTTTGTTTTTTTGTTTTTGTTTTTGTCTTGTTATTTGAGTTTTAGAATTTCAAATATGTAGTCATGTTGGGCATGTACTAGAGACAATTAAATAAATTTATGCGGCAGTTGATTAGAGAACGTAAACATAAAAGCATAGTTGTCAATTACGTTCATGTTGCAGTTCCAGTTTAACCCTGTAGTGGAACATTTGAGTTTTCTGGTCAATTCCGGCATTTTGTTCTGGAAGAAGATCATCTGTTGCTCCGACCTGAGAAACCAAGTCCAACCATCTCAACTTTAATTGCATTTGGCTTCCCCACACTCATCTCCCAGATTTCCAAAAGCTCCTCCACCTTACAAAATAAAAACCATTCATCTATTTTTTATTTCGTCACCACCAACAGAGAACAAAACCAGCCGTCTGTGTAAGGATTTTTGTGCCCTTTCTCTCAATCTCCTTTCCTCCCCTTTGTTTATTGCATTCTCTTCCTTTTTGGCTGCTGGGCCCTTCCCATTTATTACTGTTATATCTCAACTTCTTCTTCTCTTTAATCTCGCCCTCTTCTTTGTAGATAGATACTCTGCAGATTACGTACGTGGCCGAAGCATGTCCGCATGTTTCGATAAACGAAATTTGGAGACCTATGGATTGATTCTTGTAAAAACTCAAGAAGCTCTTATATACATGTACAAGTGAGAAGAATAAGAAATGGGTTCTTCCAAAAAACTCAAAAAAACTTCAATATAAAGAAATAGAACAAATGGGTTCTTCCAAAAACTCAAAAAACTTCCATTTAGAGATGAAGAAAAAAAAAGGGTCATTGCAATCCATAACAACAAGAAGAAATGAGTCATTCCAAAAAAAAAAAAAGAAAAGAAAAAAAGAATCTTGCTTGTATAGAAGAAGAAGAAGGATCTTCCGAGAAGTTAGGAAACTAGCATTAAAGAAAAAAAAAAAGGCAAAACCATGATCTATATACCATTTGAGAGTTCCATGGCAAGGTGGATTGAAGCTCCTCGAAGATCAGGGTGGCACCCATCTCATTAATCACCCAGTCGTCGCTATCGCAGTCGATGATCGTTTTGTCGAAATCGAAAACCACCACTATTCCTCCTGCCATTGAAAGCGGTTTTTGTTGTGGGCATAACTTGTGTGGCTCTGCATGGCTTAGGTGTTAGGTGTGGAATAAGTCTCTTGAACAAGTCATATTCTGCTTTTCTCCACTCTCTTAGTAGTTTCTATTTGTTAGGTGGGTTGTTGCATTTTATTTGTTGCTTATTGCTAGTACATAGGAGGTGGGTTATCCACTTTCTTTTGCTACCATTGTATGATGATGCCTATAAATAAGTAGGCAGCAGTCAATAAAAATTATCTGCAATTTATGAAGTAATCTGGGAGGTTTGGTTTCCCTCGAAGAAAACCAGTCACAGTCCACTTATATTTATAACTTCCATCAGTACTTTCTCCGCTCTCAAACCCTTATCCAAAATAGCTAGGAGCAGGAAAGGTCGGTGTCAAGGAACCCATTTCCTATCTGAAGAAAACTTAGACCGTGTGCCTCAAACCTTTGAGGAGGCACACAACAACTTGGTATTAGAGACGGACATGGCAGATCATAAAGTTAATAGACTTGAAGCGGAAGTAAATGCATTGTCATCCGGCCAAGAAAGAATCCTTACGGAGATTCAGGAAATGTTCTCTACTATGAATACACGATTTGACCAGCTTGTGGTCAGCCGAGGCCATTATCATGATGAGCATTCAGCGAATCGCAATGGGCGTAGTGGAGGAGGAGGTCCATCACACACTTTTGCTCCTAAGCTCGCCAAACTGGATTTTCCCTGTTTCAATGGGAGTGATGACCCAACTAGCTGGATTTACCGGGCTGAGCAGTTCTTTGAATTTCAAGTCACCCCACCTGCTGAACGGGTACCTTTGGCAGCTTATCATTTGGAGGGAGAAGCCCAACTATGGTATCAACAGTTAATCAGGCCCAAGGCCCAAGGCCCATGAGAAGATCCAACACATATATCACACGTGGTTTGATTGGGTTCAATAGTAATACAACTGTACATATTCTTTTAATTAGTTAGTTTCCTAACTTAGAATAGCAAGTGATGTAATTGGTTAGTTTCCTTAACTTTGAGCCTTGAATGAGGCATGTAATACCTATATATAGTGATGAATGCTCTCCAATAAAAGACATGACAATACATTCTCAGAATTGATTCAACAACCATTGCTCTCAAGGTTCTGTGTTCATAAAATTGTCATCAACTACTCAAAGAAGAAGAAGAGCATATCACTTGGGAAAAACTAAAGAAGGGTCTGCATCTTTGGTATGGTCCCACTAACTATGAAGATTTCTTTGGAGACCTAACCAAGCTTAGGCAAACTGGATCTGTTCGTGAATATCAAAGTCAGTTTGAGAGGTTGCTAAGTCTAGCAGGAAAAATGACGCAAACACAACAGGTGGGCTGTTTCATTAGCGGGCTCAAAGAAACCATCGGTGCTGACATCCAGGCGTTGCGACCCACTTCTCTTTCAGCTGCAGTTGGTTTAGCCCGCTTGTATGAAGCTAAATTTCAAACCCAGCGTCGATCTCAGCCACCAGTGACAACTCGTGCCTCTTGGGCTCCAACACCGAGCCGGACTCAGTCACGTGCTCCAGCCATCAAGAATCTCTCACCGGCTGAACTTCAAGAAAGAAAAAGCAAGGGTCTTTGCTTCAACTGTGGTGAGAAATTCAGCCCAGCTCATAGGTGCAAAATACTTTTTCTAATTGAAGGATGTTGGCCAGAAGCTGAGGAACCAGAAGCATCTCACGAGGACGCCCAGGATGATGGGGTAGATGAAGAACGACATGATGGCACTCCTGCCATTTCATTGCAGGGACACCCGCACCTCAAACCATGTGGATCAAGGGGACTTTGGGCCATCAAACTATCACTGTCTTAATTGACTCAGGTAGTACACATAACTTTTTAAATGAAAAATTAGCTAAAAGAGTGGGGTTAAGGCCCGATCAAGGAAAAAAATTGAAGTTCTGGTGGCTAGTGGGGAGAAGTTAGCTAGTCCGGGCAAATGCTTAGATGCCCATAATTCTCCAAGGCACCCCAATCCATGTTGATTTTTATCTTTTGCCGTTGGAGGGGTATCAAGTGGTCTTAGGGCCCCAATGGCTTAGGACACTTGGACCCATTATTTGGGATTTCTCTAAGTTATTGATGAAGTTCAAAATTGATGGCCACCGGGTGGAATTGCATGGCTTATCTGCACCTGTTGATAGGTATGCTGACATTGGCCACGTTACCAAAAAAAGAACAGCAAGGTGTCTTATTACAATTGTATGCAATGGGGGCCCCAAAACTCCAACCTAGCTCATTAACTGAAAATCCCAAATTACAACAGATTTTGCAACATTACCATGATGTATTTGAGGAGCCCGAGGGCTTACCCCCACCACGCACACATGACCACCGGATACCATTGGTCCAGGGTGGTGGCCCAGTTTGTGTGCGGCCTTATTGCTACCCTCATTTCCAAAAATCTGAGATTGAGAGATTGGTTTCTAAGATGCTTACTTCAGGAGTGATTAGGCCAAGTAATAGCCCATATTCTTCACCTGTCTTATTGGTTAAAAAGCATGATGGTTCTTGGAGGTTATGTATCGATTACAGAGCACTCAATCGAATTACCATCAAAGACAAATTTCCAATCCCAATTATTGATGAATTGCTCGATGAATTATATGGGTCACAATACTTCTCAAAGCTGGACCTACGATCGGGTTATCACCAGATCAGAGTTCATCCAGATGATATTTCCAAGACCGCCTTCCGCACTCATGAAGGGCATTATGAATTTCTTGTGATGCCATTTGGTCTTACAAATGCGCCGTCAACCTTCCAATCTCTCATGAATGACATCTTCAAGCCATATCTGCGTAAGTTCATTTTGGTTTTTTTTGACGACATTTTGATTTATAGTCGTACTTGGGAAGACCATCTGGACCATGTCAAAATTGCATTTTCTACTTTAAGGGGCCACAAATTATTTGTCAAGATGGAAAAATGCCAATTTGGCCAAACCCAGGTAAATTATTTGGGCCATAAAATTTCCCAAGAAGGAGTAGCCATGGAACCAGACAAAGTTTCTGCAGTGCTTGATTGGATCAAACCCACCACCCTCAAGGGGTTGCGAGGTTTCCTTGGGCTAACGGGGTACTACGGGAAGTTTATTCAAGGATATGGAAAGGTGGCTGAACCATTAACCGCAATGTTGAGAAAATATTATTTTGTTTGGTCACCTAAAGCAGAAACAGCCTTTGAACAACTTAAACAGGCCATTACTCAAACACCTGTTTTGGCGCTCCCTGAATTTTCCAAAATTTATGTGGTTGAATGTTAGCATATAAGTAAGTTTGGGCACACAAAAGATTGTAGAGAAAGAAAACTTTAGGTACCTTGGATCTATGGTGCAACAGGATGGAGGGATTGATACTGATGTAAGTCACAGGATTCAGGCCGGGTGGACCAAATGGAGGAGTGCTTCGGGGGTCTTGTGTGATCGGAAAGTCCCCCTCAAGGTTAAAGGAAAGTATTATAAGGTGGCAGTACGACCAGCGTTGTTATATGGATCAGAGTGTTGGGCAATAAAGCATAATCATGTCAAGAAGATGGAAGTTGCGGAGATGAGAATG
This sequence comes from Litsea cubeba, assembly GCA_012931725.1. Taxonomy (NCBI): domain Eukaryota; kingdom Viridiplantae; phylum Streptophyta; class Magnoliopsida; order Laurales; family Lauraceae; genus Litsea; species Litsea cubeba. The sequence goes on along the minus strand of CM022951.1, from coordinate 81,834,667 downwards.
CTAAGATGGATGTGCGGGATCACAAGGAGAGATAGGATTAGGAATGAGATTAGGGACAAAGTAGGAATAGCACCGATTAGAGATAAAATGAGAGAAAATTGACTGAGATGGTTCGGCCATGTTAGAAGACGTCCAACGGAGGCACCTGTTAAAAGGTGTGAAAGCATGGAGATTGTCAGGAGTAGGAGAGGGAGATGGAGACCCAAGAGAAGTTGGAAAGAAACTATTAAACATGACCTTGCCTACATGGATCTAACGGAGGACATGGCCCTAAATAGATTTGATTGGCGTCGTCAAATCCATATAGCCGACCCCACCTAGTGGGAAAAGGCTTGGTTTGGTTATGTGGTTGAATGTGATGCTTCGGGAGGAGGTATTGGGGCTGTGCTAATGCAAGCCAGCCGCCCAATTGCATTTTTTAGCCAGGTATTGCGAGGAAAAAATGTCACCTTGTCCACCTACGAGAAGGAAATTTTGGCATTAGTTGTGGCAATACAGAAATGGTGCCCATACCTTCTGGGGAGAAGGTTTATCGTCCGCACGGATCAACAAAGTCTGAAATACCTTTGGGATCAGCAGATCACCACGGCGGCTCAGCAAAGATGGCTTATAAAATTAATGGGGTATGACAATTGAATACAAAAGGGGCTGTGAGAATAAAGCAGCTGATGCCTTATCCAGACGTGATGAAATTGGTGTACTTTCAGCTTTTTCCCAATCTGTGCCAAGGTGGCTGGACCCAATTAAAGAGGAAGTCCACACAAACTCCCAACTTCAGCGACTAGTTCAGTTGTGGAAAGAGGGTGAAGCCGTGGGACCATGGGACTACAAGGATGGGGTTTTATTTTTTAAGGGGCGGATATTCATGAGGGAAGACTCTCCTTTGATTCCCACCATCATATCAGAAATTCATGGAAGTACACATGAGGGATGCCACAAGACCATGCACCGCATTTGGTCCATTTTTTATTGGAAGGGTATGAGGTCCCAAATCAGACAGTTTATAAGGCAATGTGACACATGCCAAAGGCACAAATCAGAACACCTTACTCCATCTGGACTTCTCCAACCCCTACCAGTACCTACTCAAATTTGGGCCGACATTTCCATGGATTTTATAGATGGGCTGCCAAAGACAAAACTACAATTTATGTTGTGGTTGATAGGTTATCCAAATACTCCCATTTCATACCTATCGCCCATCCTTACACGGCAGTTAGTGTGGCCCAAGTATTTTTTGATCAAATTTTCAAGCTTCATGGAATGCCCCAATCAATAGTATGTGACCGGGATCCAACTTTCACTAGCATCTTTTGGAAAGAAAATTTTCACTTAAATGGTACTAGTTTCAATTTTAGCTCATCCTATCATCCCATGGGCTGAGTTTTGCTACAATACAAGTATGCATTCTGCCACAAGGAAATGTCTATTTGAAATTGTTTACGGTCGACCTCCCCCAACCCTTCTATCGTATGTACCCAGTACAACCCAAGTTGATGCAGTGGATAAAGCCCTTAAGGACTGAGACCAGGTCATTGTTGAATTGAGGGAACGTCTACAAGAATCACAGTCCCGAATGAAAAAGGCATATGACTCAAGCCGAAAAGACAAAGAGTTTGCAGTCGGGGATTGGGTCTATTTGAGGCTCCAACCCTATCGCCAGACCTCTCTTTCGTGGCGCAAAGACCTTAAATTGTCACCCAAATTCTATGGCCCATTCTAGATCACCCATCGCATCGGTGCAGTGGCATATAAACTTGACCTCCCAGCTGTTTCGCGAATTCACCCAGTCTTCCATGTTTCTGCTCTAAAGCAACAAGTTGGATCGAAGATTGCAATTGGGTCCTCTCTGCCAGATGTCTGTGTGGGTGATGCCACTCTCCGTCCTTCTTTTTCGCGGGCCATTTTGGACCGTCGAACAAGGCGGGGTCACTCTGAAGTGTTGGTTCACTGGGAGGGTATGTCTCCTGCTGAAGCTACTTGGGAAGATATCAACCAGATGCAGAACCGCTTTGCAGAATAATCCCTTGAGGACAAGGGTAAAATTACAAGGGTGGGGGCGAGCTGTTGTGGGCAAAACTTGTGTGGCTCTGCATGGCTTAGGTGTTAGGTGTGGAATAAGTCTCTTGAACAAGTCATTTTCCGTTTTTCTCCACTCTCTTAGTAGTTGCTATTTGTTAGGGGGGTTGTTGCATTTTATTTGTTGCTTATTGCTATTTTATAGGAAGTGGGTTATCCACTTTCTTTTGTTACCGTTGTATGATGATGCCTATAAATAAGTAGGCAGCAGTCAATAAAAATTATCTGCAATTTATGAAGTAATCTGGGAGGTTTGGTTTCCCTCAAAGAAAACCAGTAACAGTCCACTTTTATTTATAACTTCCATCAGTACTTTCTCCGCTCTCAAACCCTTATCCAAAATAGCTAGGGGCAGGAAAGGTTGGGGTCAAGGAACCCATTTCCTATCTGAAGAAAACTTAGACCGTGAGCCTCAAACCTTTGAGGAGGCACACAACAGTTTTCCGATTTCGAAGCAGAAAAAATGCCATCTTTTCAGGCTCTACGACGGATACCAGCTGCATAGAGGCTTGTTAAAAACAATTGTTTAACTGTATACAGCTAATAAAAAAGAGAAAAGGCACTGTTTAACTGTCTACAACTAATTTTAGAAAAAGAGAGAAAGTACCGTACTGTATTCAGCTAATAAAAAGAGGAGGTGTTGAGAAAGAAGCCTCCATTCAAAAAATACAAAAAAAAAAAAAATTCTACTTTTCAAGAGGGAGAATAATTAAAAAAAAAGGAGGTTGTCTGCTTTTTCACCCGTCAATCAGAGACAAAAAATCATTATAAAGTAGATTTGATGGCAGTAGGAGAGAAAAATATGTTTAAAACATGACTTCTGTCTCTCGGGCTTCTGTCTTCCTTTATTCTATAAGTATATATTGTGGAATGACAAATTAAATTTTATTGCAGAATATAAACCAACAATACCTACTATACTTTAAATGTTCTTTTTTTTTTTTGTTAATCTCATAGATTTTGACTGTTATCATCTCTTTATTTTTTTTTTTTTTTCTCCTTCCTGCTTCTTTGCTGCCTACTTATTTTTTATGGCTTGTGGCACAGTTACAGGGTTCAAGCCTCAATGAATCTATGGTAGTATGGTCTCTTGTAAGCATTTCACTCCATGCGTGCAGCATGTTACAGCAGTGGGAAATCCAGAGATCTCTCCGACTCTAATTGACCAATCTATCACCATTGGTTTAAAATGCAATTTGTCAGCAGCACCGGTCCAATGGACCCCTTTTGATATTGGAGGCCTATTGGATGGATGCCAAGAGGTTCCATCATTGCCACCCCTTTGCATTATTCCTTCCTCCATCAGAAGGAGACTTCTTCCCATTTGCAAGGGAGCTTTCTCCCACACACTACTACACCCATTCTCCTTCTCTTTCCATTTTACTTTTTGAAAATAAATAAATAATAGAGTTAAAAAGCCCACAAAAAATGTGATAATAAAGGAGAGCTCGAATCTATTTTAATGGTGATTAGAGATGTTCTATAGGTTTTTTATTGATCTGGCAGCACAAACTTCCAACCATGTTGCGATTTTGGGTGGGTTTGTATTTACTTTTCCCTTTCATATTTACTAGCAAAATGCTCCTGTGCTTAGCATGGGCAATTGAAGCCATACAAAAAATATATATCATTTAATTTTATCATAGAAATGAGAAAAACTTATTTTGATTGTACGTTTCTATTATAGAAAATCTAAAATTAAAAATATTTTTCAAAAATAAAAAAAATTATATGCTTAAAATTATAATCACCAATAGAAAGGATGTTATGTCTTGTGTCCTAATCATGAAACACAGAATAATAGGCTTTCTTAGAGATCACACTATTAAGAATTGAAACAAATAATTAATACAAAAAACTTGAAATCTTAATAGAAACTTGAAATATGATATTTTTGTATAAGTTGAAAAAAATAGAAAAGACTTAAAATATGATTTTTTTCAATTAGAAACGGGTTTTGTAGTGAGTTGGTTGGGTTCAAGGTAGTGCCTCAAGATAGGCAGTTTTAGTTTGCTTGACTTGACCTTCCGTTAGTAATATTGATAAAATCATCACCACTTATCTTCATGACAAGCTTTATGCTAAAAAGTTATAATAGCAATAGGTCTTTATAAAATAATATAATTAGTTAAGTTGGATGCTGAACTATATACCATGAGACTATTCATTAATTGCTAATAGCTTAAAAACTAAATAAATATATTTATAAATTCTAAAAACTTATTTAAGTTGAAAAAAATAATAGATAAACTCAAATTTAGGATTTTTCCATCACAATACTTGTGTCTTAGTGTCTACCTTGGGCATCATAGATTAATAGCACATTATCATTCATTGCCGCAATAAATGTCATACAATAAATGACATTTTTATTGAATTGAATTAGATTAAATAAGAGTAAAGGAGAATTTTGTATTGGAATTGATGATAGTGCTTTAGTCAAAATTATATAGGATGGTCAAAATCAATTGGAGATGATTTCAAATTGAAATCAGTCTCTTTCAGTATATATAATTGTATTTTATTTATTTTCTTTAACTTTATATTAAGATCAGAACATGGCCTAAGATATGCACAAAGATGTTAGCTAGCATGTGGGGTGCCAAACACCTTCCCCCTAGGCAGCCCTACTGAAAAGAATTATTTGTTAAAATCGGAGTTAACATACATTTACCAGATCTTATCCTTATTCAGATGGATTAATGGTGATAGCTTTAATAATCAAAATTACAAATTTATAGCAGCTGAGTCCCATGGATTAGGGGCCTGCTTTGTCTTTTAGAGTGTGGTGGTGGTTCTAAAGGTGGTTTGCTGCTGGAATATATATCTTTGTACAATGTCTGTGTTCTGTAGTCCTGTAGTGCATTGATGAGATCCATTCTTCAAATATGTTCAAACCAAGTGCTATTGGAGACATTCAGATGCAAAGGCCAAAGGCACACCTAAATACGAGTTGTTTTTTATATAGATCATTTGCCTTACTAAAATTTCTTCTTCTCTCTGTACAAAACATAAGATTTGCAGGTGTATATGAATGCGGTTATCTCAACATGGATGCATATTTCTAACTATTGTAAGAGAGCGCTATCATGTGGAATTCACAATTTTTAACTATTGTGTTTTGTAGACGGATTTTTGGGATTGTATTTTTGTCGAAAACTATGGCCTCAAGGGCTATGCCGTTGGAAGAGTAAGAAAGGATTTACTTATAAGAGGAGAAAATATTGTTGCTGGAGATGTTCTCATTGGTCTTCCATCTAGCGGAGTCCATTGTAGTGGATTCCCTCTTGTTACCAGGTTATTCTTTACTTCAAGAGCATTGTTTCATTTATTTATTTTCTCGCTTTAAACATCAGCATTCGGGCCATCACCCGACCCAACACACACATGTTATTATGTTACACCCATAAAAAGTGAATATGGTGTTGGTTGGTCTGAGGACGACATACTGTGAATATCCATTAGAGTTTTTTAAGAAATTATATGGGCATGCAGATGGTGGGTTCATTCAGCCATGAAAACTATATCCTTCATGGCCAACGAAGTGGCAGCTGTGTCATTGAGCTTGTTTGTGTCCAGTAGACAAGATAGGCAAACTCTCTAGCTCACTTTTCCAGTAAAAAAATGCATGTTCACGTGCTCCATGTGCAATTGTGAAAATTCCGAATGTGGTTGGAGGTTGGTTTCCACCCATCATTTTGAAGGATTCATTCTTAGTCAGTTGTTTGTTTGCATTTTATTTATTATATTCTGTTTGATGTTAATCACATGGTTATTAATAACCTAATAGTCAAGAAATATCCGCCAAGAGACGCATATTCTCATGCTAATGTTTTGACTTTTATTCTTTTCTTTTTTCCTGGACAAGCATACTGTATATTTTTATGCTACAAATCAGAGGCTTGGAATATTTATTGTTAATCACCAATCCATGAATTCCAGAATAGTACTGAATTGTGTGCCTCAGCAAAATATAAGATCCCAGGGCCTAGGATCCCAAATTTATCATGTTAAGCCTTACAATTCCTCTCTAGTTATTAATCAAATGAATGCTGCAATTCTTGTATAGGGTTCTGGCTCAAAGTGGGCTTTCGTTGAAGGACCAACTTCCTGAAGGCAGTGGCAAGCCAATCACATTAGGGGAGGCTCTAATGGTTCCTACTGTCATTTATGTCAAGCAGGTCATCCCTTAGACGCGAACACGTATCTTTCAATCAAATATAATGATGAATATTTGCTTCATAGTAATTAGGAATACTTGGTACCCCATTTGTGTTTCGAAAAGGTTCTTGATATTATTAGCAAGGGTGGCGTAAAAGGGATAGCCCACATTACTGACGGTGGTTTCATGAAAAGTATACCTAGTCTCTTTCAAAATTGCCTTGGACTTGGAGCTACTATCTATAAAGATGCTTGGGAGGTCCCTGCTTTGTTCAAATTGATACAAGAGGTAATAACCAACTGCTAATCAAATTGAAAATTGTACACAATCCATTTAACTAATGATTGTTACCAATCCGCAAACCAGCATCATGTCGCACCAATGGTTTAAACTAGATGTTGACCGAAGATGTTAATGTTATTTTAGTCTTTCTATAGCCCATGTTTTCAAATGCTAAGCTCTTACCAAAGTGCATGCACGGGCACAAGAACTCTTACCTTGAATCTAATATTAGTGAGAAATGAATCACGTGTAAATGTAACATCTTGGAAAGATGACTTCGCTATTTGATGATATTGATTTTGCAGGCGGGAAGAATTGAGGATGCAAAAATGAGGAGAACATTCAATATGGGTATTGGGATGGTTCTTGTTGTAACCCCAGATGCAGCAGCTAGAATACTTGGAGAACATGGAGGTTATTCGGCCTATCGCATTGGTCAGGTCACAAGCGGAGGTGTCACCTACCAGTGACATGCATGTACACCATTCCTTCTCTCTTGTTAGTTATATTAACTTTCAATAAAAATTCTTATCTTCTGCAACTTGCATTAAAAAATCCATCAATTTGTGGTGCATCTGACACGAATCTTTGGGATGGTTTTTTTTTTTTCCTCTAAATTTCCAAATTTTGTCCTGGTTTGTTGGCCCACCTGATTCATCCTTTTCAAAGTTGGTAGGAGGGTTATTGGGGTTGGGGGTTGGGGGTTGCTGGTCATATCTTCGTTCCTATCACAAAGTATCGGGGGCCAATCCAACCCAAGTCTCATGCGAGCATGGTCAGCATTTGACCGGATCTGAGCTGCGCTTTTAGGCCTGTGTGCTCGAGCCAGATCTAATATTTAGTCCTAATGGTTAGACGATGACACTTTGGCCTATGGCCAAGCCAGATCAGGTCTATTATTTGGTGTCGTTCCAGTGTTGTTTATGAGATTGTGCTGAGGTCGGGTTGGGCCGAGATTATACTTTGCTGAGAATATGTGGTATGAAACTTATGTTGTAGCTTTATAAGTTTTGCTCCAATGAATGTAAGCAAGGGAATCTTTGGTTTTACAATATGAGACCCCGCCTTTTATTGTTGACGACACTCTATTATTGTCGTTCATGAGGCCCACGAGTAGAAATTAAAATGTAGTACCACCTTCAAAAAATAAAACATGGGGTTATATTCATATAATTTACCATATGGGGCTACTTTTATAGGAATTATAGTGCGCCTCTTGTGAAAGTAAATATGGGGCCCATCTTAACAAATTGGAAGGTGGTACACATGGAACCACCTTTTGTGATCGTGACCATGTTACCCACATTTAGGAATTACAAGTGAAGTCATATTTTTTGTGATTGTGTACACATGACCCATCTTTAAAATTTGCAATGTGATGCTCACCTTTAGAAATTAGAATATTGTTCCAAATGTTGTAAATGGTTTTAAACGGGTGAGCGAAATCGGGGCTTTGCCGGCTTGAACCTTTCAATTGTAAATAAAACTTAGGCTTCCTGACCAATTATTAATTTATATTATTCTGAACCTTGGTACTAATGTTTATAACCAAGGGACCAAGCTGCCTCATTTTATCCTTGAGCCCTTCTTAGTTTCCACCCAGTTCTAGTTTGGAGGATCCCATGGCTTTCTAAAGCAGCCTCCAGGCCCTCCACCATAGGTGGCCACTGGCCCCTAATATGAGATGGGCCACAATACAAAAAGCTAACCCAGTAACATGAATTGTGCCGAAAAGATGATACAGCAATCCAAACGTTCATAGAAGTACCAATACTGGTCACACCTCTTTGCTTTTCTTACGTGCACGGTGCACCCCTGTACAGCTAACACCCGTACAACATTGGAAGAGCATCCACTTTCTTCATCATTCTCATCAAACACAGGAATAACAGCGGACTCTATTTTCATCACTCTTATCTAACATTAACAACAACAAATTATTTCTTTTTAAAACACACTAGAAACCCTAATACAACATAAACAAATAAGATCATCAAGCAAACTATTTTTTCAAAAAAAAAAAAAAAAACTAATGCAGAAGCAAGTAAACCATAACAAACAAATTACAAGATCTACCTACTCTTCCTTCTTTCCTCCGTGGTCTCCATGTTCTTTTCTTCCTTGTGCTTTTATTTGAGAATCTCTCGTGCATTGGCACTGTGCTGCTCCACCAGGTCTTGCAAGCGTTGTTGGATACGGTACAAACAGGTCCATGAAATCCTTTAACATGTGCTTATTTACTAAGAGGCCATTTTCTTTCAATGGGTATGTCTTCCCCCCTTATGTGACTCCTTTCTTCCATTTGTCTCAGAGGTACAGGAACAAACAGGTCCCATATAGACCTTGCCCCCTTATGCGACGATTGAAATGATGCCTTACAACAACGGACATTTCAAGTCTTTTTTTTGCCCAAATGAAGGTTTAAAATTTAAAATGCATACACACAAAAACCCGTCATCATCAAATGAGGTTAGAATCACTAGAAACAAGGTCTGACAATAAAGGATTAGATGAGCTGGGGAAGCATACAAAATGGCACAAAAAGGCATGATGGTCTAACACGCTAGAGATATTTAACTGGAAAAACAAATGGCCCCTAGAGGGCAAGTAGAACAAAGACTTATCTCCCTGGTGAAATATAGTGATAATATCATGATATATATGAAATGGTATTTTTCAGTGACTAGTAGAACAAAGACAAAGAAGAGCACCAACAATTTCAGCCATTCCTAGCCTTTTGCATTTAGTGGACCCATGAATTTTAGATTAGTAACTTAATTAATAAAGAAATTCAAATCACACCAATCGATTTTAGTTCCCCTGAAGACAACAGAAGCTCCAATGATGCAGTCACATGTTTAAAGTTTTCTCACAACTGAAGAACACTTGAGAAAACTTTAAACATCCTCATTTGTTATTCACTTAATTATTAAACATGATCGAATTTAGACAAAAGTCAATGTATAATGTATGCACATACAGATATGTCGCCGCATTCAAAGAAATTGCCTATATCATCAGGCAACTTATTGTAGAATGAATTTGTGCACATTGTACTCCTCAAGGAAACTAGTGTACTCATGACAACTACAGTGACCATTTCCATGCCTGTCATAACTCTCAGAGGAACACCTGCTCATTTAATGGTTTGGGCACTTGATTTCTAGGATCTTAAGAACAATTACTAATGAAAACAAACAAGGTCAACAGTTTGAACATGCTTCCCCTTAATGTTGCCTAAAGCCAGCTTGATCGCATTCAAAGAGATGATCACACAAGAGAGGAATAAAATGCCTTGTCCACTTCATTTCTTGGATTATAGAAACAGTTACCTGATGAAAACAATTAAGGTGAACAGTTTAGCTAGTAAAAACGACCTTATAAAGACCAAATAAGGCAAGAGTGAAATTCCATATCTGTCAAACAGCCATATCCTTGACCTGAAGCAACCATGGCAGTTTGAAGAGAAATAAAAACCTCGAGCGCCATCCCTGTTTATAGATGATTAATGCCGAGGGCCTGTTTGTTTGCACTAGATTACATAGTAACTCAGGTTCAAATGAGCTCCAACTAAGGACAATTAAAGAGGTGAGGGGTGAAGGATATAAGATGAGGAGGAAAGTAAATAAGATGGAGATGTAGATGGGACTTTGGCTTTCCTCGGTATTAAATGAGTAGCGTGATGGGTGGATATTTATTTCGCATCTTCCCTAGATTTGATTTCCATTAAAGAGGAGGTTATTTGATGATCATTTTTAAATATTCACCTTTGGTCTTCATTTTTAACCACTTTAAGGCATGAATGTGTAAAGTATTGATTAAGGGAAGTTAAAGAACACAATAAAAAATTAGATGTATACGTCATTAAACTTTATATAATATGATTGATGTAATAACTTCTAGAATGGAAGCTATGGTCATCAAATTTGAGACTTCCTCTCTCTCTTTTTTGCTGACGAGGATGTCCGGCCTCTTTGAGAATGGACTATTCCCTCAGGCACGTGAAATTTCTGCCTCCCCCATGCTCGGGATTAGTCAGGCTTTTGCCTGGGCAAGTGGCCCTAGGGAGACAGCGCGGGATCGAAACCGCAACATCCGGTTCCTGAGCCGTGGTCAACTGCGCCACTCCGTGGGGTTTACTCCAAATATTTGGGTCAACTAGAACTGGAAATATAATGGGTGACTCATTTTCACTTTTTCAAGAATAACTAGACTATCCCTAAGCATAGAACGACCTAGTTGTGGGACCCACTTGATAGTCATGGGGGATAGGGAGTTTGAAAGGTCTTCCGATGACTCCCTCTACCAAAAAAATAATCGTAGGCATCTAATCATGAAAGGAACATATTGTTTACAAAAAAAAAAAAAAAAAAAAAAACACTTTCGAGGCCCTCAAAAATTAAACTTGTGCAAATCTTAACGTTGGATAAAGTCCGATGAGAGCCAAATTTGCATGATCGGTCAAAGGTCCTAAAAAAACTTGGATAAGTCAAATTTGTGTAAGTCCTAATTCACAAGGGGTTGGATTGATCATCTTCCATATCCTCCAATCCACTAAACTTATACCCCGCAAATATTCTGCCTTTTGTTATGCTAAATTTTAACCCATTTGACTCAAAAGCCTTTCTTCAAAGTCTTAATTTATCATTTTACTTGTTTCATTCTCATTGAGAATCACACTATCTAGAAACAAATACACCATTATAATATATGAAGCGCACTGATTTCAATTGAGAAATCAGAAAATTGGAAGCCAATTGATTTTGACCATGGGAATTTGTTTTGACAGTCTCTTTAACTTCTCGCAACCCTATTTTCTCTTCCTCTCTCTCTTCTTCCACATGCTACCCTAACTCTCTGTCTACCTATTACATTAAATGGTTGTTTGAAACAAAGGGTAAGGAACGATTGCACATTAGCATCATTTGCCAAATCTGCATCTGGGTTCAGTCCATTAAGTGACTACATCTCTTTGATTATGGCCGTTTCTCTAATGACTTAAAAAGCAGCTATTAATCTCAATTTTTGGTCACGTTTGGTAACCAAATCTTTAGGGAAAAGATTTTCGGTTTCCCTTAAGTTGTGCTAAATCTATGTTTGGCAATTGTAAATTTTTCAGGATTTAGACCAATGAAAATCTTCATTTGTTAGGATTTTCACATCCAACCACCCCCTATAAGATTTGAAAATCTTCACTTAAGTGGATTTGCACACTGAACCTTATTTTTCTCAGTTATATGCATCGAATATCGATACACATCAATATCAATGTGAAATCCTCAACTATACAAATCCTAGTGAGGAATCCTTATTCTGGCAGTAGTGAAGAATCATCAAATATATGGATTCCTCCCTGTTACCAAACATGCTCTAAAAGCTTTAAAAATTGTCAATCTGATTTTCAAATACCATAAAAGCAGCCATTAATTTCATTTAAAAGCTTTCTAAAAACCTTCGGTCTATTTCTCTAATGTTAACATGATCCGAGTGATATGGACATGTAAGTATCTCTCTCATTCAAGTAGATTATTCCTTCTCTTTAAAGCTGTATAGTGATTGGAAAAAAAAAAACACTCAATTCTAGCTTTAGGAGAAGCCACATCAGCTTCTTGGGGCCCATTTGTGAATGTGTCTTTTCAAAAACACATATGTGCCTTTTCAATAAAATGTGCCCCTTCTTGGGGCTCATTTGTGAATGTGTCTTTTTAAAAATACATATGTGCCTTTTCAATAAAATGTGTCTCTTGGGCCCATTTGTGTGGATGTGACCCAATTCAAAGGGATGCCTTCCAACTCTATAAATTAATGTTATTTTCTAAGTTTTTTATATAGTATTCAAAATGAGCAGAAATGCATACGAATCCTTTATTTTTAGGATGAAACGTGTATACTGACGTTGATTAAGGGAAGAAAGGTTTGATTCTCATCTTTCTCTCTGAGCCAATGTCCACCTCCTCACCTCATAAACCTCCTTGGCTATGATTCCTTCTTCACTAACCAGCAACCCCTTTCTTCTCCAACCTCCCTATGGTCTCTTTTAAAGTCTACTTCTAATTTCTCCACCTCCATTATTGATAGTTCAACCCAGCATATTACTGTCTCTCTCACCAACTCTTCCACAGGTCAAGTTAGCCTCTTAACTGGTGTTTATGGCTCCACCAACCACCAGGTGAGATCTCTGGAGGTACCAGGTGAGATCTCTGGAGGTACCTTTCTCAAACTGCCTCCACTCACGTACCATGGTGTATAATTGGTGACTTTAATTCTATCCTCCTGGCATTTGAAAAACTAAGCATCAGACCACCACCTTCAACTCCCCTAGTTTGACACTTTACTAACATAGTAAAAGTCAAGTAAAGCCTCCAATTTTTAGATAAGATGTCACATCAAAAGTACTTTAATTCAAAACTCCCTCCATCTTTTAAAAAAAACACTCAAAAATCAACCACCCTTATCCACTAAAATACAAAAAAACTCCACTTTCCCATACAAAAAATTAAAAAACGATTTCATAACAAACAACTAAAAATAAAATACTATCATAACTCACTTATATTTTATTCATTCTTTAAAATTAACTTTACTTCACTTGACTCTATTAGTAGAGTTGCCAAACGATGATAGTTAATTCAGGTCTGACAGACTTGGGCTTCCAGGGTAACCAGTTTACTTGGTCCAACAATAGAAGAGGCTCTTCCTATGTTGCAGCCCATTCCGTTTAGATAGAGCTTTTTGAAATGCTAAATGGATTGAGGTTTTTGAAGACTCCATGATCAACCCCTCTTAGCCTCATATCACCGCCCCCTACTTCTATTCCCCAAACCTCTCACCCACCCAACCACCCACCCCCGCGCGCGCACACATACAATTGGTCTAACGTTTGAGGCCAGGCTCTTCAAATTTGAGGAAACGTGGACCACAAATCCCACCTTCCTTGACACTGTGAGGCTTAAAACGGAACCAACCATGTGAAGTAAACCCCCAATACGTCCTAGCTCACAAGCTAAGAAGACTGAAGACCTGCTTAAAAGCATGGAATACAGAGACTTTTGGTCACCTCAGACCCAATAAAGCTTCTGCTGAAACTCGTCTTCTCCAAGCTCAACAAGATTATGACACCAATCCATCTAATGTGCTTCTGGCGGAGCTCAACTTAGCTAAATCTTCCTTGCATAACTGGCTTCAAGCAGAAGAAATTCTTTGGCAGTGCAAATAAAAGATTAATTGGCTACGTGAAGGCGACAAGAACACAAAGTTCTTTCATATTTCGGCCAAAGTGAGAGGAAACCATAACAGAATTGATTACATTCATGTTGAAGGTTCCAAAATTGAGGACCCATCTAGGATCCGTGGAGAGGCTGTTCAGTTCTTCTCCAAGCTTTATATGCAAAGCCCCCCAGTCCCCAGACCCCAATGACATTCTTTTTAATGTCAATGGGCCAAAGGTCTCAAATGATCAGAATGCAAGCCTCACAGCAGTGCCTTCAGAGAAAGAGATTAAGAAGGCCGTCTTGTCATTGAAGAAATCTAGCTCTCCAAGTCCAGAAGGGTTCACAGGTGTTTTCTTCACTCACTCTCGGCCTATTGTCTGCCTTGTCATAGGGGCGGACCTACATGCACGTGACGTGGGGCGATTTTGAAAATGTTAAGAGAGTTGAACGAGCCTGGACCTGTCCCACTTCGCTCCACGTTTAAACCGTGTGATCGACCCTCGTCACAAACCTTGGTAAAAACACTCCTATCTTTTGACATTTTCTTCCCGGCGAAAGTAACGGATCCTCTTCGCGCCGTTCTCTTTCGACATTTTCTTTCTATTGAGAGTGTGAGATCCTTTTCACGGCGATCGAACTTTTCATCACCGGTCCTTTTAGGTTTAAAGAAAATGTTATTTAGGTTATTTGATGATAATGAATTGATGATAACCTGAATTTGGGAGAGGTAGTGGGAAGACACTTTAACTGGGCAAGAGAATTGAGCATGAAAATTTTTTTACTTCTATTAAAATGTAATAAATTTCCTCTTTTGATATTATTCATGTGAAAAAAGTTAACAACCGAGCAAATGTTTAGCCCCACCCAAATAAAAATCCTGAGTCCGCCACGGGCCTTGATGTCAGTCATGCCATTAAGAATTTCTTCATAACATGTAGACTCTTGAGACCTTGGAACACCTATTTTTTAACTTTAATCCCAAAGAAACAACATCCTACCTCCTTCGTTGACTTTTGACCCATAAGTCTTCTTAACTTCTCCTATAAAATCCTAGCAAAAAGGCTCTCTACCATTCTGCCATCACTTATTTCCCCTAACCAGGCTTTTTTCATTGAGGATTGCTCAATTCACCAACACTCAGTTGTAGCCACGAGCTCTTTCAAAAACTCAATGCAAAAATGAAATTGAGCTCGATCTGCATGAAACTTGACATCACAAAGACTATTGATCACAAGCTTCAATGGCCTTTTCTTTTCAAAGCTTTGTGTTTTGTCAATTTCTCTCGAGAATGGATTAGGTTAATTAAGAAACTTATCTGTAAAGTCCCGAACCTCGAGGGTGTAATTAGCCTAGTTAATTGCAGTGTTAGTTGATAAGCTCAATTAAAAGCCATGTAGGACCAATTAATTATTAGGAACGCATGTGCAGAGTTTTGTCGGGTTTTGAGTTCGTTTGAGCATAGGAAGAGGATGTGTCGCAGTTACCCGAGAATTTAGGTTTTTTTTTTTTGTAATTTTAGAATTTTGAGATTTTGGTACCGTTCGGTAGATGTTTTAATTTTCTAAACTTCATCCTTTTGCATCATCTTCATTTGGACCCTCGAAACCCCTCTAATCCAGGCCTAACCCAAAGCCCACTTAAAGTTATTTATTATTTTCTCTCTCCTCATTTCTTTTTGGGGCATTTGGGCGGACGTCCCTCAACTGTGATTTTTATTGCAAACGGTCCAGAACATTTTATCGTACCGACGGCAGCCTTCTTGTAAAAATAACTCACTGAAAAAGACAAAAACGCCCTTGTACATGTCAACAAAAGCAGAACACAAATTTATCTTGAGTTTTGGTTTGGTTGAATCTATGCCAACAACGAATGGCAGTATATCATGGTCGTGTATTTCTTTGGCCTCTTACCTAATTTTTAATACAGGTTCTATGGCCAGAGAGTGGATGGAAACCAGTTCCCCTTGTTGACATAATCGAAGGAATTTCTGTGAAGAGAGCATATAAAAAAGCCTTACTGTGTCTGCATCCCGACAAGCTACAGCAAAAGAGTGCCCCAGTATATCAAAAACACGCTGCCGAAAAAGTCTTTGGAATCTTGCAGGTATCCAAAGTTCTTAACTTATAAGTCCTAATGCAAAATTGAGTGCAGTAGTATTTCAAATTCAGCAAAGGCTGTAAATTAGTGGGTATCAGGTGGGCAGTGCTAGCACTTGGTCACCACCTAGTAACCTACTCACTGCGACACTACAATGAGCAATGGTGGTCACTACCCAAACCCACACCTGCCCACCAGGGCTACAAATGGATAGTGTAGGCAGGTATAGGAATTGAAGCTCGTTGATATATTGTAGTCATATAACTACAAAGCAAAAGATGCTCACAGATAAATGGAACTACACTAGAATTGCACAAATATTATATGTAATACAAGAAAGAAGAAGGGAAAATTAGATTAACTAACATTTTCTCCTAATGCTTTGACATATTGATCAGAGAGGGATGTTCTTTAAAGAAGTGCATTGATACATCAACCAAAACCTGTGTAGGAATCTATATACCGGGGTACTTTAAAATGGACCATGTATCTGTTAGGAAAATTGTGTGGCCCGACTGCCATTGGGCCACGCCAGATCGAGCCCGACGGTGTGCCGCGGATGAACTCCCAACAAGTCTTGATCTGGTTGAATCAGATAAGGATCAAACTCTTAGTGGTAGAGTTTGGATCAAGTTCAGACTCTCAGTTGGCAGAATTCCCACGCTGGTCAGGAGATGTGGGATTCCAGGAGAGGTAGAATCCGGATAGAGTTGTAACTCCTAGGGATTGCTCTATATAAGGGAGATGGGAACTCTTGGTTGATCATCCAGAAGATCTGAGAGCATTCGCAGCGAGTTCGCAGGTCTACCTCACACCGGAACGCACAAGGTTCTCGGCGAGTTCGGTTCCGACACCCATCTGGGACCAGCAACTTCTTTCAATTGGTATCAGAGCCCGATCTGTGCGTTTGACGGTTTGGATTTTGCGATAAGGCTGTGGATCGTCGGATCTACTATCTCGTCGTTGAGTTTTTCTCCCGGTTCTGCAACTTGGCTGCTTGAAGAGGACGACTGCGCTTGGAGCGGTGTTATTTCTTCACTGCGGTTCAGCCTTGGGCCTTGCGTCAGTAGGGAGAATTTCTTCCTTGGGACGTGCCTCAACAGAGAGAAAAGCAGACACATTACGTGTTGCTGCTTGCCTCGGGACGCGTGCGAAATCAAGCCTCAGCGCTGTTGCTGTTGTTGCATCGGGATCCTCCAGCCTCTGGACGTGCGTCAGCAGGGACGCGTGCAGCCTCTGCGCTGTTGCTGCTTCAGCGCACATCGCATCAGGTCGAGTCAGGCCTAAGGTCCAACCCGACCCGATCTAGGCCCGGCCTACATCGCCCAGTTGAAACGGCTGTTGCGTTTTTTTTTACGTCAGCGCGACATAGGGCTGACGCAAGCACGGGAGAAAATTTCCTCGGTCAACAGTACCTTTGACCGTCCGTAACTTGTTCATCCGACCTCCGATCGACGAGCGGTTTGAATCTGCGGATTCGTGGCGACGAGCACTATTTGGTAGACGGGACTGATCGGCATTCCATCATTCAGAAAATTTTTTTGGACTGCGATCACGGTCAGTGGTATCTGGACTTTATTTATTTTCTTTCAGATATGTCTACTGCTAAATCTGCTCTGCACGATCTTGCTAAGGTTGATATTTTCAATGGGAAGAACTTACCCATTTGGAAACGTCGGATGGATGCCTTGTTGCACTTTGAGGGTCTTTCTTATGTTATTAAAGAAAAGACACCTGAGAAGCCTGCTGATGATGCTTCCAAGGAAGATAAAGATCTCTTTAGTACCTGGGAATATGATAATGAATCAACAAGGCATCTGTTACTTGGATTTATTTCCAATGATTTGGTCAAGCAATTTGAGCAACTGGCTTCAGCAAAAGAAATTTATGATCAAATAATTGTGAAATACGATGCATCCACTGTGTCCCACCTTATGGAGGCATTCTCAAATTATGTCAATTATAAAATGCCTGAAGGAACCTTGATCAATGACCACATTGACCAGATGAATATAAGATTGAGGAATTTGATTGCTTTGGGAAGGGATATGGACCAGGAGTTGCAAAGATTGTATCTGTTGCAAAGTCTCCCGCCTTCGTGGGAGAATGTTTCTCAGACCTTAAGCCTCCAGAAAACACTGACTGTTAAAGATATTGAGGCTGAATTAATTGTTGAAGGACAAAGGCAGGCTGTCCGTGGTGTTGTGCCTACTGCTTTGCTTGCCCAAACCAATTCTGCTAGTGGCCCGATGGCTACTATGGGGAAACGGAAGAATAAAGGCAAAGGGAAAGCTAAGGGGCAACAAAAGAAAAAGGGGCGTTGCTTTATTTGCGGGAAGCCTGGGCACTTTCGTGCAGACTGTCCGGATAAAAATAAAAAGAAAAAGGGTGAGAATGGGCAACAGAACATGGTACCACATGGAAGTAAAGATTATATTGATATTATCACGGAATCCATGATGGTGGACACCAATGAAAGCAACTGGTGGATCGATTCCGGGGCTACTCGACACATCTCAAGGACCAAAGCAGTTTTCATTGAATTCCAAGAAATTAAAGCTGGAGAACATAACATATACATGGGGAATAAGACATTCTGCGATGTGTTGGGGGTGGGGAAAGTCAAAATTCCCCTGCCAACTAGAAAATCGCTATATTTATCAGATGTCTTCTTCACTCCCGGCATGAGGAGGAGCGTGATTTCCGTCAGCCAGCTTGCATCTAGTGGTTTTGAAATTAGGTTCTTTACTGATAAGGTTACTATTGGGCTCAATGGAAAGATATGTATTTCTGGTTTGCTTCATGACAAATTATATTTGCTGGACACTTCTAAAGTTGCAATAAAATCTAGTTCCAATTATTCTGTGTGTGTGAATGAATGTGTTAATGGTTTGGCATTGTTATGGCACTACAGATTAGGACACATTAACAAGAACAGAATAACTAAAATGGATAGGGATGGACTTTTTGGGATGGACTTTTACCTGAAATTGGAAAAGTGGAATACCCTACATGTGAACCATGTCTAAGTGGGAAAATGGTCAAGAAACCATTTCCAAAGGGAACTAGAAATGCAGAATTGCTAGACCTGATTCACACAGATATATGTGGACCCTTAAATGTTCATACTAGGATGGGGGAGGTGTATTTCATTACCTTCATTGATGACTTCAGCAGATATGGTTATATTTACTTGATTAAACATAAACATGAAGCATTAAAATATTTTCAAATATATGCCGCTGAAGTTCAGAATCAAAAGGGCAAGAAAATTAAACGGATTCGATCCGATAGAGGGGGGGAGTACACTTCTGAGTTGTTCAAAGAATATTGTGCAAGAGAGGGAATCATACATGAGTATGCGATCCCTTACACCCCACAACAAAATGGCGTGGCTGAACGTCGAAATCGAACACTTATGGACATGGTTAGGTCCATGATGAGCCACGTGGAACTTCCGCTGTATTTGTGGGGAGAGGCGATTAATATTGCACAATATATATTGAACAGGGTGCCCTCTAAATCTGTGCCCAAGACCCCATATGAGTTATGGACTGGAGCCAAACCTAAAATGGAACATATAAAAGTTTGGGGATGCCCCGTACATGTCCTGTTACCGCCACAAGAAAGACACAAACTGCAGGAAAAAATGAGAAAGAATTGCTCGTTTGTTGGCTACCCAAGTCATTCAAAATGATATCGTGTATATGATCATGATAATAAAATAATCATGGAATGTCGAGATGTGTATTTCCTTGAGAATCCAACAGGCAATCCTAGAGATAGACCACGGATGGTGGATTTCTATGAGATCTCTAGGGATAAGGATGTTCAAGCAAGTGGGGGGTCCGACGTGGTTGACGTTGGAAATTTAACACCTGGCCAGGGCCCACTTGATGAGGAACAACCGGAAATAAGTAGACCCGTTCGGATAAGGAAACATCCGTCATATCTGGATGATTATTGCAGTTTAATGAAAACCGTGGAGGATTTGGATCCGACATCCTACTCTCAAGCAGTCAATGGGCATGATGCTGAAAATTGGATAAATGCTATGAGAGAGGAAATTGAATCAATTCATAAGAACTAGGTGTGGCAATTAGTCGATCTACCCAAAGATCGAAAGGCCATCGGTTGTAAATGGGTTCTTAAGAAGAAATTCAATTCGGATGGTTCCTTGGATAAATACAAAGCACGGTTGGTGGCTAAGGGTTTCACACAAGTGGAAGGAATTGATTACGATGAAACTTTCTCCCCGGTAGTAAAATTCCAATCCATTAGGACCCTTATGGCGGTTGTGGCTTATCATGACTTGGAATTGCACCAAATGGATGTAAAAACTGCTTTCCTGAATGGCGAATTGGATGAAGAGATTTACATGAAACAACCTGAGGGTTTTTTGGTGCAAGGTCATGAGGACAAGGTGTACAAATTACAAAAGGCACTCTATGGACTTAAACAGTCATCGAGGCAGTGGTACAAGAAATTTCACCAGGCCATAAGTGAAATTGGTTTTGTCCCCAATAGTGTTGATATATGTTTCTATATTAAATGCAGTGGGAGTAATTATTTATATTTGTCATTATATGTGGATGACATCCTGATTGCTGGTGATGATTTGGATGCCGTCAATGGAATCAAACAGTGGTTGAAGTCAAGGTTCGAGATGAAGGACATGGGTGAGGCTATTTATGTACTGGGCATAAAGATCACCCGTGACCGGCCGAATCAGATTATTGACTTTGTCACAAGAGTCCTATTTGGAAACTGTGTTAAAACGGTTTGATATGATGATGTGCAAGTCAGTCGATACTCCCATTAGCAAAAATGAAAAATTGTCCAGCAAACAGGGGCCCACGACTGAGGAAGATAAGGCGATAATGCGGGGCAAGCCTTATGCTCAGGTTGTGGGAAGCATCATGTATGCGATGCTGTGTACGAGACCGGATGTTGCATTCGCCGTGGGTCTCGTGAGTAGATTCCTAAGTAACCCTGGATTACCTCATTGGTATGCGGTTAAGAGGATTCTACGGTACATCAAAGGCACCTTAAAGTTGCAACTGTGTTATCAAGGTGATGACCTGAAATTGCGTGGCTATTCCGATGCGGATTGGGCCGGTGACTTAGACAAAAGAAAGTCAACCATAGGCTATGTGTATACTCTGGGGGAGGTGCGATCTCTTGGGGTAGCAAGAAACAGACCTCAACGGCCATGTCTACGGCCGAGGCAGAGTATATAGCTTGTAGTATCGCAGTTCAGGAGGCTGTCTGGTTAAGAAACTTTTATGTGGTATTGATTTAATCAGTGTGGAACAGCCTGTCCCAATGAACGTAGATAGTACGTCTGCCATCTCTATGGTGACTGAGCCGAAATTTAACAGCCGATTAAAGCATGTTGAGATAAAATATCATTTTGTCTGGGAGAAGGCTGAGAATGGAGAAATTCAAATTTCTTATTTACCTTCTAAGGAATTGATGGCTGATGCTCTCACCAAACCGTTGCCTGCTGAAGAATTTGCGAGGCATGTGATGCGCATGGGACTTAAATACATTTGATGTACATTGACACGCTTGTCAAACATGGCATTCGTGCCAAGTGGGAGATTGTTAGGAAAATTGTGTGGCCCGACTGCCATTGGGCCCACGCCAGATCGAGCCCGGCGGTGTGCCACGGATGAACTCCCAACAAGTCTTGATCTGGTTGAGTCAGATAAGGATCAAACTCTTAGTGGTAGAGTTTGGATCAAGTTCAGACTCTCAGTTGGCAGAATTCCCACGCTGGTCAGGAGATGTGGGATTCCAGGAGAGGTAGAATCCGGATAGAGTTGTAACTCCTAGGGATTGCTCTATATAAGGGAGATGGGAACTCTTGGTTGATCATCCAGAAGATCTGAGAGCATTCGCAGCGAGTTTGCAGGTCTACCTCACACCGGAACGCACAAGGTTCTCGGCGAGTTCGGTTCCGACACCCATCTGGGACCAGCAACTTCTTTCAGTATCCACATCGTATATCGTATCTAATACTTTATTTTTACGTGTAAAATCTGAAAAACTCAGATAAATTTGTCTGAGTTTTGCCAGAAACTCAGATAAATTTGCCAAAACCCAGATAAATTTATCTGAGTTTTGGCAAATTTATCTGAGTTTTTGTCCAGTTTATCAGAGTTTCTGGGAAATTTATCTGAGCTCGGCGACACCAAAAGTCTAAATACGGAAAATCAGATTTTAATAAAACTCGAAATCCAAAATAAGAATACTTGATGACCATGATCCAATCGAGAAAAGAGAGGGAAAATAAGAAAAAGAGCAAACTGCTCTCTTTCAAATCAGTTGTAGAGAGGGATATTTGGATAGAGAGAGATTTCAAATCGTTTATACCTTTGAAGAAATGAAAGAGAGAGAATCGGAATTCATGGTGTGGTGGCGACGAAAGGTGCTCTGTAACGATATTCTATAACCATGGAAAGGAACGAAAAATGGAAAATGAGAGAGAAGAAGAAAGAAGGAGTTCTCTGGGACTTGGCCTAGGAATGAGGGTTGAAAGGGGTAAATTGGTCATGAAAATATATGACGTGGCGTATTAGGGACCTTTCACCAAAATATCTCCAGTTTGGACTAGAGACATTAGAGAAAAAGTTGCTGTCCTTGATGCTTTAGAAGACCGTGCGCATGGACTTTTGCCTAATTTACCCTTTCTTTTTCTCCCTCCTCACTCATCTCATTCTCTCTCCTCCCTGATCCCATTTATTCCACGTAGGCAGAAACCATCTCTCCCTTATCTTTTTTTTTTTTCATTCTCCCTCCTCCTTTCCGCCTCATTCCACGTGAGAAGCCACCCATCTCCTCCCCTCTTTCTCTCCTTTTCCTCTCCCTTATCTCCATTCTTTTCTTTCATTTTCTATTTCAGTCTTATCCCTCTCTGCAAACGTCTGTCTCCTTCCTTTTCTCTTATTTTCCTCATTTATTCTTCATACAAATGGGCAATCCATCTATCATCTCTACCATCCATTCCCATCATCACTTCCACAACAGCCCAAGCTTCCTTCTCATGCCAATTTTATTGAATTTTGCCATCTTCTCTTTTCTATGTGAGTAAATATTTGAGTTTTGGTTAGTTTGATTTGGGTGTTTTGCTTAGAATTATAATAGATGGGTTTATTATCTTCTTTACTAATGATTAGTTTGGTTTATTATGTGGGTTTGATTCTTCTATTAGGTTTTGGGAATTCTGAGCTAAGATTGAGATGTGGATCTTCTTTCCAATCCAAAGGCAAGTGGATATATTAATATGATGTAGATATGCATGTGTTTTATGGATTTACGACTTTGAATTGGTTTAATTATTGTTTTGAACTCAATTATCAAATGGGTTTGAATTTATGGAAATTGAATGAAATAGAGTGGATATTTGGAATGATGGATTTGATTGAATGATATAAGGAAGGAGGTTGGATTATTGTGTAGAGGGTTTGGGAAATGGATCCCTGTTTGGTCCAAATAGGGGGTGCCACATGGGAAGGAATTTTTTTTATTTGACATTGATGTCATTGATTTGACATCTCTCCCCCATGTGGCACCCCCTGATTGGTCCCAAATAGGGGATCCGTTTCCGAGGTTTGGCCCTAAAATTTGAATGCAAGAACAGATGAAGGAACCCTAAAACTGAAGCTTGTTCGTGCTTCAGAACTCCCGTTTTGGGAGGAGTTGGGTTAACAGAACTTGGTTGTCGGTTAACCAACACGCAGACAGACGTCATCGGTTTATTGTCGGCAAGAATAACTGGAGGGTGAAAATTAAGGATTTTATATAGTCAGGTTCTCGGTTAATCGACTATTAATTGTAAATTGATCTATTTTTTATTGAAAACTGGGTCTTTTCCATAGGATTGTATGACCTTATAATACCTTTGAAACCATATTAGAGGACTTTTCACATGTTTTAATGGAAATTATTATTTTCTTTTTATATGCTTTTAAAGTATGAATTCCTGAATATATGAACAAGCACCACTAAGCTAGTGGGATTCCACGTAAGAATTTTTGGACGACTGCACAACTCGATATACACTTATGGAATGTTGATCACCGTAGTATGAATTTCTATACAGGAAGTGACTAACCCTTCAATGTGTACGGGATCTATGATCCTATGATTATGTTATGAATAGGCTAATCACCTGAAGTGGATTAAATAATTTCTAGATATGGTAAGGACCCGAAGTGCCATGACTCATTGTCACGGTAAAAGCCTAAGTGGTGTGTTTTCTGATAATAACTTATAAATTATAGATCTAATTTGAATCTGAGAATTTCTGATCCGATAAGAATTTATGAACTGTGTATTTCATTTAAGTTTACGAACTATTGATTTAATCGCTTTCCATTGTCTATCTGTTTCTGTTTATATATATTCACCTGTCGGCTAGTCGTAGTCTGATGATGCTATGCTTGAATAGGTATTTAGCTTATCTACTGGGGAGTGCGAAGGTGTTGATTCAGGTGATACAACCTGTTGGTGAGTACGAGTGATGTGTAAACTAAGTTGTCGTTTTGACCAACACGAATGCTTTCATTTTAATGGATAGTTTATATCTATTTTCTTGTTGGCATAGGATTTGTAGATGTTAATTAATTAAACTACTTTGGTGTCTTTTATAAACTTTAACTAGGAAATAGAGTAAATGTGCATACTCTGAAATGTTATTTTGTACCTTTTGGTTAAATAAGAACTTTCGCTGTATTTTTATGGTGAACCGAGGAAATAATTTATACCTCACTGCGGACTTGGATCCTAATTAGGGGGACCCCACTGTCTCCTTACCTATTCATCATTGCTGAGGAAATCCTAAACCTCAATGTCAAGGCAAGGGAAAATTCAGCCAGTTTCAATAGTCCCAAAAACTCCTTGCCGCCTTCTCTACACTAATGACCTTCTTTTCTTCACTAGAGCCTCTCTTGCTTCTATCAGAAGCATCAAACTTCTCATTGCCTCTTACCAACTTGCAGTTAATTTTTTAACCTCTCAAAAAGCCACCTTTTCATTAGTAAATGCAATCACCGGAAAAAAAAAGGATCAATTTCAGCCTTGTTGGAGATCCCAGAATCCTCTCCTCCCACCACATATCTTGGAGTTCATTTATTTTTTGGAAGCCCAAAATGTTATTTCATAAAGCTTTTAGATAGTCTTCGTATGAAACTCACTGGGTGGAAGGCAAGTCTTTTGTCTTTCGTTGGAAGACCGACTCTGGTTAAGCATGTTTTGGCTAGTATGCCGATTCACATTTCTCTTGCAATTCCTTTCCCTAAGAAGGTCTGTCTCCTCATAAAGAAGATCATGAGGAACTTCCTATCGTCAGCTAATCTCTCTCGTTTCTACCAAAAAAACTAATCTCTCTCGCACTAAAAGGAACCTTAGTAGTTGGGAGGTCATTTGTATCCCTGAATAAGAGGGTGGACTGGGCATCCAAAAAATCAGCGAAATGAATGATGCTTGCGTGTTAAAGCTAAGGGGGTTAGGTCTAATTGGCTCCTCCATTTGGGCAAAATGGTTCAAAACTATGTACTTTAAAAATTCTTCCATCTGGAGCCCCAAGTCTCCACTAATAGGATCTTGAGCAGCTAGAAAATTGGCGGTGGCAAGATGACAAGCATCTGGTTTGACCGTTGGCTAGATTTTACCCCAATAGCAAACAGATTTCCTCAGTTTCAATTCTCTCAATATGAGACAGTTTCAACTCTCATCTCTGGCGGGCAGTGGCATATTCCTACTTATCTTGCTCTTCCCCCCTATCTCCAATCTGCCTCTCAAATTCAGCTCCAATGTGGAACTGGCTCCATTTTTTGGACTGGGAACTGTAAAGGCATCCTCACCCTTAACGAAGCTTGGCACCTTTTGAGATCAAGGGCTGCCCCTGTGGTTTGGTCCCGGTTAGTCTGGAGTAACATAATGAGCCTGAGGATCTCTTGCTTCTCATGGAGATTGTTGCACAACAAACCTCCAACTCAAACCTCTAGTGAAGATGACCCCATGCTCGTCGGCCTCCATTCCTTCGTATCATCCCTCTCTCTGCCTCCCCTGGCCCCAACCACCGCTCTAGAGCAGCGCAAGAAACCAAGAGAGAAAAATTTAATTTCTATTTGGGTTCTGCAAATCGAGAGCAACCACCACAGAGTAGTTGATAATCGATATCGACCAATCGCTAAATGACAAAGAATTTTTTTTTAAAAGGGTCACATGAGGACCCCTTCCATGTCCAACATGATACTAACACCTCAAGAGTGGTATGGGGTCCTACGGGGACCGGCGCCGTAAATTCCTCTATATTATTTCACAACAATAATGCTACCAAATTAATCTTTGCATTAGCTAAAATTTGAATTCTTAAAAGAAATTCCTTAGCCCTATTGCGAGTGGAGGGAGGAATTGGTGGAACATGTCAGAGTGTTATGCTTTAACTTACAACTTGGCTTTCAAATGATCGAAGGATTGCTTTAGTTTTCCTCAACCGATTCTATTTTTCTATTACTAGCGTTCTAAAGCATGGATCATGGCTTTATGTGAGCCAATTGAAGATCTAGGAGCAAACTGGCCGACTTGAGGTAAATAGTCTTTCTGTTTATGCTCCTTAAGATGCCTTAGAGGGATGGTTGATAGGGCTCTTTGTATTTAGTCCGTAACCAGCCTTTTTTGGATGAGCTTGGGCCTTAGATCCGAGTTCCCCATATAATGTTTGGATTGGGCTTGAATTAAATGGTAAAGAGCCCAAAGGCCATCCATTTAGGTGTTTAAAAAATCAAATGTGCTAGTTAAAATAAACGAAGCAAGAGGCTGAGGCTTCGGAAATCATTTCGGTTGAGAAACTCATCAGTAAGGCATATTCAGCAATTGACAAAGCTGTAAAGTCTGGAACAATGTATGGGAACACTGGTGTGCGCTGAGAGTCTAGGCTTGCTCGAAGAAAGAAGGTTGTGGAGATTTTCACCATTGCCAGTACACTCTCACTCTTTCTCCCATGCTTAGGCAGTAAGAGTGAGCATAGTTGCCATGGTGAATTTCTATAGTTTTCTTTCTCCGAGCGGGCTAGACTTTCTCCGCGCACCGGTGTTCTTATGTTGTGTTCCATACTTCTTTGTCAATTGTTGAGTATGCCCCACCTATGAGTTTCTTAACTTGTTGGATTTCTGAAACCTCAGTCTCATTTTTTTTAACTAGCACATCTAATTCTTCAAACACCTAAAACAATGAATGAATAAAATAGATAATTGTTCCCCTTCATTATGAAAGAATGTTACACTTGTTATTTGAAGTAGTCTACTCCTTGATTGGTTCTTTTTCTTGGACTTCCTTCTTAGTCATTATGATGCATGGAAGTTGAAGATCATCATCGCTGCTAATTTTGATGTTCATATCAACGCACCTTAGTTGGATGGACTCGTGAGATGCCTAAGATCATGGCCCACATAAGTGTAAAGAGGAGCACATAAATACGGGAAGAGTGGCATAGACCTGGGTCACTCAAAAAGAAATTAAAAGAATGGTGCCTAATCTAAAACATGGTACTTAATAGACTCTTTGCAGTAAAATTTCAGGTTTGTTTGCCTCTTATCTTGAGAGAGTGCATTCAAGGATTGAGAAGATTTGCTTCTAGCATTTCAGAGATTACATGTTAGTAAGTGTGTGGGAATATTTTCGAGCCACCAAAGACCCCAAGCTCAACAGGACTTGGCCTCCCCCGACAGCGCCATCTCTTCGCTTTCAGCGGGTCCTGGTCTCGGCATCCTCCAGCTCGGCCACATACCTCAGTTCGGCCAGCTCCATCTCGGCCAGGTGCTCCCACCTCGGCCCATGTTTCCATCTCTGCATAGGCCACTTCGGCCAAGCATTCCACTTCGGTTGAGTGTTGCACCTCAGCACCCGTGCCAGGTTGCCAACCGAGTCAAGGTCACTCCCGATCTCGGTCGTCCCTGACCTTAGCAACACTCCCTGACCTCGGTCATGCACCTCAGCTATAGTGCCAGAGAGCCAGCCAAGGCAAGGACTGACAAGCTGTCCCCCCATGGACACTCAACCATGTCACAGGACGTGCGACAAGACTAGGGCACCGCACATATCCTCTGACAGAGCTATCCTCACCACCCACACTCCCTGACAGAATGGCGTCCACAGAAGCTAGGGTATGGCCCGATGGGATAAGGGAAGTTGCGACGGGACTTCCTGTTAGAGTGACAGAGCAATCTCTCTCTCCAAAGTCAAACTCTCTCCCTATCTTCCTATCCATATAAAGAGCAGCAGGCGTAGAGAGCAGGAGGATGGAACACTAAAAATACTCCAACACCACACTGCTGGTATCATCTTCTTCCCCATCTTCTATCCTTAGCCAGTTCCAGCATTGACTTAGGCATCAGAGGGCCTTGCGCTGCCAACAGCCAGGGTCGTTTGACCGTCTTCTTCTTCTTCCTCCCTTTCCAGGTTTCAAGCAGGCAGCGGTTCTTCCTAAAGAGCTCCAGCTCCACCCCCTGTGAGTCCGCGCATCTTTATGCTCCTACAATTGGCGCCGTCTGTGGGAAACGATTAAAAAGTCATCCTCCCAAACACCATGCCTCGAAGAACCGGAAAGGGGAAAGAACCATCAACACTGCCAACGCAGCTGCCACTGGTCCCTGGCCAGAGAAGGTCCAAGGCAAAATCTGGTTAAGAGAGCGTCCACAGGCCGGAAACTCAGTCAGGTTCATCCTCAAAGGGGGTCACGGTACCTTCCCGACGAGATAACCTTCAACTGGGGCTTTCTTGGCAAAAGGATCCTCAACCAGACGAACCCCATTATCGGATTGACGACGACAACCAGCTCCTCGCGAGGATTAGGGCCCAAAACCTTGTCATCCAAGCGTAGGACGAGTTGATCTTTCGACTTCAGCAGCAGCTAGAAGAAGGGGCAACCTCAGCTCCATCCTCCAGTCCCTCAAAGAAACTGAAGGCGAAGGCTAGAGGAAGACGCAAATCTCGAAGAATGGCTTGACCAACAAGTTAAGCAAGCAGTCTGGCAAAACATGGAGATGGTTGGCCTCACCCGAGGTCGGCTAATCGCCTACAACGATGACGATCTCGGTACATCTCCTTTCTCTCAAGAGATAAGAAACTTCTCCCTCCCAGAAGATTTCTGCGTCCCGAGGTTAGTCCTTTACGATGGGACCTCGGACCCAGCAGCACACCTCCGGTACCTAAGAGGATGCCGGTGTGGGCCGACACAGGTCACCTGAACTGCAGGATCTTCTCTTCCAGCCTCGGAGACCTCCCCCTAAAGTGGTTCTACGCGCTCCCGTCAGGATCAATCATAAATTGGAAGTAGCTCCAGAATTCCTTCATGGCGAAGTTCCAGGCTCACAGGATTATCATCAGGTCGGACGCCGACCTGATGGCCCTCAGAATGAAGCAGAACGAGAACATCACGCAGTTCGCCAGAAGATTCTGGATTATCTATAGCCAGATCGAAAACGCCACAGATGCAGTGGCAATCGAGCTCTACTGCCAGGCAACGAGCTCCGAAAGGACTTGGTCCGGAACCCTGTGGCCTCAATGAGAGCACTGATGTCCAGGGTAAACCGATTCATCGAGCAAGAGGTAGACGAGGCTAAGGCTCGATAAAGCTTTGACCTCTGGGATCGAGACAGAGCACCCTCCAGCTCGGCAAACGTCTCCAGTTCGGCAGGCATCCCCTCCAACTCGGCAGACGTCTCCATTTCGGCAGGCATCCTCTCCAGCTCGGCAAACGTCTCCAGTTCAGTAGGAGTCCCCTCCATCTCGGCAGACGTCTCCAGTTCGGCAGGCGTCCTCTCCAGCTCGGTACATGTCTCCAGTTCAGTAGACGTCCCCTCCAGCTTGGCAGACATCTCCTCAAGCTCGGTGGATGTCTCCTCCACCTCAGGGGGTTACTAGATGACTCCTATCGTCACTCAACTTCAGTTGCACGGTCCCCGTCAGCTTCGATCGCACGATCCTCTACCGCCAGCCTCGGCGGCACGGTCCTCTGCAGTCAGCTTCGATGGCACGATCCTCTACTGTCAACTTCGATGGCGCGACCCTCTACCACCATCAATCCCTCCGTCTCCGCTAGGCTTCATCTCAACCGGATGCTTGACCTTGGCCAGGCTCTTTATCTTGGGCAGATGCTTCATCTCAACTAGATGCTTGACCTCGGCCAGGTGCTTCATCTTGGGCAGATACTTGACCTCAGCCATATACACCATCTCGGCCTCATGCTGGTTCGGCCTCGTGCTGGCTACACGCTGGTTCGACCCCATGCTGGCCTCGGCCACTTGTATTCTCGGTAAGAGTACCAGGATCGCGGCCAACGAGACGACACCTCTGGTGACGAGCTAAGGTTATGTCTCGGTTCAAACAAGCTCGTGATGGCACAAGCGAAGCAACACCGAGCCAGCTCGGCCACATGGCAACTCGGTAACAGTACCAGATCGCCGGCCAATGAGACTATACCTCTGGTGACGAACCAATGTCATGTCTCGGTTCAAACAAGCTCGTGCTGAGACAAGCAAAAGCAGCACCGAGCCATCTCGGCCTCATGCTGGTTCGGCCTCGTGCTGGATATGGCCTCACGTTGGTTCGACCTCATGATGGTCTAGGCCACATGGCATCTCGGTAACAGTACCAAATCGCCGGCCAACGAGACTATACCTCTGGTGACGAGCCAGCTGGTCATGTCTCGGTCTCTCAGTTGGTGACGAACCAGACACTGAAGACTACCAAATTCAGCAGCTCAATAGCTTCTCCTTTCATAGCTTCCGACCTCAAAGAATAGGGAAACTCTCGAATGTCAGAAGCTGGGGGGTGCTATTGTGTGGGGATATTTTCAAGCCGCCAAAGACCACCAGCTCAGCAGGTCTTGGCCTCCCCCGGCAGTGCCATCTCTTCGCTTTCAGCGGGTCCTGGTCTCGGCATCCTCTAGCTCGGCCACATACCTCAGTTCGGCCAGCGGCCAGCTCCATCTCGGCCAGGTGCTCCCACCTCGACACATGTTTCCATCTCGGCAGATGCCACTTCGGCTAAGCATTCCACTTCGGTTAAGTGTTGCACCTCGGCACCCGTGCCAGGTCGCCAACCGAGTCAAGGTTGCTCCCGACCTCGGTCATCCCCGACCTCAGCAACACTTCTAGATCTCGGTCACGCACCTCAGCTATAGTGCCAAAGAGCTAGCCAAGGCAGGGACTGACAAGGTGTCCCCCCATGGACACTCAACCATGTCGCATGACGTGCGACAAGACTAGGGCACCGCCCATATCCTCTGACAGAGCTATCCTCACCGCCCACACTCCCTGACAGAACGGCGTCCGCAGACGCCAGGGTATGGCCTGATGGGATAAGGGAGGCTACGACGGGACTTCCTATCAGAGCGACAGAGCCCTCTCTCACTATCTCATTCTCTTCTTATCCATATAAAGAGCAGCAGGCGCAGAGAGTAGGAGGATGGAACACTAAACATACTCCAACACCACACTGCTGGTATCATCTTCTTCCCCATCTTCCATCCTTGGTCCAGTTCCAGCACTGACTTAGGCATCAGAGGGCCTTGCGCTGCCAACAGCCAGGGTCGTCTGACCGTCTTCTTCTTCTTCCTCCCTTTCCAGGTTTCAGGCAGGCAGCGGATCTTCCTAAAGAGCTCCAGCTCCACCCCCTGTGAGTCCGCGCATTTTATGCTCCTACAGTATGCAATTTCTTTTACACAGTCTAATTGCTAGAATTTTAGTTTATGGGATTTGGGCCTCTATTTCCATCCAGTTTATAATCGGGGAGTGCACATAAAACAATTGGTCTGCAAAACAAACTGTTGTGCAGATTCTGCAACTAACAGAAATTGACAAGAAAAGAGAGGGTTTCAACTAAAAGGGTTTGGATAGGGTTAATTAGATTGATGAGTAGGGAGGGGTTTTGTATTGGGTAGATTTTAGGGTTTAATTGGGCTTAGATTGATGGAAATAATTTTTAAGGTATTCTTGGATTGAAGGTTAAAGGCTACAATTGGAGATGTAATGACGCTAAGTTGAATGGATTTCGTGAAAAAAAAATATTTAGACTTTTTGATTGGCTTTGGGTTGGGGTTAATTTGGGGTGAAGAATTGGAGGTTTTTATGAAGGGACGAGAATAGAAGAAAATTTTGAAAAAAAAAAGAAAATAGAAAGGATGGAAGAAGGAGATTAACTCATAAGTTATTTGCGATCCATTGAGGGTTTGGCTCTTATACCAATCTAACAAAGCTGGATTGGTGAAGAATCCGCTCAAGCGTAGGGACCTTCAAGCACACATAAAACCCAAAGAGCTGGGGTTAATTATATTGATGAATTATTTTCGTAGTATAGTATTAGTGTTGGTGTTGGTGGAAGAATCGAGAGATAATGCAAATGCAAAACTTGAGAGATAATGGGCGGGTTTGAAATCCAAAGGTTTTAAAATAAGTCGTATAAAGATTAAATATATAGATTGCAACTTTAGTGGTCATATATAAAGAATTGGAACTACTGTGAGAGTACTCAAGAGATACCACAAAGATACTCTTGTAAATACATTGGCTCGATAATTAGTAAGGATGGAGAGACCGAAGGAGATGTTGAATATAAAATAAAAGCGAGATTGTTGGAGCGGAGACTTATGTCTGCAGTGCTATGTGATATGTGCATGCCAATAATATTTAAAAAAAATCTTAATTATAGGACAACAGTTAGACCAACTATGACCTATGGAGTAGAATCTTGGTAAATCAAGAAGCAACGCACGCACAAAATTAATGTAGAAGAGACGAAAATGTTGAGGCGAATGTATGGTAAAACTAGAAAGGATAAAATAGTAAATGAGTACTTTCGAATGTAGGGGTATAATCAGTAGATAATAAGATAAGATCAACATGTTTGAGATGGTTTAGACATGTTCAACGCGGCTGGCGGCGCCGGTAAGAATAAGTTTTGCTATACAGGTTGATGACTCGCAAAGGAAAATGGGTGGGTTGAAGAGGACATGGATGGAAGTGATAACAATAGATTTAAAGAAGTTGAACCTATCTGAGGATTTAACGATAGATCGGAATGAAGAAACAAAATTCATACAGCCGACCCCAACATAGTTGGGATTAGGCTTTCATGCTGATTATGATTTCGTAAGTATATATATATGAGGTCCTTAAATAAGCATCTTCGACATCTAAAGAAAGGATTTTCCTTTGTATATGTGGATTGTCTTTCCTTATATTAAAAGATTCAGTACATAAAGGCCCTAATATAAAATATGAAAGTAAATAAAAAAAAACTTACTAAAACTACTAAAGATATTAAAAGACATTGATTCAAGGGGGTTTAACGGGAAAAATTTTGGAATTTGGCCATTCCTCGCAAAGGGTCCTCGCAGATTATACAACAGACCTCTTCTGTTTTTTTTTTTAATGATGAAGGATGCGACGCTAGCGTCGCTCTACGTGATTTTTTTAAAACATAGAACTCCCTTTGTTTATTCTTCCTCTTATTTTTTCCTCTTCTCACACCTATTTCTCTATCTCCCCCACTCTATTTTATCCGAATCATCTTGGAAAAACAGTATCACATGCTTTATAAAAAGATTACTACTGCCCGACATACAATCTCTTTTTTTCTTCTTTTCATATTCTCAAGATTTATCTTGAAAAGTGAAAGAGACGGGAGAGAAAAAAAATGGCAGACATAACATGGAAGAATGGTCCCAATAACAATCTTATGCTCGTACATTATCGTGCAGAGCTTACCCTCAACCCATGACCCATCCATGGGAAAACAAGAGAGAGAAAGGCTGCTCGGTTTAGGTAAATCTATATTCGCAGCTTTTCCGCCGATATAAATAGTGCTAAATCTATATTCGCGGCTTTTCCGCCAACATGAACAATGGAAAACCTGTAAGGTTGGGGGAGAAATGGAATGGGGGCTATCGATAAATATAAAGGAGATAAGGAAGAAGAAGACGTTAGGAGTGACGCTAGCATCACCCAAGTTTTTTTGGGCAACGCTATCGTCGCTTAGAGAAAGTACAAAAAATAGTATGCATTCTGCTCATATGAGAGAAATGTAAATTTGTGTAATGTCTCTGAAAGACTTGTGCTTTTTTGCGAAACGGATCACCTATCCTAACCTCCCAATCAAAAACAGTTTTTCATAGAATTATGGAAAATTGAATTGCTTTTTGTGCTTGTTCTCATGGACAAGCATTTACACCAAATGATAAAAAAAGATTCTCCATAAAAAAATGTCTCGCTTTTCCTTTCTGCTAATGTGGAAAAATGGTTACACAACCATGTCCTTAACCTCCAAGGGTGACTAAATTGTGTTGGGTCAACATGGACAGGGTGTTGTGATCGTGTGTGCGGAAGCGTGTGATCAACAAGCGAACAAATCAAGCCACACAAAAAAGAAACACAGATTTACGTGGTTCGGTGATTTCACACCTACGTCCACAGACAAAGCTCGTATTCTTCTTAGTTTTCCCTCCACTTTGGGTTACAACCAAAAGAGATAATATATAATTTTAGACAAATACTAAATTACCCCTCAACCCTAATACAAATGCATTGGGCCTACAAAACGAGCCAAAAAACCCAAACCCATAAACCTAACAAATCTCCACCTTGGCGAGATTTACAGGTCACAACATTTTCCACCTTGGCTTGCAATCACACGCCTCCAAATGCGCCCGTAGGCGCCATACAGCCGAAGGTGCTCAAAATCGCAGAATGTTGATCAAGTCCTTAAACTTGACCCTAGTCACCACCTTAGTCAGCATATCTGCGTTTTCCAAATGCCTCGTTGCTTCTTTGTAGGTGGTACGAACAGATTCTTTAACCATCGGAAGTGCATATGCCACCATATCAGAGTACCATTGATGTTTTCGAATATTCCTTTTTGGTCTACTGGTTGCAATAGAATCTGCTTGCTCTTGTGGAGGCTCTTGAGCTTGAGTCTCCTCCTCATCTGTATCATCACCCTCTAACTCAATTGGGATGACATCAAACTCCACTTGCTTCGATTTGCCATTGGCCTTGCTCTCCTCCTGAGAGCCATTTTGCTTGTTCTGTTTACACATAGCAGCTTCATCAAAAGTCACATCCCTGCTAAGAACAAGTTTCTTTGAATCGGGACACCATAGCCGGTATCCTTTCACACCACTACTGAAACCTAAGAATATAGCTTTCTTGGCCCTTGGATCCAACTTACTCTCTATGACATGGTAATAAGCAGGACAACCAAATATATGTAATTTATGATAATCAGCAGCGGATTTTCCAGACCATACCTCAATGGGTGTTTTACCCTCGATTGCAGCAGAAGGCAACCTATTGATGAGATGACGTGCATAAGCAACTGCCTCACCCCAAAAAGCTTTTCCTAATCCATAATTAGACAACATACACCGAACTTTCTCCAATATAGTGCGGTTCATGCGTGCCACCCCATTCTATTACGGAGTCCCACTAACTGTGAAATGCCTCACGATCCCCTCATCCTGACATACTTTCAGGAACGAATCAGACTTATACTCTCCACCGTTATCGGACCTAAGCCTTTTGATCTTTCTGCCAGTCTGTGTTTCAATCATTTTCTTCCATTTCAAGAAGACATTCAAGACTTCATCCTTGTGCTTCATGATGTACACCCATACTATTCTGGAAAAGTCATCAACGAATGTAACAAAGTAGTGCATACCTCCCAAAGATGCCACCTTGGTAGGACCCATACATCCGAATGAACATAGTCTAGTGTGCCTTGAGTGCGATGGATCGCGGTGCCAAACTTCACTTTTGTATGCTTGCCAAAAATACAATGTTCACAAAATCCCAACTTGCAGGTCTTTGCACCTTGCAACAAGCTTTGCTTAACCAAACCCTGCAATGCTCTCTCCCCAGCATTCCCTGGACACATGTGCCACAATCTGGTAGTGTCTATAACAGTCTCATTTGAGCTATCAGAAACTGTTGCTGCTCCACCTACAACTGTACTCCCTTGTAAGAAATACAGATTACCTCTTCGGACACCCTTCATCAATACAAGTACACCATAAACAACTTTTAGAACTCCACCTTCCATAGTAATCTTGAAGTCTTTGGAGTCTAAAGCACCTAATGAGATAAGATTCTTTTTCAATTCCGGTACATACCGAACATCTGTCAAAACTCTAACTGCTCCATCATGCATCTTCAAATGGATTTTTCCTATCCCTTTTGTTTTGCAAGCACTATCATTTCCCATCAAAACTGTTCCACCTTCCAACTCTTGAAAGCTGGAAAATCATTCCCTGTTGGGACACATATGATAGGTACAACCCGAGTCTAAAATCCATTCGTCAGAATGGCATACCAAAGAAGAAACAATCAAATTGAATTCAGAATCATCATCTCCATCGTGTCCAATGTTTGCATCGGATTTATCTTTGTCCTTGTTTTTCAACTTTGGACAATCCTTCTTCCAATGCCCCGTTTTGTGATAAAAGGCACATTCATCTTTTGCAGGTGGTTTTGATTTTCCTCTCGATTTAGAACGAGATTTACTACCAGATGTTCTATCATCTGATCTGCCTCTTATTGTCAATGCATCAGATGATGAATCCATGTGGGCCTGTTTGTCCTTATTCCGATATTCATTATTCATCAAAGTAGCAGACACAACATCATATTTAACCTCAGTCTTCCCATTGATCAAAGTGTGAGTAAAATGATCATAACTATCGGGAAGCGAATTCAGAAGAAGTAATGCCTTATCCTCATCATCAACTTTCACATCAATGTTCATCAAATCAGCAATAATCTTATTAA
Organism: Litsea cubeba; assembly: GCA_012931725.1. Lineage (NCBI taxonomy): Eukaryota > Viridiplantae > Streptophyta > Magnoliopsida > Laurales > Lauraceae > Litsea > Litsea cubeba. Next base: position 81,798,005 of record CM022951.1, on the reverse strand, counting down.
AATCATCGAGATGTTCAGTCAAAGAAATACCTTGACGATACTTGAAGCGGAAAAGTTTCTTCTTCAAATAGATCCGATTCTCCAAGCTCTTGGTCATATACTTTTCCTCCAATTTCTGCCACAACTCTTTTGCAAAAGTTTCTCTCATCACTGAGTATTTCTGATCCTTCGCGAGACATAATCTGATGGTGCTACATGCTTGACGATTGATCTTCTGCCATTCCTTATCTTCCATCTCTGAGGGACTTATCCTCCAGAGCAATTTCTAACTCTTGTTGGCTTAGAACATCTCTAACCTCACATTGCCACATACCAAAGTTATTGGTACCATCAAATTTCTCGACTTCAAATTTTGCATTCGAGATGGTGGTCTTTGTCATGATGAGCTTGCCATTTTGTTTCTGTCTGTCAAACTTACAATCCACTTCATTCAGATCGTAAATCTAGTCGATACGAATCCAACAAAAAAAATGGAGCTCAATTCCGAGTCCAGATGCCTCCGGAATCACAAATCAATTCTGGCCGTCCAATTGGTCAAATATGTCTTGACCGTACAGGTGACGTTGGGATGACGTCAGCAGCTGTTGAACTGGGCCTCTTCAAAGTGGGTCAGGTCAAACTGACCCGAAACCTGACCTGGACCTAAAACCGACCTGAACAGGTCGTCTTCTCACTGGGTTCTGTAACAGAACCTGGTTTTCTTCCTTTTTCTTCGGCAGCGATTGGCACGGCCGCAGGCGGACTCCGGCGACAGCGAGCAAGAGTCTTCTCCAGCGACGTGGAGCTATGAACGGCGACTTGCGCAGTGATGGTTTGTGATGTCTTCTCCGGTGATTGTGGCGCTGCGATCTCGGCGTCCGGTCTGCTCCTCTGGCAGCGGTGGCTACAGACCGGAAAAACTGATCGCTTGGCGATCTTCTTTTTCCTTCAGATCGTCTCTAATGACGATGACTCCACGGCCGAGTTCCTCTGGTTTCTAATCTGCAGTGAGTCCAAATCGAGAACTCTGTTCTCCTCTGCGCAGCGACAGCCAAGCCACAACAATCTGTGTGGCCCACCTTGATCTCACCGATCCCGATCCAGACAATTTCCGAAAAACGGCTGGCCTGATCAGATTTATCAGAAAATCTGGATCCTTGTCGAGATCACTTCTGCGAGGGGTTCTGCAAAACCAAAGTCTAGATCTTCTCTCCAATCTCTAAGATCCCTGTTCCAAAACAGAGATCGACTTCGGTGTGTGAGATCGAGCCTTCTCCGAAATCCAATCCGATCTCTGTCGTTGATCGCATTCCACAACAATGCTCTGATACCAATTTGTTGTGATCGTGTGTGCGGAAGCGTGTGATCAACAAGCGAACAAATCAAGCCACACAAAAAGGAAACACAGATTTACGTGGTTCGGTGATTTCACACCTACGTCCACGGACAAAGCTCGTCTTCTTCTTAGTTTTCCCTCCACTTTGGGTTATAACCAAAAGAGATAATATATAGTTTTAGACAAATACTAGATTACCCCTCAACCCTAATACAAATGCATTGGGCCTACAAAACGAGCCAAAAAACCCAAACCCATAAACCTAACACAGGGAGACCATGGTAATGCATATAATTTGAGCTCATGTATAATGGAATTGCCAGATTACTCAAGAATTTGGGATGCATTAAATATTTGAAATATACATGAAATGCTATAATGAAGAAATATATCCAGAGGGAATCAATTCAAAATCTGACCACCAAGCAACTCGATGAGTTTTAAACTAAGTGCAGTTGGTTAGATCAGGAACAGTTATAATGATAATGGGGAGGCAAGATGGTGATTTACAAATCAGAAAAAGAGGTAAGAAGGGGAATCTAAGGAATCATAATTTATTTTATACTCCATTCATGTCCATCTTCTTGATGACTTTGCAAACCACTGCATTTGTGTTTATCTAATTAATTGCATTTCAGTTCATTTAAAGTAAATAAAAAATAAAAAAATGGGGTACTTACTATTCTCTAGACCATCAAATATCTTCTCCACTCCCCACCACCCTTTCTTCCCTGTCTTGTTTAAATTCTGTAGTAACATACTTTTCTCCTTTATACAGTGCCATGGTTAATCAGAGCATCCATGATTACTAGTTGTGCTAACTTTTTGATGGTGAAAATGTATGGGAGTGTACAAAACACAACAACATCAAATCCAATCTAATACTCCTTTTCTTTGGTTGACGATCTAAAGCTGTTTGTATTATTCTCACCAGTATATACATAATTCTAGCAGTCATTAAAGAAGGAACAATACAAACTATTTAAATGGTAAACAAAGAAGCAAAAAACATCACTTGTTCTACTTCTACAAGGAACAGGAAATGGTAACTTAGGAAATGGTAACTTCTGGATTACCATATTTAGAAGCAAAAACATCATTTGTTTTACTTCTAAGGAGAACATAAAATGGTAACTTGCACATTACCATTTTTTTATTTAGAATAAAAAACATCATTTGTTTTTTACTTCTACAAGGAACAGAAAATGGTAACTTCCACATTACCATTTTTCTTATTTATTTTTGATCTACAGATCATTTTCTATGATACTGAACAGTGTGTGAGTTCCAGATGTTCTTCTCCAGATACCGCTCATAAAAGTTCACCTCACTGCTTGTTTTTACAGACAAAGCAACCATGCTTCTAGTTCCACAGTGTCCCTGTGTCATGAAAAATAATTTAGATTTCAGCAGAAAATCACAAAAAATCACAAGTTTTTCTCTAAATTGCATTATATATTGTAGTAAGAAAGAAGAAAACGATGTTTCAGTGTTTTCACTAAAACATTGGTCTTCTATTACGGGCTCCTTCAAACACTCGACCTCCCGCTCTGATACCACGTTGACAACCACTTACTCTAAAAGCTTAAGCTGAAAGAGAACGATGTAACAATGCATATCAAGATTACAACAGATACAACATATTACAATATGGGGCATAACCTAATGCAATGCAAGTATTTTTAGAGATGAGAACAATGAGAAAGGTTTCAGAGCTTACCAATGGAGTGTCAATGTGAAAAAATATAGAACTTGTCATGAATTCCCACTCGGGGTCACAACCAGTGTTAGGTAGCTTCTTTTTTTCGGCTTTAACAGTGTCCGTCATAAGCTGTTCAACTATCTCTTTTGCAGGAACTTCTTTTTCACCATATTTATGTAGCTGTTTATTGAAGTTTTGACGCAAGCGTTGAGCATGCAAAATGAGTGGTGGTTAGATGTTGTTTTGACATATAAAGTCGCATCATCTACAATGCATGACACTCACAAAATCTAAATCTCTTAAGCAACCCAAATCAAATCAAAATCAAATTTAAACTAAGAAAGGGATATCCTAAAATTAACGCTAACCTACGTGGATAATTCTCAAAGTCCCTGCCCCTCCAGTGATGTGCTTGAGCTTGTAATGACTACCAATCAACTGTCGTAACTTTTTTACCAGTGTCATATATTGGTATTCGTTTGACCAATGGCCATCTATCATGAATAATACCTGAATACTTCAAAATAGGCAATATATCATGTTGTATCATATCCAATACTAATACTCTGTGTGTAAAATCATTGTTCCTGCCAAATCTATGTTCCTGCCAAATCTATGCCGTACCTAGCATCATAGATGCCCATTATCTTCAACTTATGAAAAATTAAATTATAGAAGAACAACGATGATCTCACAAACTGAATGGCTAAAAGCTTCGCTGTTATGATGTCAAATTCACACCCAATATTCATTTCAGGAAATAGAAGTTTCACACACAATAGCTATGAACTGCATGAACTGTAAGTTCATAGATAGAAAATGTTTCCATTGCATGGCATTAGGGAAAACCAAAGAAAATCAGCTCATGTAAAATACTTGCTTACCTTATGCCAAGGGGTGTCTAACTTCGCATTGGAAAGCACATGAAGGCCTGGGGACACCTCTTGAATGGTAAAAGCTTCGTCCTTAGGCCTGTTGGAGACGTAAATCATGGTCTTAGAACAAAGATCATGTACTGTGAGGTTAAACCCATTATACTGATCTCCTTCCTTTATCACCTCCAGTGCAAAGTCTAGAGGACTCTTCTTACTCTGCAGTCACAGCCAATACTTACTTCAAAAATAGGAGAACATTATTTCATCCAAATAGGTCTGTTACTGTCACGACCCGGTCCCGAGATCTGATTAGCTCGGACAACCCCGAGTCGCGAATGCATACTTACTCCCGTAAATTCCCGAATTAACAAAAGTTAATACGAAACTCACAAGGGATATCAAATACAATACCTGTCAACTGTATACAATGGCGAAAAATATACATTGACAAAATACAATACATAAGTTCAGTACTATGATCAAGAAAGTCAACCACCGTATATTTAATACAATATGGAGACTTCACTTACATTCCAAAACTATTTACATTCAAAATTATTCTTTCGCACTCTGCGATTATAACCACTCGATTAAACATCCTGGAGGTATCGGGCGGCCATCCTCTGCTGGCGGTGCGGCCTCGGCAGGACCGGCACGGGCATCTGGGCCTGTGACATTCATCCATAGTACCATGAACACGACGGTTCAACAAATACATACATGATATGATAGTTCTAGCTATCACATATAAAGAATCAATGCAATACATATAAAACATAATCCATTGAAACAATTCAATTCATATAACATTTCATTTATAATAACGGATCCAGTAATATCAGTAAGTTGATATCTACTAGGACACTCTTTTCATAATAACGGATCCAGTAATATCAGTCAATTAATATCTACTTGGACTCTTATTCAAGGTATGGAATAGATCAGTGTCTTGATCAGAGATCACTAACTTCCACGAGGTTCCGGAACACCTCTATATCTGCTGCAGCAGAAATGGTTCGTTATGCAATTCATATTCAATGTAATGCGTTCATAAATTCATGTGGTAACTAAACAGTGTTTATCAGACTTCTAAGCCAAGCAAATGAGTGAAACATTCATTTTCCAATACATGTACTATTTGGGATGAATATCATTTGTTAATCATGTATTCGGAAAACTAAGTTTACACTTATGAAGGCTTATACATTAACAATACTCAGCCTGTATACATTAGGCTTCATAACATACAAGTTTCACGCATTCCTGCACAGCGTTGGTTCGCCTATCGGTCAGCCCATCGGTCGACCGACGGCTTCATGACGGTTGACCGATGGTGCGTCGGTCAGAATTCCAGCGAGCTGAAATTCTCTGAATCCTGAACCATTTTTACGTTATCGGTCGACCAACCTCATCCTATCGGCTGACCGACATTGCGTCGGTCAGAAGTCCAGAGAGCTGGATTTTCACTGAAAACGCATTCGAAACCCATCGGTCAGCTCGTCGGTTCATCAGTCGACCGACAGGTCGACCGATAGCCACCCAAAAGCTCAGTTCGAGCTTCAGGTTTCTAAAGCCAATTTTCTGGCTTCTTGGCTCAAATGAGTTCTAATGACTCATAAACACTACAATTCATAAAAACATGTAAGTACTTGCCTCTATTGAAGATTTGAGGAAGAAAAACCCCTTTGATAGCTTATTATTTGAGATCAAAACCTCTCCAAGCCAAGCTTTACTACTTCAAAGTGAAAACTAACTTAAGAAAGAAGAAGAAGATGTAGTTTTTCTCAATTTCTCTCTTATCAAAATCACTGGTTATTTTCCTCTTTAAGCTTTCACTTGCAAAACTTCCAACACAGAAAACAAAGAATCAAGAAACGAACTCAAAGTTGTGAGCTGAACTCACATACCGATTCACAAAGTCTGTGCTGGAACAAGGAAATGACTAGCACCTGGATTCTGTGCTGGACAATAACATGAAAGCCATTTGGATTCCCTTGCCACCTCATGCAACTAAGTTGATGCATGACATTTGGGACATGTGCTGGGACATCAAAGTTATAACATGTGGATTCACATTTACAATTTCACCCTTTTTACAACATTTATTTCCACTTGAATCTACTTAAGGCTTAAATTCATTAATCACATTTAAGATGACTAATCACACTTAAACCACATTAAGCTCGATTAATTAGAGTTAATCTTAATTAACTCGGAATGGGGTGTAATAGTTACAAAGTGGAAAAACAGAAAAAAAAAAAAAAGGAGGAAGAAGAGATGAGAACATGAAGAAGACAAGCGACTGCAATTTAAAAGATAAACAGATAAGGGAAAACAATCAATAGCTTTTGTATACTTTTGGATTCATGATATTATTATAATGTTAAGTCACTAACATCATACTAAACAAAAAGTAAAAATGATTAAATAAATAAAAACAGAGGAGATATATTTATATTTAAGAAAAGAAAAATCGTTGGGTAATGATTATGATGAAAAGGAAACAAGGGCTATTGTTTTATTAAACTAAAGAAAAATAATCATTCATCATTATCCATAGTGGGAACCTTATTCCATCTATCTTGGGTTGGGTTCATGAGTTCTACTTTTTCACTTATCTTAAATGTGATGTCCTTTGTCATTCCCCTATCAAACATATGGCTTATGACTCTGCCATTCCAAGGCTTTTGTCCACCTTATCTTAGTTTCTCATGCTTGGAGGAAATTAAAAAAGAAAAAAAAATCTTTATATAGAAGAACAATTTTTGTTCTTCTATGTTCAGGCCCAATGTTTAGTTCTGTATGTTGGGGATGTGCAACCAAAGTCCCACATCGGCTAGAATTGGGAAAGATCATGATTGATATGAGGCCTTTTGGGTAGAACCCAAGAACAAATCCATGAGGGCTTAGGCCCAAAGTGGACAATATCATATCAATGTGGAGTTTGTGGTGGTCCACTGTCCTAACAAGTGGTATCAGAGCCCAGGCCCAGACTTAGCCCGGAGAATCCTCAGATTGCCAAACAAAAGGTGGTGGGCCCAGTGATGCATAGGAAAAGCGCAATACTCACGATTGGTGGATCCGTAGTGAAGCTCTCGAGTTGGCTCTTCTCGATGGAGCGGACGGATGGATGATCGTTTGAGGGGAGGCCCGGTAAAAATATCCAAAGAGATATGGTCCTTTGTTTGAGGGGAGGATTATTTGGGATGTGCAACCAAAGTCCCACATCGGCTAGAATAGGAAAAGATCATGGGCATATAAGTTGGACTAAATACTCCATTGGTATGAGGCCTTTTGGGTAGAACCCAAGAACAAATCCATGAGGGCTTAGTCCCAAAGTGGACAATATCATATCAATGTGGAGTTTGTGGTGGTCCACTGTCCCAACAAGTGGTATCAGAGCCCAAGCCCAGACTTTGCCCGGAGAATCCTCAGATTGCCAAACAAAAGGTGGTGGGCCTAGTGATGCGCAGGAAAAGCGCAGTACTCACAATTGGTGGATCCGTGGGGAGGCTCTCGAGTTAGCTCTTCTCGATGGAGCGGACGGATGGATGATCGTTTGAGAGGAGGCCTGGTAAAAATATCCAAAGAGATATGGTCCTTTGTTTGAGGGGAGGATTGTTGGGGATGTACAACCAAAGTCCCACATCGGCTAGAATTGGGAAAGATCATGATTGATATGAGGCCTTTTGGGTAGAACCCAAGAACAAATCCATGAGGGCTTAGGCCCAAAGTGGACAATATCATATCAATGTGGAGTTTGTGGTGGTCCACTGTCCTAACACTGTAGTCGTCCACTATATGAATATGTAACAGTTAATTCAGAGACATCAAGGGCCCTTTGTTTCATGGGAATTGAATATATAGGAACTATGGGTCAAATGGGCTTCATCTAAGGTTATCAGAAAGGTGACGGATGAAGGATTATGGTGGAGACAGAGATGAGACCTTAACATTCCTAGGATTTGAATTACTAGGGTGATCTAGACTCAAATTTGAGAAGGACCAAACCCAATTTCATTCAACTGGATTCAGCTTAAAATCCCGAAGGGCCAACTCACAACCCACTTAATGGAAGTTGACCCATGTTAGACCTGTTGGTTGTAGACCACAAGAACTCTAATCTCATTTTTGTCTCTTCTTCCAACTAAACTAGAGAGGGAAGAAAACTCATTTATTATGTTACCATGCCCATAATAAGACAACATTTCATTTTTCATGGCCCTTTTTCTTACCACTGAATATCCTAAGATGCGTTTGGCCCCACAAGTCCGAGGACCTTACCCAGATCACTAGATCAGACCGGGGGAGAGAGTGAGATAAACAATAAATAAAAAGCCCTGTTTGCAGGATTACCGACGTATGTAGCTGCGGTAAAATTACAATTGTAATTATAGCGCTGATATAGACGGCGACGATCCTACAAATATGTTTTCCCCAGCAGTGGGTCTAAACGAGTTGACCTTGAAGCAATAAAATGTCCAAAGCTGCAATGCATGTTTCTTACGAACTGAGTCGTGGGAATCACATGGGGCCCAACTACCGATGATCAAAACCATTCAAATTGAACTCAATGCCTAACATTTTCTCAAAACTTATTTGATAGGATTTGGTCCCGGCCACAATAAGATTCAACATCTATTTTTTTTTCCTTGCCTAGAAAGAAATCATCAGTTGTGTAAATATCAATTATATTGAACATCTGACTGGTAATGTAACTAATGCATAGAATTAATCATGCGTGAGATTTTGCAAACCACATTATCAGTCGTGTGTCCAATCTTGTGGTAGGATCAAATTCTATTATACTGGTTTGAGAATATTCTATCTGATGGGGGTTACATTCAATTTTAAAATCTCAATTCATCTGTACATATATGCACCCCACGATGAGTTCCATACATCCCACTCATCTGAACTCGTTGTATGATCGAACTCAAAACTTTTGTAGTGTGACTGGGTCCAGCTTCATTTGGATTGGAATTTCATGGGACCTGGCAATGTTTGACTCTCAAGAGGTAAATGAATTTAATGAGAAAGTGTTTTTGATGCATTGACACCTTTTGGTATTCTGGCCATAACTTAACCTTGGAAGCTCCAAATCGCGCATTGTTTGATGCGTTGGAAAGTGGACTCGAAAACCTTTCCAATGGTATATGGCTTGGAAGCTGAAACCTCACCATTTAATCCAGATTTCAAGCTGAACAGTGCCCCATTTTTGTAGTTATACTTTATTTTGTAAGTTGTGCCTTTGGGAAGTGTAGTTTGGTGGGTAGTTATGATAATTAATCGCTTTTGAGAGTCCATAGTAGAAGGAAAGTATGAAAACGTGGTAGTATGTAGTGATTACCTATTTTTTTTATTGATAAGAGATAGAGCCCTTGTGACGCCCCGGAGTCCCACATCGACTATAGAGAGGAAAGTGATTGAGATTATATGTAGAGCTTACACCCTTACTTTGCATGAGGCCTTTTGATGGGTTGAGGCCCATCAGAAATAAAACCGTGAGGCCAGTGGGCCAAAGCGGACAATATCATGCATGGGTAAGGGGTGGGGCGTTACAAATGGTATCAGAGCCGACTCTCGACTAGTTCGAGTGTGGGTCCCCTGACGTGGTCTGGTGCAAGTGGGCGGGCTTCCATGTGGGCGGGCCAAGAGGGCTGGCAGGCTACAGGGGCTGGCAGGCTACTACACAGGGACGTGCAGCCTTAAGGGGGGTGGAATGTGACGCCCCGGAGTCCCACATCGACTATAGAGAGGAAAGTGATTGGGATTATATATAGAGCTTACACTCTTACTTTGCATGAGGCCTTTTGATGGGTTGAGGCCCATCAGAAATAAAACCGTGAGGCCAGTGGGCCAAAGCGGACAATATCATGCATGGGTAAGGGGTGGGGCGTTACAGCCCTGCTCTCATCTAAACCTTCCTTCTTGTGTTGTATTCTTGAATTTCAAGCTTCTTTTTCTATATCTCTTCTTAGCCAGCATCGATTGGTATCAGAGCTTGCGTAACCCTCTTGGTGTACTTCCTTCTTCTTTCATGGCGGCAAGAAGAGGTAGAGGATGCGGCAATCTCAGAGATGATAGAGATGAAGAAATTCAGGCACTTCGACGGCAAGTTGAAGAACTTTCCATGCGCTTTGAGCGTCGGGAAGCTCGTAGCGGGTAAAGCTCATGTATATTGCAATTTGATAGATGCATTAACATTTTAGCATCATTTGAATTTTCACACATGAGCATTGATTTAGAAAATCTTGAAATCTTGATTTTCACATGCATTGTTTTAAGTCTTTTGGTTTTAATTTTGGATGCATTTAGTTTGAAAAAGAATTTTTATAAATCAAGCTAGCCTATGTTCTTAAAGTTTCGAATCTTATTTGGCTTCTTATGTTTCATGATTTTAAAACACTTAGATTGATTTAAATCATGTTTCCATGCTTGGTTTTATGGCCCAAAAATCCCCACAAGAAAATACTTTGAAATATGCAAAAGTTAGGATTTTTGTTACAGTTGTCGGTCAACCGAACTCATGTTGTCAGTTAATTGAACATGGACCGAACCCACTTCGGTCAACTATCAGCTCCGGATCCAGAATGTGAAATCTGGATTTCTGGGAACGTCGGTCAGGTGTCGATCACCCTGTCGGTTAACCGAAGTCCAGTTCGGTGAACCGACAAGTACGCTTCGGTCAACAAACTTTCAAAATATGAACGTTGGGGAGATGACTGTTGGGAGTTCGGTTAACCGAACCCTGTTTGTCGGCTGACCGACAGCTAGCCATTGGGCACTTTTTGGGTATATAATGGAGTTCATTCCTTGGCAAAGTGTTGAGAATTCAAGCCTTATTTGAGGTGTTTAGAGACAAGGGAAAGGGAAATGAACAAAGAGATATCAAGGGGTCATTAGAAAAGCTAAAGCTTGGATTAATGAAGTTAAATCTCTAAGTAAGCTTTACTTCTATATATTATATGCTTTGTTTAATTATTTGTAAATGATTTTTAGCATGATAACTATGATGTGTTGAATCCATTCTTCATTTAATCTTTGATCTTATTTAGATTGGATTCTTCACCTTGATTTCAAACCAAGTTTGTTTTAAAATCTTCATAAATCATGTTTTGTCAAAACCTTTGATTTCTTTTATAACATGAGCTATTTACTTGGTTGAATCCTCTTTGTTGCTTTCATTCATTTGAACTTAGTTAAACTAATTTATTTTTGAAAACAACATTGAACAAGCATCACTTGTTTTAGTCTAAATTAGTTTCATACAACTTGTGACATTTTGATTTTCATAATCATTAACAAGCTTGCATTTTCTACAAGTGATTTGCATTACACTTCAATCAAATCTTTTTATGTGCCTTAAACTTTTAAATGCTTTAAGCATATATTTTGATTGAACTTACTTTTTAAACTTGATTGAAGTCTTCACACACACACATCATGAGCATTCATCTTTGCATTCATAGAGTATTTGTGTGAGTTAGATTTACACTTTCATATCTGCCTAATTTAGAGGCATTTAAATTGAGCTTAAATTATTTCTCTTCTAGTGTTTGTGAAGACACTTTCTTGAGAAAGAAATCTTTTGATTGTAAAGGTTATTGCTTAGCCTAGAAAAGCACATTGATAGGTTGTTGTTAAGCCTTGAAAAACAACATTGTAGAGGTTATTGCTTAGCCTATTGAAAAGCATAGATAGTGGAAATCCGGTGGGGTGTTGGATCAAACCGGTAGTGGATGTAGGCATTGAGGCCTAACCACTAAAAATCATTGTGTGAATGGTGCATGCTTTGTGGTGATTGTTTTTATTAAGCTTCCGCATTTTGTTTGATAATCATCACTAGTGACTAGTTAATTTTAAGATTTATCATAATTGGTCATTAATTAGAAGCTCACCCTATTCACCCCCCTCCCCCCCTTAGGGTAAGGATCTCGGACTTTCAATTGGTATCAGAGCCTCGTGCTCTATATTGGGATCAAGTGTTTGGAACTCTGGATTTGGTGAAAAACCCAAAGTTAAAACCCCAGTGTTGTGTTTTCATGAAAATCATTAGAATGGATTCCACTATATTAGGTTGTGTAGATACTTGTGTAGATTCTTCTAGACCCCTCCTTCTTCCATCTATTGGAGATTCAAACTTTGAAATTAATGAATCTCAATTTGAATTAAAAGAAGAAGAAAATGATGAAAATAAAAATGACCTTCAACAAGCCTATAATGAATTGTGTATTAAGAAGAATAAAAGATTAGAAGAAAAATATAAAAGACTAAACAAAGAATTAGTCTCTTCAAAAGATGAACTTAGAGAGAAAGAAGAAGTAATACATTGTTTAGACTCTAAGTTTATGATCTCTTTGCATAACCTATCTAATATTAAAGATGACCTAAATGAATTAAAGATAGGAAGTGATGAACTTAATAAAGAAAATTTAAAACAAAGAGATCAATTACAAAGGCAAGCAAAGACATTAACAACCTAGAATCCATGTTAACTATTTCTAAAGAAAATTTATCTAATGCTCAAAATAAGATAAAAACTCTAGAACTTGGATCAAATGTTGTTCATGAACTTAAATTTGAATTAAAACTTGTCTATGAAGAATTAAACAACTTTAAAGGGAATTGAAAATGAACTTATAAAAGTTAAAAATGAAAATTCAACCTTAAAAACCAAGTCACTCAACTTGAAAGCTACAAACAAAAGTATGAGTGCAAATTCACCCAAGGTGAAGAGAAATTTGAAAATTTATTTAAATTGGGGTAAATCTCAAAGAGATAGGACGGGTCTTGGATTTGATAGGTATATTTCACATGACCCTAAATTCACCAACACATTTGTGAAAGGTGAATCCTCATTCTCGAGCACTCACTCTCCTTTGCCCATGACTAAATGTAATTATTGTGGCATTGAAGGGCATTTTAGGTTTGAGTGCAAACTAAGGAGAAGCCCTGTGTCTAAACCCATATTTGAACTCAAGAAAGTAAAATCAAACTCTATGATGGATAAGACATTAAAAACCAAGGAAGACTCCAAGAAGACTAAACAAGTCAAACCAATTAAAAAGGAGTATCCTAAGATAGATTCTAAAAAGGTTAAACAAGTTAAACCAAGTATAAAAGATTCTATCAACAAAAGCTTCTCAACCTATCTCCCTTAAATCAAAACATGAAAGAACTTTTGAAGAAAGTTGCAAAGTTAAATTTAAAATTCAAAAGTCAAATAAAGGGAGGAAATAAGAAGAAAAGAGAAATGAATCAATTCCCTAAGAAACAAACTCACCAACCTCAAAGGACTATTCACCAATCTAAGCAAAATTTAGTCAAATCTAAAAATCATGGTGATAAGTCTAAGTTAAAAATTTATCAAGTCAAATGTCCTAGTGTTGGTGGGACTTCTAAACTAGACCTCAAAGATCAACCCTCTCAAGACCTTAGGTGGATTCCTAAAGTTAGATACTTAGACAAACTTTAAGGCCTTGGACCTCCTTGACCAACCTATCCTTTATAGTTAAAACATATTGTTGGTCATGATACATTTGCATTTTGTTCTTTCATAGTTACATTTCTTAAAATGCATTGTTTCTTTATGATCAATTGATTTTGTCTTCATGTACCTCTCAAGTTACATATCATGGTTTTCAAAATCATTTGATTATAATTTCCTCATGTTAGATTTGCATTTTTGCTGACATATAGTTATATTACTTGCAATGCATTTCTATATATGATCAATTGATTGTGATTTTAAAAGCTTTCATAGCTAGATTATTCATAATCGATTGATGTTACAAAATCATTTGATGAATGCCTTAATTAGATCCTTTTGGTAAATCAAATGATTTGAAGCAATTTAAGTTTTCCATTGATTTTTTAAGTTATACCTTCAAATGGAAAATTATTATTTTTGAAAAATCAACTTGTATGTGTTCCAAGTAGTTACATCTTTTGAAAAACAAGTTGAAAAATTGTTTTGGTGGATATTGGGGTTTGATATATGTAAAAATGATTTTCATCTTGTTCTTGCTTGTTTAAGTTTCCTTTAAATGAAAATCAATTTTCTTAGGGTATTGAGCAAATGACTACATATGGTAAGAGCTCAATTAATTGATAAGAAATTTTATAGTTACAAATTGTGATCGATTAATTTGAGTCAAGCATGTTGAATTTTATGTCATTGTTGATAATTTGCCCCTATGTTCCCCATCTTTGTTTTCCATGAACTTACAAGTTATATCTTTTGGTATGGAAAATATGTGTTCAATTTGTATGACTGTCTATTGTCATATTTAGGATACAAATTGAAAATTTGATATTAGTTCAATTCATGGTTTTCAAAATCTCTTGATCATAATTTTATAAATGTTTCATTGTTGGATTTTGAATGTTGGAGTGAATTAAAGATCCTTGGAAAATGTTCTAAGCTTTATTAATTATATTTATTGAAGCATTTTCCTTGTGCTTATGATTATATCATTTAGAATGAAATACATGTTACAAGCAATTTGCATGTTTGCTCAACAAAGTTACTTTTTTTCAAATGCAAATTGATTTTGTTGTTATGTCTTACTTTGTGTGGTTGGGTATGGTGTCATTGATTTGCATGTTCTTGCCTAACTTTGTATATCTTTTCATTAATGCAAATTGATGGTTGTTTATGTGCTTTATAGTAAAATCTTTTGTTTCATGATCATTTGAGTTTAATAAGTACATATGTGATTTTGTGTGCTAAGCTCATTTGGTATGATCCTCATATCCATTTTCCATCACATTGTAAGCTTTAGTACATTTGCTAGAGTGGAGATTTTGCATGATAGATTAATGGATCATTTTAGATGAATAGGAATTAAACCATTGTTCTTCATAGGTATACCCATATATGAGATCCATTTTCATCTATATGCGATCCATGATATCCTTCTAACTTCATACCTTCTTGTGCATGCATAGTTATATTCTCTATTGATGATATGGTTATGAGTTAGATCTTGATTGTGATCGATCCACTCTATGCAAATGTCATTTTATTTCCATGTATGGTTGTGATCTTAAGTTATATTTGTAGATACCATACTAGAACTCACAAATCCATCCTTTATGCTTTCTAGTCATTTTATTTTTGAAATGGATGGTTATGATGTTTTTTGATTCATGTATATTCTCTAAGTGATGTCATCCTTATTCACGTTTCAACTTCATAGTAGTGTTCTTGATCATATGAACCTCTTTGACATCCATTACTTGTATTTCATAGTTATATCTATTGTTTGATGGATTTTTTAGATGTTGAATTCATATGATTTGTCACTTTGAAAATTGCATGCTCTAACAACTCATATATTTTCAAAATGCAATTTCTCATGTTCATCACTATGCTCATTAGTTATATCATTAAAAGTGATGAATATTCATTTATGATGCTTGATGGAATTTTATGTTTGTCACATCCATGCTCTTAATCATGTTTCATATTCAATTGGTTTTAATTAGTATAATTTCCAATTGATGTCATAACCGGAGAATGTGATAGACCTTGTGTACATGGATTGAACTTGATAATAATATGTTTTTATTCCAAGTGTCATACCATTAGCATCATAATCTTTATGCTTGCTACCTCTCTTGCTCATATAGGTAAATCTCATGACCACCATGTTTATGTGTTCATAATCTTGGTTGGTTATAATGGTTGAGGTAGGCTTCATGTTTGAACTTCATTTCACTCATCTTGCACATGATAGTCATATTTAATGATTGGATGAAATGATTTCAAAATATTCATAGCATATGATTTTCATAGTTATATTGTTTGATGCTATGTTTAGTTAATCCCCATGGCCTTGCTCTTTATATTGGTAATTTAATCATATTGAGCTTTATAGTCAATTGGTATCTAATCCTTCCCTTGAAGTTAACCCTCAATTGGATAAACCATCTTCTTCTTGCACCAAATAGTTAAATTTTTGTCAAAAGTTTGACAAAAGGAGAGTATGGATTGAGGGGGAGTGTAAACCTTCTAAGGAAGAATTAGCTTTGATCAAATTCACCCTTGCATTGGCTCTTTACCCCTATAGCTTTCTACCCATACATGATACCCTGTTATGTATTTCATTTTCGATTTCTTTTATTAACAAGTGCTACAAAAAGGTATGTTCCTTGTTTCATGTGTGTAGGTACCATTTGTTAAGAGGATATGGGTCCTCAAGGGTCTTGAAGAAATTCCGACCCCTCTTCAATTGGTATTTTGCAATTTAATGTCAAAGGGGGAGAAAATAGTCAATTTATGTAAGGGGAGGTTTTGTATTATCTTCCAAAGGGGGAGAAAATACATATCTTGCCAAAGGGAGAGATGCATAGTCAAAGGGGGAGAGATGAAAGAAGAAAGCTTGGGAGCTAAAGAAGTTGCTTGGCCAAAGAAAGGAAGATGAAATGAAAGCTTGAAAAATGATCAAGCTCCAAGCATCAATAAGAATGAAGAAAAAGAGCTAGAGCCCAAGCAAAGTCAAAGGAGCATCCAAAAAGATTTCAAGTCTTGTCCAGCCAAAGAGGAGCTGAAGACTTTGTCTGAAGATTCAGTGTTGAGTAAGGGATTTTGTATATTGCAATTTGATGGATGCATTAACATTTTAGCGTCATTTGGATTTTCACACATGAGCATTGATTTAGAAAATCTTGAAATCTTGATTTTCACATGTATTGTTTTAAGGCATTGTTTTAAGTCTTTTGGTTTTAATCTTGGATGCATTTAGTTTGAAAAAAAAAATTATAAATCAAGCTAGCCTATGTTCTTAAAGTTTCGAATCTTATTTGGCTTCTTATGTTTCATGATTTTAAAACACTTAGATTGATTTAAATCTTGTTTCCATGCTTAGTTTCATGGCCCAAAAATCCCCACAAGAAAATACTTTGAAATATGCAAAAGTTGGGATTTTTGTTACAGCTGCCGGTCAACCGAATAAAAAAAACTTTTACCGACGTTTTTTTTGGTCGGTAAAAGAAAAATTAAAAAATAGTTTTACAGACATTTTTTTTCATCGGTAAAATGAAAAAAAATAAAAATAAAAAACACTTTTGCCGACGTTTTTTTACTTCGGGAAAATAAGAGAGAAAAATAAATGAAAGCTAAAATATAGGTTTGCCGAAGTTTTTTTTTCGTAGGTAAAATCAAAAAATAAAAATTAAAAACAATTTTGCCGACGTTTTTTTTCATCGGAAATACAAAAAGAGGAAAATAAATATAAATTAATATAGTTTTACCAACGTTTTTTTTGTCGGTAAAATAAAAAACTAAAAATAAAAAAAAACTTTTGCCGCCGTTTTTTTTTTTGTCGGTAAAATAAAAGAGAAAAATAAATATAAATTAAAATAGTTTTACCGACGTTTTTTTTGTCGGTAAAATAAAAAAAATCAAAATCAAAAACACTTTTTCCGACGTATTTTTTGGTCGGTAAAATAAAAATAAAAACATACATATGAGTTAAAATAGTTTTACTGATGTTTTTTCTTATCAGTACAATAAAAAAATAGAAAACACTTTTGCTGTCATTTTTTTAGTCGATAAAATAAACGAAAAAAATATATATATAAAATAAAATAGTTTTTTCGATGTTTTTTTCGTCGTTAAAATAAAAAGAAAAATAAATAAGAATTAAAAATAATTTTACCGACTTTTTTTTTTTCGTCTGTAAAATAAAAAAATAAAAACTTTTTCCGACGTTTTTTTATCGTCGGTAAAATAAAAAGAAAAATTAAAAAATAGTTTTACCGAGGTTTTTTTTCCTCTGTAAAATCAGAAAAATAAAAATAAAAAACACTTTTGCCGACATTTTTTTTGGTCGGTAAAATAAAAGAGAAAAATAAATATAAATTAAAATAGTTTTACCGATATTTTTTTCGTAAGTAAAATGAAAAAAATAAAAATAAAAAACACTTTTACCGAAGCTTTTTTCAGTAAAATAAGAGAGAAAAATAAATAAAAATTAAAAAATAGGTTTGCTGACGTTTCTTTTTCATCGGTAAAATAAAAAAACCGAAATGGAAAATACTTTTACCGACTTTTTTTTTCGTTGGTAAAATGAAAAGAGGAAAATAAATATAAATTAAAATATTTTTATAGACTTTTCTTCGGCGGTCAAATAAAAGAAATAAAAATAAAAAAAAACTTTTGCCGAAGTTTTTTTCAATGAGAAAAATAGTTTTACCGACATTTTTTTGGGACGGTAAAATAAAAAAAATCAAAATAAAAAACAATTTTTTCGATGTTTTTTTTGGTCAGTAAAATAAAAAAAATACATATAAATTTAAATAGTTTTACCAACGTTTTTTCTTGTTGGTATAATAAAAAATTAAAAATAGAAAACACTTTTGCCTACGTTTTTTTTTATAGATGAAATAAATGAAAAAAATATATAAATTAAAATAGTTTTAACGACATTTTTTTCATTTTTAAAATAAAAATAAAAATAAATAAAAATTCAAAAAATGTTTTACCGAAGTTAGTTTTTTCGTCGGTAAAATAATAAAATAAAAAAAGAAAAAACTTTTGCTGACGTTTTTTTATTGTTGGTAAAATAAAAAGGAAAATGTAGAAAGATTTAAAAATAGTATTACTGACTTTTTTTTTCGTCGGTAAAATCAGAAAAATAAAAATAAAAAACACTTTTGCCGATGTTTTTTTTGGTCGGTAAAATAAAAGAGAGAAATAAATATAAATTAAAATAGTTTTACCGTCATTTTTTTCGTCGGTTAAATAAAAAAATAAAAAAAAAACACTTTTGCGGTTGTTTTTTTTCTTCTGTAAAATAAGAGATAAAAATAAATAAAAATCAAAAAATAGGTTTGCCGACTTTTTTTTTGTTGGTAAAATAAAAAAATAAAAATAGAAAAAACTTTTGCCGACGTTTTTTTCGTCTATAAAATAAATCCAGTAAAATAAATATAAATTAAAATTGTTTTACCGACGTTTTTTTCATTGGTAAAATAAAAAACACTTTTGCTAACATTTTTTTTACTTTTAAATTAAAAAAGAAAAATAAATATAAATTAAAATAGTTTTACTGATGTGTTTTTCGTCTGTAAAATAAAAAAAATAAAAAATAAAAAATAGTTTTTCTGACATTTTCTTTGGTCAGTAAAATAATAAAAAAATACATATAAATTAAAATAGTTTTACCGACGGTTTTTCGTCGGTTAAATAAATAAAAATAAAAATAGAAAACACTTTTGCCGATGTTTTTATTAGTCAATAAAATAAAAGAAAAAAATACATATAAAATAAAATAGTTTTACTGACGTTTTTTTCGTCACTAAAATAAAAAGAAAAATAAATAAAAATTAAAAAATAGTTTTATTGATGAAGTTTGTGAATGCATGATGTCACTTCTAATAGTAGGATTTAAGGGAAATGATGACAAATCCATGCTATTTTGCATCTTACTCAAAGGAAAGTTTCTTATATCTGAAATCACTATAGCCTGGACCAAAGTTCCAGCTGAAAGTACAGCACCATAGCTGGCAACTCTAGTAACACATTTGCAGACTTCATGCTCAGTACTGCTCATCTGATGACCAGTACTTTCTGCAACAAATCTTCCATCCAAAAAACTCTGTTTATTTAGGTACTCATATGGCATTGCTAATACAACTATTGAGCACAAGTTTGGTTGTATGACAAGTTTATGTATTTTTCAATCATAAAAGCATCTCAGTTCTAAAGTCTAAAACCTTACCCAGGTCATTTGAAGAAACAAAAACATGAAAGGTCATTTGAAGGAACAAAATAAAATCACAATGAAAAGTTATTACTAGGGAAAGTGTTAAATCTCACCATGGAAATGCCTCTGATCATTCAAAAAGAGATAACAGGCACCGAGCAAATAACTTGAACAGTGATGTTCTACAGAGAGAGAGCAGCTAAAGGAAAGAGCCCTCTCTCAGATGGAAAAGGCTTTTTCAGCAATAGACAGAATGTTTTGCCTCTAATCATTAAATTAAGCTAATTTTTTTCTTGAATGTTTTAATGTAAGGGTATCCAAGAATATGAACAAATAAAGCAAATTAAAGCAAACCTTTTTTTATACCACTAAAGAGGGCATTTGCAAATGCTCTGCATCTTCAGGAACACCTTTCCTTGAGTTTTTTACATGTATATTTTTCTTTTATTTTTCTAATATATAAATAACGGGAGAATGGTATAGACTATAGACTTCTTCTTTTTTTTTTTTTAACGATGTAGACTATAGAGCCATCCACAGTTTCTCCTTTCCTATGTCCTTGATGTTTTTTCAATAAAGTCCGGTGGTCACCAATAAAAAAAATGTACAAGATACATGATTGCCACCTATCCCAACTCTGTCTTTCTCTCTCTGAATGCAACATCTTCACATTATTGCACATAACCCAAGTATTCAGGGTCACCTTTGTGAGTTAAGCTTTTCCCGACTCCCCTATTTGAGACTACGCTCTTCAAGACTCTATAGTCTAACACATGTTTCCTTACTGCTTCATCCAAGGTCCCCACTTTTGGTTCCTTGAACCATAAATCCTTTGTGAAATTGTACAGCGGCTGTTTCAGCTTTCTATGCACATGCCCAAAATAACTCAAACAGTATTCCTTGAAAGAAAAAATCTAATATTCAAGCTACTAATAGGCTCCCCTTATATCCTCATTCCTAATTCTATCTGTTCTATCAAAATCTTTATATAGCTGAATAGCACAATTACATTCTTAATGGTAAATTACTGTTTAGCCTGTTCCTTTGAATTTTATATTAGACTCTAAAAGTGGTGCCTCAATATTTAGTGTAAGGGTGTAGCATTAAAACTTCTCTAGTTATATGTTACAAGTGCAATTTTAAGAAAATATGTATTTACTATTTTTTATTGGCTCTAATGGTCCTATGTGGATATCAAACACTGTGCGAGACAATCCATGGGGCCCACCTGGGGCTCCACTCCACATGATCAATCCAATCCCGTCACCTACTACGAAAATCCAGGAGACATCTGCACAAGAGCACACCCTTTTTAATTGGTATATCTAAAGAGGTCGTCACCCAGTGTGGTCCCACTGAAGTAGGGTCCTGGGTTTAATTGGTATATCTATTTAATATTAAATTGAAAAATCCTCTATGGTGCCGAATCTGGGAATCATATTATCTTAGTTTTGACAAATCTGTTATCCCACACTAATAAAGGATCCTGCACACTAACCCTATTCATGCAACATGCTCTAGTGAGATTTGGAACGAGAAACATTTTTAAAAAATGGTACAAGAAGAAAAATTTTCTATTCACTTTTCACAGAAACCAAGAAAAATACACAGATGAGCCATCAAACATGCCTTGCTAAAATGGATGGTCCCTCTCTTTGCTAACAAAGGCTTGACGAAATCTCTATCTCCCATTGAAATTTGAAACACCTCCAGAAGTAAACAGTATATCAATCCCACCAGAATTGGCATAGTCAAGAATCCTTTCAAGATCTTCTTCATTGTCATCAGCAATGCCCAGGTCAACTGTTTTGCACTATTGCTGAATGGCAGCTGCCAGAAGCATAGAACGGTTGGAGTCTCTGATCTGATTAACAACAAAGACTGGCCATCAAAGTATAAAGCATATCAGATCTAACATTTGAACATAACCTAGTTCAATATCCAACAGTGAAGTTAATCATCAAAAATAAATGCCAAGGATTGACTAATTGACTCCATAATCCATATGCCCTTGAATAATACAAAGTTTTATGTCTTACAATTTTATCCAAACAAAAAATATGTACAACCTGGCCATGGCTTAGATTCTGAGTTGTAGGCTCTACAAGCTCATCCCCTGTTGAAAGCACCGCAACTGTTGGCCTTGGGTACACCTGCATGTTGTGTAACCCATGATACCAATGTATGACATCCATTTATAGTTTCTTAGCAGCATTATATAGAACAAATAGGATTACATTCACCGTCATTACTCCCACAGTTGCAAGTAGGCCAATTTCAGAAGTACCTATTAGCTCACCAGACTTCATAACAGTTGCACCTTTATCAATGTCAAACCCCTGACCAATTAACAAAAGGATTTATTAGACTCATAGCAAACAGCAACATATTCTTTCAAGTGGCATACTAATTATTTTTTTCTTAAAGGTAATTGTCATTTAACATAGTTGGGCCAAGATACTGATCCCAGCATAGTTGGGACAACGCTTTGATGATGATGATGATGATGAATCAACATCCAATATTATGAAAAAAGTTTTACCACTGGACGTATATTGAGACCTGGGCTAGCTCCGACCAATATTTTGACAAACTTTACTCCACTGTATGTCTTTTATTTGTTCAACATTTTCAATTAATATGTTAGGGACCTACTTGCAATCTGAGGTCGTGAGATCTAGTGGGTGGTAGGTGGACATTATGCGAGTGTACCGAGACGTAACACTTTCATTCAAACTTGGGAATTTCCCATTTTGAAGAAGAAAGATCTGGTGGGTGGTAGGTGTGCATTATGTGAGTTTACCAAGATATGACACTATTATATGTAAACTTGGGAGTGTCCCATTTTGAATAAGAGGAGATCTAGTGGGAGGTAGATGGAAATTATGTGAGTTCACCAAGCATTACACTTACGTGCAAACTTGGGAATGTTCTATTTTGTAGAATATGGTTTTAAAATGATTTTGTAGGAGTCTATTTTGTGGTGAGGAGGTTTTTATAAGTTCTAGTTTTACAGGAAATTGCTTAGAATAGCAGCTTCAGCTTTAGCATTGCTTGAACTGTTTTATACACGCTTAAACAGAACTGTACTTTACGATCTTAGAGCATTGTAATAAAGATTCTTGGAGATTGTGTGAGATGTTTCTTTCAGCAAATTTTTTTTTTTTGGGTTTTTGAAATTTTGTGTTTGAAACTTGTCATCTTTTATTCTTCTTGTTCTTGTCTTTCTCGTGGCCTTTATTGTGTTGGTAGTGAAAAAATGTATTTAATGATCCAATGTTCTGCATGAAAAGAAATGGAGACTGTTCTGTAGTTCTAGACCATGATCATGAAGTTGGATATATCTAGTCATATTGAGGCCGGGGTTCTGAAACGTAAGGATCCACTTGGGGTCACTGGATCTTGAGAGTGAAATGATGAGAATGCATAAATTAGGCATGGCCACACTTTGTTTACAACTGACTCCAAATCGCAACAATGACTTTGAGGGATGTTTTGATTAGATCTTCAGACTTATCGGAAGTTAAGCTTGTAAGGATCATACTTAGGGGATTTATATCGGAGCTTAGAACAACATTGGTCACATGGCTTCTACTCTAGTGGCAAAACCTCACAAATGTGAATGTCCTATTTCTTCCACTCTCCTTGGGGTTTGGAATGGAGGAATCTACAATCTGGCTGGACAGAGCATTGGCTTCAGCCCCATCTTAGAGATCGAATTGTCTTGCAGCCACTGTCACTTGTCAATATCTGATCCTGGTGCTGATTTTGTCTTTTGCATTTTTCCATAAACAGATCCAGATTTCCCTTTTGATCAGCATAACAATATCCAAAGCTTCTAATGGAGTTAAGGGTAACTTGTAAAGGCTACTATCTGAACTATGAGAGAGCAGTCACCTCTCTATGGGATTATGTTGTCTCCTCTTCCCACTTTCACGTGAAATGCAACACAATAGGGAATCTGTTCATTTTTCAAACTTTTTAGATCTCCTCATCCTACTTATACACGAAACAACCGACAACCACAGCCTCACACAGTCCATTGATGTGCTCTTTCTTATGCAACGACTACTGTAATAGATAAAAACCTGACTGCATATATCTCTTCTTCTTCTTCTCTATTTTTCCTACTTTCTTCTCTCCTTTATTGACTATGACTATAACTATGCAGTTAAAGTCAAAGGTTGGTGAAGTCATGTCATCTCCTCCAATAACGCTATCGCCTGAGAAGACAGTACTGGGTGATGTTATCTTCCTGTTTCCCTTTTTGTTTTGTATTACAAGGATTTAAGCCCAGGTGACTGAAGTAGCTTGTCACTCTTCTTTTTATTGCAGATGCTGCAGCTTTGATGCTCAAGGAGAAGATCCACAGGATACCAATTGTGAATAATGGAGGCCAGGTTGTAGGTGAGAATCACAAGTGGAGACCCTTGTCTATGTTTCTTCCATCTATTGCTGATCCGAGGAAAAATAAAGTTTTTTTTTTATATCAATTTCATTTTGCTTTGCTACCCTTGGTTGATTTTATTTAAATGCTATAATGTTTTTGTAGGCATGGTCACCCGCACTGGCATTTTCAAAGCATTGGAGGGCCCGCCAGCATGAGTGGTTTCTTGCATTGACATTTTCAAAGAAGTGAAGGCGCTGCAGCCTGCAGGTGTATAGAAGAGGTTAGAGCTTGAGTTAGTGTGTGTTGCTCTTCTTTGTACATATTTACTTGTCTTATGCGTGGATATAATCCATGGTTGACAGTCATAATGGAAATGTATGTTATGAATAATTGCAGAAGCGCTTCATTGTTCTTATGCCAGTGTCTAATGATGCCTTACTCAAGTTAGAGGTGGATCAAACTTGGTTAGGATTTAAGTTTTTTTTTTTTTGGTGAATGCTTTCCGCTGAAACATGTTGCTTTCATTCTTGCTGGCTTGTTAAATCCATTGTGGAACCCTTGTGGACCCACCTTTGGCGACTTCTGTAGGTAGATGGTGGGACCCACATTGGATTGCTTTTATTGCAAAATTCACCCAACTTCTTGATCAGGGGTACTGATCAAACACCTGCAAAATGAATTGTTGAGAAAGTTGAACATAACCGTCGGTTAGGTGTGCCCTCAATTGTGTCACTTGAATCACCCAACCAATCCACGGTAAGCTCCTCCTACCTACCAGTTGAAATAACCAAATTGTGGACCTCATTATGTCCCATTGGTAGTTAAAGTTTTGTATGAGAGCTTTTTGTGCCAAAATTTTTGCACAAGTAGCAATTTTCTTGGATAGCACGCATAGCTTGGTGGCAGCTTCATTATTCGAAGCCTGATCAACCCGTTAAAAGACCATGTTGCCATCAGTGTTGCAGCCTAGCCCAAAAAATAAAATAAAGTAAAAGAACAAGAAGAAGACAACATTGTTTTTCATATCCTGGCAGTTTCTCTGTGTGTGTGGAATGGCAGAAGACAACATTAGATGGGTCTTGTCCCTGTTGTCCGCATTTTCATATTGTGGTTCCAAATATTAAATATTCCTCCAGTGAATTTTCAAAGATGAACACCATCATGAGCTCTTACATGATTACTATATTCGATCATTACATGGGTCATTCACCTTGATTTTCAACATTATACTGAGGGATGACTTTAATATATTAAAATAGAAAAAATCATGATAATAAAATTGCTTGCATTTATGCATGATCTAGAATTTCATAGATTCATGCATGAGCTATGATAACAAATTCATAAGCATCCATTTTTACAGTCATATTAGCCCGATTAGCTCTTCTATGCTTCACCCTCTTCATGGATCTGGCAACTTCCTGAATTCACAGATAGTCATAGTTAGCCCATTCTTAGAGTCATATTAGTACAACTGGGTCTTCTACACTTTTCTATCTCCATGGATCTAACATCTTTTCGAATGCTAAAGCTATCTTAAAATGAAATTAATCCTGACCATATCCACAGGATCAATTCGAGGTTTTTGCTGGGTGTAACCTAATTAATAGTTGATTGCCTTGTAGTTCATATCATAATTGTGCCTGGTTTAGACCTGTGCAAGTTTTAAACATAAAACCTGATAACACCATCCATCATTCGTTTATATGATGGATTGCAGAAGAGTTTGGATTTTGTCACTCTAGAATAGAATACGGGTTAGAATTTTTTTTTTCCTCGTGTGCGCGCGTTTATCTCTTGAGCATATATGTTAACAAACACCCAAGTAAAGTACTCCACCTTATTTTTTCTTCTCAAAAGGTTCCGAGTTTTTTTTCTTCTTTTTTTTTTGGTATCCTTGAGGTCTTTGACTCAACAAGGCTAATCCCCTAAGTGGCACGTGCTAAACCCACACAAATGCACACCGGGCAAATTTGGGGCAATTTCAAATACAAGGTGTGGTCTCTAAAGGTTTCGAGTTTTACACAGAAGATTCCAAATATAAAAAAAAGGGAAAAAAAGAAAAAGGAAAGAATTAAAGACAGCACCACAAACCGATATCATCATTAGGGCTTTGTGTTTGGTTTCCAAATAGTAAATATGAATGAATCAATTAAACTAAACAAAAACTACCATTTTCTATTTAAACACAAATCAACGAGATTCTATAGGAGAAAAAGAGAGAAAGAAAGGATCAACATTAATTCCATGTATTGAGTATATCAAACACACTGCAAACGGGTAGGAAGCAAATGCCACAATCAATAGATCATAAGAGTTTCTTCTACTTAGGAGCACAAAGGGAAAAAAGGTATCATTTCTATTGGATTTTTTTTATCGGCAACATAGAAATTTTATTAAAGAGAGACAATTACAACACAGCTAAAACAACCAGAAGAACAACTTTCAAAGTATTGCCAATACAAGTACAACCAGAAGAACAACTTTCAAAGTATTGCCAGTACAAGAGAAATGTACAAGCTACAAACTATAAAATAGAGGCACTCAAATTACAAGATCTATCTGAGCCCTTATTTAACTAAACAATCTGCCACCCCATTTGTAGATCTACTAGTGTGCTGAAACGTGACCAGCATGTCAGAAATAAGGTGGTGAAGGTAGCATACTTAAAACCGAACAATTATTTTAGAAAGAAAAGTAACTTTTATAGCATGATGTTCCCCGTAGAGTGTTGCACCCTACCAAGATCTTAACATGACATATCAGAAGCATGAAAGAAGGCACCGAAATCACAACTCGCATCAGATCACTTTCAGACATTTCTAACAAAAGTAGGAATACAATCAACATATTTTTTATATTGCTCGTCCTTCGAGAACAAGTTAATTACAATAGACATGGTGTCTGCATCTGGAAAAACATCTCTCTTAGCCATTGTATGGAGGATTTCCAATGCCTTTTGCATCTCATTAATTTCACAAAAACCACGAAGAATTGCATTGAATGTGAAAGTGTTAGGTAAGCAACCATCTTCCTTCATTTGACAGAATAGCTCATTAGCCTCCTCCATCAAACCTTCTTTGCAAAGTCCATTGATCATTACAGTATATGTAATCACATTAGGCACCAAACCATTGTCAGATATGCCTTGAAATAGCTTTTTTGCCATTTCAATTTTCCCATCTTTGCACAAACCATCAATGAGGATACTATAAGTTTTGATACATGGCTGGAAGTTAGAGTTAACCATAGCTTGAAATACATTCATTGCCTCTGCAATACAATTTCTTTTGCAAAGTCCATCCAACAATGTAATGTATGTAATTCAGAAGTTTCCATCTCATTTACCAGAGTTAGTGCTGCCCGAACACTGTGTGCACCAAGCAAACAGCCCAAAAAAGTGTTGTACGTAATAATATTAGGGACCAATCCCTTATGACGCATCTCATGGAAGAGCATTATGACTTCATCTATTCTCATACTTTTACAAAACCCATTAATCAAGACATTGTAGGGGTGCACATCATGCTCAATGCCATCAGCCACCATAGACTTGAAGACTTTCATTGCAACATCCATTTTCCCGTGCAAACAATAACCATCCATCAATGTAGTATAAGGAATAGCATTAAGCTTCTCGCATCTTTGAATCATCAAGTCAAATAATTCGCATGCTTTTCCCACAATCTCCTCTTTACATCCATTATGATGTTGACTGTAAAGGCGTTTGGAGATATATCCCTACTTATCATTTCATTGAATAATTTTAAACATTCTTCCCACCGACCCATACAGCTAAGTCCATGAATTAAAGTGGTATAAGTAACAACATTTGGTGAAGTACTATTACCAACCATTTCTGAAAAGAGTGCTTGGGCATCATCCAAAAAGCCTTCTTTGCACTGACCATCGATGATAGTGCTGTACGTACAAGTATTAAGCCTACATTTTCCCCTCTCCATCTTCCTAAACAAATGGAGAGCAGCACTCACATTTCCAGTCTTGCAAAGCCCATTAATGATGGTATTGTATGTAACTATGTTAGGTCCACACCCCTTCTCCACCATTTCCGAAAAGAGGTCTATGGCCTCTTTCATCAACCCCTCTTTGCAAAGCCCATTGATGATTGTATTGTAAGTAACTATGTTAGGTCCACACCCCTTCTCCACCATTTCCGAAAAGAGGTCTATGGCCTCTTTCATCAACCCCTCTTTGCAAAGCCCATTGATGATTGTAGTGTATGTAACTATGTCAGGTCCGCACCCCTTCTCCACCATTTCCGAAAAGAGGTCTATGGCCTCTTTCATCAACCCCTCTTTGCAAAGCCCATTGATGATGGTAGTGTATGTAACTATGTTAGGTCCACACCCCTTCTCCACCATTTCCGAAAAGAGGTCTATGGCCTCTTTCATCAAACCCTCTTTGCAAAGCCCATTGATGATGGTAGTGTATGTAACTATGTCAGGTCCGCACCCCTTCTCCACCATTTCCGAAAAGAGGTCTATGGCCTCTTTCATCAACCCCTCTTTGCAAAGCCCATTGATGATGGTAGTGTATGTAACTATGTCAGGTCCACACCCATTCTCCACCATTTCCGAAAAGAGGTCAATGGCCTCTTTCATCAACCCCTCTTTGCAAAGCCCATTGATGATCGTATTGTATGTAACTATGTCAGGTCCGCAACCCTTCTCCACCATTTCCGAAAAGAGGTCTATGGCCTCTTTCATCAAACCCTCTTTGCAAAGCCCATTGATGATGGTAGTGTATGTAACTATGTCAGGTCCGCACCCCTTCTCCACCATTTCTGAAAAGAGGTCTATGGCCTCTTTCATCAACCCCTCTTTGCAAAGCCCATTGATGATGGTAGTGTATGTAACTATGTTAGGTCCGCACCCCTTCTCCACCATTTCCGAAAAGAGGTCTATGGCCTCTTTCATCAACCCCTCTTTGCAAAGCCCATTGATGATCGTATTGTATGTAACTATGTCAGGTCCGCACCCCTTCTCCACCATTTCCGAAAAGAGGTCTATGGCCTCTTTCATCAACCCCTCTTTGCAAAGCCCATTGATGATCGTATTGTAAGTAACTATGTCAGGTCCGCACCCCTGTTCCACCATTCCCGACAAGAGGTCTATGGCCTCGTTCATCAACCCTTCTTTGGAAAGCCCATCTACGATGGCCGTATATGCAACATTGCTTGGTTTACATCTTGCCTTTTCCATAGCCTTGAGCATCTCAAGGGCATCATCCACCTTCCCACTCTTGCAGAGCCCATCTATGATGGTACCATAAGTAACCACATTAGGTTTGATGCCCCGTTTAAGGATATCTCCTAAAATGGAGAACCCCATATCCACCCTCTTCAATCGGCAGTAACAGCTGAGCAGAATGTTAAGTGAAAACAAGTTGGGTGCAATCCCAGCCGATTTCATCCTCATATAAAAAGCAACAACAGTGGAATGATGTTTGATTTTGGTAAGAGCCCCCAACAGATGATTGAAAACAACAGCTGGGGGCAAGGGTTTCATGAGAAGCATACGATCGAACCAACCCGATGCATCATGAAGCTTCAACTTCTCTGGTTTACACTGATTTTTCACAAAATTTAAGAACTGGGTTCGTCTGGATGCGTCGTCAGGATTCAATACCTTTGCAGTACTAGAATAACAATTCATAGAAACTGGAAATGGGTAGGAAAACAAATTGGTTGGAGAAGTGGTAATACCAGTAGCTCCCTTTTTCACAGCAGCAGCGATGGCCGTTCTCGAGCGAGAAATGGAAGAAATCGAAGCGGTCACTAAAGCCATTTCTTTAGGTTGGAGAAGAAGAATGCCCCCGGTCTTCTTCATCTGCAAACGATGATGGGAAGCTTGCAAAAGCCTCCCTCTGCCTCTCCAATATGACATCCACCCGTCTTGGGCAGGGGTATCGTTTTGCGGGAGGCCACGGCGACACACAAACATGGGGATATTACTAGGTTCTCTGTGATATTTTGTCCTAAAAGTTTTTATTAGGTTCTCTGTAATATTATTAGGGGAAAGAAATTTTAAAAAAAAGATACTGATGACAATATCTTAATTCTGATTATTAAATTGATAAATCAAATTTAAGAAAAACCAGTTCGTCAAAAACCTCAACAAATCTAATGCTTTTATAAAAAACGTATTCATCTTGAATCCAAAGAGATTGAGTGCCGAACCCGCCTCAAACATAAGCCACTTCTTTCTATAAATAATAAGTAACGTGCCATTTTTACCTATAAACTTAACGAAGAATTTATTTTTTACTATTTTTAAATATCCAAATAACCAAGCAAGCTACCATGATTGAGAAGTGCCCATCTTAAAAATAACCTGGAGCTCCCCATGTGTCGCCTTCTTGAAAATGCAATGTGAGCTCAGGTTTTGAAAATCCAACTAAGATTTGGAATGAGTTTAGGCTTGGGCTTTAGATACTCAAGTTCATCATCATCAAGTCTTGTCTCAATTAGGTTGGGGTTGACTACACGAATTATGTTTCTTCATTTCCGATCTATCTTGAGCCAACCTTAGATACTCACATTGGGGCCAAATATTCAAAATGCAAAACAACTTCTATAATCCTATTGAAGTAAAATTTAGGAGTGTATTTATTTTCGATGCCTGAAGGTGAGCACTAGGGTATTTCAAAAGCTTAGGAGATAGGACAAATAATTGAACTAATTGCCCCGAGTGCGGACAAACCATGTAGAAAGCATACCATGGTTTTAAATGTAGGGTAACTTGAGTGCTAAAAAAAAAAAAACAAAAAAACAAAAAATGAAAGGAAACGGTAGATGGGAAATAACTTTAAATGGCTAATTGTCCTTAAGTGAAAACTTACAGGAAAACTTAGGTCCTAATTTGAAAAGTTTTGAAACTTGTATTATTTTTTAAAATAAGGCAAAAACTTAAGCCTTATTTAAATTTTTTCCTTTTTTTCTCCTCTCGCAAGTTCTTTAAAGTTCTACACTCTTCATGTTTGCCGACTCCAATTTTTAGTATTTCCTTTTGTTATCACAGAAGACACTCTCATTCTCTCTGATGAAATGGAGAAGCCCAAAAAAAATCACAGATTCCGAGCAAGAAGAGCGCCACTATAATATATAGCAGACAGGTCACAAGTGGAGTTTCAAAATTCATGTTCATTTTTAGTTTTATGCAACTCCTAAGTCCTAGTTTCAAAATCCCTGTTCATTTTTAGTTCTATGCAACTCCTAAGTCCTATGGCCCCCAAAACTTTAACTCCACTCTTTCATATTTTTTATTGGCTCATTAAACCCCAAATGGTTAATTTCATGTCTTAAAATTCATAGAATTTGAGACACGAAACTTTTTATATGTAATCCAAACCGTTCAACGCTTAAGTTTGGCTCAGTTCTGCACATTTATGATGACCAGGGATATCAATGGACTTTCGGTCATTTGGTTACACCAAAGAACTAGACCTGAAAGATTTCAATAAAAACCTTTTTTCTGAACCCAAGTGATAATTGGGTTTACGCTTAGTCGCTTAGTCAGGTCCATTCCAAATTTTCGATGCCCAAAATGGCTCATATATTCAAAGTATCATTAATATAAATTTTACATAACATGCACAAAAACCTTGTGCAAAGCGGATAGTAGAAGCCTTCAACTGTAACCTCTTCATTATATATTCAACATTTGGCCCCTGAATGGGTGTTTTTTTTATATGAAATTTAAGTTAGTTTGGTCCACTATATACCCGAGCTGAACCCAACCTATTTGCATCCCTACACTTGATAATAAAGATTTTATAACTCATAAGAACAAATGGAGATGATTTTCTTGTGAACTCTTGAACCACAAACCTCATTTTCTAATATTCTCAATGAAGAAGCCAAAATAGAGCGAAGAGAATGAATTAAATAGCAACCAATTCAATGTACGGGATATTAACTTTTATTTTAATTCTTAAATTTTGGATCCATCAGTCCAAATAGATTATTTTTAAATTTTTTATGATTTTTGTGCACAAATTAGTATTGGTAGGTTTTGAATTCCCAAGATTTTTTTATTTCAAACATGAGCCGGAACTGTTAGGTATTAATATTTTTTTTCTTAACAAATTCTATTGATGTGTACATTCTTCAAATATATACATATGTATATATTGATAGGGTTTATGTCAAGTTTTGATACTTATTATTTTCTATCTTTGAATATATATATATATATAATTTTGAGCACTTGGTGTTGATGCAATTATTTTAGTTTATTTTGTGTAAGACCCAACTTTGGTGGACCTGACTGCACTTGACCCACAACTCAGAGCAGGAGTATATTTTACATTATAGAAGTTCTAATATATAATTAGTAATCTATCTATTGCAAATGCTATATAATCATATACTTTCTATGTAATATATTATTTCACATTAAAAATACTACGTGCTAGGCTATACGGATACTCGGGTCTATGAAAAAGGGCCCATGTAGGGAGTTTTCAGGTCAGGTCCTTTGAGCCCATAGACTGGACATGACTGAATCTTAGGACCAATAGCTAAATGGGGGTGGGCTTGGACAAGCTTTGGCCCGGCCATAGATTGTTGTTCTCGATAAACTGGGTAAGCTTATGGTTGGGACACCCTTTCCATTGTCAGTAAATGAAATTTTAATTAG
Source organism: Litsea cubeba (assembly GCA_012931725.1). Taxonomy (NCBI): domain Eukaryota; kingdom Viridiplantae; phylum Streptophyta; class Magnoliopsida; order Laurales; family Lauraceae; genus Litsea; species Litsea cubeba. The sequence goes on along the minus strand of CM022951.1, from coordinate 81,765,347 downwards.
TGTGGTGTGGTGGCCTAACTACTTGAGAACCCTTACCTGAAGCAACTTAGGCCCATCTCAAGGACAACACCTAAATTAAAGGCACTCCCTAGCAACTATCAAGATTGAAAAATAAGCTGATGATATCACATTACTCATGTACTCATAAGAGAGAACATTCCTCATCATTAACTGCTTCTCTTGGTAACTGAGGGCTGCTTAATTATTTGGTTGGCAACCCTGTGTGTCACCGTGCCACCCGGGATTCAACCTTGGGTATGTCACTCTTCCCACTTTGAGGACTCTTGGGTCCCATGCTCTCAACCACTTAGGCTCGGGTACCAAAAAAATTAGAGGAAAAATGATCCACGTACTTTTATTTTCACCTTTAGATTGTGCGATATGTTGATATTGCACAAAAGGGATAGAATTGGGGAACCCGTGTACAATACCCATATTTGGGATATATTCTTAGTCAAAATCATTTCGAGGAATTCATGGTCTTCTATATCTTGCACGGTCAAAATCCAAAAAAAAAAAAGAAGAAAACTCTCAATCTGGTACCCCATCTAGTAGGAGGTTCTCTCTTAGGAAGGACTCATTTATGAGAGCTAAGGTAAATCAATGGCCAGAATAATTTGATAAAACTGATTTTTAACATGGCCCTTATCTATAAAGTCATATTTCCATCTATCCTACCCCAACAGTACAAAATCATCTAAGTGGGCCCTACGAGCTCAACCATATATGCACATATTGGATCTACTTGTAGGTGAAAATCTCCATCAGTAAATAGTAGATATAAAGTTGGCTCATCTTCGAAGTTATTCCATGTCAAATGCCAACCCTATTTTAACAGGGGAAAAGGGACTAAACCAAGCCCACTTGTAACCAATATTGAGATATCACGAACTGCTAGAATTTATCATCAAGGCTCATGTATTATAAGTTGGTTAACCTTTAACATCTAAATTGCCCCATGTATCACTCCTATAAATTTATCAGTGGAGCCACCTTTAAAATCTGAAATGTTGAGCTTTGGTTTATGCATGGGCCTTAGGTATCTAAATTGAGCTTGAATATCTAAAATGCACAGACAAATCTTCTTGGATTAAGATTCAGGGATACACTCTAGATTAAAAGGGCATTTATTTTGAGCACTTTGGGATTTCAATAGGTAGGTCCATTGTGGAGCTCAACTCCTTTTAACTCAAGTAGACAACCACATGCTCCCTTTTTGTTTCTCCTCTTTATCATTCTGACATATGCTCTCTCCCACATTCTCCTTTGGTGATTCTTTTACCCCTCAAGTTCTTCCAAGTGCTGCTCATGTTCGACTATCCAATTTCAAGTGTTTCTTTTTTATATTAGTAGGTCATGATTTTTTTTTCGTAGAAAGAACGAGATCAGATTTTCATGTTTGACTATACAATTTCTAGGAGTTTCATTGTCTTTCATATTTTGCAATTCATTTGAGCCCTGACATGTTAAATCCAAGCATTAAAATTTTACATTGAGCCACTAAACTCTAAAATATTTAGTTTCATGTCTTAGTATTCAAGAATCTCAAATAATGAATACGTTTAAAATATAATCGAACCATTCAATCTTATTTGTGAAAATGATGCTCCCAAACATGATAATGTGTTTCGCACAGGTAAGTTTTACATATATAAGCTCACATTCGTAAATTTCATTTATTATATCCAAAGCATAAAAGACAATCTTTACTAAAAAAAAAAGCATAAGAGATAACAATCCGGGAAGTGCTGCTTAAAAGAAATTTTCTATGTCTTTAAAATAAAGGGAAAATTACAAAATAGGGTCTAAATTTTTCTCAAATTTCAAAACAGGACAAAATTAGATTAAGATTTCAAAATGGGCCATGAGTTTTCCAAGTGGGTTTCAATTCAGGACATCCGGCAAGAAAGGCTGTCGTCCGGTTGATTTTTTAAATGTATTTTTCAAAAACCCAATACTGCCCTTCGGGTTTTAAGTGCTAAAAGACGATGTAACATTCATATGCTTTGCTATGTGGCCCCTTTCGGTGATTCTCTGGCACCCTTTCCACTTCCTCTTTCCTTCTTCTCCAACGTCAACGGCGATCCAACGGCCACCGGTGAACGGAGTCCTCAGGCTATCATTGGAGGAGAGCATTATCCCATTAGAACAAGGTCATATATGTGAGGTTTGTGGTCATGGCCTTGCATTTACCCCTGATGGGAACACATAGCAACAATGAGAAGAGCGATGTGCTCCACCTGGATCAAACTGAGTGCAATTTCCATATACTTATATTTACAGGATCATTTCAAATAAAATTACTGACATGGGAAGTGAAAAAAAATGTGCACTTGGAGATTTGAAAGTGGAAGCAAAACTCATCATTCCGATCAACATAATAGTCTTTTGTTGGTTACCATTGTACATAATTTTTCTCCATCAATTAACGAAGGTCATAGTAAAATCAGGATTTATATTGAGTACAGGATCAGTATATATAGCAGACATTTGAAATCCAAAACATTAAAAAACCCACTATATCCAGTCCTGTTTCACTCTTAACTGCATATTGAAATGATTAAAACCCACTATATCCAAAGCATTAAAAAACCCATTCTATATACAGCACACATGTAAGCCCTAGATGCAAAAAGCAATGGGATCAAGTCATTTCGTTTATGAGAGTGAAACCTGGGATGCCTTTTAAACCCTGAAGTGGAAAGACAAGTGGGTTTGAAATCTGGGCCAGTGCTGCACCAGGAAAAAGGAATGGGGAAGGGGGGAAGAAGGAATGGGGAAGGAGGGAAGAAGGAATGGGGAAGGCCAAGATGAATACCTTGAACGCCTGAGGACTCCGTTCGCCGGTGGCCGTGCGATCACCAGTGACGTTGGAGAAGAAGGAAAGAGGAAGTGGAAAGGGCACCAGAGAATCACGGAAAGGGGCCACACAGCACAGCATATGAATGTTACATCGTCTTTTAGCACTTAAAACACGAAGGGCAGTATTGAGTTTTTGAAAAATACATTTAAAAAATCGACCGGACGACAGCCTTTCTTGCCGGATGTCCTGAATTGAAACCCACTTGGAAAACTTATGGCCCATTTTGAAATCTTAATCTAATTTTGTCCTGTTTTAAAATCTGAGAAAAAATTAGACCCTATTTTGTAATTTTCCCTTAAAATAAATTAGCTTAAGCTTCACTACAAAAAAAAAGAAAAAGAAAAAGAATAGTCATTACAAAATAAAGAATTGTTATTACAAAATAAACCATAAGGAAGATTCCCACCACTTTCCTTCCAATATTCTCATTTACACTAACATTGCCTGTTTTACTATTATTTGCTTGTTCAAGTAGATCCACGCACATCCATTTTTTGCCTCATAAATTTGAACTCTTTATCTTCCTCATCTTCAAAACCATCATCTTCACCTCTAAGTTGAAGGTCGATAGGTTGTGATGGTTTTTGAAGGCTTTGAGGCCATTGATCAGGCCCTCATTCTAGTCTTTGGTGTTCTTGTCATCTCCAATGCATTGGGTTGTTAGGATTACTGATTCATTGAGTTTTTGAGACTACAGTTCTGCATATTCGCCACCATTTAACTGCTCTTTAATCAAGGCTGAAGAATCTACCTTTTTAGTATATTTTAACCTGCTCTGAATCTACATCCACTTTATAGACGCCAGATTGCAAAACAGAAAAGAAATATAAAAAAAAGAAAGAAATAGCATATGATATGTGATCAATCAATTGTAATCAAAATAGTAATAATCTTTCAACAAATAGAGAATGGCACAGTCAATTATAACAGGAATAGAACTCTATCCTGCTTTTAACAACTTGACTTTGTCATACGTCTGCATAATAAAAATTTAGGGTCGTGACAAACACATTTGGTAAATAAGGCATTTGGCCACAGCTTATTCAAAGTAGTAGCAATGACAAAATAAAGCCCTTGTTCAAATTATTCCACACTTCATAAAGTTAACCATATATAATGATATAAATGGTGAATACTTCAGCCAATCAATACTATCACTTACGCTGCCCCATGAATACAAATTTTACTTTGTTTCAGACATTATCTTGAGTTCCTCTTTCATAGCCACTCTAACGCCAATGACCCCACCAAATAAGAGAGCTTGAACATTAGGCATCTGCTAAGAGAAAACATCCAAGTAAATAGCTGCAACTACAAAATTACTGATCCCACAATCTCAATGACTCAATCCAATCAGTACCATGATGTAGTCAAAACATATATCAGACACATGCTTAATTTAGACCAAGACCAATTCACCCCAGAATCCCATGAACCAATCTGCCAAATCTTCTTCTAGATCTATCCACCCCCCAAAATTTAATGATGAGAACAACATGTGCCATAGAGAAACTTTCATCAAACCATCATAAATAGCACTAGATTTAACACCATCAGAAAAATTAAGCTTTTAGCATTACTGAATACACAGCAACAAGCCATGTTGCCATTACAGTCTCCAATTGCTATTCAAAACACACAGAAAGTAACATGAACTATGAAAGATTAGGGTTTGAGATCTCTAGATTGGTCCACTCAATAAATCAACCCACTAGTGTGCAAAAAATAATAAACTACGCAGCGGAAATAAAATCACAAGCACACACCATAAGGACACCAAATTTAAGGTGGAAAACCCAAACTGGGTAAAAAACCACCGATCCGTACTGGATCTAATCAAACTATGAATCTCGCAATTACAAGAAACCCAGATTTCTTCCCTAGATATCCCTTATCTAAAGACTGAAGTTACCTTGTGTCGCATCACGCTTCAACGACATCACACCGTTGATTGCAACAGATTCAACGCTTGACTCCTCAAATCTTCTACGCAAGAAGATGATCTTCTACAAGGGATGCAGAAGAAACTTGTCTCTCTAGAGTACTTGGCAGCACAACTCTTCAAAAATCTCTAGAGAAAATTTCTCTCAATTAGATCACAAATTCAGAACTTGAGAGATGATTTGTGTCCCTTTGGGTTGTGAGAAACACCCAATATATAGCCCCTAATTCGTGCTTAAGACTCCTTGTAATTATCCACTTAGAAAAGAAGTCCATCTAAAACACTTAGTCAGAATCCGGATCAGACTGGGCTCCTGCGTGTACCCTCGCTATAGCGAGGATCATCCTCGCTATAGTGAGGCATGATTCTGCCAACACTCCTGTCAACTTTTTTTTACCTTACTGCCTGTCAACTGTCAGCAAACATGACAGCCTCTTTTGTTGACTTTTTTTTTCTAACAATCTCCCCCTTTTGGCAATTCTTGGACAAATCTCCTAGAACACAATAAGATCTACCCAAAATAAAAACCCAAAATACAATGAATTTTTAAACAAAAAAATCAGCACTGTTAGATCTTGAATTGCCTTCGCTTGTATAACTCTTCTGGGCTTCATTCTTCTCCCCCTGAATTTGTCCATAATTGACAAACAAGAATTATCATGCAGCTTCCGCCAATCTGGATGCAGTAGCTCCCCCTCGATTTTGACTCCCCCTCACTATGATCTTCGTATTAGCACTGGGGATGGGAACTTGACCTCCTTGATCAGGGCTTTTTATGATTAGCCACCCACACTTTTGTAATTTGAACTTTTAGCTTAGTGTGAGCAAACTCCTTAGACAAATCAGATTTTCTAACCCATATTTGAGTTGTCTTGGGTGGAGAAAAATTCTTCCGCCATTGCTTGGTCTTGGGTAGACTTTGCAGCTTCTTGCAATGGGGACGAATGTGTCCTTTCTTTCCACAATGGTGACAAGTGGATGTGCGTGCAGCGCGTGACACGTTCTTTTTCTTGAAACTACTCGACACATTATTTGAAAGTGCAGTATGTGGAGTAGCATGTGCAACACTTGAAACAAAAATTGTTTTACCTTTAGCATTTGAAGTGGATGCACCATGATCATAACCGAGACCGCTTCTGTCAAACTGAGACTTCTGACTACACAAGATATTTGTAAGAGTCGTCGAACCAGAATTCATCTTGTTTAGTGAAGCTTGTTTAATTTCTAACTCAGACAGAGTGATCTTCAGTCGTCCTTGCAAATCTTCTTTTTCAGATTTCACAATCACTATCTCTTCCTTCAGATTCACTATCTCTTGTTCAGCCTTTTCAAGTTTTTGACTCTCAGTGGTCAAATTTTCAGCCATGCAGATTTTCTGACTTTCCAAGAGATGAACCTTTTCAAGTGCGTGCTCTAATTCACTTTGCAATGCAGAATTTTCTTCTTGAGCAGCTTTAAACTTGATAGAGATCTTGTAGCCATACTTAGACATCTTAACACAATCAGCATATGTTTTATAATATAACGCTTCATAATCTTTCTCTTGATCTGACATCTCATCAGCATGATCTTCATCAGTATCATTGTCAGATAGAGAATTAGTTATGAAAGCCACAAACTTGCCATTCACAGTTTCAGAAGTTTCAATTGAATGATCTTGTTCTTCTTCTGATGACTGTTCCTCCCAAGATGTATTGAGAGCCTTTTTCAATGCACCCTTTTTCTTGTTGGCACACTCACTAGCATAGTGACCATAGCCGTGGCACTCAAAACACTTAGTTCCTTTTGCAGAATTCTTTTTCGCAAAATTAGAACTCTTCCACTTGACTTGTTTTGACTTCATGTAGTCCTTGAAGCAATTGAACATTTCAGTCAAATCATCTTCAGCCTCAGATTCAGAATCAGACGCAATTTTCTTTTCAGGCTTCTTTCTTGATTCTGAGTGGGCTTTCAAAGCAATACCTTTCTCTTTTGATTTTCCTTTATCCAAACGGTTTGCTTCAAAGGTTTGAATATTTCCAACCAACTGGTTTACCTTGAGGGTATCAAGATTCTTGTTTTCTTCAATAGCATCAACTTTAGAATCGAACCTCGAAGGTAGAGACCGCAGAATTTTCTTGACAATCTTGTTTTCTTGAATTTCCTCACCCAGATTGAAAATAGAATTGACAATATCATTCAGTTTTGCATAAAATTCATCAAAGGTCTCATCTTCTTCCATCACGATGGTTTCAAATTCTTTAGTCAGCCTTTGCAATTTAGATTGCTTCACCGTGTCTGTACCCTCATACACAGTCTGTAAGACTTCCCACGCTTCTTTTGCAGTTTTGCAAGTGGAAATCCTACGGAACTCTTCAGCAGACACTCCATTGTATATACTATTCACTGCTTTGTTATTACAATTGGAGGCATGCTTCTCATCTTTAGTCCATTCAGCTTTAGGTTTAGGAACAGTTTGTCCACTAACCACAATTGTTGGTCTGGAGTAGCCCTCCTCAACAATATCCCAAACATCATCCTCAATGGACTTAAGGAACCCAATCATCCTTTACTTCCAATACGCATAATTAGAACCATCTAGCAAAGGGGGCTTAGAAGTTGATGTCCCTTCTCGATTGAACACCATTCTAGAAATCTCCTTAGATCAAACACAGAAAATTAGTGTAACCCGCTCTGATACCAATTGAAAGATTAGGGTTTGAGATCTCTAGATTGGTCCACTCAATAAATCAACCCACTAGTGTGCAAAAACTAATAAACTACGCAGCGGAAATAAAATCACAAGCACATACCATAAGGACACCAAATTTAAGGTGGAAAACCCAAACTGGGTAAAAAACCACCGATCCGTACTGGATCTAATCAAACTATGAATCTCGCAATTACAAGAAACCCAGATTTCTTCCCTAGATATCCCTTATCTAAAGACTGAAGTTACCTTGTGTCGCATCACGCTTCAACGACATCACACCGTTGATTGCAACAGATTCAACGCTTGACTCCTCAAATCTTCTACGCAAGAAGATGATCTTCTACAAGGGATGCAGAAGAAACTTGTCTCTCTAGAGTACTTGGCAGCACAACTCTTCAAAAATCTCTAGAGAAAATTTCTCTCAATTAGATCACAAATTCAGAACTTGAGAGATGATTTGTGTCCCTTTGGGTTGTGAGAAACACCCAATATATAGCCCCTAATTCGTGCTTAAGACTCCTTGTAATTATCCACTTAGAAAAGAAGTCCATCTAAAACACTTAGTCAGAATCCGGATCAGACTGGGCTCCTGCGTGTACCCTCGCTATAGCGAGGATCATCCTCGCTATAGCGAGGCATGATTCTGCCAACACTCCTGTCAACTTTTTTTTACCTTACTGCCTGTCAACTGTCAGCAAACATGACAGCCTCTTTTGTTGACTTTTTTTTTTCTAACAAACTATTCAACCCATTAAGACTTATGTCCATAATAGGATCCAAATCCTCCTACAACACCACCCACCTTCACAAAATTGATTTTTTTTCACTTCTCTAACCATTCATGTGAAAGCATCTTAAAATCTAGACTATGCATTTGTTTAGTATTCATGTGAACTTTTTTTTCTGTTGCCAAAGATGACACATATAATAAAAAATATCATATTTCATAAAAGTTTCATACGTAACAGGCACAAAACCAAGCACAACAGAGATGGTTTAAAGCTTCATTTGCAACTTCTACATTACCTTCTACAGATTCATCATCTGGTACCTGAATGGGTGTCCTTTCAGTATGGATTTTGAATTGGTTTGGTCCTCTATGTACCCATGCAGTACCTGACCTATTTACATCCCCTACTAATGATGATATATGATTGGAAAGTTCGTAATAACAAATAGAGATGATTTTATTGTAAATGACTAATCCACAATCCTAATATTCTAATATTCTCAGTATATAAGACAAATAAAATGAAAAGAACGAATTAAATGATAATCTTTTGTCATTTCCAACCAAAAAAACCTGAAAAGAATGGAACCACCACTAATCTGATACATAGAAAATCGGTAGCACCCAATAGAAAATTGTAACACCCAACCTTGCCATTTTATGCTGAATGAGATTTTATCTTTTATTCCGTTTATCAACCATCAATTTAAAGGCCATGAATTGCAGGTAAAGATACTCTAATATGGGATTATTTTCGGTGCCTGATGATTGAAGTTGGGGCTCATCATGCCAATATGCAAATTAGCAGTTCAGTTGTACAATCCCAAAACCCAAGCAAACAGCATAACTTATAATAGAGAAAAGATTTTCATTGGAATGCTTGAGGCTCCCTTCTTCTCCATATGTGGGTGCACTTCACTCGAAAAGCTCTCCACTGATAGAGAGTTATTTTGCCTTTGTCAGAACTTCAAGGTTTCAGCCCCAACTAGATTTATCACTGCAACAAATGGCAAAATAGAATCCTCACCAGTCGAGGTTTGGGACATTCAAAAGCAGCTCATAGGAAAATACCCATGGACCATGTGAAACCTTTTGATCCTTATGAGATTTTTCAATTATATCATGAGTCACCACCATAATTAACCACCAGTTATTTGAGATAATTACGAGAATTAATGGCTGCCAAAGAAAACGAGCCATAGTTCTTTTCTAGTATGCGCAAGCAGAGTACTTTGAGGAAGCCGGCTTCTAATAATATTCCCAGACATCTATTCTCTCTGCCTAGTCATGAGGAACATGACGAACAAGTTGATGTTGTATTTTTTTTTTGTTAGCAAAAGCCTTCACCCCACCCACTCCTCAATTACATAATAAAGCCCACCCGACAAGACATCCTCTAGACCCCCAATTTGACTAAAGCATCTGCCATAGAGTTGGTCAATCTAAGCTCATGACAAAAGTCTACATTAATGAAAGAAGATAAAACCCAAGTGGAACTGGAATTTCCAAGGATTCTCTATTTACAAGTTGTAAGCTGATCAAGGACCTAATTGAGTTTCATATGTAGAGTTTTTGACAAAATAAATGGAGGTGAAGATATAACTCAGAAGTTTAAACCCACTTGTTAGAAGGGATTGTCTCTCAAAAAAATTATCCATATACCCCACAACCAATGAACAAGCTAAAGGAAAATGTGTCTCCTCGAAGTTGCCAAATACTTTTGTTAGGGTAGCCTATTCGGAGAATTTATCAGTCAAAACCGATTTTAGCACTTGTTATCTCAATCAATTCCCGATTGTAGCACATGCTTTCTCATAATCAATTCCCGATTTTAGTTCTTTCTATCTCATCATCAATTCCCTTTCTCACAACTCAAGATTCCAGGAGAACTCACAACAAGAAGTTGTGTTATTGATATTCGATTGGTGAGAAGTGGAGTTTCTTAAAATCCTAGGTATGGGTGGTTTTGTGAGACCCGATGGTAGACAAACATGATAGGTACCTAGCTAATTAGAGAAAGAAAAACCCATCTTGAGAGGGAGTCTTACACTGATTATAACTACCCTTTCAAATATCCATGTGTATAAAATTGGAGAAGAGAAACACATCATATTCCCAATGGAAATATGTAACAGTGACACAAAAAAAAAAGGTTGTACACTAGAGGATAACTAATTATGGATCCCCAATTTGAAGCTAGTAAAGGGCATCTCGCAAGGTTTAAGAATAATATAAGGGCAGATGAAAGATCTCACGATGCTTTCATCTTTTGATTAGTGATCCATATAGAAGGATTAACACTGTCCCTTATTCAATGGCCCCTCTTCAGCTGGTCCATCATTTGTTATCCTAATATAGTCTCTTTGGCAGCGTTAACCCATGCTTTGGACTGCCTTAAAGAGAACCTCTCATTTGATGGCCCGTCATTTGTTATCACAAACACTATGTGAGCATTACTTTGGTGTTTCGTGTGCCCGGTGTTTGTTGTCCCATTTGACAGGCCGACAATGGAAGTTCATTGTACTTATATTGGTAGAGAAATGGTGTCATGCAAGAAGTCTACTGCACAAAACTTGCTTTGCCAAATCAAGTCTACATATATGTTTCTTTTCTATTGATCCAAGAAACTATATTAATGAGAAACAGTACAAAGATGCAGTATAAAAGGCATACACCAGAAAAACCAAATGCAATAAAAACCAAAATTCAACCAAAAGACCAACAAAAGGGTTAGCTCTGTCTGCCCATTGTGTTGCCAATAAATCCGTAACATCATTTGCAGATCTAAATATATGATGAAACATCATTTAGATAGGGCAATGAAGGGATCTAGTCTCATTGAGAATATAACTGAACTTCCACTGACCTTTCTCTTGAGAAGAATCAATTTCAACACTAAGCATTTGTTGAGGTTCTAGCTCGAGAATAGGGGCTGCAACTCCAAATCAAGGGACCGATTTGATGGACTAAAAAAAAAATCGGCATTTTGAGTGGCCAAGATCACACCAAAAGTAGAAAGCACCAGTGTGGATATTATCACACACTTGCATAGAATAGAATAAACACCGTAACTATCAGATCTCCACACACCAATTAGCCAAAGGCCGCTTATATTAAAAGACAAATTGATTCAAAATGAATATGACGACGTTGTTTTAAGACAGTGTTTATATATATATATATATATAGTAAGGCCCTCCTAAGCTCGAGTTTAGGATAAAATTTCGTAAGCTCATGCTTGTGGGGCCCACCTTTGGTCCATCCAAATGGACCAAACACGTAACCCCCCTAAATTGCATATGTCCCCCAACTTTCGGTCAAATCCGAATTTACTAAACCATTGGATCGACTATGTATTGATCCGAATGGACTATTGATTATTAAACTTTTGGGCCCATATAGAGTTTATAGAAATCACGGTTGGGGCTAATTTATTGCAGAGAGGGGGATCATAGGGAGTCCTTGAAATCCCCTCATCCCCATCCCCATGTGGGTCCCCAGATGGGCCCCATATATATAGGAAAATTCTCAAAAACGCCCCACTTTAAAAATGCCCCTTTTTTCAAACCCCCCCCCCTTTTTTTTTGTTTTGTCATAGGGCCCATGTTGTATCAATCAAGTCTTATCACACACACTATCCTCCAATGAATAGTCACAAGTCCAAGTTTGACATTCATCCAACTTTTCCTCACCGTTGGGTTGAAATCATAGTAAAATGATGCCTCTAAACCATTAAATTTAATGGCCATGGATCAAAAGGTTAGGATGATCTTAAGGGCACAAGATTTTGCATGTAGGCAGGCCTCATATGGATCTTTTCATCCAATTGACTTAAATGATCATCATGCATCCCAATGAGGCAAACTAGGAGGGACATTTTTTTTCTAAAAAACACCCGGGCGCTGTGTAGCGCTCCCTATATATAATGTGTGTGTGAGGTTTTTGAAATGATAAAACTCTAATTTGTTCCAATAGAAGGTCATAGAAAAAAGAAAGGCAGTCTAACAAAGAAAGGAAAATAAAAGAGAATTGAGGGTTGCTGGCAATAAGTAGATTTGAGCTCACATAACTATGTGCAAGTTGAGATTGGCAGCCCCTTGTGGGATGTCAGGCCTTATTCTTGGCACTATAACATTTCAAAACCCCCATTAATGAATTGTCATCGGGTCTAAACTTAATCTAAGAGGTCAGCCTCACTCCAACTCAACTTGACCCAATTCCATATCTAAAAACTTCTGCCGCAGCTGAGCTTCAATAAACCCATGATTTGTGGCCTGTGGCCATTTTTTTTTTGAATGGTAGCTGTGGCCATATTATCAACATGGAAGCCTTCTCTCATCATCACCATGGCTTCTCCAAGTGGGGTTAAGATTGGTGTGCAATTTGAGTTTTGCTTCTCCGAGTGTGTGTATATGCAACAAAAGGATTTTGTGCCCTGTGGATTATCATTTTTCCCAAGATGGAGGAATCTTGCATTTCCTATCTCCCATATAAAACCAAAATCTTATCCTCCAAGAAAGTTGGTTCATTTCTTTTCTCTTTCAAATATAAAAAAGCATTACATAAATGACCCAAAAGTAAGCTATAGTGAACCGAAATTATAATAATTTACATCTCTTCCACGGAATTCTCTCACTCCACAAATTTACATTGACATGATCTTGTAATGCCTTCAAAATCCAAAATGGCCGTAGAGGAGAGTCAAACTCCACCATCCTCTCTAGTAAAAAAATTAGATTTTATCTTTAAAATGATCATCGAGTTTCAGTTCATTGCAATCATCTTTATAATCTAAACAATTCAGAATCATTATCTCAATTCTCAAGTTTCCTTAAAAAAATCTTACTCGAACCAATTTGAGAAAATAGAACATATTGGGGAAGTCACGTCGAGCTATTTAGCAGTGACCCCACTCCGGCCTTATCATCCCCCACCCCAAGCTAACTCCAAACCCATACTCCATACAACGTTCAAGTCTACGCATTTTTGGAATTGGAACGAAGAAAAATTAAAGTGGATGAGAGAGAGAGAGAATCTTTATCTTCACTAATCCAATCCCCATCCACCTCCCACGTGGATCATTTTTGCCACCTGCTCCAATCACTCACTCCCATCTTTCATAGAAACCACTGGAAAGTCTCTTTATACTCTTACAAGGGTGACTACAGTCATTAGTTTCTTTGATCCCCTCTTCAGCTAGATTCAACAGCAAAGACAAGAAGAATGGCGTGCGGTTCCATTGCAAGCTTTCAATTCCTCTCTTCACCACCATCCACTCCAAAAACACCCACCAAACCATTCTTCAGCAGCAGCAGCTGCATCAACATCAACAACAATAGCAGCGGCCTTATTTTCTCTCCCAACAGCTCCTCAATAAGCAATGAAAAGATGAGAAGGCTACGTGTCCATGCGTCTGTAGATCACGTGGATCTGGACGAGAACGCAGAAGGAATCATCTCTGGAGAATGGCCCGACAACTTCTCTCTCCTCACCTAAAAAGACTTGCGCGCTCATTTGGAGCCTGAAGTTTTCAAAGAGAAGGTCTCTTTCTCACTTCTCTCTCTTCAATTCTTGTCTTTTTGAGAAATTTTTTTTTCAAGTATTGTATGGATGTTTGTATGTGTTTTGGTTATATAAATCATTGGTGTTATGATGATCAGATGAACCCATCTGCTGTTTTGAGAGATATTATGTCGACCCTGATTCGCACTGCGACTGAAGATCAGACGTTGGAGGAGATCGATCATCACTTTGGAGTGGTATCAGGCTTCCTGTAGTTGACAATGGGCTAATCTGCATCGGTGTTGTGTCCAAGAGAGACACAGAGAGCTGCAAATGGGGTTCGTCCTCTCTCTCATGGATCTTAAATGTTTTACAGTATGACTGCTCTATTCTAATGATTAGTTGTTTTTATGGATCAATATATGGTTTTATGTGAAGAAGAAGGGACTATGCTTCTGATTTGCTGGAATTCTGTGGGTTCTTCTTCTTCTTCTTCTTTTTTTTTAAAAAATTTTATCTCTGGTACAAGTGATCAAATCCATTCATTTGTTAAAAAGTTTCAAAATCTTGTTCAATGTTTATATAGGGAATAAAAAAAAGGGTGTTACCAATTACCATTCCAAAAAAGAAAAAAAGAAAAAAAGAAAAAAAGAGGAACCTGTGTATATTAATTTCTTCCAACGCTATGCGCCCATTTTGTTTAGTTGCTTAAGATTTTGACAGGTGCCCCATAGCAAAATTGTAAGGTTTTCATTGTTGCAACCACTGATTAGTGGGTTTGGGTCATGTTATTGATCAATTTTTCTCTTTTTTACCGAGGATTTCTAGGTAATGTTTATTTATTAAGGGTGATAAAAGTGAAGGATTGAAGGTGAAGATGAACGAGGGGACGTCGAATTGGCATCCATTTTATCTTGTAATCTAGGTTTTTGATTAGCTGATTTAGTAGCCTTCTCCTTCAATGGTTGGGAGGAGTTCGAAGCAAATGCAGGGAGTTTCTAGTTTGCAAATGATTCTCTCTCCTTGCATGTTTCTATTAATTTCACAATTATACTTGCTTAGTTATTGTCCCTTGGACTTTGATAATTATGTTAGGGACCTACTTGCAATCTGAGGTCGTGAGATCTAGTGGGTGGTAGGTGGACATTATGCGAGTGTACCGAGACGTAACACTTTCATTCAAACTTGGGAATTTCCCATTTGAAGAAGAGATCTGGTGGGTGGTAGGTGTGCATTATGTGAGTTTACCAAGATATGACACTATTATATGTAAACTTGGGAGTGTCCCATTTTGAATAAGAGGAGATCTAGTGGGAGGTAGATGGAAATTATGTGAGTTCACCAAGCATTACACTTACGTGCAAACTTGGGAATGTTCTATTTTGTAGAATATGGTTTTAAAATGATTTTGTAGGAGTCTATTTTGTGGTGAGAAGAGGTTTTTATAAGTTCTAGTTTTACAGGAAATTGCTTAGAATAACAGCTTCAGCTTTAGCATTGCTTGAACTGTTTTATACAGGCTTAAACAGAACTGTACTTTACGATCTTAGAGCATTGTAATAAAGATTCTTGGAGATTGTGTGAGATGTTTCTTTGAGCAAATTTTTTTTTTTGGGTTTTTGAAATTTTGTGTTTGAAACTTGTCATCTTTTATTCTTCTTGTTCTTGTCTTTCTCGTGGCCTTATTGTGTTGGTAGTGAAAAAATGTATTTAATGATCCAATGTTCTGCATGAAAAGAAATGGAGACTGTTCTGTAGTTCTAGACCATGATCATGAAGTTGGATATATCTAGTCATATTGAGGCCGGGGTTCTGAAACGTAAGGATCCACTTGGGGTCACTGGATCTTGAGAGTGAAATGATGAGAATGCATAAAAATTAGGCATGGCCACACTTTGTTTACAACTGACTCCAAATCGCAACAATGACTTTGAGGGATGTTTTGATTAGATCTTCAGACTTATCGGAAGTTAAGCTTGTAAGGATCATACTTAGGGGATTTATATCGGAGCTTAGAACAACATTGGTCACATGGCTTCTACTCTAGTGGCAAAACCTCACAAATGTGAATGTCCTATTTCTTCCACTCTCCTTGGGGTTTGGAATGGAGGAATCTACAATCTGGCTGGACAGAGCATTGGCTTCAGCCCCATCTTAGAGATCTCTTCTGGAATATTTGTACAAACAGGGAGATCGAATTGTCTTGCAGCCGCTGTCACTTGTCAATATCTGATCCTGGTGCTGATTTTGTCTTTTGCATTTTTCCATAAACAGATCCAGATTTCCCTTTTGATCAGCATAACAATATCCAAAGCTTCTAATGGAGTTAAGGGTAACTTGTAAAGGCTACTATCTGAACCATGAGAGAGCAGTCACCTCTCTATGGGATTATCTTGTCTCCTCTTCCCACTTTCACGTGAAATGCAACACATTAGGGAATCTGTTCATTTTTCAAACTTTTTAGATCTCCTCATCCTACTTATACACGAAACAACCGACAACCACAGCCTCACACAGCCCCATTGATGTGCTCTTTCTTATGCAACGACTACTGTAATAGATAAAAACCTGACTGCATATATCTCTTCTTCTTCTCTATTTTTCCTACATTCTTCTCTCCTTTATTGACTATGACTATAACTATGCAGTTAAAGTCAAAGGTTGGTGAAGTCATGTCATCTCCTCCAATAACGCTATCGCCTGAGAAGACAGTACTGGGTGATGTTATCTTCCTGTTTCCCTTTTTGTTTTGTATTACAAGGATTTAAGCCCAGGTGACTGAAGTAGCCTGTCACTCTTCTTTTTATTGCAGATGCTGCAGCTTCGATGCTCAAGGAGAAGATCCACAGGATACCAATTGTGAATAATGGGGGCCAGGTTGTAGGTGAGAATCAGAAGTGGAGACCCTTGTCTATGTTTCTTCCATCTATTGCTGATCCGAGGAAAAATAAAGTTTTTTTTTTTTTATATATCAATTTCATTTTGCTTTGCTACCCTTGGTTGATTTTATTTAAATGCTATAATGTTTTTGTAGGCACGGTCACCCGCACTGACATTTTCAAAGCATTGGAGGGTCCGCCAGCCTGAGTCGTTTCTTGCATTGACATTTTCAAAGAAGTGAAGGTGCTGCAGGTGTATAGAAGAGGTTAGAGCTCGAGTTAGTGTGTGTTGCTCTTCTTTGTACATATTTACTTGTCTTATGCGTGGATATAATCCATGGTTGACCTATTGTGTAGCGTGACGGTCATAATATGTTGTCCTATCTTTCCATGACATACTTTACGATACAATGGAAATGTATGTTATGAATAATTGCAGAAGCGCTTCATTGTTGTTATGCCAGTGTCTAATGAAGCCTTGCTCAAGTTAGAGGTAGATTTTTTACATAGAACTTGGTTACGATTAAGTTATGTTTTCTTGGTGAACGTTTTCTGCTGAAACATGTTGCTTTCATTCTTGCTGGCTTGTTAAATCCACTGTGGAACCCTTGTGGACCCACCTTTGGCGACTTCTGTAGGTAGATGGTGGGACCCACATTGGATTGCTTGTATTGCAAAAATCACCCAACTTCTTGATCAGGGGTACTGATCAAACACCTGCAAAATGAATTGTTGAGAAAGTTGAACATAACCATCTGTTAGGTGTGCCCGTTTCCATCATTTTCGCACTTTCTGGACTGTGGTTATGGTTCCTCGAAGAAGTGGAGATTTTGGGAGAAAGACACCACAGCGGTTAGGGTTATTCAATCACTGCCTGCAAGAAGCGATCAACCCAGAGATTTTGGTCTTGAAAATCCATCAAGAAGGTGGATCGATTTCAGCATGCGGTTAGGGTTGTTCAAAGAACTCTGCGATTTTGGGAGAAACCGCAGCGGTTAGGGTTCTTCAAAGAACTCCTTCAAGAAGCGATCAACCCCCCCTATTTCAGACTTTGCTCTTTCTCTCCAAGTGATTGAAGGTGCATCTAATATTTGACTTTTTAGCTGATATCTTCTATTGGGTTTTCTCTATCGAACACAATCTGTGAGTCTGAGAACTAAAGTTGCGATTTTTTCTTATCATTGGCGCTTGATTTTTTACTTTTATTTCCAACCTTTAGCAGTTTGGGTCTGTTGATTTTAAGTGTTATTGTTATATTTTAATGCTTCTGAATTCATTTAGTTTCATGTTTGATAATTGGTTGTATTTTGTTTCTGTTGGGTTTTCAGTTTCCATCATTTGTAAGTTTGATCTGATGATTATCAAACCCTAGTTATGGGTTTTTGGTATCATACTACATAAATTTGTTTTTGTTAATGATGGTGAATTTAGAGTAAAACCCAGAAATTATAACATGCATTTATCATCTCTTGTGAATTTATTCTCTGCATTTGGCGTCTTTTGCTCCTTAAAGATGATGTTTTGTCTACTTTATGAAGGAAACTAGAAATTTAATGTGTGAGTCTCGGATGTCCTAACCATGGTTCATTCCTATGTAGACTTCATGATTTTTATTGTTGTAAGAATTTGGGCCTTTACAGGGACATTATTTTCAGAAAAAATGAATGTTGTCATATTGTTAAGCTGTGCTTGGCTCAATATAACTGGGTTAGAAATTGACCCAAATTGGAAGTTTTAGCCAGCCATCCATTATTGTCCTTCAGGGTTCATCTTTAGTATGTAAGCTGTCTTCAAAGTGTACAGTTTATCCATTTTAGTTTATGCTTGTAATGTGATCTTTCTATGATGGGCCAATAAAATCTCCATTTTGTCTTATTTTGTTAGTGATAGTGATGTTGTGTGTGATAGTGATGTTGTGCGAAAAATGGTCCCCTCTTGTGCTATCTATTTCAATTGGTTTTTTGTTTTTTTATGAATGTTGGCGGAAGAATATCCCCACCTGTCTGCACTGTGTCGGGTCCTTTTGGCTTTCATACATGGAGGGGACCACAGTGACCCTCTCTTTTGTCAAACATCCAATTTTCTTTCCTATTTTGTTTGGATTTGACTCCTTTTAAAAATGTCATTTACATGCAGATGTCGTTTGAAGAAGTGACAGTACGATTCCACCATGCGGTGGTTATTTCACACAGCCACCAAATATTGTATACAGTGGGGGTCAAGTAGATGAAATCATTGACTTTGATATTGATAAAGTATCATTTTTTGAGCTTAGGGATTATGTGATGGAACTAGGGTACCCAGATAATAGCATGATGTTATTTTAAGGTGCCAGACTTGGGTTTTGATGATGGTCTGAGGAGGATTGAGTCAGACAAGGATGTATTTCTCCTATTAGAACATTATAAAGGAAGTGATGTGTTGACTGTTTATGTAGAGAGGGGACATGAACCTCTGATGGTACTCTCACCTAAGGGGAAGGTCTTGATGCAGAATGTTGACAACAAAGGGTCCAGTAGTAGAAAAACCCACTGTGAGGAGGACTATGCAGCTGATGTTGAGGATGTGTCTGGTTTTGATGAAGGCAGTGATGATGACCAAGATGATGATGACAGTGAGGTTGAGCCTCCGGAGTTGTATGAGGATGTTGAGAAAGTTGATGATGAGGATATCTTCAGAGGACCTCCTGAGAAAGAATCACAACCTCATGAAGCTGAGTATATGTAAAGAGAACAAACCCAAAACCAGCAAGTACCAGTTGATGAGAACTGGTTTACAGATGTTGAGGAAGGGGATGAGCTTCAGTCTTTGGGTAGCTCATCTGATGAGAACAACAACCGAAATGGCCTAACTTTAATGAGTTAACTGATATGGGGAATCCTCAGCTCAAATTGGGTATGATATTTGCAAGTCCACAAGTATTCAGACAAGCACTTGTTGAGTGGACTGTAAGGCAAGGGTATGACATTAAATATCTAAAAAATGAGAACAAGAGAATCACAGCTATTTGTAAATATGATTGTGGATTTAGGATTCATGCGTCACCCATGCAGGGTGAGAGGACATTTCAAATTAAGACATTCAAGCTTAAACATGCATGTGGTATGAAATTCAAAGGCCACTTGGTCACTTAAAGTTATATAGCTAATAAATACCAGCAGAGAATGAGTGATGATCCGAAATGGTTAATTCCTGCAATGCAGAAATAGATGAGAAGAGATTTGAAGGTTGGTTTGTCTAGGGCTAAGTTGTACAGAGCAAAGAGAAAGGCAGCAGATAACATATCTGGAGATATTAGACTGCAGTATACTAGATTGAGGGACTATTGTGTCACTGTCCAGAAGCACAATCCAAATACAACTTTATTAGTAGTGACACAAAGACCTCATATGGATAGAATTCCATATTTTCATCGATTGTATGTCTGCTATGAGGCACAAAAGGTCGGGTTCGTGAATGGATGTAGACCCATAATTGGTCTAGATGGGTGCTTCCTCAAAGCTATTTATGGTGGACAAGTGTTGGTTGCAATAGGTAGAGATGGGAATGAGAATATGTATCCAATTGCCATGGCTATTGTAGAGGCTGAAAATATGGACTCATGGACTTGGTTTTTGAAATCATTAATTGATGACATTGGAGATGGGGGTGACATGGGTTAGACTTTCATGTCTGATAGACAGAAAGGGCTTGATGCAGCATTTGTGACAGTTGTGCCTACTGCTGAAATTAGACACTGCCTGAAGCATATGTATGACAATTTCAAAAAGATTTTCAAAGGAAAATTGTTGAAAGATGCTATGTGGGCTGCAGCATCAAGTGGTTCACCAAGAGAGTTTGATAGTCACATGCAGAGGATATTAGAGATGGACAAGACTGCATATAATTGGCTGATGGCTGCCAATCCAAATAGATGGGCCAGGTCTCATTTTTCCACAAGGGCTAAATGTGATGCATTAACAAACAACCTATGTGAGTCTTTTAACAGTTACATACTTGAGGCAAGAGAGAAACCAATAGTTGGTTTGCTTGAGTGTGTAAGGAGGAAGCTGATGAATAGAACTCAAGTGAAATTAAGAGGAATGACCAAATATGGTGGAACAGTATGTCCGGGGATATTGGATAAGTTGGAAAAGAACAAGAATGACAGTAAACACTGTTTTTCCAACTGGTCTAGCAGAGGTGAATTTGAGGTTGATTGTTTTGCCAAAACATGTGTTGTTAACATTGAGACAAGAACATGTTTATGCAGAATGTGGGATCTGACAGGGATACCTTGTAAGCATGCCATTGCATGTATATACATGAATCAAGAGAAGCCTGAAGATTGCATTCATGCATGTTACAGCAAAGAGATGTATTTGATGGCATATAATGGTATGATACACCCAATACCTGGAATGCATGATTGGGTTGAAAGTGGAATGGAAGCAGTTGGTCCTCCTTTGTATAGAAGACCTGCAGGTAGGCCAAGAAAGTTGAGGAGGAGGGATGCAGATGAGTATAACAATTCTAGTAGAGTTTCTAGAATGAATAGAACAATGACTTGTGCTAAATGCTTGAAAACGGGCTATAATGCCAGATCTTGCAAGGGACCAGTGCATCCCAATTCAAAACTTTTTAGTTCTGCATCACAGCCTTAGTCAGGTTCTCAATCAGCTTCCCACCCTCAGTCAGCTTCCCAACCTCAGCCAGCTTCTCAACCCATGCCAGCTTCTCATACCATGCCACCACACAAGGTACTATGAATGCATTTTTTTCACCCTTTTTTATTTTTTTGTCCTAACTAGAGTATATGCATGCTTTCAGCTTATATGATTTTTTTAACTTCTAACTAAATCTTGATTGGTCAGGGGAGAGTCAGGGCAAGCTTCTTCTCAACCAAATCCATCACCAACAAAAACCACTGCTAGAGGGCGAATATATAGCAGAAAAACGGAGCAAGACTTGTTGATGACAACAACCACTATTATTCTGATGATGTTTGTATAACTGATGACTGTTTAAAACAACTTTGGATGATCTTTTTTGCCATTTGGATGATGATGTCTTTAGTTTTTTTAGTTACTAGTTTGGATGATGATGTCTCTATTTTATTTTGTTATTTTTTGGATGATTATGTTTCCAGTTATTTTGGATAATTGAAGGATGATGGTGTTCCCAGCAACTGATTGTTAATGTTATTCCTATCCAGTTCCTTTTTTTTTTCTTTCTTTGTCGGTGTTTTGTTATTTGCAGGTTAATTGAAGTTCATAAAAAATGTAGTCATTGAAAACACATACCACCAACCCATTTGATATGCAATTCCCAACTGATACATCTGTTCATTTCATGGTAATTCCATGACATCTACAGTAGTCCAAGATATAGTAGATAACAAATGAAAAAACACAAATACAATTCCAGCCCCATGTCCACAGCAACAAAAGTAGGAAACATCTTTCCTTCTACAGGTTGATTCAGTTCCCTCTCCAACACATCAATCCTATCCAATAGCTTCGGCTGAAGCTTATTTCTCCATCAACCCATTCAAAATATCACATGCTGGCTGGATCTGATATCAAATTGAAAAAAAAAAATGGAATAAGAATACCATGGTGAGCAGACATGAAGAAGATCAAACAGGAATGATCAAAGCATTACCCATATGGTGCACAGCCAAGAAACCTCCTCCCATTGTTCCGTGTGTTTCGAGAAGTTCTCAAAAGCAGGCCCTATGCCCACAGTGACAGAAGAGACTTTCACCATCAAATGGAGAGGAAGTTCCACGAGAAAACCGGGTATATGAGTTTGAAGAAGACGACATTTGAAGCTCCCCTCTTGATGGCTAACGAAAGAGGATGAAAGAGACCTTCTGCTTCTAACTTCTCTTGCTCTCTCTTCTAACGTTTTTTCTGAAGAGAAAGTCTTTGGGCTATCTTCTTTTTTTTATAGGTGGGTTCAGGGGCAAAAACATCTTGTTTTGAAACCATTTGCAAGAGTAAGTTGCCACCAGTCTTCAATACAAGGCATTTATACATATACGCCGTTAAAACTAACAGAATCCATCACTTTTGTATGTTAGTTACCAGTACAGGTAGGTTTAGTACAAAAAACCAAACTTCGGGGGGGGGGGGGGGGGTAGTCTGAAATTCATTCAAAGTCCAGGTAGGTAATCTGTATTTGTCCCCAAAAAAGATCATATAGCAACAAATAAGATTTTCAAATTCAAAGTCAATGAGATGGCGGTATTCTCTCTTTTATTTTTCACATGGCCCATCAAACTACAAGACCACTTTTCCCTTTGTGCTATTTATTGTGTATATAAAAATAATGCAGTCTACAAGGGCCTACAGGCTCCTATTACTCCTAGATGATTCACAAACAGCAGAAAAAGAACAGAAGGGCCAGGGACCATATCTGCTGCTGTCAACATCAAATCAGGCTAAAATTGAGTAATCTAACTAGCACATGCTAAAATTCCACTGGTCATTTATTTTGATTTAGTAGCAGAAAGAATGAATAATAGCAAATGCATGTCCTAACAATCTTCCCTACAATGGTTATGCGAGGAAGGATGATCCGGTTTGATGGGCTAATTGAGAAATGATTTTCTAATGTTGTGGAATTCATAGTTTTTATTTGGTGCAGTGACCAAGTGAAATGGGAGAAAGCAAAAATACCTATTAAGAAAAACCAAGTGAGACCCTATTCCTTGAAAACTTTTTTTTTTTTTTGCAATATATTGGAGGGTTCCCAACCCTTTGGGCTGGACTAATCCCTCCGGGCCAAGAGAGAAGCCGGGTAAACTCCCTTGTATCCCCAGTGTGGTAGTGCAGTTTCGAACCTACAACCTCCGGGTGCAAACCGTGATCCTAGGCCAACTGAGCCAGACCTTACAAAAATAGATTTTGGTGGGTTCTTTTGCAGAACATATTTATAAAAAAAATTTTGCACCAACCATCGAATTCATAAATTACAATAAAACTCACTTTTTCTATGAAAATCTTGCTTCACAAATGTAGTTTTATTTTGAAATATAGAAAATATAGAGAAATACGTATTAAAATTTAGATAAAATGACATGTATGTATATGCAAATGTAACTTTATTTTGAATCAGGCATTACTAACTGATATAATAATCTATTTATGCCAGGGTTTACAAAACCAGTTCATAATGCATCATGAACTGATTTAACAATCAACCTTTTTTAATTGAAGTATTCAAAGTATCAAATTGACATAATGGTCTTATCTCAATCTTTATAATTATTGGTTCTTAAGGTGTTTTAAGCAAAAATATCCTTAGAAATCAATACAACATAACTTTCTTATATTATGGTTTAATGATGTTTAGGATTATGATAAAAATAATCATCTAGATGCTACCTTATTGTTTAAAGGCTATTATTCTAAACCATGCCCATGCCCATACTAATTTAAACATGGACCCTTAGTCCCTCAGGCTTCAAAGTTTCTATCCAAATCAGAATTATTATGATTTTCATTCAATTTTATTGTTATTTCTTTTTATGTACATGGCATTAATGATAAGGTTATGTGTTGCTCCTGTTGAAATGATGAATGGACCCCAAATCTTGATTCTCATTTTCTTCTTACTTCCTAAAAGGAATGCCCCACTCATAGACCTAGTGAAGAAATCATTGGGAGTTTTGCGCATCTAAGTATCTAACCATCTTCTCCACCAAATTCCAATAAGTTGTAAAAACTGATAAAGAAATAGATGCATTAAAAAAGTCACAGAGATTCAGAAAATGTGTAAAGTCTTAGTAATTTCTACAAATTATGCTTTGGAAATGCCTTCCAAAAAAAAACTTTTCAAAGAAAATAATGTTTTGGAAAATTCCTAGGGAAATATGTTTTTGATAAAAGAGGATTTAGCAGAACAGGTTTAATGAAAATAGGATCTTGGAATCACAGTATAAGAAGTTTTTCTTTTTTTTTTTTTGTGGGGGGGGGGGGGGGGGGGGGGGGGGGGGGGGGGGTGGGTTTGATTAAGAAAAAGGTAGGTGCAAAAGATAGGTAGAATTCATGCGAAAAGCTCATTAGATACTCTTATCCCACCTAATTATTGATCCATAATGCCCATAATCAAAAGATTTAATTATCTTTTAATCAATTTCTGGACCACCCTCCCATAAGAGCTCTCTCTCTCTCTTCCCTTTTACTGGTGAGAAAAAAGTATCATCCACTTGGGGGTCTCTTTGGTAGGGGACCATCACTTATGGAGACTCTCTAGCCAAAAAGTAGGTGAAATCTAGAACCTTCCTACAACCGTGTTGCATGGGCTAAAAAGTATGTAATCTTTGTTTTGGTAGGTGTTATCATTGACATTTAAAGTCAATGAAAGAAAGGAGTCTGCCCAGACCACCCATCAAGAGAAAAAAAATTTGTGGCAGCTCATCTCTTCAGAACTTGGACTCTACACCAACACAGACCATCTGAATCATTGCCCCATTGCGGATAGATTATAGGCCAAGCTTTTTGCTAATGAAACTACCAACACCATTCAGCTATTGACCATCAAAGTCTGTTTTAGGAGTAGGGATAGAAATGGGTCCCTGGATGCGCAATTGCCCAAAAGATCCCATTTGGAAAGATCAGTCGTGGATTAAGTGTATTTGATACAGAATTATTTGATTCTTGATTGAGGTCAGAATTCAAGTATTTTTTACTTCCTCGTCCAAACTCCGAGGCCCTTTTAAGTTATTTGGGTCTGAGTCATTGTATGGATGCATACTAACCCCAACCCAAACCTAAACCTGACCCTTTTTTCATCCAAAGAAAAGGCTTGGAAGTTTAATCAATGGCAAAAAAAAAAAAAAAAGAAGCAATGGTTAGGATCATTTGTTGGTGCCATCTTCTGTTCTTGATTGAGTCCATGTGATAGGAGTTGCCATATAGTTATCTCTTTGTGGAAGACTGGTGTAGGGTGGAGATATTCTTGTACAACGCAGAACAATGACTACTTATCTTACTTGTGCTATTGTTTCGAGTCCTGGTCTAACCTGGACCCATGACAAAAGGACTTGGTCTTACCAACTTTTCAACCATTTCCCAAAAGGACAAGGGTGTGTTTCTTATGTTTTGACTACCCTTGTCCATGCATGTTAAAATTGTTCTATCATTATAGCAACCTTACTAAGTGCATGAAGAGCATTGATAAAGAGGCATGGAAAAGAGGGTGTTTTTAAAACTTCTAGAATCTGTAATCAACATTTCATATCAATTTCTTATGAAATGCTGAGATCTCATATAAAGTCATGTAATTCAAAACCCCAACTCCCAATTTAATGCTGAAATCGCAATCAATTAATATAGTCAATGGCATCAATTTGAAGGTGAAAATGTCATGAAGAACCCAAGTAGTTGATGGGTGATAAAGTTGAAGGATGCAAGACCCATTTCCAGTAGAAAGATGAACTCCTCATACCTCAGATGGATGTTCTAGTCTTATTTTCTTTCTCAAAGTATTACGAAGAGTTTCAGGAGTTCAGAAATGCCATTACAATATGAACTGTTTGATGTTATAAAATATTATGAAGAGTAACCTTTGTTTGTTTGTTTTTTTTTTTTTTTTTTTTTGAATGGTGTTTTTTTCCCTGCTTGGCAAGACTATAGCCTTCATTTCTTTCAGACAATCATCATTAAAAAAAAATGTTGAAATTTACTTCATTACTACTTAATAGCTTTTAATTATACTCTGTAACTCATACAATAAGGAAAAATCAAAGCTGCTGTCAAGGGTCGTTAATCTGGTTCTAAAATTCCAAAAATCCCTTCACCATCAAAGAATAAGCATTCCTACCATATTTATTCCCCACATCTACCCTACCAACATCATCAACTGTCAAATTTAACCTCCACTCAATAAAAGCCATTAAACTTGTATTTCCTATTGAGTGCTGCTATTGGAACACCAAAATTTTCTTTTCAAACACAAATTCTCTCTACACACATTCCTATAATTTAAAAAATACATTAGTTCTTTTCACACACAATAAAATTTCCTAAACTACCCATCCCTCCATTTCCCTCTTTCTTCCCACACACATCCTCATCCCTTTCTTCCCTTTCTCCGGCGTTCCTCCGGCATTCCTCCGGCGTACCAGTCCGCTCCACCATCTCCACAATCCTCTGGCATTCCCTTTTTCCTTCACCATCTATTCTTCTTTCCCATCTCTTCTTTACCATTTTTTCCAACTTAGATTATCTTTTTTTTCATGGAAACTTGTTATGGGGATAGATTCTCATTCAATGTAAGTTTTTAAAAACAATGTTAGTGTTTTTTCATGCATTTGGGTGCGTTTTATCCATCGTCGCAAGGGTATTAAAAATCGCGACTCTGTTCGGTCTTTCAGGACCGAACATATTGCATATGTTCGGAAGTACAGGACCGAACAAAAGGCTTTTGTTCGGTCCTGTACTTCCGAACATATGCAATATGTTCGGTCCTTGAAAGAAGCTCCGAACATATCGGGAACCGCAACTCGTTCCAGGCGAAAATTTTTTAAAAAAAGAGGCATAAACTGATTGAAAGTCACCATTTGATTATTGTTTTCTTCTTTCATTGCACATGAAATCCTTTAGTTATAGAATGAAAAAAGATAAAGTACCAGAAGAATGAAAGATGAAGGAGATGGAGGAAGATGGGTTGCCCAAAGAGGCATAAAATGGAGAAAGCTGAGTTGCCTTTTGAGTTTTTCTGGAAAGTGGAGAGTGAGATGGGTGGGAGGGAAGAAGAGATGGGTGGGAGGGAAGAAGATGAGCTTGTGTGTGAAAAGAGGGACAATGGATATTTTGGTCATTTCATAAAGGGGTAAAAATGTAATTAAAAAAAAATCAAATTCCTTGTGTTTGAAAAGAAAATTTTGGTATTCCAATAGCAGCACTCTTCCTATTAACCTGTACTGCATACATAATAATTAATTTAAAAGAATTGATCCCATGCTGTCATTAGTATTATTGCCAACAGCAGCTATTTACCTGATGTAACCTGTGTGGGCCCACCTTTGCGTGATCGGAACCCATTCAGGACATACGTACCCCTTTACAAGGGAACTGGCCAAAAGCGACTTCAATGAAGATTAATACACCCTTGGATTTTGACCATGTCTAGAAGCCTAACAATATATTTCACACATAATCTACCCAGCTGTAAAATCTCTTCGGTTGAAGTTGAAGTGAAAGCTGGGGCAGTGCCTATATACACAGAGACACGTGTGACGTGGGTGAGTTGGATAAAGAAATGCAGGCCCCAAACATGGTAAATCAAGTTTTAGCTTCCACCAGCATCGAACTAACAATAGCACAGGACCATTTCCTCTTTAGATTAAATGTCCAGAATGCTCTTGTACCGCAGACCTAATAAACATTCAAATTTAGTAGTTACCTTACTAAAAAGATAACAGAAAGCAGTCCCACAGAACAATTGCCAAGTATGTTGACCAGTGGAAACCCAGTCATTCCTAGAAAAGTTTCACCTGGATTGTTTTTAATTGTTGCTTCATTTTTTTCAAAAGCGTTTATTTAACAAATTTCACTTAAATTTACATCACCAAAATGTGTGCCTCACTGCTCTACCTTTGTCAATGAATTCTGTAACTTCTGTTAAAGAAAGGTTGAGAGTTTTCATGGGTTACTAAATACACATTCACTCATTATAATTAAGGGGGGACAAAGTTCTTATAGAAGAATTAGGATGGCTCTGTATATCACCGTTTTCGTCCAGACACTGTCTTCTTTACTGTTCCAACAGAAACTAAGAACTCGTCAAGGGATGACAAGGTCTTCATATCATCTGGGGGAAAGTAGCTGGCTGCTTTGCCCATTAAGTATGTGAACAGAAAAGAGAGTGATGGCCTTGTGACAAACCTCTCACCCAAGAGTTCATCAAGGAATGAGAAAGCTGCCAGGAAATCTGACCTGCTTGCACTTATTGGAGCTGCAAAATGGGCAGGAATTATTCTCTTGAATGGCCAATCCTGTATGATCCTATCAATCCAATCTCTCACCTGAAATTTATGCATATAAAAATTATCAAACATTTCTACACTGCATCTGTGGCTTATGAGAGGAAGGTTTTACATGCATCATGGCTCAACATACATATTCTCACACGTGCATGCACCGAACATATCATGCAGGGATCAAATTAATGTTCAGAATGCATGAACCGCTTCCATGGCTCAAAATTTACCAACTGTTCCTTTTTATTTTTAAACTTCTTTTTTTGTTATTATTATGAGAGATCAACAAAAGATCAATTCGTGTACTTTGCTACAATACCCAGATTCTTATACATGCCCAACAAACAGTATTTGTATAGAAATATTTAATGAGAAAACAGTGTTGAATATTATGGAAAGGAAAAAATTACATGTTAGGTAGAGGACTGAACTAGATAACCAGCAAGAACTGGAACAAAATAGTAAAAAGTGGCAGGAGTTACAGAGAATGTGGGTTTTAATAGGGATGTGAGGAAATGAAGAATTCACAAAGCCAACACAAATAGATGGGATAAGGCTTAATGCCAATGACCTCTAGTTTGTTCTTTGTGACTAGTCTACGCTCGCGCAGAGAGAGAGAGAGAGAGTACAGTCATCTGCATAAAGAACTGAGAGCTCAAAAACATACTGCCCATCAACAAATGTGTGCTATGTTACCTTTTCAGGTACTTTGCTGAAAACCAATGTCTTCACAATTGGTGAAACTATCAACTTCTGTGACATTTGAGCAAAGCTTGCATTATGCTCCAAGAGATTCGATGGACCTAGGAACAAGATTTGGAGAACCATCCTTTCCCACCCTGAAAGAAAAGAATTCCACATTTTCAGTAAATATCTCAGCGCATGCCCTACTGTTGGGTTCCAAGTAAACTCAAACTTTGCAGTCACCAGAAGGCAAAGTTGTGCACCATCAATATATAAATTCACACATCACAGACGGAAAACATAAACTGATAGAAGTACAAAATGTAAAAATTCCTATCAGGATCACTTTTGGCTAATTAACGGTGAGCCCCACTTAAACACCAGCCAAGTCACCATAAGTGGCCGGTGGCCCAATGTGGACCACACAATGCAATTTGCACTATATTGACCCTTTATTTACATTTTAACAGCATATAATTTTATAAAACAGCAAGTAGACCTGAATTATTTATGTGGTGCTGAATGCAAGGAACAAAGAAATGACAAGAAGACAGTAAATGTGGCTGAGAAGCTAAAGCTAGATGAATGTGTGGGGCAAAAAAAAAAAAGGATTGGCAATGAGTTTATGAGAAAATCTATGCCTAGCTCCAGGAAAAGAGACAAGCAATGAAAGTAATGCAGGGTGGTTTCCATATACATGCAAATCATATGACAAATCAAACTCCAACAAGGAACTAGGAAAAGGAGGAATAGGACTAGGATATTAGTAGTTATAAAAATGTGAGACAGTCCAAGTTACACAGAACACAGCTGCAATGGAGAATTGTAGAAAATTAAAGCTCAAAAAACTAACCACATAAAGATGAAATAAGGCTTCAATGATGATGATGGCCGATATATGGCTTCGCAAATAAAGCAAACAATCACCATTCAAAAAATAATAATAAAATAAATAAAGCAAACAG
The DNA here is from genome assembly GCA_012931725.1 of Litsea cubeba. Lineage (NCBI taxonomy): Eukaryota > Viridiplantae > Streptophyta > Magnoliopsida > Laurales > Lauraceae > Litsea > Litsea cubeba. The sequence goes on along the minus strand of CM022951.1, from coordinate 81,735,119 downwards.
TTTGATAATAGAACAGCCACAGTAGGCATGAGATAAGGACCCACAAGTAGCTAAAGAATCTAAGGGACAGACCCTTTTGATGGCTCATCTTATTGTCAACTACTGGTTCCTGAGGGACATCTTTCCCTTTGCTGAGAATCTTCACTGCTAAACCATTCTTTGCAGATGCCAACAAGGATTCTTTGCTAATGCACTCTGGTGGCTGCCTTGGGACAAAAATCACAGCATCTGTAACCAACAACGTCCGTGAACGCTTATGATAAAATGCTACCTCAACATATGGCCCAATACCAGCGAAAATCAAGGACTACGTTAATGTAGACAAAGGAAGTTGTCAATCCTTCAGCCAAGCAATCTAAATTGATGGGAAAATGGATCATATGAGAATAGGGGAAGACAGTTAACTACCAGTGACAGAAGAAAGAACTCACCAACTTCGGGTGAGCTGAGAACTTTTTGTTCAATCTCATCAGCCCATGGGGTGGACATATCCTCATCTCTAAGCATTTTGGGACGGAAAATCCCAAAGAATTCAAGTGGCAAATTAATTGGCCAACTCCACTGCCTTGGTGCCACCCAGATCTGTGCTCGTGGGAACTTTCTTGAAAATGGGCCCACAAAAATTTTGTGCTCATATGCAAACGTGGGAAGAACTATGTATTCTACGGAAGCCTCCAACTCCTTCACAAGCTGGTACAGGAATGGAAATTTGTTACACCTTTATCAAGATAAAAGACAGTTTATGAGCTGAAAATAGAAGCATATATTATGACAAACAGAAATCCAGTACAATGACTTTACAGGAACACCTTAATGCATTCTTTGGTCGGAGCAATAGGGGCATGGATCCATAATCCTCCAGACTTGAGCTTGATAACTGTCATTCGAATGTTTGTAGAGACGCTGCTGAATCCCAGCGCTTGCTCTTGTTCGAATAGCCATATGCAATCCTTCACAGCCTTTGTAGACAAACATGGACGATATGGCGAAGTCAGTATGGCATAATCAAATAGGCTTGGTACACAAAGAATGATTAATTGTTTTTTTGCATTTGCCCGTAGAACATTTGCTTTCCTCAAGATGAACTGATACAATAGTTGCTAACCATGGATAATTATAGTCCAATATACATCAATTCCATTCAGTGATAAGAATTGCTGAGTTGACTTGATTCACTTAAATTCAGGTGAAATATGGGGCAAGTCCTTAATCAAGGGCAAAAACAATAGAGAAATTCAATCTAGTACTAGATGACTTGGAAATGACGACTGCAAACATGAACTTTATGGTACGAAAGCTATGTTTTGAATAAACTCAAATTGAGCCCAGCTTAAGATACATGTTCTTATATTTTGTTAGTCTGTTAAAGACCATGCGATCCAGGGGCGGACCCACCTTATGATGATCTGAGGCGGTCGCCCCAGATCAATCTTGCGATCCCTAGAGCTTCCCATGGGCCTTGGAACCATGCCCCATATATGTGTAAAGGTCACCCCACATGTCTAAACAGTCCACACCACCATGCACACTGCTTTCTGCAATGCATTAACGCCTTTCTCTTCTCCACCTTTATAAATCATCCTAGTCCCTCTCACCCCTTACAGTGCATTTCTCCTCTCCTTTCTCTTTCTCTCTTTATGGATTCTCAAAACACCAACATGGGTGTCGTTATTCCTCTCTCCCTCAGCATTCTTGTATTGCTGTCAGTCTCCACTCTCCAATCCAAGATTAGCTTCCAAGGACTGTGACTTTCCTGCGATGGCCGCCTTATCAGACTTCATCGATATTTAATATCTATGTTATCTTTTCATTTATGTATTGACTTTGAATGAATATTTATTCGCCTTATCAGACTTCATCGATATTTAATATCTATGATCTTTTTTCATTTATGTATTGACTTTGAATGACTATTTATTCGGAGTCGATCACATGGGAAATTTATGATGATTCTCATGTGGCTACACCAAAACGTGATTAGGACTGCACATCTTTTGGATCTTACAAGATGTTTACTATTCTACTCCACTTAAGAAACTAATATGACCAACCTTGTACTCTCCAATAGAAAGAAGACTTCCTAAGACATTGCAGAATTAGAGTTAACACAAATTATGTGACTATTATATGGTTGGATTTTCCATTTACACACATGGACCAGCAAGTACTGGAGATTAGTTTCATATCTTGGATTATGAGAAAATTGAAAAAAAAAAAAAACATTGAAATTATCCAGATAAATCTAAAACCGTTGTATGTACTCACTTACACACAAAAATGGTGGTTTTGACAAACGCGGTAATGTGTTTAGCAGAAGTCAATATATTTTTTATTTTGGTATTGCTAATGTGAAGAAAGTCAAAAAAAAAAAAGTTTAGCAAAAGCTTTGCCCCACCTAAATTAAAATTCTGGGTCCGCCACTGATGCGATCTACACACTGTAATAACCCACTTCACAGCTTGACTCTTATGTGTTTGAGATGACAGTTCAAATTTCGGTACCTCTCATAGTTCCCTAATTTGTTGGCCTAGGTGCATTCAGTTTGTTCTCAGTTTTCTAGAGTCATTACAGTTTTATCCAATTTTCATGGTTTGCAGGTCCAGTTCAACTGATTCATACATGTAATATTAAAATAAACCTCATAAAGCTTATACACTGGCATATGAAAATACTCATATGACCTTTGATGAAGTTCATTGAAAATAAAACCCCCCTTTTAAATAAAGAATTTTAAAATATTGCATACAGAAATATTAAGATGCATTCAATACATTTAATATGAATAAAGAGAGTTCCAACTTCAAATGATTGAAAATCAAATAAGTTTGGTCTAATTCATGAGCTAGACCAAATTGATGTCCAACTGTTGAGCGAATCAAGTTACGAATTATTTCGACAATCTAGTTCGCAGTTTGACACTAGTTAGTATGAACTTAGACCTCATTGAATAAGTTATGGAAGTAGAAATCGTTTATTTTAATCAAGCTATTAATATCTAATGAACTGCAATAGGCCATCGTGAAAATAGGTTATTTTCAAATAAACATACTAACTGTTAGAAAAGGAAATTCTAAGTACTTTTTTACATATCAAACAATTCAGAAAGTAGGAAAGACCTTATCTCATTCATCATCATCATTGTCAGAGCCTTGTCCCAACTATGCTGGGGTCGGTTACATGATTTTTGTTTCTCCATTCTGATTTATCCTAAATCGACTCCCCAGATAAGTTTCACTTCTTCATATCTATTTTTACTACTTTCATCTACATCCTCTTCAACCCACCCCTTCCCCTTGGTGGGCCATCAACCTGCATAGCCAAACTTTTCTTTACCGGCGTTGTTGGCGGCCTACGTTGGACATGCCCAAACCATCTCAAACGGATTTCTCTAATTTTATCCCCTATTAATGCTACCCCTAAATGCTCTCGAAATTGTTCATTTCTAATTTTATCCTTCCTAGTTTTGCTACACATCCACCTTAACATTCTCATATCTGCTACATCCATTTTGTGTATATGTTGCTTTTTTATTGGCCAACATTCTCGTCCATAGGTCATAGCTGGTCTAATTGTTGTCATGTAAGAATTTCCCTCCAATCTTGTTGGCATTTAGGGGAAATAAAAGAAAAGCCTCTGCTTCAACCATCCTGCTTTTATCCTATATTTGACATCTTCGTTACAAAGACCTTATCTCATTCACTTGATATTATGTTAAATCAAGATAAAATCAGTTCTCTCTAGGGGGAAAAAAAACCTGAACTTTTGCAATATATAATTGTATGTGAATAACCAACGGCTAAAGATTGAAATTTCTCAAGACTCAAAATCCTAATTTTCTAGAATAATTGATCAAAAATGGAACAAAGATAGAAAACAGCATAAAAAGTGCTGTCCTGATACATGAATCAACAATCTTCTAAGACAATGAACTCTTGAAAGACCAAGCCTAATTTGAAAAGACCCATCAAAACTAGATAGAGAATTCTCAATAAAAGTTATAATATGGCACCAAACAATAAGATTTTTAGTATAACCCAACCACCTAAACGTCTTTATCTCATTCAAAGAGTATAAAGCCCTCAAGACCCAAATGCCCCATTTATAATAACCCATCAAAAGGTCAAAAACAGCAGGGGAAAGCCCAAATCAAATAGAATTACACAACCCCAGTTCACAAAATCATCACAGACCTACTTACCTCAGTCCTTATTGTGCGCCTATTGAGAAAAGGTCCAAGTGGGAAAGGAAACCCAGTGAAGTTGAGATAAAATCTGCCACTGCTGGCACTACTACTGCTACCAGTGCTTGCAGAAGCCACCACCAAACTAATGAAATCTCTTGTCCTGCTTTTGGGTTTTGATGCAACTTATCAACCATTTTTGATGTTGGAGGAGTGGTTGGGGGGATCCTGGCAGGCCACATATCTGACCAGCTCAATGCGAGAGCCATAACTGCTGCGAGCTTCATATACTGTGCAATTCCAGCTCTCTTCTTCTATCGTATATATGGAACTGTTTATGTAAAAAAGGAATGGAACTAATTGCAATTAACTATAGTATTTATATTCAATCTATATATTGGGTGTAAAGGCATATAAAACTAAAAAGTTTGGATTTTTAAAAGGTGTGCTATACCCATCCATTTAATAATGGTGCTACCATTTAATAAAAGCAGGCCATAGAACTTAAGTTTTATTCTGATTTTATAATTCAATATCACTCAACTTCAATGTGTTTTCTGTTAGACTGAAATGGCAATTTGTTTAGCATATTCTCATAGAAATATATAATAAAAATTATAAACCTTCATTTTAATTATTTTCAAGGTGTTTTAGATGTAAACAAATTAAATAACAAAATAGAAGATAAAGGTGGAAAGAATGGAGTTCAAATGTATTTTTGGAATTTGAAATAAACTCAAAAGAGTTGGTACATAGATGAGGAATGTTCATATGCATCAATCTCTCATCATAGGCCGAGGGATACTTGCATAATTGAAAATATTCACATGCAAAAGAGGGAAAGCTATATATGATCATATGCATAGAAGATGAATGTTCATGTGCAAAGAGAGAAAGCCACCTAAGCATCCTCGCCCAATGGTAAGGGATAGATGCACATGAATATTCATTCTTCTAGTATTTTCGAATTTTACCCCAGAATCAGATTTCTCCTTCCTTTACGCTCTAGACAATCTTTTCTAAAATGCCCTTCCTTGTGACATTTGAAGCACTTTAATTTTCTAGTTTTTTATTTTGACCTAGATCGGCCTCTTCTATTCTGCTCTCTCTTCTCTATTCTGCCACGCACTACCAAACCCCCCACCAGAACTGTCAGTGTTTTCAATTGCAACCTTTTTCTTCAACTCCTTAGAGTTCAAGGCTGACTCAACATCTTCCTTAGAAAGAGTTTCTCTACCATATATCATGGTATCAACAAGTTCTCATATGAGGGTGGCAAAGAACATAGCAACATGATGGCTTGGTCCTCATCATCAAATTTGAACAGAAACCCTTCAAGAATCCACCAACAGGAGGATTTGTCGGGTGTCTTAAGTGCAAAGAAGTCTGCAGAAAATCTGATTTAGGAAGAGGAAGCTGCCACCATTTTTGTTCTTGTTACTTGTTAGAGGCTCACAGTTAATGTGCCACTGTTATTTCACCAGCAACACAAATCCATTTCAAGGATGCATTTGTGACAAGTGGAAGGCCAATTCTATATTCTCCTCCAACATGATTTGTTGAGGATCACAAAATTCTGAAATGGAGGAGGAAAGAGAGAGAGAGACAGTCCAACAGTGACCCCACGAACATCATTCTATCACTGAAGCTGTATGGCTAGGAATGAAAGTGGGGCCTGAGTTTAGAAGGTGGGGCCAACATGGAGGATGAAAGAATGGTTGTATATGAGATGATTGTATGTGGGTGGCCCTGAAATTGAGTTGAACTGATAATTCAAGCCATGATATTAATAGGGTCGCTGATGGTAAGGTTGGTGGGGACCAAACTTGTACCAACCATAGCCAATTTAATTGTCACTTTGATTTGAACAAATGGGCCAATACGTTCATATCTTGCATGGTGCCACCTGATGCATGGATATATATATAACCAAGTTGGTTCAGCCAATTCTAGTGCTCCTTTTCAAACAGGCTTTAAAGTGGGGAGCCTTAATTCAGGAGATTTGAGTTTTTGTAATGCGCCTACTGTCAATCCAGGCCCATCCATTTTGGCCCATGTCTAGGCCCATTTATTTCTCCTATTTATTTAGATTGTAATTGATTGTGATTAGTCAAAGTTACTTAATGTTAGGATCTGTAATTGATAATGTTAGGATCTGTAATTGATATGTAATTGATTTAGATTGATTACAATTAGGATTGTAATTAGGGTATTAGCCCTTATAAATAGACATCAGTCGATCCTAAGAAGGGACGACATTCATCTCTCTCATTCTGTGTTTCTCTCTCTTTCTCTGTCTCTCAAAATGTCATGGTATCAGAGCTTATAGATCATCTGTGATTTGTGAGCTGTGATCTTCTCCTCAATCATCTTCCAAACATTGGAAGCCAGAAATGGATCATCTGTGGTCATTCTCCTCAGCCGGATCATCCTGATCAACTCAGATCAGACGTGGCCCACCCGAGATCATCAACACCTCATCAGCGGAAGACTACCATATTGATCGACTGAAGGTTCTTGGTTTTATGATGAATTTTTCATGATTTATTGATCATCAGAGGTAGGTCGTCTATCAATTTTTGTGAATATCCATTCTTTTTCAATAGTTTTCATCTCGGCCATTCAAAATCCTTGATCTGGATTTGATCTTCATGAGACCAGTGCCAGTAGTTGAAGAAAACTATTCTCATTCCATCCCCACACTCTGATCTGTACCAAGATCATCCAATGGGGCCCACGTGTGCATCTACACACTGTCGACAGGGACGATTCTGGCTCATTTTTCTGTTTTTGCTTCGGCTGTTCTTCCAGACGACTTCTGGTGACTGGTTTGTGCTTGCTACTGTTCTTCCCATCTGATCTAGGTATGCTACAGAGTGATCTAGGTATGCTACACCCATCTGATCTTCTGATTTGATTCCTCACCACTGATTGTGATCATCCTTCTCTCTGTTCTGGGTACTGTTACTGCTAATTGATCATCCTTCTGCTGTTCTGTTAGTAATTTATCTTCTGGTTGTTTCTTGCTTCTGGATTGGGTTCCTAACCACTGATTGTGAATTGATTGCTTGATCTGGGTAGTCATGGACAAATCTGAACTTACACTGATTAAGTTGATGGAAAAAATTATTCCTCATGGCATTCCAATTTCAAATCTACTTAGAAGGAAAGGAACTCTGGGCCCACATTGATGGATCTGAACCTCAACCCACGGAAGATGACAAGAAGATGTTAGCTTGGGAAAACTAAAGATGCTAAAATAAAAACCTGGTTACTAGGTTCAGTGGACCCACATTTTATTCTCAATCTCAGACCATGCAAAACAGCCCGTGAAATGTGGGAATATCTTAAGAAGATATATCATCAAGGCAATGTTGCTCGTCAATTTCAATTAGAACTTGACATTTCTCAATTTACTCAAGGAACCCAGTCTGTTCAGGAATATTACAATGGATTTCGCAGACTGTGGTCCGAGTACGATGAGATTAAGTTTGCCACAGTATCTGAAGCTCTCCTTCCCGAACTACTTCCCTTATAGCAAAGTAGTCATCGGGATCAGTTTCTTATGAAACTTCGTCTGGAGTTTGAGACAGTTAGATCTAACTTGATGAGCAGGGCTTCACTTCCTAGCTTGGATGACTGTCTTCAGGAACTTCTAAGGGAAGAACAACGTCTGCTTACTAAAACTACTCTGGAACAACAGACATCTGTTGAGGCTCCCCTTGCATATGTTGCTACAACCAGACCTCCTCCTCGAGACATCAGTAAAGTTCAGTGCCATAACTGTAAGAAATATGGTCACTATGCAAATCAATGCAAGGCAAAAATATGCCGTTATTGTAAGGCCACTGGTCATGTTATTGAAGAATGCCGGAAGAAGACTCGCAATTCTACTTCCCGCAACTATGAGCAGTCAGCCTCTGGTACTTACAATGTGCAGTCCGCTCCTCGTGCTTACACAGTCACCACTCCACCGTATACTTCATCTGATTTCAGTGGTTCTCTGCAGTATGATTCTTCTTCCCAACCTGGTTCCTCACAATCTGCGTCAGCAACTCCTCTCACCCCTGAGATGGTCAACCAAATGATCATCAATGCCTTAGCTTCCATGAACATCGCAGGTACTGCTTCATCTCTTTCCAATACCTGGTACCTAGATTCTGGTTGCAAGTAATCATATGACCACTTCCACCCTAAAATTACAAAATGTAGTTCCTTACACTGGTCATCTTACTGTCCAAGCTGCCAACGGAGATCATCTTCCCATCACCTCTGTTGGTGAAACCCCTAGCCCCTTACCATTAACCAATGTTTTAGTTTCTCCTCATCTTGCTACAAATTTGGTTTCTGTGGGTCAACTTGTTGAAAATAACTGCAATGTCTCTTTTTCTCCTTCTGGTTGTGTTGTGCAGGACCGGGAGTCGGGGGAAGCGATCGCGGAGGGGGCCTAACCGTGGAAGACTTTTTTCGTTACCAGTGTCTTCATTTCTTCCAAATAACTCTTCACATCAGTTATTTTGTTTTCCATTAAGAATAATTCTAGGTTGTGGCATAATCGACTTGGTCATCCGAATGACTCTACAATGTCTACTTTATTTCAATCTGGATTATTAAATAAACCTATTGATTCTGAGTCATTTGAATGTGATGCTTGTAAATTAGGCAAGAGTAAAACTTTACCTTTTCCACACTCTAACACACGGAGCACTGCATGTTTTGACTTAATCCACAGTGATGTTTGGGGCATTGCTCCGACTCTTTCTCATAGTCATTTTAAATACTTTGTCACCTTCATTGATGACTACAGCAGATTTACTTGGCTTTATTTATTACATTCAAAGTCTGATGTTCTTCATGCTTTTAAAACTTTTTTAAGCTATGTTGAAACACAATTCTCCACCTGCATTAAAATTTTGCGATCAGACTCAGGGGGGGAATATGTGTCCAATGATTTTCAATCTTTTCTGAACAATAAAGGCATCATTTCTCAACGTACATGTCCATATACTCCACAACAAAATGGAGTTGCGGAACGGAAAAAACAGACATCTCCTGGATGTAACTCGAACACTTCTCCTTCAATCTCGTTCCCCCTCGTTTTTGGACTGAAGCCCTCACCACCGCAGTTTTTCATCAATCGTCTTCCCTCACCCACCATTGATCATTTCACACCTTATTTTAAATTGTTTGGGCAACAACCTGTGTTTGATCACCTTCATACATTTGGATGTGTTTGTTTTGTTCACCTTCCTCTCCCGGAAAGAACCAAACTAACCGCGCAATCCCACAGGTGTGCATTTTTGGGTTATGCCACTAATCAAAAAGGTTTTGTTTGTTATGATCCCATTGGACGTCGTATAAGGATTTCTCGCAATGTTATTTTCTTTGAAAATCAAAATTTCTTCCTGACTCACATAGACTGTCCTCCACCCTCTTCATCAGCTTTATTACCTGGTTTCTCAGATCAACCAACGGATCAACCAACTGTTACTAGGTTTAATCCTGATTTTGTGTATCACCGACGGGAAAAAACCGACCACTGCAGATGGCCGTCCTCCTGATCCTTCACCGACCAATGGTTCTGCACCTACTCCAGCCTTGCGTCGCTCCTCCCGAGATTCTAAACCCCCTGAGAGGTATGGCTTTACCCATACTTCTTTGATGACCAGTCTATCTTCTGTCCCTATCCTAGTTCTTATTTGCAGGCTGTACAACAAGATTGTTGGAACAGGCCATGAAGGAGGAATTGGATGCATTGGATCAGAATCACACCTGGGATATTGTGGAGTGTCCTTCCACAGTTAAACCCATTGGGTGCAAATGGATCTACTCGATCAAACTTAAATCCGATGGGTCCTTGGATAGACATAAAGCTCGACTTGTGGCACTCGGCAAACCGTCAAGAGTATGGCATTGACTATGAGGAAACATTTGCACCTGTGGCCAAAATGACATCTGTTCGGTTGCTTCTTGCCATTGCTGCATCTAACTCCTGGCCCTTTATATCAAATGGATGTCAAAAATGCATTTCTACATTGGAATCTGCCAAGAAGAGGTCTATATGCGGATACCACAAGGTGTCCCCTCTCCCTCAAAGAGGAACTGTCTGTCGCCTGCGAAAATCACTTTATGGTCTAAAGCAAGCTCCTCGGGCATGGTTTGAAACCTGTCCAGCGACGTTTATGCGATAATGGCTTTACCCAGAGTCCTTATGATCCATCTCTCTTTCTCTGTCGCAGATCTAACCGGCATTACTGTGCTTCTCGTATATGTTGATGATATTATTATCACTGCACGGATGCTGATATGATCACCTCTCTCCAAGCTTCTCTCAAGGATTCCTTTCACATGAAGGATTTGGGCCTTTACATTATTTTTTTGGGCTTAGAGGTGCATCAATCTCCGAAAGGTCTATTTGTTAATCAAAACAAATACACATCCGATCTTATCGAGTTGCCTGACCTCCATGATTCTTCACCTATTGATACACCTGTCGAGGTCAATCTAAAGTTAAGTAAAGATGATGGCGATCTTCTTCCTGATCCTCATACATACCGGCGCCTGGTGGGAAGTCTTGTCTATCTCACAATCACTAGACCTGACATCTCTTATGCTGTTAATCTTGTGAGCCAGTTCATGACAGCTCCTCGTCACCTTCATTTGGCTGCTGTGAAACGTATTATTCGCTATCTGCTGCGAACTGTCCCTCGTGGCCTCTTTTATCCAAAGGATAATTCTCTTCATCTGACCGCTTATGCGGATGCTGACTGGGCGGGCTGTCAAGACACCCGCCGTTCTACTACTGGTTGGTGCATGTACCTTGGAAATTCTCTCATTTCTTGGAAATGCAAGAAACAAGAACGGGTGTCCAGATCTTCCACTGAAGCTGAATATAGGGCCATGTCTTCTGCTTGTTCTGAGATCTTATGGCTACGTGGACTCCTTTCAGAACTCGGATTCGCTCAAACCGATCCTACTCCATTACATGCTGATAATACTGGGGCTATCCGCATCACTGCAAATCCAGTCTTCCATGAACGCACCAAACATATCGAAGTCGACTGCCACTTTATTCGTGATGAATATAAGCGTAATATCATTCGGCTACCTCATGTCCCTTCAGAGTTTCAGTTTGCTGATATTTTCACTAAGGGACTTCCTCGGCCTCGTCATCAATTTCTTGTCTCCAAATTGCTGCTTTATGACTCCCCAGCATCAATTTGAGGGGGGGTGTCAATCCAGGCCCATCCATTTTGGCCCATGTCTAGGCCCATTTATTTCTCCTATTTATTTAGATTGTAATTGATTGTGATTAGTCAAAGTTACTCAATGTTAGGATCTGTAATTGATAATGTTAGGATCTGTAATTGATATGTAATTGATTTAGATTGATTACAATTAGGATTGTAATTAGGGTATTAGCCCTTATAAATAGACATCAGTCGATCCTAAGAAGGGACGACATTCATCTCTCTCATTCTGTGTTTCTCTCTCTTTCTCTGTCTCTCAAAATGTCACCTACCTCTTCGAGCTAACTGATGGGAACGTCTGACTGTAAGAGATAATTTTTCTTTGATAAAGATCATCCAACAAAATGACCCAATGCCAGAATTAAAGCAGAAGACAATCAATTACCATGCCTGAGGATTCTCTGTTAAGGGGTAACGGTATCATCCCTGCCAAATATTACAAGAATTTTTTTATGTATAGTTTCAAAATCTTTCACCCAAGAGATACCTCTCACAGTTCTTTGAAAGGTAATGAATTATGTCCTTTTTAGAAACATATGGGGCTTATTTGATTGCATGGGAGTTGAATACATACAAAACCATCGTGAAATGGTTTCCAAAAAGGATTATGAAAGAGGTGAGAGGTGAAGGATATAAGATAGAGGTCCACATGCAACCCTCACTTTCTTAAAATTTGGGCGATTGCTGGGTATTCACTTTCCATCCAGCTGTGATTCATTTTCAAAGAGATAATTTGAAGGTCTTTTTGGAATTTCACTCTTGATTATTCAATGTTAACCACTTCTAGAGATACATGTGAATATGTATTGTAATAACCTGGGTCAGGTTGGGCCCAGTTTTGTTTTACCCATTGGGCTTTAGGATGGGTTGGATTTCATTGGTTATGTTTGTACCTGATCTAAGCCCATTTTATTTGTTAAGTAGTTGCAACAATATCTCCTTGTGAGGAGTATTTGTTGAGTACCCAGGGGAAATCTCCGATGGTTAGAGATTTCACCCTATCCCATAACCAGAAAGGCTATATCTCCCTTCTTACGATTAGTTTCATTTCCCATTTTTGGGTTATAGAAAAAGGTAGAGAAGAGGGTGCAGAGGAACTGATCTTGGGAAGCAATCAAAGAGGGACCTCAGAGAAGCAGAACCAGAGGATCTAGTGGATGCAATACTCGAGGTCTCACATTGATCGAGCCACAGTCTTCTATACGAGGAGGTGAGTAATACTTTCAAGTGCATTTAGAAATAATATCATAGGATTGATGTGTGTTTTATTGAGCAGATGTTGCTCTGTGATTTCTGCATCAAATTGATAAAGGATTGATATTAGTAAATACAGTAATGAAACCCCAAGGTAAGGGCTAAATTTCATACCAAATCATCAGACACAAGGATCTGATGATTTGGGCAGTATGATCATGGCCCCACCTGACCTTAAATCTGATCCAGAGATCTAATGATAGATATTGGACGATCTCAGTGATAGAGAATCAAATTGGATTGGGTCTCATCAGCTTTAAATTTTATGTTGGAAATTCCAGATCGGTATGCAGGGAAAATTGTGAATTTTTGGTAGATCTGGTAGTGGGACCCACAGATCCATGTGATCAAGGATCACAACCAGGGATCTGGAAGCCAACACATGGTCGACCATGGTGTAGGTGACCTTTTTGGAAATGGAACCCATCCGATCATGAATCTAAGGACATCAGGTGTCTGGGGCGTCACTTGGGTAGAAAATTGGGATTTTCGTTGATGGGGTTGTGGGACCCACTGGGACACATGATCAGACATCGAGGCCAATCATAAGATGAGTCCCTGTTGGTCGACCAGGGTGTAGTTGTCCCTTTTGGATTTGAGTCTCATCTGACCGTTAATCATACACCTGATGGGAAGCTGGCGTTATTTTTGGGCTGAAATCGGGAATTTCGTGGATCTGGTTGTGGGACCCACTGGGGCACTTGATCAAAGATCAAGGCCAGACATAGGTTAGGACTATGTTGGTCGACCAGGGTGTAGTTGTCTTTTTTTGGATTTGGTTCCATCTGACCGTTGATCATTAGATGGCACAAACTGTGGCATTATGTCTGGGTGTTTGAAACATTTTCGTTGATAGGGTTGTAGAATCCACTGGACCACCTGATCAGACATCAAGACCAGCCACTTGTTGGGCCCTGTTGGTCGACCAAGGTGGACCAGGTTTTCTGTTGATCTCACCAAGGAGGGTCCACCATCTGATCAGTCTAAACATTGAAGGCGTGAGTCACTCTGGGGATGTTATGTTGATACAGTCATGACTAATTGAGGTGCTGGAAGTCTGGAGCCTCTTTTAAAATGTGGTTGTGAACTTTATCACTTGTAACAGATGGATAGATAGTGGAATAAAAAGAAAGAAGAAAGAGAAATATCATATGGCAGTGACTGTATGATATAAGATTAATAAATGAGTGGGACACATTGATTCATTTGATAAATAATGAGGACCAGCGATCTGATTGGTCCCTGATGGGAAACCAATATGAACCAGGTCCCATGTAAAATTGATCACTTGGGACCCACCATCCTTCTTTACTCCATAATGCTAAGTGTGGGAAACTTCTGGTTGGTAATAACTAGTATAGTGTTAACTTCTCTTTTATATATGCTGTGTTGAATACTTAATATGGTGCTGTGGGGTTCATGGAAATCATAGACCCACCTATTGTACAAAAATTTATCATTAGTGTCACATAAGCGGGCACTTGAAATTTTGGATGTAAGTGGGGCACATAAGTAAGCCCGATTATGTGGGACTAATTCTTATGAAATCATCTGGTATTTGGTTTATGATAGTTGTATTGCATGATTTGGTGAACATAAATGAACTATTGAATATCTCCTAAAGGCTCTCTTTTGTTATATGAGACAGTGAATCCTTTTTGAATATGGAGTGATAAGGTGGACAGGGATTGAATAAGTGACTATTGAACCAAGCTCCTAGGAGATAGTTTTGAATAATATATGGAAGGGACTTCCTTATGGGAAGGGATTGAAACTCTGAAACTCTTAAGATAGAGTTCTTTTGAATTATAAGGACCCAAATATGGGAAGACTGAATATACTAAGGGGAAAAAGAAGGATATGAAATCCCATTGAATAATAAGAAATGCTTTAGGATAATTGTTAATATTTCATTCTTCCCCTTATTAGTTTCGTATTGATTTATGTTAGTAAGTGACTTGTGCATTGTAATTATTGCTCACCAGTTTTCTGATAAGTGGTTTGCCCCACTTCAGGTACGGATCATTTGGGAAAACTTGGCAACGAGGGGGATCAGCCATTGGACTTCAATTTGCGTGGCTGATAAGAGAGCGTCAGAAATATAGGATTTGGGAAATTTGAACTTTAGGGATGGATTACATTATTTTCAATAATGTAGAACTTGTTTCTTTTATTCTTTCTTTATAAATTAGGGATTTTATTGATTTGAAATATTTAATTGATCTCTCAAATAATTAGAAGCATTGCTCAATTCTTTGGCATATTTGATTTATGTTGTGATTTAACATTGTTTAAGTAATGTTCCGAAACCTGAAGAGCTCCAGGTTTTCGGGGTGTTACATGTATGAAACAAGAATTCCTAGAAATTCTAAGACTTGTATTTCTAAAAGTGGTTAAGAATGAATAAACAAAGGAGAGTATCAGAAAATGACCATGGTGTCATCTCCCATTTCATAGAAAATGAATCCCTAGTAATTCAATCTTAGGAAGGTCAAGGTCCTATCTACATCTCCTTATAATTAATTCACACATCCTTCATGCCTCACCTTTTTAATATTCCTTCATTGGAACAAATTTGAACATGAATTCCTGTGAATTCAACTCCATAAGTAACAGGCCGAGTATGATCAATTCAACCCTCTCACTCACTACCCCTAATAGAATCATATTCACTCCTATTTGACTCTCATCCAACCCCTACTTATGGGTGGATTGAGCACAAGAAATTGTTGGTGGATTGAACAAAATAAAAAACTGAGGCCCCTAATCAAGGATTAGCGGTGACCCAATTGGGCTTGCCAAAAATTAATCTACATTGAGGGCTTTCCATCATTCTATTCCCATGATTGCCATTCATCCAAATGGTCTCCTAATGGGCCTTGGATTTTTACCTCAGAGAAACCATGAGAGGTACCCATCCAGTGCAAATAGTGACAACAATTGTATAATATTGGGGCACCCCAAACACACTTATAACTAATTTCATTTTCATTCTCTTTAGCAAAAAAAAAAATCTATTTTCATTTAAGTGATGCTACCACAGCACCCTTCAAACTCCACAAGAAACAAGTAAATGAATTTGTGTCTACAACTACAACATAACGAGGCAGAAGACAAGAACATCAAAGCTTCCATCCCATGGTAAGGCAGTGAAAAAATAAATATTTTTAATACAGTTTTAAGCAGAATCAATGACCCATCAGCGCCGAATTTTTTACATCAAAACAGCATGGTTCTGAGTCATTCGAAGCAAAGCCATGCAAGGAAACTGGTATCAGCCTTCCAGCCAACCGAATTATGACAGGCACAGACCCACCAGGCATACATTTTTATCCGAATCAAAAGCACCATTTATCTAGAGCAGCAAAGAGTAGGAGATGGTAAGATACACACAACTCTACACGTTTATCTCTTTCAGCGTCGACTGCCAATTTTGCCTGCATCTTTAGTTATATTCACCAAACACTGGATTCAAAGTTTTTGGCGCAAATGCATGATGCACTCCAGCCCTTCCTGCCACATTACCAGCATACCAAAAATAAGCAGCAAAAGCATTGTCAATCTCACAATTTAATGCTAAAGCACCACATCAATTGAGGACAAACAATTCTGATATGGATAAATATTGTTTCAGAATTGGCTGGGAACTGGAGCAAAATGGTACTGCGTCCCCAAAAAGAGCTTAGGATTGAAGGCATATTGAGCAAACGATGCTTTGCTTGATGCCACCTTTGACTCTTTGACTCTACAAAGTTGCACTAGTCATCCATATTCACAAATTGATAACCAAAGCACTTCATCTCTTCCATAATCGTCGATGGTGTAAATTGAGCATGGGATTGAGTGCAAATTGAGCAAATGACACTTTGCTTGATGCCTCATTTGGCTTCTTAACTCTGGCCAGTACGTTAGTCTTCCAACTTCAATTGATCCTTGGTTGAGCATGCAGTTACATAGGAGGCAGCCACATTTTGAGGAAAAGGCCATTACCCACACATCTCATTCAGCTTCACTCATCCATATCCGCAAATTGATGAGCGAAGCACCTCATTTCTTCCATCATCATCGATAATATAGAATAGATCTCATCATTCTCTGGATGTGATTTGTCACCAGCAACAAACACATGAGCCACCCCTTCCACCTCTATACGGCTATGCCCGGCCCGCTTCTCTATTCCTCTATCTTTCATCAGTCTTCTCACTCTCCCAGACTCAGCATACATGTGAGGCATATATATTGGCAAGAAGAACAAAATCAGTGGATTCACAAGACCCAAGCTCCAGAATTTTTCCCAAAGCCAATTCAGCTCTCTCCACATCGTTATGACTCCGACAACCCACAAGCAAGCTTCTCCAAACCATGGCATCAGGCACAATGGGCATTGCTCTGATGAAATTCTCTGCCTCTTCCAAGCAACCCGCTCGTCCAAGTACATCAACCACGCACCCCATAATGATCTATCCTAGGCTCAATTTGGTACTATTTCCTCATCTGATCAAATATCAGCCTCCCTTCTTGAACCATTCCAGAGTGAGCACATGCAGTTAGGATTGCCACAAATGTGCTTTCATTTGGCCTGATGCCAGCTTTCTTCATCCTCTCAAACAAACCAAGTGCAGCCAGGCCATTTCCCTGCAATCCCATACCTGAAATCATGGCATTCCAAGCAACAACATCTGGTCGAACGATCTCATCAAACACCTGGAGTGCAACCTCAATCAAGCCGCATTTCGCATACATATCAACCAAAGCAGTGGCCACTTTAGTGGTGATTTCAATTCTCCTATCTTTCAAGTAGTGGTGGTTCAAATTGCAAAATGGGCTTCCTTCAAGAAGGAGTTTGACGCTTCAAAAGTTTTTGGTGTGTTGCATAATTGGGAGGCTTCCTTATATTGTGGGGTGAAGAAGGTGAAAAAAGTGGTGCATTGGGCTCCTCCCAATGTTGGGGTGTTGAAGTTTAATGTGGATGGGGCAGCTAAAGGAAAACCTGGGCCAGCGGGTATTGGTGGTGTTCTTCGCGATAGTAGAGGGCTTGTGTTGGTAATGTTTTCCAAGCATGTTGGGACTATAGAGTCTAATGAGGCGGAGGTGTTGGCTATCCTTGAAGCTCTTCGAATTTTTGCCTCTTCCTCATTTAATTCAAGGTTAGAGGTGGAAAGCGATTCTCTCAATGCTATTTCGTGGGTGTCTTCTTCGGCTGTCATTCCTTGGAGATTTCAATTTTACTTTAATGAGATTAAAGCTTTAGCTTCCTCGATTCAAGTAAAGTTTCAACACGTTGGGAGGTCGGCTAATGATTTTGCTGATTCGTTAGCTAAGCAAGGGGTGAATAGGTCTTCTAATTTGGTGGCTTTCATTGAGTGATGTTTCTTTGTCGTTTGCTTTTCCTTTTTCGTGGTATAATTCTTTTATACCATCGTGCTCTTTTTGTTTGTTCGTGTGGTTTCTTGTATTTGTCTTTCTCTTTTAATATAATTTATCGTTACTGATCAAAAAAAAAAAAAAAAAGTACCTATGCAACCATCTGCCAGTTTCGAGAGCACCTAATCGAGAACACGCAGAGATTACACTAGATATCACACTCTCCGAACTCACAGTACCAACCTCCAATAACACCCCCCTAAACAGTCGCAACGCCGCCTCCGGCTGATCGCTCCAGGCATAACCCGAAATCATGGCAGTCCACAGAACCTCATCTTTCTCCTTCACTCCATCAAAAACCCCTCTAGCATCCCCAATCCTCCCAGCTTTCAAATACCCATCAACCATAGCGGTCGAAGAGACCAGACCTCTCACAGGCATTCTATCAAAGACCTGTCGAGCAAGCTCCACCCTAGAACAGCCCGCATACAACCCAATCAAACTCGCCTGGATATAGCAATCTGAGTCCAACCCAGATTTCAAGACGACCCCATGAACCTGTTCACCATTGCGAAGAGCGAGATTCCTTGCGCAGGACCTGAGGACGAAGGTAAAGGTGCGCTTGTTGGGCTTGAGCACTGGGTCTTCTAGCACTTTGACGAACAGGTGGAGGGCGGTTTGGGGGAGATGGGATGAATGGGTTCGTATGATGGAGATCCAGAGGAAGAGATTGGGAGGGGTTTTGAGGAGATGGGCGTGGATCTGGTTCAGGTGATTGAGGGAATAACAGCTGAGGATTGTGGGAGAGAGATTGATGGGTCTGGGTGTTGTTGGGTCGAGCCTGGCTCCCGGTGGTGGTGTTGAAATGGCCGTGGCTGCATGGCCAATTGCTAAGATTTAGCTGAGCTTGAACATTAAATGAGCCACCTTGAGGCTTGAGCTCGAACCAGAGTTGAGAATATAGATTGAGCTTGGCTTGAATTAAGTCGAGCTAAGCTTGACAATCTTTTAGCTAATTTCAGCACTAGCTAAAGCTCACCAGTCAAATTAAGTGAAGTTTGACGATGGATATTAAGTTTGAGCTCAAGTATAGTTACGAGTGCTCAGTACACAAGCCATTCTAGACTTGACTAGGGCCCAACCTACTTTGGGCTGGGTATAGGCCTAGGGTTTAAGTACTTGTATCCAATCTGGGTCTAAATTTTGGACTCATGGGACAAACTTAGATTAGGTGATAGAAAGACGAGCGCAACGATGCCCCACCCATGAACACCCTTGGTCTTGTCGGGCTGGACAGAGGCATATCCAGGCCTGACCCACCTTTAGAAACACAGGCCCATATCCAAGATAGCCCCAACATTGGCCTTGAGTGTCTAGTCTGAGCCTGCCCATTAAGCAAATCAGGTCGGGCCAGGTCAGGCTTTTAATCATTCTTTTGGGCTTTCTAAGTACTTGTTTGGATAAATAAATCCTAAACTACATGTATTACTTATTCATACCAGGCTTCAGGCTTTCTATCATTTAATCTAAGTCCAGCCCATATATTAAGGAATCCAAAATTTTAAGTCCAAGCCCGGACATTAAGCAAACCTACTTAGTAATGGCCTTATGGAAGCATATTAAAATAAGAAAACTTTCACCTTGATGCCACTTGTTATTCAGGTACCATAAGGTGGGGCCACACAGCAGTCATGCGAACTGCGGAGTCCTGTAGGTGAAAACCGCCCTAACAGATATATGGCTCACACCTGTAGAGTCAGGTCAAGCCCTAAAACAAGATGAGCTTGAGCTGAGCCTAGTTGAGATTCTCAACTTGATCTCCGCCCAGCCAAGCAGAACCTAACTTGAGTTTGGCTCATTAGACAATGAGATGAGAAAAAAGTTAAAGCTTAATTTAGCTAGCTAGAGCATCTACCTGGCTTGTTAACAGCCCTAGCACATGTGAACATGGGGAGAAATTGATGAAGATTAAAGGAGAGTGATGTACAGCCCACTAGGATCTTTAATTTTTTTTTTAATTAGAATCAAGAATCCAAGTATCCATTAAGATTGGACTCGGGATGTATAATCTTAGAAGGAGAGACTTGTATTCGCAAAAGATTTCAGATGTGTGCCCTTTATGTGAGAACTGAGAATGGGTTGGAGAGGGTGGATTACCTTTTCTTGCAATGTGATGTTTCATCTTCTTTGTAGAGAGAATTCAATCAGAGATGTGGGTTAGCATGGTGTTTGTCAGGCTCCATGATCAGTATGTTTGAAGCTTGGAGATTTTGTCCTTTTCAGGATGTGGGGCAGTTCTGTGAAGACTTATCCCTTTTGCCATAATGTGGTCCATTTGAAAAGAAATGAATGATATAATTTGCAGGGGAGCGAGAATGGTCTACAGCGGCCTTCTTTCAGTTATTACTTGACGAATAGCAAAGTGGGATTTGGTGAGGATTTGGTGAGGGAGGCTTGTTTATTTGTTCAGTGTCGCAAATTATGAAGGTGCAAGTTTGATGTCCTCTCCCAAAGAGCTTTTTGAAGTTTAATATAGATGGGGCAGCTAGAGGAAAGCCAGGGTCATCAGAGTATTGGGGGTGTGCTTAAGGACCACAAAGGGGATGTCTTGCTTATGTTCTCTAAGAATATAGGTATCAAGGAATCAAATGAGTATGAGGTGTTGGCAATTTTAGAGGCTCTTCGTTCGTTTTTCTCTTCATTTCGTGACAAATTGTTGGGGGAAAGTGACTCCTCAAATGCTATCTTTTGGATCTCAAGCAATGAGGGTCCTTGGAGGTTCCACATCCTCTCGTGGAAATCAAGTCCTTACCTTCTCAAGGTTATGTCGAATTTAAGCATGTTAGGTCGGCAGATGCTATATAGAGGACTCTCTAGCTAAACAAGGGATAGATAGGGTTATTCCTTTGATTGCTTACACCATGTAATTGTTTGCTTTTGTTCTTCTGTACAAGTCTCTTGTACCTGTTTGGGAAGTGTGTTGTGTAGCTTAATGCCTTCTTTTTAATCTAATGTTTCAGTTACCATTATAAAAAAAAAAAAGATTGGGTTTTGGTCCATTTGGATGCATGCAAATCAGCAAAGAGCAAGAGGGATTGGAAGGTCTTGACAGATATTATTGGATAGATCCCCGCATTGGCAGATGATCTTACAGATCCCAAAATTTAACAGTCCAAGAAGTGTATATGCAACCAGTAGCGAAAATGAAAGGGAAAAACCCACTAAACCAACAATACATGCTCCTAGTGTTGAAAGAAGCAAACTACATGAGTTTAGAGAGAGGGTTTGCTTACCTATTGATGAGAATGACGAAGGAGGAAGATGAAGAAGATAATGGGGAGACTCTTGAGCCTTGGGGAAAGCATTGGAAACTCTTGGAAGCCCTAGCTTGGTTGGTGGAGGAATAGGGGGAGAAGGAGTAGAGAGGTTGTAGAGAAGAGAATGAATGAAATGGAGAAATGGGGCTTTAGGGTTTAAAAGGGGATTTTCGTTTAGCAATTTTGCACATAAGGCCAAGTTGTTAAGGAGTTTACAAGAAAGTCCTTGGCAAAATGGGTATGGGCTCATAATGAGAGTCCCTTGGGCCACCGGGCCAAGGTGGGTCCAAGTAAGTATGATATGCATGACACACTACCTAATGCATCACACACCACTAATCCTAATGCTTAGGCCACTAAACCCAATTAAGCATCCTAATCTTAGTGATTAGTGACTAACCCCACTAATAAAGGCATGAGGCCTTACAGGGGTTGCCTCCAAAAAAGGATAACAAAGAAAGAAAAATCAAAGAAAACCAGAGCAGCTGGATGTTTGTCCTTGCATAACTTTGTACAAGTTGCAGGTTGGTAGCCCCTTGTGGGATGTTAGGCCTCATTCTTGGCACAATAGAGATCTTTAGTGCTATTTGATTTTTGTTGATTCACTCAAGTTTGACATTAGCAAGAGGGTTACAATTTTATGTTAAGGTTTGCATAGACAGAGTTAAAGAACAAATCTCTGTCCCTTACCCACAAATTTATTTTCTTCTTCACATTTTCATTTCTATGTCCTCAATAGGCATGTATGTTAAGAAGCACCCAACTAGAGTGCTCTAAAGGATCTGAGTGTTACATAAAGGATTCCATGTTTAAAATAAATAAAAAAGGGAAAAAAAAAAAAAAACAGAGTTATAGACATCCACTACAAAGTACAAACTGATATCATCATTAGGGCTTTGTGTTTGGTTTCCAAATCAGCAAATATTAATGAATCAATTCAACTAAGACAACACTACCACATTCTGTTTAAACAAAAACCAACAAGATACTGTGGGACAAATATAATGAGACAAAATATCAGCATTACTTCCATATACTAAGTACTCATCTATCAAACACATTGCATGTGGGTTAGGAGAAATGCAACAATCAATAGCTTTGAAGTAACCATTTCAATATATAAATAAAAACCAATAGATGATAAGATTTTCTTATTCTTGGAAGTAAAAAGAAGAGAAAAGGTATCATTTCTATTAGACAATTTCTTTTATAAAGCATACTTCAACCAAAAGCTTGTTTTAGGAAGAAAAGTACCTTTTATAGCATGATGTTCCCATTAGAGTGCTAATCCTTCTCAAAGTATAACAATGTATCAGAAGTATGAAGAGAGGGAACTGACCTCACGACTTGTATTACATCACTTGTACGGGGGAATACATTCAATATATTTTTTATATTGCTCAATCCTTCGAGAGCAATTCAACTACAATAGACTTGGTGTCTACATCTAGGAAAAACATCTCTCTTAGCCATTATATGGAGAATTCCCACTACCTTTTGCATCTCATTAATTCCAACAAAAACCACCAGAATTGCTTCGAATGTGAAAGGATCAGGTAAGCAACCATTTTCTCTTCCATTTGAAAAAATAGCTCGTGGCCTCCTCCATCAAACCTTCTTTGCAGAGGGCATTGATCATTATGTTATATGTAAACACATCCGGCCCAAACCAATTGTCAAAGATGCCATCAAATAGCCTTTTGCCATTTCAATTTTCCCATCTCTTGCACAAAACCGCCCAAAGAGTGGCATAAGTAACAATATTAGGGAATTAGTCCCTTATGGCGCATTTTCTTGAAAGAGCCTTACAGCTTCATCTATTCTCCCACTTTTGCAGTATCCATTAATTCAAGACATTGTAGCTGTACACATCATGTTTAACACCATCAGTCACCATAGAATTAAAGATTTGTACTGCAATGTCCATTTTCTCTTGGAAACAATAACCACCCATCAATGTATTATAAGAACTTGCATTAAGCTTCTCGCCTCTTTGAATGAGGACGTCAAATAACTCATGTGCTTTTTCCGTCATCCCTCTGTTTGCAACAAGCATTTAGCAATATGTTGATTGTCACGACATCAGGAAATATGTGCCTATCTATCATTTCGTTGTATAATCTCCAGCCTTCTTCCCACCGGTTCAAATTGCAACATCCCTGAATTAAAGAATTATAAGTGACTACATCTGGTGAAACACCGTTGTTACCAACCATTTCTGAAAAGAGGCCTAGGGCCTCATCCAAAAACCCTTGTTTGGAAAGGCCACCAATGATAGTGTTGTAGGTAAAAGTATTAGGCCTATATATTTCACTCTCCATCTTTCTAAACAAATAGAGAGCAGAACTCACGTTTCCAGTCTTGCAAAGCCCATGGATGAGGGCTTGTATGTAAACTATGTTAGGTCCATACCCCTTCTCCACCATTTCGGAAAAGAGGTCCATGGCCTCTTTGACCAACCCCTCTTTGCAAAGCCCATGTATGATGGTGTTTATATGCAAATAGTGTTGGGTCTACATCTTTCCCTCTCCATCGCCCTCAGCATTCTCAAGAGCAGCATCCACCTTCCCACTTTTGCAGAGCCCATCTATGACGGTACCGTAACTAACCACCTCAGCGGGGCCATCCCCATCTCCCCATCTTCGTCAACAATTCAATGGCCTCATCAATTTCACCCACCTGACAAAGGCCCCTAATTAAAGTATTCCAAGTTACTGCATTGGGTTCGAAACCTCGTTTAAGAAGTCCCCAAAAATGGCGAACCCCAGATCGACCCTGTCAATCTGCAGTAACAGTTGAGCAGACTGCTCGGAGTAATATGTCGGTTGCAATCCCAAGTCGAAATCATCATCGGCTAGAGAGAAACACCAGTGAATAATGTTTGTTCTTGCCACAGCCCATAATATAAGACTGAAAACACCAACTGGGGG
Organism: Litsea cubeba; assembly: GCA_012931725.1. NCBI lineage: Eukaryota > Viridiplantae > Streptophyta > Magnoliopsida > Laurales > Lauraceae > Litsea > Litsea cubeba. Next base: position 81,710,824 of record CM022951.1, on the reverse strand, counting down.
CAAGGGTTTCATGAGGAGCACACGATCGAACCAACCCAATGCATCATCAAGCTTCAAATTCTCTGATTTACATCGATCTTTCACAAAATTCAAGAACTGGGTTCGGCTCGATGCATCATCATCAGGATTCAATTCCTTTGCAGTATTAGAATAACAATAACAACTGATAATACTAGTAGAAGTGGTACCGTTTTTTAGTGCAGCCATGGCCGTTCTTAAGCGAGAAAGGGAAGGAATCGAAGAGGCCACCGACGCCATTTTCTTTCTTTTTTGGTTGGAGAAGAAGAATGCTTCTCTGATATGAGCTCTAGCCTCGAGCTCTGTAGGCGTCCTGTCCTGTTTAGGGGATTGGTTTTCGGGAGACGAAAAGTTGTTCCGGCTAGAAAAGCACCACTTCAATTTTCAGGGCACGTTAATCCTACCATCTACATTATGTTGGGTCCAATAGTTGTAACTTTTTTGGCAAATTTCTAATAATCTATCAGATATCAAGGGCTGTGCTTTCATCGCATAACTGTTTTGATCTCTCAAAAGAATTTGAACGGCTTGGATCTTCCAAATGGCCTCACATAAATAAAAAATAAATATTTGAATTTGAAATTTATTTTCCACGTATTTTAAGATTTATAATGGATCAATGGCTGAAATTTGACCGCCCGGCCGTGCTTGGTCTTCTTAAGATGATGTATGGTATGGATCATGACTTGGGAGCCCACATAAACAAAAAAAATTGAAAGACACGGACGGTCAAAAATCCCTTCTTTAATACTGTGGCAAATCAATGGTCAATATTTTTTTGCCATTTTCTCATCATCCATCATTAATCATGTTGCCAGATTTGACTGGCCAGACATTTGAGGCCTTTTAGAGCAACTGAATGGTTCGGGTTCAACATAAGGGGCCCACAGAATTTCAGATCTCGTGATCAAATGGTTTGGATTTCTTTGTTAACATCTTAAGATATATGAAAAATCAACGGTTGATTTTTGACATA